>CM053589.1:44641176-44662285 GCA_028646515.1 Pseudochirops corinnae | reverse complement strand
CGTTCTGGAGAGCAATCTGGAACTATGTCCAAAGGGCTATAAATAATTGCATACTCTTTGACCCAGTAATACCATTTCTGGGGTTGTATTCCAAAGAGATCATAGAAGTAGGAGGAAGACTCATATGTACAAAAATATTTATTGCAGCTTTCTTTGTGGTTGCAAAAAACTGGAAATTAAGGGGATGCCCATCAATTGGGGAATGGCTAAACAAGTTGTGATATATGAATGTAATGGAATACTATTGTGCTATAAGAAATGGGAAGGAGATGGTCTTCATATGCACCTGGAGAGGCTTATACAAACTGATGCTAAGTGAGAAGAGCAGAACCAGGAAGAATTTGTACACGATCACAGACACATCATATGTGTGATGACCAACTTTGAAAAACTGGATTCTTCTCAGCAATGCACAGTTATAAAACAACTCCACAAGTCTCAGGATGGAAGGAGATATCTACATTCAGAGAAAGATCTAGAAAGGATAGAGTTTAAATGGAGACTGAAGCAATCTACATGCTAGCGTTCTTTTCCATGTTTTAGTTGTCTTTCTTTTTTCCCATTGTACACTCCATTGGTTACAACCCTTCTATACAATCAGATTAATGTCCAATGTGAAAGTATTTGCAGATCCTATACTTGATTGTATGCCGCCATGGGGGGTGGGGGGGAAGAGGGAAGGGAGAAAATTTGAAACTCAAGGGACTGTGGAACAGAATCTTGTAAACTAAAAGTAAATAACTAAATCAATTTTAAAAAATGAAATAAAATTGAGATCTTCAAATATAATTTTCCAAAAGGCAAAAAGGAGAATATGCTTACAATCAAGAATAACTTACTCTGAAAAACTAATTTTAATCCCACAGGACAAAAAAAAATGAACCTTTAATAGAAGAATTTCAAGCATTTCTGACGAAAGTAAAGATGAGTAGAACTTTGAAATATAAATGTTTCAAGAGAAACCTAGAAATTACATAGAAGAGAATTTCAGAGAATCCTGAGGAGTTTGAACTGATATAGAATGACATGAGCTGAAATAGAACAATTTTTAAGAGGACAACATTGTTTTAAAAAAAAAAAACAACCTAAAACTTTTAACATTTTGGGTCAATGCAGTACCCAACTATGTCTCCAGAGGATCTATGAGGAACATTACCACCTCCTGACAGAGAGGCAGTGGACTCCAGGTGCAAAAGAGGCATCCATTTTTGAAGCTGGTCACTGTGTGGATTCATTTTGCTTGATTATGCTGATTTATTACAAAAGGTTTTTATTTCTCTTTCTCATTGTTTTTAACTTGGTGGTGGAAAATCTTAGGGGGTGGTAGACTTGTCAATAATGATGAAAATAAAGGTCCATTGGAATTTTTTTTAATGCATAGAAGAAAAAAGACTTTCAGAAGGAAGCGTGGACAAGTAGGATAGTTTTGAAATCAGTATGTAGAATTTGCTATGTACTTTAAAAAAGTAGTCAAGTGAAAATTCAGTTTGATATGGAATATTTTGTGTTCTACTGTATATATGGGGATGTATAGGAGAGATTTTGGTGTTTAAGTTCAAAATTTTAATACACAAAAGAGAGAAGAAGGAAATTAATTAGAGGGCACAAGAAGTTTTTGTTACTTTTGTATTAAATTTAATATGCACTTTAAAAAGTCAAACTGTGTAATAGTTTACTATTTTATAAGTAGTTTTCTTAGTGTTCTTTTGCATATTGAAATGTTCATATTTGTCGAGTTCGTTATGAAAAAGAAAATTTAAAAATAAAAGGGTCAACATGCATAACACTTAAACTTAGCAAACGCCATCATAGCATTTAGCCAGGCCCATAGCACAACTCTTATCTTTTTCAATCTCTTCTATGTGATTGCAGGGTTTTCTGTTCCCAGAGACCAGACACATTCAAAAGTGAGTCTTCTGATACAGTTCACTGAAATACTATCACATGCTTAGCCCATACTTCTACTGATTCTCCTAGAGTCCATGGGGCCTATTCTGAAAAGATTCCTAGTTTGGTCCCTGATGTTGTTATAATGGAGGAAAATATTACTCTGTACTACCTATAAATAAAATATCTTTTCTTAATTTCTTTTCATTTTTTTCCACTGGAAAACCTCAACCCATAAAGGTTTCCAGTTTTAAACTTACTTATCACAGCCATTGATGGGATACTTGGGTGCCTGTGCTTGAACCTCAGTTTGTAAAATCACATCAGTTTGCAAAATCAGATTTCTCTCTAGCCTCAAATCTCCCCAGCCTCAGAGCATTATCTCTGCCCCTTCCCTCTGCTAGCACTCTGCCTAGCAACCATTCATGAAATGTTTATCTTCCCTTAGTATAATAACCAGCTGTTCCTATGAATCCTTCGCTGGGCTATCTATGAGTAACACCTTGGCCCGTTATATACATCCTGGATCCCTTGTTAGCTTGGGACATATATATATACTCCCAAAATCCATCTTGTCAGACATGACATTAATGGGTAGCAGACTGGGCACTTCTCAGTCAGCCCTGACAGCTAGTTGACTTAGTGACATTTCAAGCCTAAAACCACATCTCCATGCAGCCCTTCTTGGGCTATTTCCCAGTGAATTATGGGCAATATGTCTGTGCAGTAGATATTAAAAGTGCATGTTCCTTTAAGCACTGATCACTCTTTAACTCCTCCCTAATCTCACCCTTACTCACCTAGTTAGCATAATTGGCACAGGTTATACTATGGATTATCCTATAAAAAACCTTAACTCTACCCTTTTCAGGTTGCAGGTTCCCTAAGACCTCCTGCGCGCTGTATATCATAACGATAAACTTTTACCAACTTGACTCAGAATGCTTGAGCCTGTGAATTCATTCCAGACTGCCCACCAAGGGACTCTGGTCATTGAGATCCATGAAACACCTAGCATATCCCTTGTCACCACCACTCTGATTAAAACTCTGATCGCTTCTTGTCTGGATTGTGGTAATAGGCTTCTAATTGGTCTACTTTGACTCTTCTCTTTCTACTCCAACCTAACTTCCACATACATTACCTCCAAAGTAAATAAACCTCACTGGTTTCCTGTTACCTTCAGGATTAAATATAAGATCTTTTGGCATAAAGCTTTGCATTTTCCTACCTTTCCAGCTTTCTTACATTTTGCTCTCCCTCCACACAGTCTACTATTGAAATTTGTCCTCTAAGTTACCCCATTGTTTCCAGTTTGACTTGTCTTTTGGGATGTACCTGCTAGTCAACACGTAGTAATTAGTAACAACCCAGCCCCTTACCTCTAATCTCATTTCCCTATAAGAGTAAGGGGGGCAGGAGCTGAGACAAAATGGGCCTGTAGACAAAATTTGTCTACAGATCAGGATTGTCTTGCTTATTATGAAAAGTTGTTTTTAAATGCAATCTCCATCTTGAATTACAGAATGGTTCCTTGTGGCCAGTCCACCAACACGTTTCTGCCTTGGTGTTTTGTTTTGTTTTTAAATAAATTCCTGTTAATTTTCTCTACCTGAGTTCTTTTAACACTACAGTCCAACCTTACAAGCTTACTTTCTGTCCAGTATGCATCATCTCCCATCTCAGTATCTCTATCTCCCATACCTGGAATTCTCTGAAAGTATAGAAACCTAAACAAATAATAAAACAAAAGATCATCCAATAACCAGCTCCAAGATCTTTTCCCCTTGGGTCTGCTCCTTCCCACCCCTTCTCTGAGATGGTCTGAGGGTAGCATGAAAATGAAAGAGTAAGTGTTCAGACTTTTAGAGATTCCCTCAGCAAGCATCTTGATCTCACCAATGATTTAATAGCTAGTGTGTCTCTTTAAGGTTTGCAGAATGCTTTATATATTATCTTACTTGATCCTCACAACAACCCTTGGAATTAGGTGCTGTTTTATCCCCATTATATATGTGAGGAAAGGGAGTTTAAATGATGTGCCAAGAATGTATCTGAGGTGTCTGAGGCAGTCGGGTCTCCCTGACTCCAGGTCCAACATATCTAACTACTGCACCACCTAGCGGCCTCAACAGGTATCAGTCTTACTCTGATGCATACCTGAGTTCACACCCCGCCCCCTTTTTTCTTTCTTTTTTTTGCAAAGCAATCAAAGTTAAGTGACTTCCCTATGGTCACATAGCTAGTAACTCGCCACCCCTGAGTTCACCTGTTCTTAATCTGTTACTGTCTTCCATGATTCTCCTCATTTTCTTCCTCCTCCTCCTCCTATTTTTTTCTCTCGATTCATCTCTGTGCCTCTCTTTCCCTTGCCTCCCACCACCCAGAACCATGAAAAAGAAATAACCTCTGAGTTGTCCTTCCTTGGAAGAAGTCTTCCAAGGTCGAAGAAATCAAGTATACTGAGAGATGTATGCCCAAACACATTACTTAGTTTACCTTGAGCATTTATGATTCTTTACCCTGGCTTCCAGGAGGTCTTAGATAGCAAGGTTACAGTGGTTGCTGGAGGAATAAGCCTTAATAAATGACCAAAGCTAGTCAAGGCTTCAGAGATGAAAATCTGGATGCATAGGAAATGATCTCCAAAAAGTGGCGTTAAAAACGATGTCTGATAGAGAGGTCCAACCCCCTAGATCAGAAGAGTTCAAAGAAAAGACAGATGAGCCTAAGGGTCTGATTTATTTAACTAAAAATGTCTCTGCTCTTTGTTCTAAAGGGTTTGGTGCCCAGAATCTATTTTACTAGAGAGGAAAGTTAAGATTCTGTGGTGAAGGACAGGAAGGACAGGAAAAAAAAACTGGGTTTGTTTTTCCCCCCACTAGGGCTGTTGCTGGTCCCATGGCTATTGGAGATTTTTCCAAAAGGTATTTTCTGAAGCTACTGACTGTTGAAATAACAAAAAGTATTAATGATAATGCTTTCTCAGATTATGAGACTATTAGGGTTTTTTGGTCACAAAGGTTGCATCTAATGAGTTTTTTCTTTAGATTTATGAAAAACTAATCTTTTATTGAGTTCACACTGAAGGAACTTAAGTCTCAAAAACATAATATTTTTGTTTTGTTATGATATTGATGGTTTCTTTTATTCACAAGTCTTACCTTCCTTTTTAAGCTATTTCCTTAAAATAAAGAATGTAGCTTATTTGTAACAAATATTAAAGATTTGGAAACAAATTCACTTAGCAAAGTTATTATTGTTGTTATTGTTTATAAGATACAATCATTTAATTTCAACTGAATTACATGTATTCATTATTTAGACTAATAGAGATTTTAGAAATACATATATAGGCATATCATCAAATGAATCTGTTATCTTATCTATTTAGATGATCTGTCCAATGATGTAGATCACAATCCATACATGTTTGCCTGTTCTGTAAAACTACTGTCCGTATCCTTCCATAATATTGTCACAGATGGTCCACCCATCGGGCTGACAGCCGTCTTTCATTTCTTCTAACATTGTGAGGACAACAATTGCCAAGTGACCAGATCATCTTTTTCTATCGTAAGTTTACCTGGTGACATATTTTATTCCTCTTTTCCTTTGAAGTTGCTCACTGGTTATATGTTGCAACTTTCTTACACCTTCCTTGCACCTCTCCATTGTCCTCTATGATACTCATTTTCACTTCTTTGGGAACTATTCACGAAGTTCTCTACCTCAAAACTGTTTTGTTGTTGTTCAGTTTTTCAATCATTCCTGACTCTTTGTGATCCCATTTGGGGTTTTCTTAGCAAAAATAATAATGGTTTGCCATTTCCTTCTCCAGTTCATTTTTACAGATGAGGAAACTGAGTCAAGTGGAGTTAAGTGACTTGTCCATGGTCACATAGCTATTGAGTGTTTCAGGTCTTATTTGAACTCAGGTTCTCATGACTTCAAGCTCAGTGCTCTATCAACTGTGCCACTCAAAGCTATACAATAGAATAGGGTGTTGGTATTAAAACAGTGGACCTTTTTTTCCAGGAAGAATCTTGGGATTATTAAAGTAGCTTTGTAATCTTGTGAAGGCAATCCAGCCAGGTGTCCTGTTTAATTCTGGTCCATTTGTGCTGTCTGTCCCAGACAAGCACTTATAGGTTGTCTGTTCAACTGAATTTCACAAGCTGGGTGACAGAAATTTTTCATCTACTTGGTCTTTCCTCTTTAGTCAGACTAAACTCTAAAATAGTTAGAGATGTGGTGAGGTGACACAAAAGTACATACATTGCCATTCCCCCCCCCCCAAAAAAAAAGATTTGTTGTGGGTTTTTTTTCTCATTATAGCTTAAAAGTGTTAAGAAATTTTACATCTCTAGGAAGGAACCAAGTAAACCATCTAACCAATCCTGGCCTAAGGTGAGTTAGAAGTCAATGTCAGCTATTTCCTATCTATGAACACCAATCTCCTCTCAGTGGAACCTACCATCTGTTAAAAGAAGGGAATGGTGGGTGGGTGACAAGGGAGGAAGGGAAAGAATCTAGAATTTAAAGTTCTATAATCAAATGTTTAAAATATATATTATTATTATTATTAACTACATGCAAATTGGAATTAAGATATACAGGCACAGGGGTGGCTAGGTGGCGCAGTGAATAGAGCACCGGCCCTGGAATCAGGACAACCTGGGTTCAAATCCAGCCTCACACATTTAACACTTACTAGTCATGTGACCTTGGGCAAGTAGCTTAACCCCAATTGCCCTCCAAAAAAAGAAAAGATATACAAGCCCTGGGATAGGGAGACCCATCTTGCCCTACCGGAAAGTCAGAGGGATGATGAGGGAAGACATAGGAGAGAACTGATTGGGGGAGGGGGTATACAGTGGGATCGCTGTTTGGGGTGGTGGGTGGGGGAAAGATGAGGAGAAAATTTGTAACTCAAAATCTCATGGAAATGAATGATGTAAACAAGAAAAGAAAAAAAGAAAGAAAGAAAGGAAGGAAGGAAGGAAGGAAGGAAGGAAGAAAAGAAAGAAAGAAAAACAGAAGAAGGGAATGTAAACTTGAGGATTTGTGTATGCATAGTGTGACCAAGACTACTTGTACCTTTCTCATGCTTAACTCTGTTTCTCCCTCTCTGATGTTCCCCTTGCCTGACATTCACTCCTATATCCCTTTGGCTTTTCTCATGTTTCTCTCTTGCCTAACATTCGTTCCCACTTCCTTTTTGCCAGTTCAAATCTTACACTTTCTTTCAGACCTAACTTGAGACTCACTTCTTCCAAGGAATCCCAAATTAATCCCACCTTGAAGTGACTCTATTTTGGATCCCTACAGTATTTATCTATAGTTTCCACCACAGTATGGGACTAATTTGGAATTATTTTCAGATGAATGTTTGTATTCCCTAACTAGATTGTGTATTCCTTAACCACAATGATATTTTATTTCCTCTGAATTACATAATAGCACTTATATAGGGCCACATTTAGGAAATACTTAATAAATAACTTCTACATTCATTTAAAGCTGGTTTTTTTCTACTCTCCTCACTTTGACACTAAATTGAAAGATCTCTATGGTTCATCACATGGGTACTTATTGCCTCCACCTACACAGATTACATCCCTTCCCTATTGAATTTCTTGCCTGATAGATTCATCCCCTGGTGGCCAACCTTGTACTGATGATCTTTTCTTCACTCTTAGGTTGGTTTTTGGAGGAGACCTACTACATAGTTCCTTAAAGCCTTTCCAGCTTGCCAAGACCCAGGCTTACATCCCACTAATGTAACCTTTGAAAAGTCGGGGTCACCTTTATTACTAGGACGAAGTATCAAAGCGAGACTTTCATATACCTCTTCTCCAAAGCTTCCTAAATGTCCAGCTCAGTAAATACTTGAAAATGTTACAGATTAAATCTTCCCACATTCCCTATAACATATACCAAGGTATTTACCCAATCACCCATCCCATAGGGGCCCTCACCTCCATGAAGGCTTTTTCATTGAGTTGCCCTCCAGTGAAAGAAGCATGAGCTTACATCTTTGACCCAGAGAGGACTGGAAAACAAGAGGCTGGAGACTTGGTGGTTCACTAGAGAATGACAATTGGACAGACTCAGTGGGTATAGGACCAAAGAGAAATAAGGATGGGAGGGGGTGGGGATGTTGCAAGTTCCGTGGCAGTTGGTCAGTTGATGTGACCATATCTTTCTCCAGAGAAGGAGGTACTAGTTGAAGTTTGTTTTTACCCAACATTGTGACTTTATTCAACAAATTAGAGAATGGAAGGCTGTGCTACTGAGGGATTTGATACTGAATTATACCACCTCCCAAGGAAACTTTCAATTTTATAATTTACTTAAGTAAACTAATCAACCAAGTGTGTCTGCTAAATATTTATCAAAACTTAAAACTCTTGGTAGTTTTGGTAAATGTTAAGTGTCTACACATTACTCTTTTTGGTAGAGAAGAAAAGGGAAGTCTATACATACTAGTGATTTCATTAGCGTGGGGAATTCCCTGCATTGAAATTCCCTCCACTGATGTAGATCAGCAATTATTCTGAAACTTTTAAGTCTTTGAGCTTTGCCTGTAGTCTGAGAGGGGAAGTGAATTAAACAGTCATACACATGTGTCAGGTAGTTCTTCACCAAGTATTCTGACTCACAGGCCAGTGCTCTTATCTGCTATTCTACACTGTTGGTCTTGAATCTCTATTTTACAAATATATGTTTGTTCTGTTTCTCCTATAAAGCATACACTTCTTGAAGGTAGGCTTTGTTTTTCATCCAAGAGTATTTCCTGATGTAATAATCTTTAAACAGCGTGTCTTGGAGTTGGTTTATTGTTTGAGGAAGTATGTTTCTGTTGACTTCTTACCTGTTATTTTCGATGGTACATAACCATTCTTTATCAGCTTTTGAAAGTGTGAATAAAGTCCACATAAAAATCTTTTTTTTTCTTGAAATATGTGATTTCATTGTTTAACGTGATTGCACGTGTATAACTTATACCAGATTGCTTGCCATCTTAGGGAGGAGAGAGAAAAATTTGGACTCAAAATCTTATTAAAAAATGAATGTTGAAAACTATCTTGACATGTAATTGGAAAAAATAAAATACTACTTTAAAAAAAGAAATATGTTATTTCATCAGTACAGGGAATTCCTAGTGAGGAAACTGCTCCCAGGCAAATCAAAGCAGTAGTAGTTTTAAAACATAATCCTAGAGTCACCTAAGGCAGTTACAGGGCAAGTGATTTGTTCAAGTTCAACTACAACCCCAGAACACCCTCACTACAGCTCTAGTTGACAATACCTATGGTTTCTATCCCACAGGATTGTGGTGAGAATCAAATGAGATAAAGCTCTTTTGTAGAGCTCTTTATAAATCTGAAGGCACTATACAATGTCAAGATACTGATCAAATGATTTGATACTTAAAAAAAAACAACTCTTGGCCTAAAGCCAAAAGCTTCTAACCATTTCCTGAAGACATCTTCCTGTTCCTGTGTATTCTCTCATCACATGGATTTGGCTCTTCCATTTTGGACGGTGAGTCCAAAGAACAGAGCTGTCATCGAATTCACATTCTAGGAAATACCCAACTTCTGACCAGTAAATGTCTTAAGTCCATAAATGCACTGAAGACTCACTGATGTGAGAGCTACCAAGAAACAGAGGTCTGGACCTACAACTCAGGAGAAAGCACTGTAAATCCATTTTCCTGTGAGGAGGAGTTCTGGGACATCAGAGGCTTACCTTGCCCTTGAGTGTCAAGTTTCCAAGCAGGATTGGGCCACTAAGACCTCTCTTATCTCAAATTACAATTGTTGTTCAATCATTTTTTCAGTCCTGTCTGACTCTTTGTGACCCCATTTGGGGTTTTCTTAGCCAAGATACTGGAGTAGTTGGTTTGCTTTTTCCTTCTCCAACTCATTTTACAGATGGGGAAACTGAGGCAAACAAGGTTAAGTGACTTGCCCAGGGTCACACAGCTGATAAGTGTCTGAAGCCAGATTTGAACTCAGAAAGATGAGTCTGCCTAACTCCAAGTCTGGTGTTCTACTCACCGTGCCACCTAACTGCCCCAAATTACAGTACTGTATTATAATCCCATTGTAAAGCTGTCCATCATTTTGACTTAAGTGAGAAATTTACACACCCAGATTCACAATTGTTTTATTCAATAAAACATGCTCATCAACAGCAAAATTTAGGTAAGCACATTTTGGGACTTTCCTTTTTAGATTTAACAATTAATACAAAAATTGCTGCCAGTATGGAGTTTCTTACTTTTTGACAAAGGAAAGGTTCAGGACTCTCAGAGGGATGTTCGCATACTGAATGTTCTGGCCATTTCAGACCTAGGGTTCTTATTAAATGCTTGTTAGGCTATTGATTGAGCTGGGGTCTGGCAGTTACACTAGGAGTGAAGGTTTTGTTCTGTTGGTCAAAAAGCCCCCAATGATACTGATAACATTATATTCAAGTTATCCTATAAAATTCTAAACATAGAAGCAGTCAAGAGTTTGAGATTCTGAGCATCAATGAATTTATCAGCCAGTTTCAGATGCTTATAGAATATAATGCAGCTAATTAATCATTCTGCGACTTACAAAGAGAACAAATACTAAGTTCTCCCAGCATTCATTTCCCCCTCTCTCAAAGCTGTACATTCCTAACAATGTCTAAATGCCTACATATTGAATGATACATGCATAGAAAGTAAACAAAGTGAAACTTTTAAAAAAGGAAGACTATGTTAGCATTTCCACACCTACTCAAATTAAATTTAGCTAAATTAAAGTCAAATCCCATTTAAATGAAATTTCAGGAAAACACAGTATTTAATATTCTTCCATTTCATTCCAGACTTCTTAAGCCTAAGGAAGAAGAAAAAAATCAATTATTCCATCAAACAAACACTTTTTAAAGCACCTACTATGTGCTGGGTACTTTGCTCAGTACAAGGGATACAACTGCCTACTTGTAAGGAGCTTATACTCTAATGGAAGAGGATAAGCCTAACTCCATGCAAATATACATACTCAAATATATTTCTATTTATTCACTATATTTGTGCTACATATACATATGTGTACATAATAATAGTACTTCCTTTTTTTTCTTTATCCATTATAATTTATTATCTACAATACTTCATTAAAGGATGGAGTTCAAGGATTTATACTCAGAAAGCTAGAAGGCAACCAAGTATAACCAAAGAATTGGTCTGACATCCCTGTACTCAAGGTCACATGAAGTCTTTTGCTTCAGAGAAATGAACAAAAAAAAAAAAACCAAAAAGTTCTAGAAAACCAACAGAAAGACAACCGTCCATGAAAATTATTGACGTTAATGTCATGAAGAATAACTGATCCTTTTTCAAAGTTAAATGAGCAGGATTTGTTTAACAATTTTTCTTGTAAACAATATTCGTAACATTTTTCAAATGGAAAGGACCTCTACTGACAATGTACATATATATGTATATGTAACATAAATATAAAGTGAATAAATACATATAAATAAAAAGTAATTAAATACCAGGTAGGTTGGAAGGAACAATACTAACAGATGAGGGATCAGGAAAGGCTTCATGGAGAACGAGAGTTTGTAATCTTTCTTGTGTCATGGACTCTTCTGCCAGTTTAATGAAGTCTACGGACCTCTTCTCAGAATAAGGTTTTTAAATGCATAAAATGCACAAGATTTCAAAGGAAACCAAAATGAAGATGTATCTTTTTTTCCTACCTAAATTCAAATACCTTCACGAAAGCTATTCTGCTTTTGGAGAAGACAAAAGTTGATGCAGTTGAGCTGCATCTTGCAGAGGGTCTTCCTCGACGAGGTAGAGAAGTAAGGAGGGAGTGCTTTCCAGGCACAAAGGCCAAGAGAAGGGAGATGGAAGAAGGGACAAAAAAGAAGGCCAGTTTGGCTAAACTGAAGAGCATGCCACAGGGAGTAAGGCCCAGTGAGACTGAGGTTTTAAGAGTTTTAAAAGGGTTCTACAAGCTGAATAAAGGTGTTTCTCTTGTATCCTAGAATCACCAGGAAGCTAACAGAGTCGAGCAGGCAAGTCCCATGGACTACAAAGCACAGCTGGCTTCCTGGTCCTAACTCTAGAGTTGTCCAGCCTCAGCTTCTACTTCTAGATAGTTACCATTTGTAAAAGAGCCAAGCTCTTCAGAGCCATAGTTAGCATTTAATAATAATGAGGAGGAGGAAGATAGTTAGCAATTAGCATCTGTAAAGTCTTTTACAAATATTTTCTCATTTGGTCCTCAACTCAGAGAGGCTGGTACAGTTATTATCTCAACCTACAGATGAGGAATTGAGGCAGACAAAAGTGAAGTGACTTGCCCAGGGTCACATAGCTAATAAGGTAGGATTTGAATCCAGGTCTTCTGACTCCAGGCCCAGCGTAACATCCACTGTGCCACCTAGATGCCTCACATAAAGTCACTCTCTGGATATTGTGTTTGATGACAGGGTACCATTTGACTTTGACTAGCCTGAGAGCCTAATGAGAACTATAAGTTTAACTGGCAGAGGTATCTTCCACCTCTGTGCCTTTGCACTGGCTGTCTCACATGCTTGGCATGCATTCCCTCCTTTCACTTCCCTTAAGATTCAGCTCAACCACCATCTTCTCCATAATGGGTTTGTATTTAACCTGAGGGCTGTGGATAGATTTCAGGGGAGTCTGTGAACTTCTTTGGGGAAAAAAAGATAATGAAATGAGAGGAAAAACAAAAACCTCTAAGTGTCCAAGGTCAACAGCTGACCCTTCATTACACACGTTAGTTGTTTTCTGGGTCTGTAAAAGAGATGAAAGAAAAAATCCATTAAGCTTTGATGCGAAGAAATCAAAGACTAACATCATGAGCAGTAGTGAGGGAACTATGTTACTCCAGTCTGGAGAAAGCTCAGAGAGGATGCTATCATGGCTATTCACTTGCAGGGTGGGGGTAGAAGAAGTGGAAGATAATTCAGAGGCAGGCTTTTTGTAAGGTTCCTACTAAATCAGCCCAAAAAATTCACATTATACACGGGAATGTTAAAGATCAGGGAGAGACGCAGACCTCTGCGACAGTCAGTGAAATTGTCAAAACTATGTAGCATTCCCCTTTTCATTCATTCATTCATAGAAGCCTACATATACATATATATTTATACCATATACTATGTCTCACTAAAAATATGGCAAAACTCTTTCATAATTATCCCCCTAAAAGAGAATAAATAATAGCTATAAAAATTGTACTTCAAAGGAACACAGGTCTATAGCCAAAATAAGAGGCTAATAGTAAATAAGAATTTTAATTTAAACTAAAAATGTAATATGCAACATAGATAGCACATTTCTTTTGTTTGGTTGATTTTTTGGAGGATTAGGTGACTTGCCCAGGGTCACACAGCTAAGTAAGTGTCTGAGGCTGTATTTGAATTCAGGTCTTCTCGATTCCAGGGCCAGTGCTCGATCCATGGCAACAACTAGCTGCCCCAATAGTGCATTTCTTAAAGCTTACTATTTGTTTTAAGTGCTGATGCCCTTTGTTCTCCTGGTTCCCCTCTCCTCAGCTGACCAACTCACAAGGCCAATACACTGTGGGGCATTGGCATAGCTCAGCCAAGATGCCTAATATATACTGAACCCATGTCACCATGTAGGATTTTAATGATCAGATTGTTTGTGCTTATTAAAGTTTTCTCATAAGAAGCTATTCAGAGACAGTGGAACCCACCTAAAATTGGTGAAGGAAGAACTTAGAACTTACCCCATTTAATCACTTTAGGTTCCAGGAGGGTTGAATGGACAACTCTGCAAGCGTATTCATTTTTGGACTTGGGATTGAAAGGAGTAGAGACGAGGCGATGGAAAGTCCAGTCATTGCTGAAGGACAGATCGGACTCCTCTACCTTTTCAATCTTTTGCCCATCTTTTAAGAGCTCAATAGTGATCTGGGGTGGGTGGAATCCTGACACAAAGCAGTTCATGAAGTTCTCTTTCTCACTGTCTGGTGGGTGGCGGGAATAGACCTGAACCTTGGGAGAACCTGAGGAACATAAGAAAGAGGAAAATGAAAAATAGATTATTTAACCTACTGTGGTTGAACTTGGACCCCAGATAGATAGAAGCTCTGGTGATTCTTCTATCACCATCACCTTAACCTCCAGTTTGGGGAGGCATACACTTTCAGGTCTGTTGCAGAGGGACAGGTATGTCCTGAAGACAGTTCTAGCTATTCCAAGAGCTGATAGTTAAATTTTCAGTGTGGGCACAGACACCTTTGAAATTGACAAACTATATAAATCAGGGGTTGATTTATTGTTTTGCTGATTTCTAGACTTAAGAAAGTAATAGAGAAAGTACAATAATGTACTTTTTAGTAAAGTAGGTTAATTTTTTTTTTTTTGGAACGGTGAGGTGAGGTGATTGGGGGTTAAGTGACTTGCTCTAGGTCACACAACTAGTAAGTGTCAAGTGTCTGAGGCCAAATTTGAACTCAGGTCCTCCTGACTCTAGGGGTGGTGTACCACCTAGCTGTCTCTCAGGTTAAACTTAAAAGCATATTGTAGGACAGCTAAGTGGCACAGTGGATGGAGCACTGGGCTTAGAATCTGGAAAATTTATCTTCATGAGCTCAAATCCGGCCTCAGACACTTACTAGCTGTGTGACCCCAGAGAAGTCACTTAATCAGTTTGTCTCAGTTTCCTCATCTGTACAATGAGCAGAAGGACATGGCAAACTACTCCAGTATCTTTGCCAAGGAAAACCCCAACTGCGGTCACAAAGAGTCATACACAAATGAACAACAACAAAATTGCACTAAGAGTACTATGTAATCTAACCACCACACATAATAATGTTTCCATAGGAAAATGTTTTCAGAGTTCCAGGTTGGGACAGCAGGAATAAATCACCACTTCCCTTCTTCCCTTCTACTATAAAGAATCAAGAGTCCCCCAGGCTATAAGCTGACACAGTTTGTATAGAGGCTGAAAGAGAGTAGCAAAGAGGGAAAATTGGGGTGTGATAAGGAGATATGGATCTTTTGAAATTAGTTAAGGAGTTGGGAGGGGGAGGGGTTGTGACTTCCTACAGTTATGAGCCCTCAGGACACAACTTTTAAAAATCAAATAGTGAGGCGATACTGAGGCAATGTGGTATATTGGGAAAAACCCGGGGGTGACTTGGTCTTGCTCACTAAATGATCATGGCAAATTCTTTAACCTCTCTGAGGTTCAGTTTCCTCATCTCTAAAGTGGAAATCATAACTGGGGAAATGAACAAATAGACACTAGATACTGCTAAACCCTTCCTTATTGGGTCCAAGAAGCTATATAATTAAATAATATATGAAAATTCTATTTTGTTCAACATGACCAAATGA
Source organism: Pseudochirops corinnae (assembly GCA_028646515.1). Lineage (NCBI taxonomy): Eukaryota > Metazoa > Chordata > Mammalia > Diprotodontia > Pseudocheiridae > Pseudochirops > Pseudochirops corinnae. The sequence continues at coordinate 44,647,000 of CM053589.1, read as the reverse complement.
ATTATTTATTTATATTTGAGAAATGAGCCAAGTGACATGGTCAAAGGGTATTAAGCCTATCTTAATTATTGTAGAAAAGCGTTTATAATTTATAAATTTTGAACGAAATAGCAATAGCTAGTACTTATTTAGCACTTTATGATTTGCAAAGCAATTTACAAATATCATTCCATTTTACCCTCAAAACAACCCTGGGAAATTAGGTACCATTATGATCCCCATTTTACAGATAAGAGAACTGAGATAGACAGAAGTGAAGTGGCTTGTCCAGGATCACACATAGTCTGATGCTACATTTTAACTCAAGCCCAGCACTCTACCAATTGCACCACTGATGTATCAATAAGATCCATTCTCCAATGGATACATGGCCAAAGAATGTGAACAAGTAGTTCCCAAAAGAAAAGTGAATTATCCATAATCACCTGAAAATGATTCCAATTCCTTAATAACAAAAATGCAAATTAAAACTGCCTTTCACTCATCAAATTAACAAAAATAACTTTAAATGCTCAAATTCATTGTTGGCAACACTGTTACAATCTTTTTTTGTAAAACAGCAGCTGCATAAAAATAAAAGCTACAAAACTGTTCATAATCTTGACTCAGTGGTCCCACTAGTAGGACCTAAAGATATTATTGCAAGAGGAAAATACCTAATTGTACAGAAAATAATCCTAGAAGCATTATTTATTTTTTCTTTTTAAAATTTATTTATTTTTAGCTTTCACCATTCACTGCCATAAGATTTTGAGTTCCAAATTTTCCCCCTATCCCTCCCCTCCCCCCACCCCAAAGCAGCATGCAGTCTGATAAAGGCTCTACACACACACACACACACACACACACGTGTGTATGTATATATATGTATACATATATATTCATAGTAAACATTTTTACATTAGTCATATAAAGAAGAATTAGAACCAATGGGAAAAACCATGAGAAAGAAACAAAAGAGATAGCGAGAGAAAAAGAGAGAAAGAAAGAGAAAGAGAGAGAGAAAGAGAGAGAGAGAGAGAGAGAAAGCACAAATAGTATGTGTCAATCTGCATTTAGACTCCATAGTTCTTTTTTTTTTTGGATATGGATAGCATTTTCTATCATGAGTCTTTTGGAGTTGCCTTAGATACTTGCATTGCAGAAAAGAGCTGAGTCTATCAAAGTTTGTCATCACACAATGTGGCTATTACTATGTACAACGTTCTCCTGGTTCTGCTCACTTCACTCAGCATCAGTTCATCTAAGTCTTTCCATGTTTTTCTGAAGTCTGCCTGCTCATTATTTCTTATGGAATAATAGTATTCCATTACATTCATATACTATAACTTGTTCAGCCATTCCCCAATTGATGGGCATCCCCTCAATTTCCAATTCTTGGCGACCACAAAAAGAGCTGTTATAAATATTTTTGTACATGTGGGTCCTTTTCCTGTTTTTATTATCTCTTTGGGATACAGACCTAGAAATGATATTTACTAGGTCAAACAAAGGGTATGCAGAGTTTTATAGCCCTTTATGCATAGTTCCAAATTGCTCTCTAGAATGTTTGGATCAGTTCACAACTCCACCAACAATGCATTAGTGTTCCAATTTTCCCACATCTCCAACATTTATCATTTTTCTGTTTTGTCATGTTAGCCAATCTGATAGATGTGATATGGTACCTCAGTGTTGTTTTGATTTACATTTCTCTAATCAACAGTGATTTAGAGCATTTTTTTCCACATGACTGTAGAGAGCTTTAATTTCTTTATCTGAAAACTGCCAGTTCCTACACTTTGACCATTTATCAATTGGAATGATTTGTATTTTTATAAATTTGACTCAGTTTTCTATATATTTTAGAAATGAGGCCTTTATGAGAGACACTGGCTGTAAAATTTGTTTCCCAATTTTCTGTTTCCCTTCTAATCTTGATTGTATTAGCTTTGTTTGTGCAAAAACTTTTCAATTTAATGTAATCAAAATTATACATTTTGTATTTCATAATGTTCCCTATCTCTTATTTAGTAATAAAATTCTTCCCTTCTCCATAAATCTGACGGGTAAACTGTCCGTTGCTTTCCCAGTTTGTTTTTGGTATCAGCCTTTATATTGAAATCATGTACCCATTTTGACTTTATCTTGGTATAAGGTATAAGATGTTGGTCTATGCCTAGTTTCTGCCATACTGTTTTCCAGTTTTCCCAGCTGTCTTTGTCAGATAGTGAGTTCTTACCCCAGAAGCTGCAGTCTTTAGATTTATGAAACAGTAGATTACTACAGTCATTGACTACTGTGTCTTGTCTACCTAAATAGAATTGAATCATTTCCTCCAGTGATAAGTAGACTCTCTCATATGAGTGGGATACATATCACAAAAACACCCCAAGAGAATCAAACTGACTTGGCTTGATAGAAGGGGAAAAAACTTCATGACAATTAGACCTGTTCAAAAGTAGAAACGGCTCCCTGAGCAGTTTCCTATCACAGAAGGTCTTCAAGCAGAGACTAGAAACAGTTTGTCTGGTGGGTCATAGGATGATGAAATTATAGCTTTTGAGCTAAGGAAACTTAGACAGACCACTGAGTCCAACCTTCTCATTTTAAAGCTGAGGAAACTGATTTTTTTTTTTTTGGTCTGTGTTTTCTTACACAACATCTCTAATATGGAAATATGCTTTGTTTGATTGCACATGTATAACCTATATCAAATTGCTTAAATTTTTAAAAATTTGTTTTTAAATGTAATTGGGGGGAAAAAAGACTATTCAAAGGAAAAAAAAGATGAGGAAACAGAGAAGTTATGTGACTTATCTAGTCACACAGCTAATAATAAATTGATATGAATTCAGGTCTTCCTGACTCCAAGTACAAAACTTGTTTTTTTTTTTACTTTTTTTTTGCATTTTGGAGGGGGGAGGGCAGGGCAATTGGGGTTAAGTGACTTGCCCAAGGTGTGAGGCTGGATTTGAACTCAGGTCCTCCTGACTCCAGCTGGTGCTCTATTCACTGCGCCACCTAGCCACCCCAGCTAAGTACAGAACTTTATCTATTAGTCAGATTGCAGAGGGGAATCCTACTCAGGTATAATTTGGACTACATTAACTCTGAGATCCCATTCAACTCTGTGATTTTCTATATGAAGCTTTGATAACTTGAGTTGCATGAGTTCTGTGATTCTCAATACCATATGTAATGACATAATGATAATGAAAGCAAAAACAAAACATGAACACACTGTCAATATAAAAAGAACCCCACAAAATCTAAAAAAATATACTCAGATGAAAAAATTTCAGAAGGAACACAAAAGCAAACTGGGCATTTTTTCCCTTTTAAAGTCAATATCCAAATTTTGAAATAAAATATTGGTAACAGTTTACAATTTCATTTATAATTTGTGTGTGTTTATGCATTTGAATGTTTTTGTTGAGAATTGCTATGTTTACATTTTAAAAAGAGAAAAAGAAAGAATAAGAAAGAGAGGGTGAGGCTAGGTGGTGGCTAGGTGGCACAAAAAGAAAAGAAAGGAAGGAAGGAAGGAAAGAAGGAAGGAAGGAAGAAAAAGAAAGAAAGAGAGAGAGAAAGAAAGAAAGAAAAAAGAGAGAGAGAGAGAAAGAAAGAAAGAAAGAAAGAAAGAAAGAAAGAAAGAAAGAAAGAAAGAAAGAAAGAAAGAAAGAAAAAACTATCTGAGCTAGTTCAGGCTAACGGTATAAATATCCATCATTGTTTATTCCATAACACATCTGTACAGATACTCTGTTTATCGATTCCGAGTCTATGGTTGTAAAACTTCCCCCAGGTTTCTATGTGCTTTACCATAGAGCCAGCTCCGTATGGTGGATGAACTGAAGAAATTCAGAAGGGGGAAAAGAAGGGTGACCTTTTCAAAAGTAGTCAACCAACATACTTTCTCTTTCTAGGTCTATGGGTGAATTTGACAAATGGTAACACTTCCCTGAAAGAAACTTAGGAAATAAAAGACAGCTAAACTAAACAAAAGATTAGGGGATGCTACTGTCTGATTTCTGGAGGGCAGGAGGTGGACAAACACTACCCAAAAGGGAAATCTTGTTCTTAGCCAAAATGCAGAGATATAAGCTCTTTCTTTTCAAACTAAACTTCCACAAGGATAATCTAAATTCTTGCATCCTCTTCTTCACCACCTTAACCCATTTCCAAGACCCAGCTCAGAGCTCATGTCCTCCAGGAAGTTTTTCATCGTTACTTTATTTTTTAAAATCTCAAAGGCAATTTAGAGCTTTTGGAGTTTATTGAGCAGGGAGGAAGAGGTGTCACGTGATCAGACTTTAGGAAAATCCCTTTAGGGCTGTGATGAAGATGGAAAGTAGGAAGCTATTGTAGCATTCAAATAAGATGTGAGAAGTGCCTAAATTAGGGCAGTGGCTAAAAGGATGGAGAGATGTGGAGATAGAAATAACATTTGACAACTGATTTAATATATAGGCTGAGTGAGAATGAGGAGTTCAGGATGACAGCAAGGTAGCAAACATGGATGACTGGAAAGGTAGCAGTAATAGAGAAATTTGGAAGAGAAATGTGTTATGGAGAGATGATAGTCCATAGTTTTTTCAGTTCTGAGTTTGAGATATCTAAAGGACATCCAGCTGGAAAAACCCAAGTAGAGAGGTGGTGATGAGGGACTGGAGCTCCAGAGAGAGACTAGGGCTGGTTGATCTAGGAGTCATGGGTAGTGAGATGGTAATCAAAACCCAGGGGAGTTGATGGTCACACCAAATGAGAAAGTGTAAAGAGATAAAAGGAAAGAACCCAGGACCAAGCCTTGGGGTACACCCACAGTTAGTGATCCTGACATGAGCAATGAATCAACAAAGCAGACTAAGCAGGAATGCTCGGGCAAGTAGGAAGAGAACCATGACGGTAAGAAAAACCCAGAAAACAGAAGGTATCCAGGAGGTCAAATGCTGCAGAGGCCAGTGAGAACAAAGATTGAGAAGAAGCAGTAAAATTTGGTAATTAGGAGATTAGGCAATTTTGGAAAGAGCATGTTGGCAACCAGATTTCGGGAGGTTTAAAAAGAAGAGAGAGAAGAAGTGAAGTTTTCTAAGTGAAGCTTTTCTAATGAATTTGATTGAGAAATAGAGGAGAGGGAGAGGACAAAGAGAATAGAAGGATCTGGGTAGGGTTTTTTTTTTTATTAGTGGGAAAACACTCTTAAAATGTTGTTTGTAGGCAACAAGATAAGGAATCAGGAGATAAAGATTGAATATAGGCTGATAATAGGGACAATCTGCTGAAGAAGACAGGAGAGGATCACATCAAGGAGCAGGCTTGGATGAAGATGGTATAGATACATATATATGTATGGGATTTATATACACACACACATACACACCACATATATGTGGAATAGTTTAGATCTGAAGGTGGGGAAGGTTAGGAGCTGCGCGCCATCGAGATCCTATCTTGAAGGCAAGTTCTGCGAGTTCCGCTTACAAAGTGGCATTCTTATCAAACCTCATGGCCACCCGTCACTCCCCATCTCCCCCACTCCCTCAGCTGTACAATTGCCACCAGCCTCCACAACTGCACTTAGGTGCCTGCCAGTGCTCAGAGACTCAAAGTAGGAGGGAGACACTGCTTTACCCCGGGATTAGAAACAGCCAAAGTCTCCCCCAGCCCTGTCACAAAACCACTTGATCCGGAGAAGTTAAAGGAAAGCACCCAGTGAACCACCCTTTCCTGGGTTGACTTGGATTCCGAAACTCTACCTCCGTATTTCTGCCCAGCCTTTCTCTTACTCCCCACACCGCACCCCACTAAGCATTTCCCCACACCTCCCCTCTCCCCTTCCCTC
>CM053589.1:44592152-44640676 GCA_028646515.1 Pseudochirops corinnae | reverse complement strand
ATTACTACTACTACTACTACTACTACTACTACTATTACTACTACTACTACTACCACTACCACCACCACCACTTTTCATAGCTAGCATATATATAGTGCTCTAATATTTGCAGAGTGCTTTACATATTACATTATTTGATCTTCACATCTTATGAGGTAAGTACTGTTACTATCAGCATTTTTCAGATGACTAAACTGAGGCCAAGAAAAGTTAAGGAACTCGGCTAGGCTTCTACAGCTACTAAGTGTGAGAGAGAATTTGAACTCAGGACTTCTTTACTACCTACCTGACGGACAAGTTCCTTCACCTCTTTGGGTTCCTGTTTTCTCCCCTATAAAATAAGAGGATTGGACCAGACAGTCTCCTAAATTTCCTTTCATCTCTAACAAACATCCTATGATCCTCTACAGTAAAGATTTTCTGTTTCTTCAAAATCCCCAAGGAAGATAACAAGCCAGGTTAAATAGCCACTTGAAAGGAGAAGTTAAATGAGGAGTTCAGGAAACAGATAGTCAGCCTAAAAAGAGAATACTATTGTAGCAATGGCAGAGAAATTTGTAAGTTGCCCTAATGCTAATTTAATTCTTCAAAACTGGAAGAAACAACAAGGAGAACTGTTACTCTTGACCTAACTCCAACCAGCAAGAAGTTGACTGCTGAAGCAGAGATTTCAGAGTTTGTTCAGGAAAAAAATGGGCAAGATCCGATGGGAGAGAGTAGGCCCAAGAGGGATGGTAAACTTTCAAGAATTAAATTCTGAATACGTAAATAGAAATTGTTCTGATAAGAGGAAAAATAGGGAACTTCAGATTATAGATATTTAAATAAGACATAATAAGCAAGGGAAAGTAACTGAGGATGAATATGAAAGGGTAGTATGGTCTTCTTTTTAAAAATATATTATTTTATTTTTTCCCACAATTACAAATAAAAACGGTTTTAACTTTTTTCTCTTCAGATTTGAGTTCCAGATTCTCTACCTCCCTCCTTTCCTTTCCAACCTCCCCATTGAGAAGGGAAGCAATTTAATGTAGCTTGTACATGTCATGCAAAACACATTTCCACGTAAGTCAGGAAGCATGGGTCTTCTAACAACAGTATGCATAACACTAAATTCAGAATAGGTTGAGGCTGGTGATGAGTAACTACGAGCAACAAAAAGAACTTTGAAAAAAACATATTGAAGGGCAAGAAAAGAATCAAAGAAAGAATAGGATTGAAGCTCAGCATGGATGAGAATGATAACAGTGAAAAAGGCTAAACTACTAGATTCTTTTGTTTGTTTTATTGTCTAAGTAGAATAGCCTTTGACCTGAGAAATACAGAACAAAAACGGTTAGCAAGGAGGTGGAAACCCAAGACAAGTAAGGTAACTGACAGGCAAAATCTAAGTCACCAGACTCCCAAGAACTACCTGTTAGGGGACTGAAACAACTGGCAGATGTTATTATGGAATGGTCTTTGAAAGAGCTTAAAGATTTGGAGAAGTACTTCAGGACTGAACAAAGGCAGATGTCCCAATTTTCAAAAGAGAAAGTAGAGCCTATAAATTAGCAAGTTTTACTTCTATGCTATACAAAATTCTAAAATACATTAATAAAAGAAGATACTTTATGAGGACTTAGGGCAGGGGAGATGACTAAAAGCCAACAAGATTTCCTCATGGAAGGCCATCAAGCAGAGGCTAGCCATCCACTGATTGGGAATGTTATAGAAAGAATTCTTAATCAAATGTAGGTTGGTCTAGATGGCCTTCAAGCTCTCGTACAACACTGGAATTTTGATTTTGTGATTATCACTGTTGTGAAGGCCAAAGTACAGGGAACATAAACAAAATCATTTTGTTGTTGAATCATGTCCAACTCTTCATGACCTCATTTGGAATTTTCCCAGCACAGATACTGGAGTGGTTTTTCATTTCCTTTTCCAGCTCATTTTACAGATGAGGAAACTGAGGCAAAGTAGAGTAACTTACCCAGGATCCCACAGCTACTGTCTAAAGCTGGATTTGAACTTAAGAAGATGAGTCTTCCTAATTCCAAGCCCAGTATTCTATCTACCGTACCACCTAGTTACCCAAACAAAACCACTATGAGATAATGCTATTTCATAAAAGCCCACTTCATTTGTGAATATTAGGACAGTTGTTGATTGTTGTTATAATGCCTAAGGTCACAAATTAAGATATCCCTAAATGCTGTATTAACTCTTTCAAAACCTCAAGAATTCCCAAACCATAGACTGAATTGTTTCCTAGTTTCCCTGGAAATACTAGGAGATCTAGCATTATTTTTGGCAAATAAGGCTCCAGCTATTATGTCATGGGAAAAAAATATATGTTTAAATGTAGCTGAAATAGTCCTATACAATGGTTTAGGATACTTGGGGTTTGGTATCTAGAGTAGTTGGTGACAGAATAAGAGTCCCAGTTTTATAATTAACTAGCTAGGTTACTCTGGATAAATCATGTAACCTGTAGTGCCCTTATCTATAAGGAAGGACTTTGATTATCTGGTCTCTAAGATCCCTTCTAGTTCTAACCTTTTATGATTTTATAATTTAGATTTTGTTCTTTTATCTTAGAAGTTTGTGCATCATAGAAGACACACAAGAAGCAATTATACACAAACCTAACGAAAAGTTTAGGCCAACTCCAGGAAAAAGGTTTTATAATTTGTTTTAGTTTTTAATGCATACTTTGATTTCTAGTCATGTAGGTGGTAAGTGGCTGTGGTAGAGAGGTTACATGAAAACAGTTTAAGAAATTACATATAGCTATAATTATATCAGGATAAAAATAGAAGGAAGAGAGGGAAAAGAAACCAAATTGAGAAAAGAGCATGAGGAAGGCTAATTCCCAACTGAGGCTGAGTGTAGTTAGTTGGGGTCCAACCAATTGTTTTCCAGAGAAGCCCAGTCCAACCGACCAAGAAACCAGGAAGTTAGGGAGAAAAGTACAATGACTTCAGAGGACTTTTGTGGGAACCTAAGGTATACGCACTTGGACATTTTTTGGTAATAGCCATGTAATAGTGGCAAATTTTGAGGGCAGTGACTTGGACTGGTCAATTCTGATGGCTAAAAAAGTCAAATGCCAGGAGATGGAGAACACAGGATAACTTAGGTGCCTAATCTGATAGCTGTGACAAAATGGACCCAGATCACTCATTTAATAGAAAGTTCCTTGGCAATCTACCACTTGGTAACTTTTTAATACAACTGCCTAAGAAAATAAGAAAAGGTTCCCTTCCAAATATCCTGGGTCCCCCTTTAGCCAACTAACCCTTATAAGTGCTTCCTATGCATCTTGCTATACTCTGGAGATACAAAAACAAAAAATATAAATCTTTGCCCTCAAAAATGGGGATGACAGAAAGGAATTTTGGTGGAATTGTTGAGGCTTAGGGGTGCTGGGTCCCCAAAATAGTGACACATGGGTCCTGCCCAAATGAATTTGACCCAAGCTTTCTTTCAGCCAAAGACAAAGTCTATTAGAACACCAATAGAGGATGGGCATGATTCTAAAAATCTGTCATATTGGCTAGATTCCTAAGGAATCTGAGCATGGGTGACACTTGTATTGACTAGTGGACCAGACTGAATCTGAACACCTTAATGGAGGCAGGATGGATCTTATATACAGAAGACTGCGGGAAGAGAGAAGGGATCTAGATGGAATTAAAGGAGTGAATGTCTAGGGCAGCGGTTCTCAACCTGTGGGTTGCAACCACTTTGGGGGTCAAACGACCTTGTCACAGGGGTCACCTAAGACCATCAGAAAACATATTTCTGATGGTCTTAGGAACCGAGACACCACTCCTCTATCCGTCTCCAGGTGGGTCCGCCCACGTGAAGATATGCCTACATCCGAGTATTAAAGGGTCACAGCATTAGGCAGGTTGAGAACCACCAGTCTAGGGTGAGGCCAGGTGTGGACTGTGAAAGGGCAATTAATTAACTGGGAAGGGACTATTGCCCCAGGTGAATGCCAGGGACCTGCACGAAGTGGGAAAATCCAGGGGCTTTTTCTTTTTGGGGTCCAGATCCCAAAGATATGTTTTTTTTTCCTTTTCATTCAGATCCCATCCCTATAAGGATGGACAATAATTAGGATTGGAATAGTCCTCAAGTCCCAGATTGCTGTTTCCTGCTTTGGAGCTTCTACATTCCTAGTGCCTGGACTACTCAACCTGGCTATGGAATATTTAGGAAAGCAGAGATCTTGACTCTTCCTTCACCCTACCTCCTATCCCCATTCATTCCCATTTTCTTCCAGTGCTTCCCAACTTTTCATCAATTTTATAAATATCAGCATATCATGACAATGTCGTAAGGAGACAATCTATGGTGACTTCCAAGCCCTCTTCATCTATTTATTTGTGGATGAAATCACACTTATAGTCAATACCACCCAAGCAGGAACAGTCTTGTCAATTCCTCTTAGTAATATCAAGTTCCAATTTGACTCTAACCATTTCTCTTACAAAATCTTGAGCATAAGCCATTATAGGAAAAGTCCATACCACAGAGGAGTAACAGGTCACACTTAGATAACTTAAACTGCACACCAGCTCACCACCCCCAGTCCTAGGCAGCCCAGAATAATGGAAAATGTCAGTGGTCCTAGAGGCAGGAGAGACCTAGATTCAAATCCTGCTTCTGAAATATAAGTTGTATGATCATGAGCCATTCATTTAGCTTTCCTGAGTTTTTTAAGTTTTCTCACCTACAAAATGGAAGTAATAATAATTGAAGTACTTACCTGACAGGGGTTGCTAGATGACGAAATAAATAGAGTGCTGGGTCTGAAGTCAAGTAGACTCATCTTCCTGAGTTCAAATCTGATCTCTGACACTTACTAGTTGTGTGACCCTGGACAAGTCATTTAACCCTGTATGCCTCTGTGCCTCATCTATAAAATGAGCTAGAAAAGGAAATGGCAAACCACTCTGGTATCTTTGCCAAGAAAACCCCTACACAGGTCATGAAGAGTTGGACACTATTGAAACAAATGAACAACAACTTACCTGACCAGGGTGTTGTGAGGATCAGTGAGATAATGTACATAAAGTGCTTTGTAAACATTAAAACTGTATGTATGTGAGTTATTGTTACTAGGTTCAGGCTATATTTTCCTTATAAAATAGAGCTACCCTAATGTAGGGATGTTTCAGAAAGGAGTAGCAAGGAGATAGCTCTTCAATGTCTTATGTGGTATAATTAAATAACATTCAAAAGTATACCAAGTTCATCATGTTATCCTGTTATGAGTTCACAATTCTGACTCCTTTAATATGTTCCAGTGACTGTCATAATGACTAATGAATAAGTAACTTAATTCAGGAGAGTGAGAGCACAGGCAGTTTCACTTTCTGTATTCCTAACACAGTACTTTGTACCATAATAAATACTTAGAATCAGAGATTTAGGCCCAGAAGAGACCTTAGAAGTCAAAGTCCAACCCCCTCATTTTGCAGATGAGGTATCTAAGAGAGAAGTGACTTGCTTAGAAAATACATGTTAGAGACATCACTCAAACCATCATCTGCCTACCCCATGCTACTTTGTTGAAAGAATGAACATACATTGACATAGAAACCTTAAAAAGAGATCTTCTGGGACCTAAGAGAGATTAGATTAATGAATATAATAAATGTCTGGGGCTAATGGTATCCATCCAGCCTTTAATTCAACTCAAGGCACATTGAAATAACCTCTATGTTACTTGCCTAACATAAATGTTACTGTAGGTATTAGACTACCTCCTTTTTAGTAACAACCTCTCATCTATATGATACTTTAAGGTTTAGGTAGCACTAAAACTTTATGGACAGAAAACTAGGTAAAGCAGTACATAGAGCATTGCACTGGAGTCCAGAAGACACATGTTCAAATCCTGTCTCAGACACTTACTAGCTCTGTGAATCTGGCAGATTCACTTAAGCTTTCTTAGCCTTTGTTTCCCTATCTGTAAAATGGAGGTAACAATAGCACCTACCTCCCAAGGTTGATGGGAGGTTCACAAGAAATAATAGGTACAGTGTTTTGCAAACCTTAAAGCACTAGATGCTATCTTCATAATCTTTACAACAATTCTATGAGCCAGGCAATAACAAAAGCATACATTTATATATTGCTTTAAAGGTTGTAAAGTCCTTTACATACTTTATATAATTTTTTCAGATGAGAAAACTGAGACTCAAAGAGATTAATTTGTCCATGCTCATCCAGTTAGTAAATGTCAGAGGCAAGATTGGAACCCAGGCCTTCCTGTCTCCAGGTAAAGAGGTCTATCTATTATTTCATGATACTGGTCATCTTGAGATGCCTCCTCATCGTTTCCCTCTGAGAATCTGAATGGAATAGGTTTTGGATTTATTTTACACCCACCAGGAAATCAGTCCAAAAGCTGGATACATGCATATCGTTTTGAAGATTACTACATCCAAATTGTTCTCTTACCCACAGAAATGTATACTTGCAATAGAAAGCAAGTTCAGTCCTCTACAGGTCTCCTCTGGTTTGTTACTTTCTTTCGCAGATGAGATTGCATCCATAGCTGTGACAAACCCATTTGGTTAAACCATAACAGGGAAGGAAATCTGGGGGCAACACACTAGCCAAGACTTGAGGCAAAACGATAAGCTTCTGAGAGGGCCCATCTGGGCCTGAAACTGCCACACACCTGGGGCTGGGGAGTTGTTTTCACGATACCACAGGGTAGCAGTTGGCTTAACTACTCTGTGGTTTCTTGAAGCTTCTGCCTGTTCAGGAAGCTTCATCAGCATATAGCTTTCTCATAGTGACTACAGAAAAACCTCGTTTGTAGCAGGCCATCAACTCACTGCCAGAACTCTGAAATCCATTATTTGGCCCTTTTCTCAGCAATGACAAAGTAAGTTATTTATTGGCACCTGAGAAAAACAACTGAAAATCAATGAGCTGAAGGTATTTTTTTTCAGATTTTATTTATTTTATTTTATTTTTAGCTGAAGGTATTTAATCAATCACGATTTCTAAGAGAGTGTATTTCCCATCTACTTGAATTTTTTTTTCTAGTTCAGATTTCTGGCTCCCAGTGAATGTAGTGGTGATATCACCTAGTGCACATGAAAAACTGTAGCCTGCATCTTAATGTTGGGGAAAAAATCCTCATTGTACTTTATTTCCTGCCTCAGAAGAGATAATGATGTGTGGAGTTTCAGCTGAGTGGGAAGGTTGTGGTCACAAACAAGGCAGTGAAAAAAAAAGGTAGATTGTCTTCAGGTGGTCCTTTGGGTTTGATTATCCCCTAGCTCTGTACATTTATCTATATTGTACTTCTAGACATCTTTCTAAATTCAAACTTGGCCTTGGACACTTACTAGCTGTGTGACTCTGGGCAAGTCACTTAACCCTGTTTGCCTCAGTTTCCTCATCTGTAAAACGAACTGGAGAAGGAAATGGCAAACCACTCCAGTGTCTTTGCCAAGAAAATCCCAAATGGGGTCATGGAGAATTGGACATGATTGAAACAACTAAACAACAATAACAACTTCTAGACTAGGACCCCATTGCTATTTTTAAAAAGAATGTTACATGGATAATTCATGCAAAAGCCTTTTTAAAAAAATTAAGATTAGGCTTCTAGACTCAGTCTTACTAGTAGAGGCCACTAGTTAAAAATAGTCAATGGACTGGAAAGCACATTTCCTAGTGCCAGTCATCAAAATTAATCAGTTCTCCATAGATGCCTATTCTGTAGTAATGTTTCCACCATTGCTACGGTCAAGGGCAGCTCCTCCTCACAGTTCTATTTGCTGAATTGTCTCAGTGCATTCATAACCATTTTTCCTGGAAAAAATGACTATCATTCTCAGAGGTACCAAGGATGATAGAGGGAACTATAGTTTCCTCCTTCCTATCTCTTGTTCCAAAATAAGCATAGACATAAAGTAAGCTGTGGTGTACAGCTTCTGATGTAAAGGAAAGAATGTGGGATTTAGAGTCAAAAGACTTGGATTCAAATATCTGCTTTGCTACTCACCACCCCAAGTCAACCCTTTGGAGGAAATTAGGGTGGATAATCTCCAAGATTCCTTTTAACTCTAAATCCTATGATCCCATAGGTTCTGGAGACCTTTTATTCTTAGCATGCCCCATTTTCAATCATGCAAGCTCTTCCCTTCCTTCCAGTTGTGAGGTTTTCATTATTCCCTAATTTTGCTTGCACACTCCTACCAAAATCTCATGACCAGGGAGTGCTGTCCCTTTAAGAACAGTGTGTGGGAGTAGGAACCTTTAAATAGCTGGGAGTCAAAGAGGCTGTGGCCCCAGAACAGGTGTTGCCATGGCTGGATGTAGCCAAAATCTCATTGACAGCCAGGCTGTAAGTGCTAAGGGAAGAATAAAGTCACTCTAGATTTCTAATGTAAAAATCTGTCTTAATTTCCTCTTGCTGATAATGGTTTCACTGCCTCTTCTTATACTAGTAGAAAAGTGCCAGGGGCTTCAGCACTACCTTCTCCTTCCTCTAATAACTTCTTGGCATACCTTGGGCTGGTAAGAGATACAGTGGAGAGAGAGTTGCCCTCAGAGCAAGGGAGACCTGGGTTCAAGTTCAGCTTCTGACAAATACTGGTTGAATGACTGAACAAATCACCTAATTTTTTAGTGCTCTAGGGCACTCTCATTTTCTAAGACTAATATAAGTCGCAGAAAAAGTGCTGACCTATATTGGTAGAGGGAGTTTTCTTGTCCAAGAGTTCCCTATAGAAATTCAGTCAGAGGTCCATTTTCTATGGCAACCTTGAGTTGGAGGGTTGGAGTGTAAAGCTTTTTCAAGTTTCCCTTTCTTTCCCCCCCCTTCCCTCCTCTCCCTTTCAAGATTTGAACTCAGGTCCTCCTGACTCCAGGACTAGTACAGCTCTTTCTTTTTCTTCTGCCCTAGGGATATGGTTAGTGGTCAACAGAGATTAAGTTATTGCTGTCCTTTTGGAGGAATCAGCTGCTCCTCTAGGTCTGGACTCTTGGGAAAGGGACCCGAGTCTTTTCTGACTGGGTAGGGGTTTAGTTTAACTCTCTCTGGTGGAAGAAGGATGTTCCTAAGGGCCTACCTTATCACAGGTTTTAGAGGATTACTTTTTGGATAATGAGAGTCTACCCATGGAAGAGATGGCAGTTGGGGCAGTCAATCCACTTGGCAAAATGGATTGTAGCACAGGTACGCTGGGGAAGATGTAATGTCAAGATGAAAAGCTGGGGGTCAAGGAAGTACAGAAACGCACTAGGAGGAAAAGGATTATTGGGGCAGCTGGAAATGATACCCAATTAAAATGGCAAAATAAAGGGTTTTAAGGTGTGGGGAAGAAATGAGTGAGGGTCCTTATTTAGGAAGAGGACAACAAAGATATTTGGAACCAGTCAGGTTTAGTATATTATAACATGGGCCTGTTTATATGCATGGGACATTCAGAGGAAGTGGTGCTCTCTGTAATGCAAAGTATTTTGTGTATATGGGTTTTTAAGTATAGTTTAAAGTTAGAGGGCCAAATGGGGAGGAGATATGCAAGAAGCAGTTTGTTTAACCTGGTACATAATGAACTTCCTAAATTAGAACTCTGGGCTGCCCTTTCTCCAGACTCAAACTTAATGGAGCAAGGACCAGGCAAACCCTTTGGTCACCAGATCCCTGAGAAGGCTGGCAGAACTCATGAGGAAGAGGACACTGAAGAAGAAGAGGAAGAAAAGGAAGAGAATGAGTTGGGAGATCCAGCAGTCCTCAGTGCCATTCATGGTACCCAGGTGCTACAGGGGAAAGGATCTTGTGCTCTCCCCATACTCCCATTACTCCATATCTCTCACTCCCTCCTATTTCCCTGTTAATTTTCCCCATCAGCCTCAAATATTGTCCTGACTTCAAGTAATATTTTGCTTAGGACTTAAGAAGCTATTTCCACCTAATCTTGACCTTCACACTACCCTTCCCCCAATCCATTTTTGTTGCTGGTTTTGCTTCCTGTCGTTAATAAAGATGAGCACAGGGGAAGGAAAGATGACACAGATTCCCCAAAGAGGAAACAAGGATCTTCTGACCCTATGGAAATTCCCTAAATCTCTTTCAACCTGTTTCTGCATTGCCCATCTGGCTTCCTTCTTAGAAGATAAAACTTTTTATTCAAGGGAACTACCCAAATCATCCCCTTAAAGGAAGAAGGATGGTTCCTTGGAAATGGACTCAACATGAATAAGACTAGTGGAAGCAATGGGTAGCCAGCTAACCCCTCAGCCCCTTTACAACCTGATGAGGTGGGATAGGGCTTTGCAGAGGATAATATAAAAGACCCAAATAAGACTAGGTTTTATCCTTACTGTAGAGAGGACATGAGGGCTCTCCAAGACTCAAGGCCTCCAATGTACTTGAGATGTCTCCAGTATCCTTGCACTTTCTGTGTCAGGTAAGTCAGCTACGTTCTCGACCTAACCAATGAGTTGGCAGAATCTTGGAAAAAATAAAAATCTAAAACATGTTTAGCTGCTCCCTTTTTCTGTAGAGCTGAGTCTCCTCTGATCCCTGCTCTGGAGAATAATAGTTAAATTGCATGACACACCAATGGGTGTACAGGGATAGCTGTCCCTCTGTCCTATTCCCAGTTGTTTATGACTACAATGAGTTGTTAGTTTGCAGTAAGATGTGTCTACTGAAATTAGTGGGAGAGAGTCCTGGTTTTAATCTCATTTCTCTGTCTTATCCATTCCCACATTGGATTTAATGTCCAAAAGGGCAATCCTTGGATTTAACAGCATTGGGTTTAATAGTAGAAAGAGAGGCCTCTTCAATTAGAGTGATGGGATGATTAGAGATATTATCATTTAGAAGGATGAGGATCTGGTAGAAATATTTGGAAAATAATAGAGGAAAGAAGCCAGAGAAGGAGTAGTATATCAGGCTATGCTGAACAAATGATAAAGCAGACACTATAAGACAGAGGTAGGGAAAGAAAGGAAGGAAGTGAAAGAAACCAGCCCCCTCTTGTTGGATAAAGTGGGGCAAGAAAAAAGGATCCTGAAACTGGGAATTCATAGAGAAGTGACAGACAAACGGCTTACTCACTGAGGTTAGCAACGAGAAGAAAAGGGAATAATCGTCTGAATGGAGTGTTTTATGCTGTTGGATTTGCTATATTAGTGTTAGGAGTGACCATCAAAACCCTGATTCATCCACAAAAAAGATAAGTAGAATGGCATGTGGAATATCTTCCTGCTACTGAATTTTTTCCTAATTACCTTGAACCTTAAAGAAAATGGTGTTAAAATTCCCAGGAGGGAATTTATATATAGATATAAGATAAGTATATAAATATATCTTAAATGGTGCCTAAATTCCCAAGAGGGAATGCTGTTTGAGACGTAAAGGGCTGGGTAACACTTCCTGGGGAAAAAGAAGTCCGTGAGGTAGGTTTGCAGGTTTAAATTAAAAAAACAAAAGCTACTTAAGGGATGAAGTGAATAGGAGAAAGGTTGGGAGACTGGAGATGGAGGTACCTGGTCAAATGAGACCCTTCTTTCCTAAGTCTTTTGATTCCTTCCTCAGACAATGAACTATTTGTCTCCTGTCTCCTTTCGATCTACGTTTCCAAATGCCAGTTCCCCAGCACGTCACTTTGGACCTCAGCTGCCCTCCCCAGACCCATCTCTCTTCTACAGCCCACCAGCATCATGGCCCCCAAGGTTCAGGTACTTTAGATTCTGGAGACTGCCAGAACTTTGAATGTGTCCTTTCCATGACTGATTCTTAGGAATATTAGCTATGGAAGCTAAGACCCCTGTATCCTTTGAAAAAAGAATCAGACTCAAAGCTAGAAAGGAGCCTTGAAGATCTTTTCCAAATCCTTTACTTCATGAGACTTAGAGAAACTGTGGTTTATCTAAGTTTACATGGCTAATAAATTGTTGGCAGAGCTAGGGTTCAAACTTAGGTTTCCTGAACCCCAATCTAGTGTTTTTCCTTTTTTAAAAAACTATTGTACTGCCTCTAGGAAGAACCGTAAGGGCACTATCTGGAAAAGGTGCTATGAGTCCCACTGAATTAAGATTGGGATGGGTCCCTGTAGGAAGGTAGGAATAGGGGAATGGAAAGTTGTGTCAGCTCTTGATCTTTTCTGAGAGTTCTTAAAATCCCATTTTAAAAACTGTCTTTTTACAGAGATCTTCTTAAAGCAGTAGGTACTAAACCTTATTTGTGTCATAGACCCTATAGCCGTCTGGTAAAGCCTACAGACCCCTTCTCAGCATAATGTATTTAAGTGCAAAAATATAGAGGATTACAAAGGAAAACAATTACATTGAAATACAGTTTTTGTCAAAATATTAAATTAAAAAACAATCAAACCAAGTTTACAGACCACATGTTATGATCCCTTATCTTAAAGGAAGTTCTGGTAAATACCACCACAGTCAAACTAGCTGGGTAAATATCCGAAGAGGGGAGCTAAGAACTTACTTGCCACTTTGTCTGAGTTTCTTTGTAGCTGCCTCAATCACTGGACCCAGCTGCATCCACAGCATCAACGGATCTTGCAGAAGCAGCAGCAGGAACAACGGTGTGGTCAGAAACACCAGAGGTAACATTAGACAGAATGCAGGAGTAAAAGATTTGTTTGCATGTGGGCTATTTTCCCCTGTGAGGGGGAATATGGATCCAGGATGTCTGCATGAATTGGGATCTCCCACCTTTGTCATCCCTGTCCCTGCCCCCATCCTTCCCAGTGAACTCTACTCCATTCCCAGCCTCTTTTTTGGGAGAGTGAAGGGGATAAGAGAGGCCCAGACATCAAAAGAATACTCTTCCTCACTTACATAAAGTCCCCGTGTTGGGAAACTGTGGTCCCAGAAGCCAGATCCCTATGCTGGTCTCATGAATCAAAGGGAGAAAGACTGGGTGATCAAGGTACAGATGGTTCAGCTGCAAAGTGAGAACCCTGAGCTGGATGACTACTACTACCAGGTAAGCTCCTTAATTGTACAATAATGCAGTGGCAAGAACGTTAGATTTGACAATGGAGGAGACCCTGGTTCATGTCCTGGCTTTTCCACTTATCTGTGTGACTTTGTATCACAAGGCCCCTCTCTGGGCTACAGTTTCCTCATATATAAAATTAAGGGATTGGACTAGACCACCTTCTAAAGTTCCTTCTAGTTCTAAATTTGTGATCCTCTGATCTTCCGAGGTAAGGATGAAATAGGTGTTGCCCAGTATTTCTTAATACCATCTTGGGTATGACCTCTTTGCTTCTTCATAGCAGAAGTTCTTAACCTGGGATCCATGGACCCCAACGATTTCAGGGGTCCATGTTTTCTATAAACTTGGATGGGGAAAAAATTATATTTTTATTTTTTACTAATCTCTACCTGAAGTTTAGCATTTTCTTTAATCGTGAGGGGTAAGCAGTGAGCCACAATGAGCCACTTTATCAGCAAATAGAAATCAGAGGTCTTTTCATATATCTTATTACAGTTGTTATAGATGTCTTGAAATATTATTCCTCCTCGTTACTATTTCAAAATTACCATAGTTGTTAGAACTGCCATTAGATCATATGTTATCACAGTCTTCATTTCTATAGACTTTATTTCAATATAATTGGTTTTCTTTGTAACTCTAATTTATTTTATTAATTTAAAAACATTATTCTGAGAAGGCATCCATAGGTTTCACCAGACTATCAAAGAAGTTCATGATATCAAAAAAAAGGTTGAGAACTTCTGCCTTATAACATCTAGTTGATACATTTTTGATTGATAATCCCTTAATCCTCTCCACATCAAATTAATAGGACCTTCCTCCCCAAGTTGACTTAGTTTGTAAGTGAATGCAAGTCAGGGGGTGCCAACTCAAAATTTCCAAAGCTAAATCTTGGAATGTGGTCCCTACCATTGCTCTGACCTCCTTGGGCTGGCTAAAAAAAAAAAGAGTCTCTGTTTACAAAATTAAATCATTTTCTGCATTCTGTGAACTGCTTAGGTGGTTTCAAACAATGGTACCATTCCCCTTTTGGCCCAGAAAAGTATTACTCCAGCCATCTTTTTGACCAAAATTACTACACTGTCTCCTCTAATTTTCCCAGTCTCAAAACCAAGGCCTCTGTCTTTTTCCGCAATCTTATTTACTCTGAGTTCTTCCTTTCTTTGCCTTGATTTACTTTTCTCTTATTCATTTGCATTTTTCATTCTAAAAGGAACCCTGTCTCTTTGGAATGGGGTGTAAGGTAATGTTTCGACCCACTTGCTTCTCAGTCAGACATGGAACATAGCCCTGTGCCTCTGTTTTCCTTCCCATCCTTCTGCCTGTCCTTCCTGTACTCCCCTTGGTCTCAGGAATATTACCAAAAGCTAGAGAAAAAACAGGCGGATGAAGAGTTGCTTGGGCGAAGGGGCAAGCTGGAATCTCCTAAATTGGTGACACCTTATATTCAGAAGGCAGAAGACTATGAATCAGGTAGGAGTAGAACTTGCTACATTGGGTAGGGTGTACTTGTGAATAAACTGAGTAAGAGTGGGGCAGTGGTGTGGCCTCACCTTGCTTGTTTTTCCCCAGTGGTTCGAATTGAAGGTTCCCTAGGCCAGGTAGCAGTTTCTACCTGTTTTGGACCCCGAAGAGCCATTGATGCAGTGTCGCATGGTTCACAGGAGCAGGTAGGCTTGTTACACACCTATAGCTTCTCCTTTTATCTGTTATTTTAATGTTAAGCAAATCCTAGTGTTACTCAGTTCTTCAAACTGAGTTCAAAAGTCAGGCCAGACACTAAAATTGAATTTTCTGCTCAGACTTAAGGTCCCAGGCTTTTTGATTTCTGGAAATTAGATTGGTAACCAGTACACTTTTCTCCCCAGGATACAGCTATATATAATCAGAAGCTTCAAGTATTGTATCGAATTGAGAAGGTAAGACCCCTTATTCAGCTCTTTACCAGTTCTTGAGGGATGTATCCATGGACTTCAAATAAACTCTCCATCAGATATTTCTAAACCAAAGAACAGAATCTGCCTTTTCACTGATTTCATGTTCTGGCCTACCCCAACCTAATATTTTCTTTTCCTAGTGAAGTCTAGAGGTTCATCTATGATTTTCTCTGGTAGATAGCTCTACTCATACTGGTGCTTATGGAAAATTTTGGGGAGAGAAGGTTGTCTGCAGGATGGAGGATGTTCAGTTAGATTTATACTTCTCCTTCCTTCCAGATGTTCCTTCAGCTGTTAAAATTGGAGGAAAATCACAAAGGTATGCTACCAAAGTCCTGTTTCTATGAGCTGCAGAGAAAACCTCTAGAGAAGATCTACCAAGCATTGAGGACTAGCGATCAGGAGAATTCAGAGTGAGTACATTTGGACATCCCCCCCTCACCCCAGGATATATGGGATAGTTAGAGTAGATATTAGTCCTATTCTGGGGGAAACTATACTTGGCTCATTTCCATAGAACAGGGGTGGGGAACCTGTCTCAAGGAGGTAGTTCTAACAGTTCTAACAATTATGATCATTTCAAAATAGAAGTTTATATTCAGTCAAAGGGCCATACTTGAGGACCTTGAGGCCACAGATTCCCCACCCTGCTCTAGAATATCCTTCTTGACATCATTTCTACAAACCTGAGGTACTTGGCTCTGAATCCTCACATTGCTACTTATGAACTGTGTGATCTTGGGCAAGTTACTTAATTTAAGAGCTCTATCTTCCTCATCTGCCAAATTAAGAAGTTGGACTAGATGATCATCAAGGTCTAATGTAGCTCTCAATTCTGTGAACCGATCTCACTTGCAGGGAGGGAACAAATGGATTCTTACAAGTACTATCAGTGAGGAAAGGAAAGGTCCTTGTAGCCCGGCTACTGCTACTACTTCCACGGGATCAGGCAGTCCACCTTGTCCTATCAATCACCAGTCACTTGCCCTTCCTAATTAAAAGGGATACAGCTGATCAGGTACAGTGGGGTTGGGCAGAGTGGCCAACCTATCAGATATTGGTGATGATATAAAATTTGGGGGGGCTCTTCCAGAGAAAGATTTCATGGATCTGTATTTTTCCACAGTATATACCATAGCCCATTTATACCTTTTGTATATACACCGCCCAACTCTTGTCCATGTTCTCCCACCTCATGTGCTAAGGGCTTTCATCCAGATCTTATAAAAAGAAAAGACAGCAGTAATTTATTCACCTGTGCTATTTAGTTCCTTTCATGAATCATGGAGTTTGGACATATGTAGCATACACTATATCATCTAGACAAAAATACAAATTCTGATATGATGGGTATTAGCCAAGACACATAGTGATAGTGCAGCAATGTCTACACCTTTGTAATTGTAGGGCTTGGGTAGGGAAGTCATGCTTGTAGGTATTAAGCCCCAAGTCTTCTTTCCTTTAAGGCATTATGGAAGAAATGGGCTTGGGGGGCGAGGCGGGGAATGTAGGGGAAGTGGTAGAGGACTATGTTAGAGCTGGAGGAACATGAATGATAACAGAATTGAGTTGAATGACATCAGGAATGGTAGCCAGCATAACCTGACCATAAAGAGCCAATAGGAGTAAAATGGAGAACAAGTTAGAATGGGTTTATTCATGGAACAATTCCTTCTGATATAGTATCTGGTCTTTTCCCTTACCTATAGTCCCTACATGTGCTGTTCAAGCCTCTGGGAAAGTGCATCCATCTCTTGGCCTTTAGTGAGCTGCTCCAAGGGCTTCAGGGACTGATGGTGCTACAACCTGGATCCCAAGAGCGGTCAATCACCATAGTCCTTCAGAACCAGGTATTGTGGCCAATAAGGCCACAGAGACTTGCTTGAACATAGGTCACTTCAAATCTGGGTGACTAGATCCCATTTAAGTGTATATCTCAGTGCCCCAGGCAGTATGGTCACCGATGGGATACTTAAGAATAATAGAAAGGGGTGTCCTCTAGGTCCTTTCTACAATTCCAGTCACACTTCCTAGCAGTGTGACCCTGGGTAAGTCATCTGCAAAATGGGAACAATAATAGCACTTACCTCCCAGGGTGGTTATGAGGATAAAATGAGATATTTGTAAAGTGCTTTGCAAACCTTAAGGCTCTACATAAATGTTATTATCTAGCCCTCTTAAAGGAAAAGATCAGAACTTCTTCAGTCCCTGTAAAATTCTGACTATTCCCATAGAGCAGTGGTTCTCAACTTTCCTAATGCCACAACCCTTTAATACTCATATGTGGGCAGACCCGCCTGGAGACGGATAGAGGAGTGGTGTCCCAGTTCCTAAGACCATCGGAAATGTGTGTTTTCCCATGGTCTTAGGTGACCCCTGTGAAAGGGTCGTTTGACTCCCAAAGGGGTCACGACCCACAGGTTGAGAACCATTGCCTTAGAGGTTAAATTTCATTAGAGAGAAAACTTCCTTTGAGTCAGGTGAAGGAAGCAAGGCCTTGGGAGTCACTGAATACCCAATGTTATTTCTTGCCCTTTGCTCCATTTCTTACAGTTTGGCATCTCCTTGCTCTATTTACTTCTGAGCCACGGAGAACAGCTGGTGTCCTTGAATTGTTCCCTGAAGCAACACAGCAGCAGTGATCTTGCAACTTGGTGAGACATCACCCAGATAGACCTGCTTCTTTAGCATCATGTTATCTTTGTGTTGGGTTGGAAAATATTTTTCCTGACCTTACTTTCTCTAATCTGAGTAAAGAAGGGAAGAGGTTTGAGTGAACTCAAGGTAGTTTATCTTTGGTACCTGAAGGACACTGATAGCTGGTGGTCCCTTCTGTTCCATAGACTATTTTGTTACAGCTGATAAGATACTAAGAGTAGACAGGGGTCTTAAGGCATATGTTGGCACCTGAGAACTTGGAATTTTCTTCGAGTGAAAGACAGGCACAGGTTTGTTCCCTTGTTCCCAAAGCATGCCAGGCTCTGGCTATTCCTACCTTACTCTCCGCTTTCTTTCCTCTGTAGGACAAACATGGTGGTTCTGATTGCCTGGGAGATATCCCACATGTCCGCCACTTCTCTGGCAGAGCCACTTGTGGTCCCCAGCAACCTCCTCTCCCTGTTCTGCCGTTATGTGGACAAACAAATAGTACAGCAGTTAGAAGCCAGAATGGAGTAAGTGGGGAAAGAAGTAACATGATAACCCTTGTTTCAACCTCATCCCAATTTATATTCCATTTCCCTCCATATTCTCATTTCTCCAGAGTTTAATAGGAGCCAGGGACACTTGGCTTTGGAGTAGAGTTCCAGAGCACAGTATCTCAGCTCTTCTACCTCGGTCCTATTCTGTTTGCATTTTCCTCCAAATAAGAACTTGATAGTAGGAAAAGATACTTAAATCACAGGCATCAGTCTTCCCAAGTGGTTTCTTGAGTTGGCAGGCATTTTATTTGGTTCTGGCAGGGATCCCAGACACTTATATTAAGTGTTAGACTTAACTTTTGCCTCCCAGGAATTTAACCTTATGAGAAGTTTATGTGAATTGTATTTAGGCTTCTTATGGTTGCTCCAGAATTTGAGTTTGTGGACCAAAGACTGTCCATAGCTGGTTTTGCTTTGGTTTGTTTTTTGCAGCTATGCCTCTGTGGCTACCAACCTGACTTGTTTGGGAAAATTATCCTACCCACCTACATACCAGTCTGTTAGGACTGAAGTAGAAGAAGGGAAAATCCACTGAAGGAGCTGTGCCCTTGGCAGTCATATGAAGGCTTTCCTTATTTTCCTCAGTAGATGCAGTGGGGACCCCGGGTTTCTTTACCCTTCTCCTACTGAGTACAGAAATCTAGAACCTTCAGAAAGGGAGGGTCGGGCAGTGCATGATTTGAATTAAAGTGCTCATATAAAACTGGAACAAGTGGCTACTGAAACATTGCTTTGATAATGGTTACATTTTGCCTTCCCATTTCTAAAAATAACTTCTTCCTTTTCCCTTCTGCTGAACAGAACAAATGCTTCCTGCTTACTAGGAACAAATGAAGTAGGTCCTTTTGCTAAATGAATGGGAATATAATAATAGTAAAGGGGTCTCTCTCAATAGAGCAAGAATAGTATGTTTTGCCAGGTAACAAAATGAGGTATTTTTCTCAGTGATCATCTTTTTCCCTAGGTCTAACTATGAGCCTTCTTTCATTCATAGAGAGGTCATTTCCCTTACAACCACAAAATGGGTAAAATGGTTAGATAAATACCATAGGTCCTAGGATTCTGAAGTTTTTTTCTTATAAACAATGGAATGGAAGAATTTTTCCCTGCCTTCCACCAAATATCTTTTATTAGTAACAAGAGCTGACATTTACATAGTGCCTTAAGGTTTGCAAAAATATTTTGTCACAGCTGCTAATAGTTACCCCTAAAGATAGGTGCTATTATTATTTCCTTTTCACAGATGAGGAAACTGAGGCAGAAGGTTAAATCCAATGTCTGAGGCCAGATTTGAACTCGAGTTTTTCTGACTGGAATATACCACCTAACTACCTCTTTTTAAAAGGCCTTCCTTCCCTCTTTGCTCTAACTCTGGTCTCATTAACTATGAGTATTTCAACTCATTTATACCTCATTTTGTATAATGCTGTCCATAAAGTCTTCCAAAGAGTATCTACCCAGTGGTCTCAAGGCCTTTCTTTTATGTCTTGTAACAGTCTTCAGGAACCAGTGAAGCACTTAGCTGTCCATCTAGTTTATCCTTTGTTACAGAGCTGAGGCTCCCCTCCCCGCCAACAATATATTTCTTAGATACCTTTTATATGACATCTGCTCAAGTTATTGTTAGGTACTATTCTGAAGCCTGATATCTGCCATGCATCTCTTCATTGTCTTCTGGGTCACCTATAACTTTAATTCTTCAGGGGTTATGGTGGTGAATGAAGTTGCAGTCTCTATACTATACTTCCCTTAAACCACCTGGGAGAAAAATTTAATTCATAATGTAAGGGGAGTCTCTCATCTAGACCCCTACAGTTTACCTGACTGATGTAACTTTCACATGGAAGATGCTGGCAAGTGCTGCAAGATGCTTTGGAGAGAGTAATGGGGGTCTGCAAATGCACTAGATATCCCAATACATTGCTTAGATTTTCTCAGGAGGGATTGGATGTAAAGGCTGGTGTATACCTACATGTGTGTATATATATATATATGTGTGTGTGTGTGTGTCTGTATGTAAAAAAACACCTGGAAACTAAAATGGAAATGATAGGAAAACTGTTCTATTTCTCTCCTGTTCAAATTCTTGCTAATTTGAATATCTACATTACCCAACTAATACCTGGTGACCTGATTTATTATCCTTGTAACCTTTGTCTTTATTCTGTTTGCTTTACCTGCTTTTCTTTCTCCTCACGTTTGCTGTGACAAACCTCTTCAAAGACTTGATTCTATTTCTACTTTAAATTTGACATTTTAAGTCATGTTCAACATACTTTTTTAGGGGCCATCTATCCTTGAACTAGTATTCTAGCTACTCCTGTTATTTAACAGTAAACATTCATCTATCATCGGTGATTTTTGGCAGAAAATGGCCTGCACTGGAAACCAGAAACTCAGTTGGGTGGTTGGGGAGATAGAAAAGTCAGTACCACGTGATCCCTGCCCTCCTGGAGCTTATCATTAGGTAAAAGTAACATAGAAACACAAGGAGCAAGATCAAGTGTCTAGCAAAGATTCCAAGTAATTCATCTGAGCCACTTTTTACCATTTTCTATGTGATCTCTTTTTCCATCAGAGTCTGGAGCTGAAAGTAATCTTTGAAGGCCCTGATTTTACTGTCAAAGTACCCGGGCTTAGCCCATCTGAGCGACTTTCCCAAAGTCGTACAAGTAGTAGATGCCAGGTCCTCTGACTCTATATTTTAATAGAAAAAACAAACACAGGATTTGGAACTGGAAGCCCTGAGCTCAAATTTCTGCTCTGTTACTCCCCACATAACCTTAGGAAAGCCCAGCTCCAAGGGCTCCACTGCCCTCTCTCCGACACTTGTGTTGATCTTGGATTATGATCTCCACAGAGATTTCAGGGATGGGTACCTGGTGTCTATGAACTTGCATTTTATTTTGTTTTTAAAAACATTCTGAAAAGGGCTTCACCCAGATTGCCAAAGGGCCCATCATACTTAAAAGGCTGAGCCCCTGTTCTGTCTGGATTATAAAATCGTTTCTCCCCAGGTGTCCTGGCTGTCGTCTGTATCACTTCCGGCCCTACATGGGTCTCTGAGCGCCTTTTTAAGTAGGGAGGCCCTTGGCTGAGGATAAAGGTTAACAGAGAGCTTCACGGGGGATCTAGAGGCAGCCGGCTGGTGCTGGACAAAGCACCAGGCCTAGAGTCCGAATGACCTTGAGTTCAAATCTGACCCCAGTCAGGTCACTTAACGCTTTTTGCCTCAGTTTCCTCATCTGTAAAATGATCTGAAGGTGGAAGTGGCAGATTACTCCAGTATCTTTACAAGAAAACCCGAAACGGGTCACGAAGAGTCGGACACGGCGGAAAACCTGGGTCATTCACGTTATCGGTTGATCTAATCAGCAGGAGAGCTAAGAGCTCTTGTTATCCCCCTTCTCATTAAGAAAAAGGCCTGGAGAATGAAGTGAGTTGCTCTGGGTAACACAGCTAGTCCGAGGCAGGATCCGAATTCGGGGCTTTCCAGGCTCGGCTTCTGTCACTGGCTCCCGGTCTCCATAGACTGTGACCAGCAGCTGGCTGGTTACCCGACACCCTCTGTTTACACAGCCCGGGACGCTGAATTCCTAAGAGAGCGGCCTAGAGTTAAGGGCGGTCTCTCTCAGGACTCTCAGCCCCCGTTCCAGGAAAACGCCCTTAAAAAAAAAAAAAGAGGGTGGGCCTAAAATGTCATCCGTCTTGCTACTGCGCATGCTCATCTAGTCGAGGTAGGCGAGCCCGTTTCCCGGCCGGCACGTGGGGCTCAGCTGACTGACTGGAAGGGAAGGGAGTTACTTTAGCAAGATGGCGGCGCAAGAGGGGGGCGGAAGTGGATGCGACAGTGGCGCTCCCCCGACCGGAGCTATGGAGAGGGTGCTGCGTATGTTGTTGGTGCCGGTTCCCGCCGAAGCCAGAGAGAGGCTGGGGCTGCGGGCCCGGCTACACCGGGAGCAAGAGGCGCTGGGCAGCCTCACGACCTCGGGCAGCCTCCAGCTTCTGTCGCTTGCACCTGGCGGCCGCGGCGGAACCGGCTGCAGGCTCGCGGGCCCTTTCCGATAGTAAGTTGGGGACCCAGGCAGGTCTCCCGTTCTCCCTCTAGACCCCCAGCCCTGAGGCCCCTCTTGAAACCCTCAGGGTGCCTTGCCTTGAGACTTCTGCCTGGCTACATAGAACGGAAGCTCTTTGAGGGTAGGGATTGATACACATTAGGTGATAACATAAATGTTTGTTGATTAGTTCGATGCCAGGAAGACGCGCTGAAGAAGTAGCGTTCTGGGACATCCCACCCCCGACCCCTGACACACACTTCGCACTCCACCGACCCTCGTTTTCAACATTTCCTCCTTTGGGGGCAGTGGACTTCGAGTGCAGTCTTTTTCCCCCTGGTTGCGGGGATTCTTGCCCTTCCTACTCCTCGTGAATCGTATTGCAAGAAGCCCGGAAGAGGCTCTCCCGAAAGCAGAGATTTAATTCTGTTCCTTAGCATTGACTAAACACCAGTTTAGGTATTACTCAGGTACTGGAGATACAAATAGGAAAATCGGCCCTGCCCTCAAGGAGTTTATGTTCTAATGGGGGATATTGGTCCTCTTACTCCAGAATCGGGGCTCTTTCCACTGGAAATACGTACAGAGAACAAAGCTTTAAATATATGCAAAGCAATTTTCAAGCATATTAAAAGACGTAAATTTGCTTTCTGTTTCTTCCCCCTCTCCCGTATTAGCCAGTTTCCATTGTTGAATGCCAAAATGTGTTATTTTTGATGATCATTTTGTCCCTTTTACCATGGACCTAACTGCTGGTCAGTTCATTCATAAAAGAGGCTTAGGGTTGTGAAAAAAGGAGTAAAGACATAGGCTCCAGCCTCACCTTTGAAATTGCTTTGTGATTGGGCAGCTCACTTAATTACTTATTCCCAATTCTGCTGAGCTGAATCTGGTTTATGGTCCAAATTTCTTTCCTTCATTCCTTCAACAAGGATTTATTTTTTGTACTCAATACTTTGTGCTTTGAAAGATAGCAAAGAAACTGAAAACACAAAGCTTAACCATTTTGTGGCTTACAATTTAACTGAAAGGGAAATGACTATCAAGCAAGGCACCGTATATAAACAATGCTATAGCAGAAGATACTTTCTCAGGGTAGGAGAAAGACTAGGGAAAACTTAGAAGAGTGGAATTATGGACAAGACTTTATAATAATGAACAATTCCTTCAAGTGTAGCCACAAATATTTAAGGAGTCTTGTCCTTCCTTAGTCCTTTCATCCACACAGATTTAGCCAGTATTGCTTCCACCAACCTAGGTTGTGACTCATCTGTATTTTGAATAAACAATCAGTATGGGTTCGCGTAGGCAAAAAAATTTATCACCAACTTGCTAATTCAAGATTTGTGAGCTTCAGAGATTTTCTCACAAGATCATTTTTTTAAGTCTTTCTAATTTAGTAGGACCTTCTAGAGCTTGTGAGCTTGGAGAGGATGACTTTAGTGGTGATAACAGTCATGTAAAAATGCATGTGTCTAAAGAAATTATTGGAGAAGCAATAAAAACGAAAATTTTAAAAGTCTGAATCCAGTCTTAGCATTCATGCTGTGTTTTGGGGAATGTTCCCCCCTGACAAATGAAGGTGAGATTTTTCAGTATGCTAGACTCATCATTTCATTGTTTTCAAATGTTAGAATTTTTATTATTACGAATTTATTTTTAATGGCAGTGTCATTGCTGGGTACCATATATTTCATTTTCTTGATCTCTAAAAGATGGGTAGTAGAATTTATTAAAGAGTAGGAAGCTATTCTCTGTGATCCATAGCTCTTCTTCCTCTTCCCCCCCCTTCCCCTTAACACTGTTGTAACACTAAACAAACTCAACATTCTATGGTTTTCTTTAGCTTTGTTTGGGAGAATTCCCAAACCGGTGACCCACCAGCAGACAAGCCTAAACTTCTAACCCTCAGTGAAAATAATGAACTCTGTGTCCATGAGTTCAAGATGAAGGATGGAAAATGTGATGTCACCACATTATGTAGCTACAGTGAGGAGACATTAAAAAAGCTAACTGAAGACAGAAACATTAGTAAGTATGTACTGGCTCTCTATTAATGCATGTGTAAATTTATGAAAACGAGCATGACATTTTATCCTTTACAATCATGGGTGTGCTTGTGGTACCATCAAGCGGGCGTGGAACCATCAGGTGGGCGTGGAACCAGTGGGAGAGGCTCTTCTTGACACTGGCTGTGGAATCGTTAGCCTTGGTCCAGATAGATTGTTCCCCAGAGCAGAAACTAGTACACTTAGGCCAGGCATTTTTGACGTAATAGCAAGAGTGCTAAGTTTCATTGAATGAAACCTG
Organism: Pseudochirops corinnae; assembly: GCA_028646515.1. Classification (NCBI taxonomy): domain Eukaryota; kingdom Metazoa; phylum Chordata; class Mammalia; order Diprotodontia; family Pseudocheiridae; genus Pseudochirops; species Pseudochirops corinnae. Next base: position 44,616,171 of record CM053589.1, on the reverse strand, counting down.
GGTTCAAATCATGGCACTGACACTAAGTATGTGACCACAACAAGTTATTTTATGTCTCTGAGGCTCATTTTTCTCACCTGTAAAATGGAGTTAATGGTATTTATACTACCTACCACAGAGGGGTTTTGTGAGGAAAACATTTTGTAAACTTTAAAAACACTCTTGTTACAACTTACCGAGGACAAGGAGGATTTGAACCTATGTCCTCTTACTCCCAAGTACTCTTTCCATTGCACCATGTTGCCCTTAGGTTCACATCTTGATTGCACTACTTGGACAAGTCACTTATTTTTCCTCATATGTAAGACTTCATCTGATGTTTAAATTTATGATTTGTAAAGAAGTTATAAGCAGAAAGACTAATAAATGAAGTCAGCTAGCAGAGAAATGTTAAAGGTAATTATATTTTTACGTTCCTGATCTCTAAAATTCTTTCCAACTCTAAAACAAATTCTACAGTGCTCTGCTTGCTTCTGTGTTGCTATAGGAGTGAGTAGCCCCTGCCGCCATGCTGCTGGATTATAGGTGTGAGTGAGGGGGAAGAGTACTTTATCACCCCCTGTGGTCGTCTCCACGGTCACGACCACTGACAATACTAGTAACACGATAGTGGTCAAATGCAGGACCACTGATATAATGATAATATGAGCATTCAAGATGGCACTTTTAAACTTTGCAAAGCACCTTACATATCTCATTTGATCCTCACAACAACTCAGTGCAGTCAGTGCTGTTATTATTATCCTCATTTTGCAGAACCTGAGGGAGGGTAGATGACTTTTCCAGGGTCACGTAACTAGCAATTGTCTGAAGAGGGTTCAAACTCAAAGGGTCCTGACTGCAAGTCCAGCACTCCATCCTCTCTGCCAAATTGACATGATGAATGTAGACATTTAATTTGTCTCAAATGAGTGAAATCTGCATCAAACTTCTGGCCAAAGTAGAGTTGTTGTTAAATTTGGGTTTTTTTGGTCTTTTTTTCACAAAACCAAAATGTTACTAAACTTAGAAACTGAGTTTGGTTTGATAACTTTCTCTTTTTCAGGAATTTCTTCTTTATCATGTCTGAGAATTCTGTCATTTCAAAACACCTCGTCATTGCTGCTCATCAACAGATGTATTGTCCTACACGTTGCATTTCCTGGGAGAGATGCTGAGGTCAAAACCCTCAGCTGCTTCACTCTGGCCTTACCTCCACAGGCTTTGGAGAGGATAACTGATTCACAGCTTTGCAGAGGGTTTCTTTTTATTTTGGATAGTTCTGGCTGGATCTGTATCCTTGTTAATGGAAATAGCCTTTGTATAGTAAGGAAAAGAGTATTCTGAAAGGTGGTTCATTTTCTTAATCATTTGAGATGGTAGCAGATTTATAAGCTATTAGCAAAACTATATTGAAATTTCATAAAAATGGTATTCTTTCTGCCTGCATAAATTTGTGTTTGATTTTCTGAATTCTGGAAATTATTTTTATGCTTTAGTTATACTTGTTTGTATCCAAAAGGACTTGTTTTGTTTTGTTTTGGGAGGGGGGGAAGGCAAGGTAGTTGGGGGTAAGCGACTTGCCTAAGGTCACATAGCTAGTAAGTGTCAAATGTCTGATGTCAGATTTGAACTCAGGCCCTCCTCACTCCAGGGCAGGTGGTTTATTCACTGCACCACCTAGCTGCCCCAATCCAAACTGATTTTTGAAAGATTCTACAATATGCTGGGTTAACCTCATTTTTATTATTAGGTAGTTGAATATTAGTAGAGAATGTTGCCAATATGCCTTATTTCTTACTAACTCCTATCTCCATGTCACTCTCTTGATGTCTGTTTCAGTTTATACTTTTTTTCTGCTATCCTTAGTGTCATTTTGGAGAACAAAATCTCAGCCTTTATAGCTTCATCATGTTTTATGTTTTGGATGGTTAATTAGATTTAAACCAGATATTTTCTTTAACTTGAACCCAAAGATGTTTTTGATGCTGTAGATGGCACATATCTTGCTCATGTAGATCTGACCCTCTACTGGGCTGATATGTGTGATGAGCAACAGCAGCCAGCCAACGTGTCTTCATTTACTACCTTGAAGGTGTCTCAGGAGCTAGATGTGGTTGTGGTTATCAGCTGCTCCAGTTCTGCAATTGCTCTTGACCTAAATGTCTATTTCAGGTATGTGGATTAAGGTTTCCTGGTCTTTTTTGAGGCACATCGCAGTCATAGATGCCATAGGGTCAGCACAGATTGATTTGATTTAATTTGACTTCTGTATCTCAGTGCATCTGGGCTCTTCCATGTGGGCGCTTCTGCTAGTGCATGTTGCAAACCCTCAGTGACGTTTTATCTTTTGTGACTCTTAACCCGTGCCTTTCTGTAAATCTTTAGTAAAAGATCCTTTCATTATGATAGATGCCTTCTTCAGAGACATTTAATATTTTGTGGACACCAAAGCTTCTCTTGGGCTCTCCCATACTCCTGATAGTTGACAGAACCATCTTCTTTTCTGGTCATAAATGCAAATAGTACATTGCTCAGATTTCCTAATCTTTTTTGAAATCAGATAATTGCAGTCATGAATTAATTCAGTTGAGAGAGTAAGACTGATTTAAGTGTGCCTTTTTCTCTTAACAATTTACCTATTTCATTGAGTCAGTTCATGTACCAGTTATTGAAGTGTAGGATTGAGTTATGATGTGTGAAACAGGAACTCTGATTACCACCTTTTTATTTTTTGAGTATAGATCAAGGTTTTGACTCTCATCTCTGTTTTTATTAATGTAGAGGTGGTTTTTTTTTAAACTGTGCCACCCCCTCCATCCCAATACCCCCCACCTCTACCCTGCCTATCTGGCTGTTCACAAAGGTAAAAGAGAAAAAAGTGAGAGAGCAACAGGTTTTGCCAGTTATTACCGTATGCAGTTATTACTGCCTTGGCTGCGGAGATGGAACCTTACTTAAGTGACCCAGTTCTCTAGTGATTTGACACGTAATTGCTTATTTGCATATCAGTTTTTGGTTTTAGGGCATCAACATTGGAGATAACTTTTCTCTCATCTTACATTTGTGAGAGCTACACTTAGAGGTAGCTCCTGTTGATGGTTCCAAATGTATACACACACATATCTATACATACATATATGTACACACATATATATATATATATACAATATATGTGTGTATGTGATATATGTATATGTGTGTACATATATACACACATATACATACACACATACATACACACATATACACATATTTCTTGAAAGGCCCTGTCATCATCTTCTACTACCTCCTTTTTTTAAAGTTTATTTATCTTTAGTTTTCAACATTCACATACATGAAGTTTAAATTTTCTTCCCCTTCCTCTTCTCCCTACTCCCCAAGATGGCATGCAATCTAATATAGGCTCTATATATACATTTCTTTTAAACATATTTTCACATTAGTCATGTTGTATAAAAGAATTGGGATGAACGGGAAGAACCATAAGAAAGAAAGAAACAAAATAGAAAAAGAAAATTGCTTTGCTCTGCATTCAGACTCCGTAGTTCTTTCTCTCAGTATGGATGGCATTTTCCATCATGAGTCCTTTGGGATTCTTTTAGCCACTACTTCCTTCTACATGTGCCATTGATCCCTTCCCTTCCACTCAAGGATTGCTTCTCTTGTCATTCCCTCTTTACCGGTTCCTTTCCTGCCACCTACAGGCAAACCTACAGCTATCCCATTCTTGAAAAAACCTTATTAGATCCTACCATCCACCCTGGTTATCAGTCAGGTGAAACAAAGCTAGTGCAGAGCTTTGCAAACCTTAAAGTGCTGTATAAAAATGCTGGCTTTTATTATTAGCTATTTTCGTCTTATGTCTTCACATTCTCTGCTAAACTTCTAGAAAAAAGCCATGTATACCTGGTGCCTCTTCTTCACCTTTCACTTTCTTCTAAAGTCTCTGCAGTCTGGCTTCAGACCCTGTTATTCAACTGAAATTGTTCTCTCCAAAGTTATTAATGACTTGTTAATTGCAAAGTCTAATGGCCCTTCCTCAATCCTCTTCCTTCTTGACCTCCTTCAGCATTTGGCAGTCTTGATCACCTTCTTCTCATAGATGCTTTGTCTTTGGTGTGTTTTTATGATACTTCTCTCTCTCTCTCTCTCTCTCTCTCTCTCTCTCTCTCTCTCTCTCTCTCTCTCTCTCTCTCTCTCTCTCTTCTTCCTCCTCCTTATCTTAATTGCTCCTTCCTACTCTCCTTTGCTGGATCTTCATTTATGGCACCTCACCAACCCTGCATGTCTTCCCAGGCTCTGTCCTACACCCCTTCCTCTCTCTATGCCCTCTCTCTTGGAGACCTTACCAGCTCCTATGGGCTCTCTTATCTTCTCTACACAGAAGACCCCTTGGTCTAGATAGCCATCCTTAGTTTCTCTATGATCCCCAATCCCACATCTCTAACTGTGTATTGGAAATTTTGTGAATGGTATGTTTGTAGGTATTTCAGATTCACTAAGACAGAACTTTTGAATGTAAGCTACTTGCTGCCAGAGACAGTGTCTCACCTTTGTATTTGTATCCCCAGCTCCTAGTATGGTCCCTGGTATATAGTAGGTGATTAATGCATGCTTGCTGATTGATTAAGGAAACTATCTTCTAAGACACAGAGGAATTAGGACATGTCAGAGGGAGGGTCCAAATTTTTGAACTCACGAGGTGTGTGTATGTGTGTCTGTGTGTGTTTTTCCATGTCCATGTCCATGTGCAAAAACATTAGATTAGGAAGTTAAACTTTTAGGATTGTCGAGGACTTAAAATATGATCAGCTCTTCTTTAAGGTGGACAGCATAAAGAAACCCTGATCCAGTTAAGAACTAGTTTCTTTGCCTTTGTAACTTATTTTTGAAGCCCGAGTATCTTTTTTGTGCTTATTACAAATTCAAAGAAATTCATTTTCATGTGGCTATTATAACTTTTAAATCATTGACATTTCCATTGATTTTGAATGGATTTTAGTGTTCTGCATCTGGGCATGAGTGCATTTGTAGGTCATATACCTCTCTATAGAGAGGCCACTTTCTGATCTGGGCTGGAACATACACACTTGCTGTACTTAGTCAAGCCTGAGTCATCCTTGGGAAATATGTCTTGAGAAGCAAACCATATTGGTGGGGAGAGCAGATACACTGAGTTTTCTTGTCCCAGCCCTTTAATTGCTTCAGCAAATGGATTGAAAAAGGCTTAAATGGGGACATGGGGGTTTTTATTTGTTCTTCTCTGTTTCACCTTCACATGGTTGGAGCCTGGTATGGGACCTTAACAATCTCGTCCAACCCCCACATTTACAAATGAGGAAACCAAAGCCTAGAGAAGTTAAGACACTCAGTAGAAGGCACTGAGCTGTTTAGTAGTGAAGCCAGGACTAGACCCCAGGTATCCTAATTAATAGTCTAGTGTTTTTTCCTTTATACCATGCTGCCTCAGTGTCAAGTAATTTGCAAAATGCTGTTTCTTCACAGATGTGTATGACTAGGAATTTACTAGTACATTATTTAAAAAAATGCACAGAAGTCTAAATACATAATGTAAAAACTATGTTAAATCAAATACTGATATGAAACTTTGCAAGAGTATTTATAGTTTCGGGGTTTTTCCTTATGTTTCCTTTGCTTGTTGTACTGTCTTATTGCTGTTTGCCTGTCCAGATCCTACTTCCTTCAAACCTAGCTCAGTTTCCATTTGCTAAGGCCTTCCCTGACTCTCTGAGGTCTTTCAGCTCAAAAATTCCAAAATCATTCCATGAAATCTTATGGCATAATGAGAACCATAAAACTCAAAATTTAATTATCTAGGATCTCATAGTATTCTGTCATTTTGCATGTGCTTTAGACTGATCTCATCTAGATTATAATAAGTCCCTTGAGATCATGTTTTATAGACCCAGGACTAAGGATAGGCAAATTAAACAGCTCCCAAGGACACAATTTTCAGGGTTTGTTGAGAGACACTTAAATGTGACTTTTTATATATGCATACATTTTTGATCCCAGAAGACTCTGTCTATAGTATACTGGTCTTTGCTTTGTGTTGTTGCATGTATTTAGCAGAAGCTCAAAGCCTCCGGTGGAAACACAAGAGGTGTAATTTTAAAACCTTGCTTAGCTGGACCAGATTCATGTTTTGCTACTTTCACTACTGTATTATCAACAGTATCTGTAGTAATGTGGAATAAATTGTAATGCTCAGCAGGTACTTATTCATTGATCTCAACTGACCTGGCTCCTGGTTTTTAAGGACTTTGGCTTTGAATTGTTATACCTGTAGTTATGGACCTTTATGCATTTGGACTTAATTGTCCATATAGTCATAGCCTTATTGCCACTGGTGCACATTTGTGAAATGAAGCTAATGATTGGTGATATAATTTGTTGACATGAAACAACATTTTTTCTAAGAACTCAAACTTAAAACTTTGACTTTCTTAGTATTATACTATAGTTATAGGACTCAGTAGGCTCAGCTAAGGAAGATAAGTCATCATGGCATTCCATATGATTTACCACCTTTAGGAAAATAACAGTGGCATGGCTTTGTGAATGGGAAACGAAAGAATATTTATCATTACCTCAATGTAAGCATTTTCACTTTTATGCAGTGACTGTTGCTATGTTTTAAAATGTAGGCAACATCCAGAACATATACTGTGTGAGAGAAAACTAGAAAATCTTCCCATCAAAGGACCTGAAGGAGTGGATGAAGATGACCTTGCCAACTCGGTCTACAACATGAAACTGACCAGGTTTTCATTCCAGGTCGATAGGTATGTAGGGGAACTTTTTAAAAAAAATTCATATTTTGTTTTGACATGGCCTAAACTTCCTGTTGTATCCTTCCCTCTTCCCCTTCTGGAGAACCACCTCAGATAACAAAGGATTTTTTTTAAAGAAAAAAATAAAAAGGGAGAAGAGGAAAAATAAAATCACCTAAACCAAGCAGTGCATTGAAAAGATTGCTAGTATGTGCTGTGTGGTATGGAAACTTCCAAAAAAAATTTACCTGCTTTTGCTTGAAGAAGAAAAGGCTTAGGGAGTATGTGATGTGTTTTCAGATTTTCAGAGGGCTGTCATGTGAAAGAGGGATTGTTTTTCTTGACCCTAGAGGACAGTAGCCTAGGACTAATGAGTAGAAGTTACGGATCAGTCAATAAGTATTTATTAACCACAAACTTTGTGCCAGATAACTATTCTAGGCCCTGTGGATACAAGCACAAAGTATGAGAAGCATATTTTGACTCCAAGTAAGGATAAACTTCCTGATAACTAGAGCTGTGCACAAATGAAATAGTAACTTTCCTATCTCTGATGAGGGTCTTAGAATGAATACTTTGATGGCAGGTTGTCAGCATCTCATAGAGGCAGTTACTGATCTTGGAGTTGTCTTCCAGTTGTGAAATCCCATGATTTATGAGATTGATGGAGTGCCTTTTTTCTGAAGGACTTTATTCAGAAAATCTGTGATTTGGTTGGTGTAGTTACCGCTCTCCCCCACCAATGCAGTGGGCACCTTCTTCCTTCCTTGATAGTTAGTTTTTAAGTTTCTGTAACCCAGAAAGTTCATCCTTTGCTGGCCAGCTTTCTAGCGATGAACCTTTCTCAACTTAACTAGCCTCATCTCTCACATTTTATCTTTATATCCATCCCCAAGCCTATGTTCAGATTAGGCCTTTACGGCTTGGTGTAGGATGTGCCAGAGTTCATGCTTCACTGGTATCACCTGCAGAAATACAGGGTCTCCTTCATGCCATAGGGATGTTTTTCAGTGAAAGGCAGTCTGTATATTCCTTCCATGTTCATTTCTACATTAGAGAATGGCTACATTGGAGGAGGGACTTCGTAGAAGAAGAAAAGGAATTTTTCTTATGGAAGTGAATGTTGAAAACTAAAAATTAATTAATTAAAAAAATCAGCAATCAAATGAAAAGAATACACAAAATAAACATTTTACAGTGTGAGATTTTTTTTTTTAAGGGCTTTTTTTTAGAGTCTGTGGACTAGGGGCTGGATCTGGGATTTCACTAGTATAGGAAGCTCCTGGGTGAGGAAATTCCCTCCATCAGTGCAGATTAGCACCTTCTCCATAACTCAGGGGCTTAGTGAATTACCTTGGGCATTGAGAGATTAAACAACTCATCCACATCACATAACTAATATGTAAACAGCAGAACTAGAACACAGGCCTTCCTGACTCCAAGGCTGGCTATCTGTCCACTGTACCACACTACTTCTTTTTAGAGAAAAGAAAGTTGATTGTTTTGCTCAGCGATTCTTACTGTAATGAAAAAGAGTTTCTTCCTTTCTTTTCCCAGATCCTGGAAAACTCAGTTGTCAGAATTATACAACTCAATGAAGAAGCCCAAGTTAGAAGTTGTGAATTGTGTGCCTTGGTTCCAGGGTCTCCTTCATTTTGACCCCTCTGAATCTAGTAGCCACTCTGCACAGGAACAGATTAGGACCTTCATTCCACAAGACCTAACTCGTGTCTGGTACAGCCACCCGTGGAAGGATCATGTTGGGTCAGATCATTTAAAGAAGTTATGGAAAGTAATGTCCATTGGAGAGCAAGAGGGGACAGCAAAGCTCAGATGTGTGTCTGTGACACGATTCACTGTGCTTTTTACATGTTTAGTAGAAAGCACAGGCTGGACAGTTCTTCTGTGGGACTTGGAGACACAAAATGTGCATCGGGTTTTCCTGGGCAAAAAATGCATTCCTGTGGACTGCAGTGGAAACCAACAGTTGTGCCTTGTTCTGACAGGTAAGATCAAATTGTCAAGTTGCTGAAGTCTTTGCATTCCTAGCACTACTATGATGGGTTTAGACCTCAGTCATTCAGTCGTTAAACAGTGATTAAGCACCTTCTGGGTTCCAGGAACTGTGCTTGGTGCTGGGGGTACAAAGAAAGGTAAAAGGCAGTCCCCTGTCTTTAGGAATTTGCAGTCTAATAAGGGAGACAACATGTAAATACTATGTACAAAATATATAAGGATAAATTGGAAATAATCAACAAAGGAAAGGAACTAGAATTAAAGGGTTTAGAATTAAAGGGAAATCCATCCTGTAGAAAGTGGAATTTTCACTGGGACTCAGAAGTTAGGGGGCAGAGATGAGGAAAGAGAGCATTGCAGGGTCCAGGGCGGACAGCCAGAGAAAATTCCCACTGTTGTGATAGAAAGCCACTGGAATCTGTTGAATGGGGCTGGGAGTCACAAAGTCAGACTTTTAGAAAGATCACTTTGACAGCTGTGTTGAGGATCAACTGGAGTAGGGATCTAACTCATGTCCAGTACAGCCACATCCTTCCAGCCCTTCCCTCTCCAAACTGTTCTCCACATAGATGCCAGATTAATATTTCTAAGCTAAAAGTCTGCCTATATCATAACTTTGCTGTTCTAAAATTTTCACTGACTCCTTCTTGCCTCTAGGATAAGAAACAGAGTCTGCAGACTATTTGAAACCTCTCATAATCTGACTTCAATTTACCTTTCTAGTCTTAAATCATATTACTTTTATATATTTTACATACTATCCAAATTGTCCTAGATTTAGCCTCACTTTGGCATTCTGTCACCTCTCTTTGTACCTTTGCACAGCTCTGGGATGCCATTCTACTTCACTTCAGTCTTAGAATCCTCACCTTCCTTCAAGATTCAGTTCAGGTGCCACCTTCCTGATTCTCCCAGCTTTTTGTTTTCTCTCTCAGATTGTCAGCTTTTTAATATTCTCTCTTTCTCCCCCTGCCCCCTGTAGAAGGTAAGTAAGCTCTTTGAGGGTGAGGAATGTTCAACTGCCTTGCACCATAGCAGGCACTTAAATGATGAGTTGAACTGGAAAGATGGAAAAGATAAGATGATGCCAGAACACGTAGGTCCTTGAATTCTCAGCAAAAGAATTTAAGCTTTATTTGGTAGGCAATAGGAAGCCCTTGAAGGATTTTGTCTGATGAGTACATTGCCAAATAAGAAGGAGACATCTAGCTGCAGTGTGCCCAAGGATGTCAGGAAAACCTGTCTGGCAGCTATTGAGCTAATTCAGGTAGGTGGTCCTGAGGGCATGTACTAGGGTGTTGACTGTGGGAATAGAGAGGCAGGAATAACTGCAGGAGGAATAATGGGATTTGTCACTGGGTTATGGGAAACTTTGCCCCCCAGTCCAATTAATCAGCTTAGCTTTGGAATTTCTGTGCTGGGGCTGAACTGGTGGCAGGGTGAGTGAATGCAAAATCCCCTAGCCCTCTATTTCTAATTGACTAGGCTGGATCATTTCTCATCCAGTGGTTCACCTGGGCCATCTTGCCAGCCATCCGCCCTGCCATCGTGCCTGGCATTGGCATGATGTCATCTGCAAAGATAAACATTTAGAAAAACTTGCTTTTATTTGGACCTTATGCAGAGCATCTTCCAGGACATTTGGGAATACCTTTGGCTAATATACATCTTCCTGTTTAACATCTTGCCTAATGTTAAATACTCAGTGGGTTGTTGAATAAGTGATCTCAGTACCTGCTATCAGTGGAATCTTATGTGTCTTTGATGTGAAATAAGCCTTTTTGGAGCAAGGTGTTTAAGGCTGCATATTCTACCAAGTTAAATCTTTTTTAAAATCGATGAACAATAAATGTAATGGGACCTTATTCTTTATTTTCTGCTGTGTGTATGATTTCAAAATGTGATCTGCTATAGAAAATTACCTCTACTAACCTGCCTGCCCTATTCTCATATTTTATTGAGAATATCTTAATCCATTCTCATAAAGATTTTATATACTTCAGTGCTTTATTGTGACGTGGAGGTAACCCAAAGGTTCTCAAAGGTTCTGCCAGTGGGTTAACTTGAACAGGTTCTACTGTGTTGGAAAGGCTTCAGGTATGGTTCCGTTAAGATAGTGAGTCTGGCTTTTGAGCCCCAGCCTCACTAATTACAAAGAGGCACAACATTAGTGTTTGCCACTTGGTGATGAAACTATTTGGCTATGGCAACTTATGAAACAACCAGAAAAGGTGACCTCATTCTGCTTCTGTAGTGACAGTGGCAGAGTGATGGAAAAAAGGAGGCAGAAAATGAAAGGAATCACTTTTTAGGCCCTCGGAAGTCTTCAGTTTCAGTGTTGGTGCTAAAAGTAAGATCTTTGTCCAGTGGCCAGGGAGTGGCCGTGTTGCTGGAGGAGCTAAATCATAACGATCTTGAACTTGTTACAAGGGAACCCAGAAAAAAGAAGTTACCGCTAAGTTGAAGGATGGCTCGCCAGCTACTCCTCGGAGAAGCAAAGCAAGGACTCAGTGGGTGGTTTTATTGTGTGCCCAGAAGCAATCAGAAACAATTCATGGGGCATTTGGATATCATGTCTGGGAGTATAAATGACAAATATTTGCAAAAAGATCACCGCGAACATAATCCAGCTGACGCACCAACATCTGCTGCTGAGGATAAAGTGGTAGAGAAACTATGTGAAGAATTGGTTAAGAACCACAGCAAATCAACACGTACTCTGATACTTGGTGACTTAAGTGCAAAGGCGGGAAAAGTTGAAGGTGGAGAAAACAGTATAGGAAATTTCAGGAAAAAGAAATGAGAGAAGGCAAAAATTACAGATTTAATACAAGCCTCACACCTCTGTATCATGAACACTTTGTCTGAAAAAATAATGTGTAGGTACATCGGACGTGGTGAGCACCAAATATCACCATAAAGAGTGAAATAGGGGCAGCGAGGTGGCGCATCGAATAGAGCGCTGGCCCTGGAGTCAGGAGGACTTGAGTTCAAATCCGGCCTCAGACACGTAACACTTACTAGCTGTGTGACCTTGGGCAAGTTACTTAACCCCAATTGTCCTGCCTTCCCCCCTCCAAAAAGTAAAAAAAAAAACAAACTAAAAAAAGAGTAGAATAGATTTTATTTTACAGGAAAGGACTTAATATTGATATGGAATTTATCCCTAAGTTAGCTGTTTGTGTACAGTCAGACCATCAACTTGTTAGAGGTAAGGTCAGAATTTGTTTAAAAAGAATGAATAATAATGAGAAAGAGATTAAGGACTAAAGTTAAAATGATTGAATCCTGAAATATTTAAATAGTATTTTAAAGTAACGAGAAATACACAAAAGAAGTTTTATTGATATAGATAGTAACAGTTTCATCCAGAATTTTAACCAATGTTACATTGCCACAGCAAGGAGACCAGTAGAGCCCATAAAGCTCATTAGCAAACATTTGACTTACTTGTCAGAGATAGGTGACTTCCACTGACATCCCCAGGTTTGTATATAAATTTGCCTTTAAAATCTTAAGGAGCAGCAGTGTCTCATAAAGCAGAGAGAAATGGTAAAGGGAAGAGCCAGTTTAAAGATAGCATGACAAGGTATCCAATTAAGCAGTATTAGGCCAAGGGCATTCAAGAATACGAACTGAGAGAGGACCGTAAACCAAACGAAAAAGGGGAAAATCGCAAATGCTGTTTTGTTTTTTGGGTTTTTGGGGGGGATGGGGGAAGTAACTCCCAGCCTGTCTACTTTCCATCTATACAAAAATCTTTATGAGAATCAAAAGGATCATATCTTTACCATCTTATAATTAACTGAGAGATAAAGGGAAGATAGGATTGCATTATGCTTGTTTGTTGTTGGGGAGAGACTCAATCCAGTAGAGCAAAACACCACCTTAACAAAATCCTTTAAAGTAGAGCATCTTCTATCCATACATCAAGATTACTGAGGATGCCTTGGAACATGTAACAGCAGAAATAATCCTTTTCAGCAGCTCTCTGATAATCAAAATAAGCAAGAAATAAAGCAGGGAATATGTTTTTTTATTTAGTAAAGACATTCACTTCTGTGATGGAGGAGATTGAGTGCAGAGTCCAGGTAGAAGAATTTGTTATCCTCCAAATGGTCCTGTTTGTGGATGAGTTTGTACTCATTGTATCAAACCCCAGCATGTTGTAGAGCGTCTTGAAAGAAACTTGTAATCACTCAGGAATTTTACTTATCTGCCCATATAGGAAAGGACAAATGGACAAAAGAGTATCTATTTTGCTAAGATTATAAAATGGATACACCCTATGAATTTACATAACAGTATATTTATGTAAATACAAATGGTATTTATATGAACCTTGAGCTGGGTCCAGAGTTGAAAAGGAGAGCAGACTAGATTGCTTTCAGGAAATTGCAAAGTTCTTTTACAAATCCTAAGCTTCCCATGAAAGCAAAAGCAGCCTCTATTTTCAGTAGTATCATTTTACAGATGTTGCTACAGGGCAGCCCACTGCCTCTGAAGAATTAAATATGACAAGGGCAGTGGAAAGATGCATGGTGGGTGTAAGCAGTCTGCAACACAAAATTAGCTAGGACCTTAGGAGAACAGGTGTAAAGGACGTGAGCAAGTTGTGGGGCAGAAAGATAAAATGGCTGGTGATAAGACAAGAGTAAGGGATGATAGGTGACAGCCAGAATGCTCCCCAGGGACCTTGCTTTTGGGAGAAAGAGAGGAAGGCCTCTGGGACATTGCATGGATATGGATATGTGGTGGCAAACTTGGGAGAACATGGGCAGGAGTGCCCCAGACTTGGCAGGCATGGGTGGTTCATGATAATGTGTCCTTGAAGGGCATTCCTGGTCATAGATCTATATGAATATAAAAGTGATCATTGCTAGCGTTTATATAGTGCTTTAGGTTTGCAAAGTACTTCACACGTAGGATCTCTCAGTGAGAAAGCAGGCGTAAAAATCAGAATCTCTGTTGGGCCCAAGGGCTGGAGCATATAAGGAGCCAGAAGAGATCCAGAAGTCACAGTTATGTGGATGAGTGATTTGCAGGTTCTCCCTAGAGGGGTATATAAAGAATTGCCAGGGCTGTCTTCATGGATGTATGCTCAGAAGTGACAAGCAACAGCCTTTTATAGGACACTTACCATCTTGATTTGTAACACTCTCAGTGAACATAAACAACAGACCACTGTGGTGATAATTGGAGTGTTTGTGTTGACACACATAGGAGAAACAAATGAGGAAACCCTATAAAAACTTGATATTCTGCAAAGTAAGTCATTGTATACCTTGATATTTGGTTACCTGCAGACAGAGATAAATGTAGAAGAAGATGATAAAAAATATGGTTTGGCCTGGAAAGACTTATGTGAACTGATGCCGAGTGACTTGAGCAGAACTGGGAGAACGTTGTACACGGCAGCAGCTACAGTGTGCAATGCCTGATTTTGTCTTAGCCCTTCTCAGCAATGCAAGGACAATTCGGAAGGACTCATGATAGAAAATGCCATCCACATCCAGAGAAAGAACTATGGAGTGTGAATGCAGAGCGAAGCAGACGATTTTCTTTGCTTTGTTTTGTTTTTTCTTTCTCATGGTTTCTCCCATTTGTTATAATTCTTCTGTACAACATGACTAATGTGAAAATATGTTTAATAGGAATGTTTAGGTAGAGCCTATATCACATTGCATGCCATCTTGGGGAGGGATGGGAGGAGAAAATGTAAAACTTATGAAAGTGAATGTTGAAAACTAAATATAAATAAATTAACAAAAAAATTCTTAAAAAAAGAAAAATATGGTTTGGGTTCAAAACCAAAAGCTAGTTAGCTGCCCTAATGCAAGTGCTCTAAGAAAAATGTTAGAAGGCACCTGTGACCTTCATGAACACCAAAGGACATAAAACTGACTCTACTCTAACAGATAAAAGTCACTAAAAAAAAGTAGTTAACAAGCTTTGTTGTCATTTTGGAACCTTCTATTCCAACGGTTCTCAACCTGTGGGTCGCACTCCCTTTGGGGGTCAAACAGCCTTGTCACAGGGGTCGCCTAAGACTATCAGAAAACACATAGTTCCGATGGTCTTAGGAACTGAGACACTGCTCCTCTATCTGTCTCCAGGTGGGTCCACTCACAAGCAGATATGCCCACATCTGAGTATTGAAGGGTCGCGGCATTAGGAAGGTTGAGAACCACTGATCTGTTCGGTCCATGTATAGGCAGTTCATCAGCTGGTTAAAGTAAAGATCAGGCTCATTAATCAGTGTTCACACGATGCCGAGTGTGCTGTCACTAGTATTAGGTTGTTTGCATGTGCTGCTCACGTGCATAATTCCTCTGGTTTTTAAATTGGTGTTGGTAAAATAATTTCTCACAAGGAGCTTCATATTGATACATTGATAGAATCTGGACTCAGAAACCTGATAACAGTTAACACTTACTATCAAGGCAGGTCATATCTAGTCAATAAGCATTTAAGTGCCTAGGTACCAGGCACTGACTAAATACCAGGGAAGCAGAGACAGGCAAAGATCCTCCTCTGCTCTCAAGGACCTCCCAGTCTAAAGGACGAGATGACATGCAAACAGCTATGTATGAACAAGTATACTTGGGATAAATTGGAGATAATCAAAGCCCAGTCAATCCTTGATCAAATATTGTGTTCTGAGTAGTGTTTTGCCTACAGGACGTATAATTGCATCCTGCTTGAGTTTACCTGCCTGTATTTGGAAGCTATAAATTCCTAGAGATTATATATCATATCATATCATATTATATTATATTATATTATATTATATTATATTATATTATATTATTCCTATAGAACAAACATTAAAGGCCTGCTATGTATAGAACATTGTAGTAAGTGATGGGGATATATGATCATGCCAATAAGTGTTTAAACATTTTCCAGTAAACTTAGAAATCCAATATTTGTATAAATATCTTAATATCTTAAATAATTCATTCTGGAAGATAATATAAAGTAGAAATAGGAAAAGTAATGCAGTTTAATAAGTAAGATACATTTGTGATGACAAGAACGCATCTCTTGGTGAAGTTCTTTTTATGGTATTATTTAAGAATAATTTTCTTTCAGAAATATTGGAAATCAGATTGACTTAAGTTTGTTAGTGTTTAACACTTATGTTTTATGCATAGCAATTTCAGTGTTGATTATTGAATGATTATAGTGATTAGAAACCTTGTTTAAGTCCTAAGCAACCTATTAATGCTAATGTGTCTATATTTTATTTTTAATAGAAAATGGTCTCTCTCTGATTTTGTTTGGTTTGACTCAAGAAGAGTTCTTGAATAGACTGATGATCCATGGAAGTGCCAGCACTGTTGATACTCTTTGTCATCTCAATGCTTGGGGGAGATGCTCAATCCCTATACATGCATTAGAGGTAACTTTGGCTGAATCATAGGAGACCTTTGTAGGACTTGCTTGATTGGGCTCTATCAGATATTCATTTCACATGAATATGTGGAGAATTCATCAAACATAAGCAGCTAAAAGGACTATAATTTTGACCTATATCCACTTAACTCCTTTTTACTACAACTACTTTTATAGAGCTGAAAATCTTACTTTAAAAGTTATGCAAAAAGAAGTAGATGATAAAAAACAAAGGAAGTGGAAACAGGGAAGGATGGGGCACATTCACTGCTTACTTATCCTCGCCTTTTTATTCTAGCCACCTAGGGAATATATATGTGTTCACCTACTTTTAGTTGATAGTTTTTTACTTGTTGATAAATATGGTTGTTGTAAGTTGTTTAAAAGGACAGAGACTAGATAGAAACTGAACCTCTGACTTTATGGGAACTCCCAGTTGAGGAAACTCAACTCCCTATATCAATGCAGACATCTGTAAATTATAGTCTTAGAGAGTTTAGTAAAGCAGTGAGAGACTAAGTGACTTGCCCAGGGTCGTACAGCCAATTCACGTGCAATGCAGGGCCTGAAGCTTTCTGGCTTTTTGGCTCTTTATCCTCTATGCCAGTGGTTCTCAATCTGTGGGTTATGTTCAATTTGTAAATAATGAAAATACATCTTGCATATCAGATATTTACATTACTATTCATAACAGTAGCAAATTTACAGTTATGAAGTAGCAACAAAAATAATTTTATGGTTAGGAGTCACCACAACATGAGGAACCGTATAAAAGGGTTGTAGCATTAGGAAGGTTGAGAACCACAGCTCTATGCCATACCACCTCTCAAATAGTTTTACCATTTCAATTTTTATTTGTTCCAGACTTGTGATTTCATTGGTGTAGAAATTTCCTCCACCAGTGCATAGGGGCAATTCTTCTATAACTTAAAAGTCTTGGAGAATTGTTTTGGGCCCTGAAATTTTCAGTTCTTGGCCATGGGCATATGGTTTGTTGTAAACTTGAACCCAGGTCTTCTTGACTCCAAGATCAGCCTTCTATCCACTAAGTATATACTATGTGCCCTCTCTTCAGTATTAGTATACTGTGTAGAATTTTTCCTTCCTAATAAAGAGTATAGTTGGCCATTCAGAAATCTGGTATTCAGCTTTATAAGAATACTTCCGCTAATAGTTTTGATGTTTCATTGCTGGTTTATTTACAACTAGTATCATAGTTATTTGTTTACGTGTTACAATATTCATACAAGATTATAAGCTACTTGCATTTATAGACCTTTAAGAGTGGGCTTTCTCCCTACCTTTAAGTAGGGGGGAAGGGCATAAGAGGGATCATGATAGAAGGGGGCACAGATTGAGGCAGAGAGTAGTTAGAAGCAAACACTTTTGACAAGAGATAGGGTCAAAGGAGAAAATAGAATAAGTGGCGGGTAGGATAGGATGGAGGGAAATACAGTTAGTCTTTCACATTATAACTACTATGGAAATGTTTTGTGTAATTACACCTGTACAACCTATATTGAATTACTTATCTTCTCAGTGGGGTGGGTGAGGAGGGAAGAAGGGAAAGAATCTGGAACTCAAAGTTTTAAAAATAAATGTTAAAAAAAAATTTTTTTTAATTTTGATTTAAAAAAAAGAGTGGGCTTTAACAATTCTACCACCACTAATTTTTCAGAATCTCTAAGTTGCTTTATGTGTACTTAGGTGCATTGAATTTTAGTGCAAAAAGAGATCCTAGAAATAATCTAGTCCAGCTCCACATTTTTTCAGATGTCGAAATGGGCCCATCAAGATTTAGCGGCTTACAGAGGGCTTTTCAGGACATGAGGTATCAAAGTTTTTAGAGTGTAAACTATCCCTTGTTTTGATTTAGTGATCCTTTCCTTTGATCATTATTGGGTCTGGAAAAAATTACTGGTTTTTTTTTTTTTTATTCAGGCTGGGTTAGAGAACCGTCAATTGGATACAGTAGACTTCTTTTTGAAGAGCAAGGAGAATCTTTTCAATCCCTCTTCTACCTCTTCTGTGCCCGACCAGCCTGCCAGGCTTCCATCTCACTTGTATTTGAAAAGTGAGTAGAATCATCCTGATTTTCACCTTTGCCATTTACCATTTATTCTTTTTCATAATTTTAAAATGCTTCGTCCCAGCATCCTGGGTTTTTGTTAACTTTGGGTTATTGTGTGAAGGACCTGACAGAAAGTGCGCAAGTGTCAGTATTTTAAGTAAGATTTTTATTTTCTTTGTTCTCTATGTATTCCAACTGTGTGGTTAGGATATATAATCCTTGAAAGTGGCCAAGTGAGCCAAGTCAGGTAAAAGAATACCTTTAGAATTCCTGAGGTATGTGTTGACCCTATGAAAGGAATATGCTTACTAAGCTGTGATTTGGGACTTAGCATAGGAATTTGGAGTCTAATTGTCCTGCTTGCTTGCTATATGACTTAGACTCCCTTCCCTAAGGCTTTGGCTTCCTTTTCTGACAAGGGGAGAGAATCATACATACTTATTTTGTAAGAATTTCTAGTAGAAAGAACCACAGTGACCAATGGTGAAGGGATTTAAGCTCTTTGAATGAAAGTTCACATAAATCCAAGATGGCAATAGTAGTATTCCAGTTCAAATAATCTTGCCAGACAGTGGTAATAAATAAGCTTAACTTCTTCTTTTGGTTAAATAGCATCAGTTCCCTAACTCCCTGGGGTGTTTGACGGGGTGCATATCATTTTTGGGAACATTTGGGCCCCAGCTAGAAGTTGTCTGTTGCCTGTCTTCCCTTTTCTTCTCTTCCCTGATTACTTACGATAGCATGTTTTTTGTGCCCTGTACCAATTTCTAGAGGACATAAGCATGAAAATGTGTATTAAATTACTTCATATGCCTCTGATGGACATCCTTCATCTTAAACTGTTTATCTGGGTTCTTCCTAGGTGTGAAAGAACTGATACCAGCTTTAGATTTGCTTTGTTCAGCTATACGAGAGAATGATTCTGAAACTCAGAGCAAACATTTTTCAGAGCAACTGCTGAAGCTCACATTATCTTTCCTCAATAAACAAATCAGGGAGCTCTTTGCCCACACCGAAGGTAAATGTTCCAAGTATTGTTCCTTTTGCATCAATTCTGTGTTAGGCTAAAGGATTCAGACCTCAGAAATCTTATGGGCATGACAGTGAGAAAGAGCATAAGCCAAAAGAAGGCCTTGGGGTTATAGTTGGGCAAAAGTTCTTGTATCATAGGTAGATTATTATTTAAGTAAATAAAAAACATCTGATATTGAGATTAACAGCAGGGTGGACATAGAACCAACTTTTACATAAAGGGAAGATAAAGTTATCAAAGTACAGAGCTGATAAGAGATGGCAGAAAGAGAAGTTTTGGTATTTCAGTCTCTAACATTTCGCATAACTAGTAAATCAGATCATATCCACTGGCCTGCCTTTGTTTTTATTAAATTAGTTTATTGATGATCTCTATAGAGTTAGATGAACACCTGCAGAATGGTGTGGATATTTTGACCAACTACATTATTGAACTTCGAACCTTCATGATAAAATTTCCTCGGAAACCAGTGGATGCCATAAATGCATATGTTGGTGAAGATGTCCCCAGAGTAAATGAGAGTGAAATGTGGAGAAAGCTCAGCCCTGAGGTAAATAAATATTTTTGGCTTTCACTTTTTCCCCATAGTTCAGTGTTTAGAGAAATGATGGAAAAGTAGGAGTTAAAAATCTGCATACCCATTGTACTGATGCTTGGCCAGTAAACTCCCTGTATCATTGTACAGGATATCCCTGAACGAAGGCTGGGACTTTAAGACTTTCTTCTAGGAACTGCAACTTGTTAACACTCACTTTTGAATTACAACATAACATACTTCCATGCCAGCAAGGCTGCACTTATCCCACCCTCCACAGTGACCCATCGTTCCCTTTGGTTATTTGGAATTGTTGCCATAGACTGAACTTTAAAGCAGCTATTTGAACCCTACCTCAGGTGCTAAGCACTTCATTTCTTTCCTTCCCTTACATCCTCTGCCTTTGTTTTCTAAATGTAGTTTGGACAACCAGACACATTGTTGTCAACTTAACTGGAAGATGAGGGTGACCTGAAAAGGGGGTAGAAGTCATGGTGACAGCAAACAGTTCCTTTGATGCTCTCTACCTGGGAGCACTAGGAAGACTGATGTCAGAGTAGCTCAGCTAAGCTGCTGTGTATCTAAAAGAGGTACGGAGTCATTGTATTTAAGGGCAGCTCTGACAGCAAGAGTCATGGTCTAAAGAATAGATTGAATGGAGAAATGACATGGGGCACATGATAATTTCATGCTTTATACAGGTACATACTATTGATCTCCTAGATCCATACCGAATCATTTAAATTTATGAGCTGCCCAATTAACCATTCTGGCCAAAAGTAGCAACTAAAAAAAACAAAACCCAAACATTTTCTTTTTCTTTCAGCAAGTTATCTCCAATGCCATTTTAAACAACAAAATACCAGAGGCTCAGACCTTTTTCAGGATCACCAACCATGCTGCTCAAAACCTTGGAGAACTGATTCGAATAGGATTAGATCTAGTCTTTGACAGGCTGCTGAAGAACAATATCAAAGAAGCTTCTGAACTCTTAAAGAATATGGTGAGTGTTAATAGCAATCTGTCTGATTTTGAAGTTAGTACATCTAGGAGGAGCACTGGATTTACTTCCAGCCATTTCTTAGAAATACAAGTTAATGTTAGTCTTTGTTCCATTGGACTCTTCCCTCATCAAATCACATCTTAAATATTGTCCTGGTACTCTGTGCCACACTGTAGGAAGGGCATTGACAAATAACAGCAGTTCCAGAAGAGGGTGACTAAGATCATAAGAAGTCTGAAGAAAATGCCTAGTGAGGTTCAGGTGAAGAAACTGGGTGTGTTTAACCTGGAGAAGAGAGTACTTAGAGGGGATGACTTTGCCTAGTCATGGCTGGAAGAGATATTACACTTCTGCTTGGCCCAAGAGGCCAGAAATGGAAGCAGGAAGTAGAAGTCATGGAGGGGCAGATTGCTAGTTGATGTGAAGGAAAGTTTTTTAATAGAGGAGTCCAGAAGTAGAATGGTCTGTCTCAGGGAAGGAGGCACCACATTGTTGAAAGTCAGAGTGGAAGCTGCCCAGTGTAATACAAAGAAGGGACACCGTCTATGGTATGAACTAGATAACCTCCGAGGTCCTTCCTGCTTCGGAGATTTCTGTGATTCTATTCATTTCTTCTGCTTTTATAGCAATTTTTTTTTGGAAGTCATAGTCAAAATAATTTGTACAAAGTATTCTCAGGACTGCTATTATGGAGAAAACACATTTTTGTAAAGAGAATTTTCCTGAGTAAACCTGTTGGACTGACAGTGTTATCATCTTCTGCCCATTTTCTGGGAGTGAGGAGATTAGGATTCTAGTCCTGATTCTACCACTAATTAATTATGAATTCAGACAAGCCATTGGTTTCTTCATTTATAAAGTGAAAGGGTTGGATTAGGTGGCCTCTGAGGCCGATGTGTGCTGTCAAATGAGTAACAACTGACTTTCCAGGGGAAAAAAACCCAGCATGCTTGGCATACTTTTAAGTGTAATCTGCATTAACATTTTTTCCATCACTTTCTTAAATCTAGATATTGAACAAAACAAACCCTGATTTATGGAGCTAGCCTAAATATCTGAGGTGTAAATACACAGAAAATTTAACAACCATTGCCTTCTTAGTAGGTAGGGGAGGCAGAAGAGGAGGAGAAACAGTTTGGAATGGAAAGTAAAATTGCATTTTAAAATCAGAAAAAAAAAGTTAATTTAACATTTGACTGTTGTCAGACACTGTGGACACTGACTCTATCACACTCCTGCTTTTAGCCCTAGTGCTTTGATCATTTAAAGCATCTCGTCTCTATAGTTTACAAACTTTTAATCTTAATCTCCTTCTCTTTCTTCCCTCCCTCCCTCTCTCTCTCTTTGTCTCTCTCTCTCCCTGTTCTCTCCCCTCTTCTCTTTCCCCTCTTCCTCTTTCCCATGAACCATATTTTTTTTTTCCATGAACCATATTTTCAAAAACTTTTCAGCCTTTTCCTGTTTGCTTTAGTTTACATTGAGGTCAGCAGTTATCAGAGTATATAGTAATAAAGTCTGAAGGGTCTAATGAATTCTTTGTAGAATTTCTCTACCTTCTCATCTGCAATATATGTTGGAGCATAAACTGCAGTTTTTAAAAATAATTATTACCCAACATTTATTCTCTCTCTTTTTCTCCTTTCCCAATTAAAAAAGAAAAAGAAAAATTAAATTTTTTGTAACAAATAAGCCTAGTCAAGCAAAATACATTCCCTGTTGTCTGTGTTTAAAAATTTAGTGCCTTATTCTGTATCCTAAATTTGTCATTCTGTCAGGAAACAATTGTTTTAACTTTTGTACAAACTTGAGTACAAAATCATTGTTTCATAGGCCATTTGGTCAGCCGGTTGCCCTCAGCTGTGTAATAAAAAGCAGCTCTGCCAACTCCTTTATTTGCTTCTTCAAGAAGAATCTAAATCCTCCTTCCATTCAGCTACAACATCTTTTTGGTTTGTTTGTAGTAAGAATGTCCAGATTACTATGATTGAGTTTCTTCAGTAGACCTCATATTTAAGATATCAACAGTTAATATTTATAGGTGATCTAAAATCTGTGTGAAAAAACTGAGGTAGCAGGAAAGTTTGCAGAGGAGGCAGCATCTGAGCCAAAACTTATAGGAAGCTAGAGATTTTAAAAGGTGAAACTAAGGAGGGAGTAGACATGGAGATGAGAGATGCCGTTTTTGGACAACATAAAGGGTTGTGAGGGGGATGATACTAAACAAAGCTAGAAGAG
Source organism: Pseudochirops corinnae (assembly GCA_028646515.1). Classification (NCBI taxonomy): domain Eukaryota; kingdom Metazoa; phylum Chordata; class Mammalia; order Diprotodontia; family Pseudocheiridae; genus Pseudochirops; species Pseudochirops corinnae. The sequence goes on along the minus strand of CM053589.1, from coordinate 44,593,104 downwards.
TAGGAGTTACATTGTGGAGGGCTGAGATTGTATATTTTCCTAGAGAGGTAATTTTTGAAAAGAGGAGAGACACACAGCTTAGCTTATACCCTAGGTATAGTATTTTGGCAGCTATGTAGGGTAGATTGGGAAGGGGGGAGACAATGGAAGAAGAGAGGTCAGTTAGGAGACTGTTAAAATAGTTCAGGCAAGATATGACGAGACCGGGGGCAGAGCCAAAATGGCGGCATAGCAGCAGCAACATATCGCAGCTCTCACATAGCCACCCCAAAATACCCATAAAATAGGACTCTGAACCAATCCTAGAACCCCAAAACGCACACAAGGATACTTCCCACTAAAGTCAGCTCGGCTACGAGGAACCACATCAGCACTGCGAACCGAAACCAGCCTGGCCTGAAGCTGTGGCTGTGCCCCGGGGGCGGCTGGGCGGGAGAAGCTTCTCAGGTGAGCGGAGATTAGCACCAGCTGTGAGTGGGGATTGTGAAAGGGGGAAATAAGCAGTCCGGCCTAAAGGTCTCCAGAGCGGAAAAGCAGAAGGCAGAGGTTTTGCACCCGCCTCTGCATTGTAGCTTCCCGCCAAAGGCCTGCAGACAGCAGGAGGACTGAGCTATTGTTTTCAGGCCAGGGCTCTCACGTTGAGCGGCCTGGATCCGGATCGTCGTCTTGGGCCTCGGTCTTGGAGTCTTCATTACCCAGTTAGCCGGAAGTCTACGGCAGCCGGGAGGACCCCAGCGATTTGGGACAGAGCTTTCCCTTCTGCAAGCAGAGCCCCACAGAGATTTTTAAAAAAAAATTCACGGTCTGAACAACCATGAGTAAGAATAAGCATAAGAAGCAAAGTAAGAACAGCTCCCAAACCCTAGATTCCTTTTTTGGGGAAAACAAAGATCATGGGAGAGAGAGGGAGGAGGAGAGCGCAGCCAGAGCGCCCCCACCAGAGGCCACCAAT
>CM053589.1:44527255-44591652 GCA_028646515.1 Pseudochirops corinnae | reverse complement strand
TCAAAATCCTTCTTGAGCTCCTCCATGGCCTGTAACCAATTCATATTTTTCTTAGAAGCTTTTGATGCAGGAATTTTGACTTTGTTGACTTCTTCTGGTTCCGTGTTTTGATCCTTTTTGTCCCCAAAAAAGGATTCTGTAGTCTGATTGCACTTCCTTTGCTTGCTCATCTTTCCAGCCAGTTACTTGACTTTTGAGCTCTTTGCCATGGTAGAACTCTGCTTCAGGAGTGGAGGGAGTTGTGTCCCAGGTTGCTGAGATTTTCACTGTTATCAGAACCATGAGGAGGGCACCCTCTCTACAGCCACCACAAGCTCTGGCATACTTACCCCAGGACTGCGACCCAGATCCAGGCAAGTCAAAGCAAGAGTGATTATCCTCTGAAAGGTCATTTGGTCCCCCTACAATCTGCAGGCCAGGAACTCCAAAGGCAGCTTTGCAGGCTACCACTAGTTTTCCGCTGCCTCTCACCTAGTGGGTAGGGGCTGGACTGTGCTCTTCTGTCATCCAGTTCCAACAGAGTTTCCTACTGACCTTTCACTTTCTTTTTGGTGTTTATGAGTTGAGAAGTCTGAAAACCACCACAGCTGCTGGTGATTCACTCTCCTGAAGTCTGCTCTGGCCAGTCTGTGCCACTAGCCGTGGCTGTGGCCACCCTGGATCTGGGCCTGTGAAGCTCATGTGAGACTGTGTTGGTGCCTAACTCAGTGCTATAGACCCTTCCTGTCAGCCTGCCAGGCTGCCTTCAGCGAGAGATTTGTTTCTTTCTGTCACTTGGTGGGTTCTGTAGCTCAGATTTGTTTAGAGTCGTATTTTACAGGTATTGGAGGTGGTTGGAGCAGGAGCTCAGACAAGTTTCTGCTTTTACTCTGCCATCTTGGGTCTGCCCCAGGATTTTTTTTTTTAAAGAAAGCAAACAAGAAAAAAAAATCAGCAAGACCAATCAGAACATTGAAAAAAATCTGCAGTATTACACATTTGTGGACCTCCCACCGTTACAAAGGAGGTGGGGGAGGTGTCTTCTCATATTTCTTTTAATTTTGAAATATTCTTAATTATTTTGTGGTGGTTCTTTCTATTTATGTTATTGTAGTTATTGTATATATTGGTTGCTTTACTTCTCTGTATATCACTTCACCTAAGTCTTTCCATGTATTCATTGTCTCAAAGTACAGTGATATTCTGTTGCGTTCACTTTAGGTGTACCCTAATTGATGGGTGGCCACTTTGTTTATATTGCAAGTGCTGTTAGAAACTTGTTGGTGTATCTAGATTCTTTCTTCTTATCAGTGACCTCTTTGGAGTATATAACCAGTAGTTGTTTCTCTGCGTCATATGGAGGGACATTTCACTCACTTCATTTTGATAATTCCAAATTGTTTCCAAAATGGTTACACTGATTCTGGCTCTGCCAACAATGTACTAGAGTGCCTGTCTTTCCACAACACTTCCAACATGGACTATTCCCATCTTTCGTCTTCTTTTCCAATTTGCGGCATGTGAAGTGAAACCTCAGCTGTTTTTATTTAAATTTCTTTATTATTAATGATTTGGAAAGTTTTTCATATTGTTTCTAATAATTTGCACTTCTTTGGAGAGCTGTTTATTTACATTCTTTGACCTGTTCAGGAATGTGTTCATATTCTTTGATCTGTTAAGGAATATGTGCAGATATGCATATGTACATGTATACAAATATACATGTACATTTACTCACATATATAAATGCATATGTAATAAAAATATATTAGTGTAAATATAAGATACCAAACCCAGAGAAATTTGATAAAGAATTTTTTCCCATCCGGCCTCAGACACTTAACACTTATTAGCCATGTGACCTTGGGCAAGTCATTTAACCCCATTCGCTCTGCTTTCCCCCACCCAAAAAGCAAAAAACAAAAATTTCCCATCCAGTCATATCACTTCTTATCCCAGATGTATTAATTTTGTTTCTGCAGAAGTTGAATTTCATGTAATCAAAATTATCTTTTATTCTTTGTTATTACCTGTGTTCTTTGTTTTGTTAATAATACATCTCCTTATGCTTGCCATCTTGGGGTGGAGGGTAGGGGAGAGATTGGGAGAAAATTTGGAACTCAAAATCTTGTGGAAATGAATTTTGAAAGCTAAAATAAATTTTAAAAAAATTAAAAAAATAGAAAGAATACATCTCCTACCCACTGTTGTGAAAGGTATATGTATGATCTGCTTCTTTTCTAATATTTTCATGGAATTATCCTTAATATTAAGTCATATATCCATTTTTAATTTATTGTGGGTGATAGATGATGTGAGATTTTGGTCTAAGCCTAATTGCTTCCAGACAGTTTTCAATTTTCCCCAGAAATTCTTATAGGAAATTCTTTCCTAACCAATTTATACTTTTGGATTTATTGAACACTGGGCCATCGAGTTCCATTGTTTCTGATTCTCCCTTGTCTATTCTGATGCATTGATCTATTTCTCTCTTTTTTATGACTGCTTCTTTGAAATTTGAAAGTACTATTTCCTGGGATGATCTCTGTATTATATTGTGTTTTAATTGTATTTTTTTTTACAGCTGAAAAACTAGTTCAGCTGGCTAATGGCAGAAAAGCAGCAGCTGACGAATTGCTTAGTCTTTTAGAAGAAGGTATATGGGATAGTATTCAACAACAAGGAATATCGAGGTTTGTCTTGTTGTTTTTCAGTACCTTTATTTTTTTTAGTAGTGATTGTGCCAATTTGTGTTTATCTGGCTTTTTTTCTGAAGAATTCAGACCACCTCAAATGTTCTCATTAATTCCCCCACCACTCTTGTGATGAAGGGAGAGCAAGGTTGGCTCTTGCTTCTTCCTAGATGGAATAATCCAAACTGAATGAATGTTTTTTAAGTGTGTCACACTGAATCCTTTAAGCAGACTGAAAAGGGGAACCAACTGGCTATTAAGTTGATTTCTGTAAGCCCTGCTCTGATTTTGCCTGTTAGATTTCAGTTAAATCATTCTGAGAGACTGAGTTAATGAGCCTTTCCCTTTCCCTAAACTCTTAAATTCCGGTTCATATGCACTATGACCCCACTGAGTCTGATTCTTCCCTTTGCCCAAACTTAAATTCATGTTCATGTACTGTGACCCTACTGAGTTTGATTCTTCCAGTTAGATCTGCCTACTTCCTCTCTTCCTAACCCTTCCCCTAGGTCTAACACCCTAACCGAAACAAAGGAAAATATGTCTCCTCTGGGAATGAGCAGGATCTTGGAGCATAGATAAGGAAACCAGCCTGCCAACTGTAACCCACTGGGCTCTTCTAGGGGATAATAATTTATCCTGCTTATGCTGTTTCCATTCTTTCTCATGTCTATACATGGAGAAAGTCTGGTTTTTTCTGTAAGTGTCTAGGAGCGTGTTTTATGATGGAGCAAGAGTACTGTCTAGCTCTTGATCTTGGGAGAGGATCAGTCTCTCTGTGAAGCACTAGACACCAGCAACCTTCATTTGGGATGGTAGTCTCTGGTCTCTCCTGACCCCAGCTTTCCCATATCATAGACCCCTGGCTCTTTCCTACTTAGCATCCGAGAAGCTTTGACTGCCAACTTTTTAATTGCTAATGCTAACTTTTCTTGCTTGGCACTAGTATTCCAGTTCCCTGCCACTGTGGTGCATATATATACATACATATATGCATACTGTACCAGAATATAGTAGGCACTTATTAAGGGCTTGGTGATTATTTGAATGATTGTGTGATAGTAAAGAGATGCACTATATAGTAGGGGAGGCCAGTGGCAACAAAAAATTATGGACTTGTACTTGGTATTTATTCACAAGGCTTATTAGTGGTTGAGCAGCAGTGTGGATTCACTTTTACTGAGTAGTTTCTCAGTCCTTTGGGCTGAACATGTGATTATAGGCCAGTGGAGTTTGTAAGTTTTTACTAATTTGTCAGTTGCAAACTATAGTAATGTCTTCTGAGATTTTCTTTTTTCTGTTTTTAATGTCAGGACCTCCAGTGAATCGGCCCGCCAGTGGTCATTGGTGGTGCAGTTCTGCAGGCTTCATAATGTGAGGCTGAGCACAGCTTACCTCCGGGAGTGTTCTCAAGCCAATGACTGGCTGCAGTTTATTGTATACAGCCAGCTCCACAACTATCCCCCAGAGGAAGTGAGTAAGCTACTTACTGTCCTTAGATTTTTTACATTGGAAAGTGGGCATTTTTCTTAGAGGTTTGGAAAGGTCATTTGTTTTGTGTAGATTATTAAACTTTTTTTTTGAGGTAATATTATTATTACCTAGATTCTGTTGGATTGATCAGGCCAGTTGGGGAGGACATAGACCTGGTCAGACAACATCTACAGGACCATGTTCCTTTTTTCTGAACTGTACAGTTTAAGAAGGACGTTTATGATCTGCAGGATCTACAGAGGAGAATAGCTTGGTTGGAAGGGCCTCAGAATCCTGCCGTATACATGGTGATCAGTTGAAGGAAGTTAGCATGGTTACCTGCAAGAAGAGAAGGTTGTGGGGTGGCTGCGATAATAACTGTCTTTTAAGTAATTTAAGAACTGTCAAATGGAAGAGGAGTTATGCTTGTTCTTCTTGACTCTACAAGTAAGAATTAGGAGTAGAGGGTGGAAGTGGTGAGGTGATATATCTCAGCAAGGAGCTGTTCATTGAAGGTCTTCAGACAAAGAGTGAGGAATCTCTCTTGGGCTGTGCTATAGAAGGGATCCTTCTTCAGACAGGGGTTGGGCTAGGTGGTCCCTGAAGGCCTGATCTACTCTGAGTTTCTATGATACACAGTAGTGACTTGTACAGTTTAAATGATAAGATCCGTTAAAAAAGACTGATCCAAGTATTTGAAAACCAGTGGTGGTCGTGCAAAACAAAGATGAAACCTATATCCCTCCTCTTGGCAGAGAGACAGAGAGCTATGATAGTTGAACCTTGCACACATTATCAGAGATGGGTACTTAACTGATTTTTTTCCCTCATAATGAGTTTTCTTTGGTTACCAGGTTCAGTTTTTGCAGTGGTGGTGGGGGGAGGTTGATCCCAAAATGTGTATGATATAAAAACAAAACTGATCAATAAAATTTTTTTTTAATTCAGTGGGTGGGATTAAGAGAAGGGGCTAATTTTTAGACCTAAAGAGCATTTATGACTGTAAATAAGCCATTGAAATATTGGAGTTTATGCAACTTAAAGCCAGAAACTGCGACAAAGTACAGAATTATATGGTCTTCCCTGACAGAGGTTAGTGTGAGAGAGAACCGTTTAGTGAATGTTTTGGGGTTTTTGTCCCTTTCTGTAGCTTTTCTCTGTTTTGGAGCTGAAAATTTTATTTGTCTAAATCATTTAATTTATGTTTTCTAGGTCAGGTCCCTCCTCCACTATTTCAGCCCAGTCCTGCAGGACCACTTACATCTGGCTTTTGAGAACTTGCCTTCATTTCCAAACTCCAAAGCACATGACAGGCAGGCTTGTGACAGACCTCTCTGTGAGGCTCAGAAGAGACAAGAGGAGACCTCCACTGATTTGTTTCAGATTCTACTTCAGTGTCCTGAGGAGCCAGATTCCTGGTGTTACCTTCTGGCTGAAGCCATAAGACAACGGGCTCCCATCCTGAGCGTCCTGGCCTCTTGTTTCGAGGTCAGTAGGATGCACAGTCTGAGCAAAATGGAATGGAAGGAAGGTGATGATAGTAAAAGAAATTTTTTTCTTATAAGCAGTTTTCTTAAAAAGGAATAAATATCCCTTTCCTCTTTCAGGGCACCCTCAGTCTTGTTTTAGCAGGAAAAGCCTCCCTCGTTTTGGTGGCGTTGCTGTGTATCCCCTGTATTCACTGGGCCACAGTACTTTGAAGGCACAACAGCCATTCCTGCTCAGCTTTTGATTCTGGTCTAAGGATGTCTGCTCTCATCTCGGAGTGTGGACTTACCAGCTCTGTCCCTTTAGGACCCCTACCTACCCTTTACCTTTATGAGCTTCCCTGACCCACACGTGAGGTAGGCACTTCATCAGTGATGGACGTGCTGAATGGGCCCTGAGAACTGGAGAGTAATCCACTGGCTTCAGTCTTGCTGCTTCTCCTCATATGTCCCCAATTTTCTGTCTCGTACCTTGCTCCCATCCAGCTCCTGACACCCCACACGTGCCGTAGGCATGATTTGGAGCTCATTTTGTCTTTAAAGACTTTTCACATCAGTTTAGCGAGTTTGGGTCCACTCTGCACATCATGAACCAAAAACTTCAGCTGTCACTGTGTCAAATGGTCGATTTTCTTTGAGCCTTCTCTAGGTCTGTTAGGTAATCTGGGCACAAACTGTTCTTGTCCAATGGCAGGATGCCAGTATTGTTGCTTGTCTGAGTGTTTGGATCATCACTTCTGTGGAGGATCACGTTGCTTCCGAGGCAACAAGTCACATTCAGGGCTCTGTAGAAGACCATGAATGGGATCTGGAGGACCTTTCATTTATCTGGAGAATGTTGGTAACAAGAAAAAAAAGTAGAACTGTGACCAGAAGCTTCCAGCTTTTCCTGAAGGTACTGTCAGTTTGAGGTGTTCAGGTTTCAGAAAACACCTGCGCGGCATTGTCCCAGACAGGCTTTGGGAACCCTGTTTTCCCACTACCCCCGTCCCAGAACCGTGACTTGATTTTCCTTGAACTAACGAATCAGACAACTCTACAAGAACTGAGAGGAAAATACACATTCATGCAGCTAACAGTATATAGATCTTTCAGTAGAATCAGGTTATCAGGAAATGGATGAGATTTTTTCCTATAAGTGATCATGGGACACATGACTGCCTTCTGGAATATTCTGAACCCTATTTTGTGGGTCATGGACCACACATAAGAGATAGAAAATTGAGAGTTGAATTTGTGGGAGTTCTAGTATCAAATTTCTATTTTCCCAAAGGAAAATGAAATATGACCTCAAACATGACATTTGTTTCTAGCATTATTCCAGGGCAGGGGTGATAAGGGGAAGGGAGGTGAGAAGGGGGTGAGGTAGAGGATAGCCATTCTCTTTAGCCTCAGTAATATTATCTTTTCACTCTCTTCTTCAAAGGATTCCACTTTGCTGTTGATGATGGAGATGTATGAACTGTGTATGCTCTGTAAGAACTACAAGGACGCCAAAGCCAAACTGCTAGAGCTCCAGGAGAATCTCGAAACTGTGAGCTAGACCCCAGACTCTCCTAGACCTTGTTGGGATAGCCTGCTAACTTCTGACTGTGGGGAGGTGATGACAGTGAAGTCAGGTGCTGTGGGACCCAGGTCCAGGCTCTTCTGGAGGTAGAGTGGCAGAGGCAGGAACATCTGGGAGCATCAGCTGGTCAGGACCCAGGGGAGCAAACCATGGACAAAGCAGCAGGGGAACTGAACACAGATCAGGGATTTAGGGGTTGCTTTTTTTTAATGATCTTGGAGATTGCAGTTTTGATCAATTATAATATCAGACAAATATGGCCTTTTTCATCGATGTCCCTGTTTCTAACTTCTCTAGATGATTCTAAGTCCTGGGATACCAGCATTGCCCATTTAATGTGTTCAGGTACTTGGTTCACAGCACAGAGCCTCTTGGCCACAGGGCACAAGGAGGGGAAACTGAGGCAGAACAATACCCTGTGTGGTAAAAAAAAAAAAAACTGTGTGATAAAAGTGGGTATGAGGTATATAGGGAGAGGGACTGTGGACCTGTGATGTCATTGGGACAGGGAACTCCCAGGTGAGGGTACTGTCTCTACAGGGCAGCTCAGCATCTTCTTTGTATCATACTGTCTTAAAGAGTTGCCTAGAGCACTGAGGGACTTGTCCTGGGTCATACAGTGTGTGTCAGAGACAGGACTTGAACCCATTTCCTGGCCTCAAAGCTGATTCTCCATCCACTACTGCACATTGCTTCTCAGTTTGTCGCACGCCAACCTCCATGCCCCCCACATTCTTAGAACAAATTATAGATTACTGCCATGTTTCTACCTCATTATTGCACTGGCTGTTGTTACATTCTTTACCTGTTTAAAAATTTTATGAAACAGTTTGCTGTTTTCAAATGCCAAATTAGTCATGTTAGTCTGCCCAAGTTATCTAAGTCAGAGGTTGCAGGTGGGTTTCCTCTCTCTGTTTATTTTCCACGTTTGGGCAACCTTGAGCTATGACTTTTCTGGGTCAGTACCAGGCCTCTTGTTGCTTCTGTCTGACCACAACTTCTCCAGCCCCTCGTGGAGAGAGCAGAATCTCAGCCCATTGCTGTAACTTCTGCCGTTGGTGCTTCTCCTGCCTTTAGCTTCTCCCTTCTGCATATCCCAGTATAGATTCGCGGAGGAATAAGCTTGAGTAAGTTAAGTATTTTATAGTATTTTTCATCATAGAATTGCCTTAAAGCTGAAAGTTGAAATTCTTCTCTGGATCCATCTTTTAACTTTTTTTGCTTTATATAGCCCATCAATAAAAACCGTCAAATAAACATGCAAAATCTTACCCCCGACCCTTAAATTTTAATGCTGCAGGCCCAAATTAATGAGTGAATAATAGTCATGCTCCTAAAATGCATGGACTGATTTAGATGAGGACGTCCTGTGGAGGAAGAAAATTAATAATTGACATGGTGTTTTAAGCTTTCACAGTGTGCTTTAGACACGTGATTTTATTTGATCCCCACAATACCCCTGAGAGGTAAATAGTACTATTACTCCCATTTTACAGATGAAGAAACTGTGGCTTAGGTCAAATCACTTGCCCTGGGTCACATGACTAATGATGTCCGACAGAATATGAACTCATGCCCTCTTCATTCCAGATAAAATGCTCAGGTGTATCTACTACATGCACTAACTGCCTGTAAACTAATTCTTTCTTATAGGGATGTGTCACTATTAAAGCAGAAGCCCGCAAAAGTTGACTTATTCAAACATTCAGTGGACAGGACGATAAGTAAATAGTCTGAGGATTCTTCACTAGTGAACTTAAAATCCACTTGGTTTAAAAAAAAGTGTGGTTGGGTCCATATCCAAGCCAGAAGGAGTGAAGAACAGGGAGCTGATTTTAGGTGTGTTGATAGTTTTCATACGTCTGTGACATTGTTTTCAGACATGGAGGAACCCAAAAAGCAGATTGGGCCTTGTTAAATATGAAGGGTACTGTGATGGTCTGGGTGAGAAAAGAAAGAGAGGGGAGGAGGAAGATAAGCACCAGGGAGGAAAAAAACGATGGGGGAAAGAAAAGAGAGGAGAGTGCCACGACAGCCTTTTGGGGTAAGTTCAGCAGAGCCCAGATCTTAGGGCTTTAAGAAAGTCTTTTGCTCCTTTGAAATCAGCATCTCAACCAAATGACTTGGTACACATTAATCTCACCTAGTAGATGGTCAGAAAGAAAGTATTGAGGGCTAGGGATCAGAACAAGCCCCTAACAGATATTGAGTAGAGAAGGGATACACAGGAAGTACTTGTTAACTAATATTCCATAAATCCTTGTTGCAAAACAGCCTGATTCAAGGGTCATGAAGCCATCGAGTTCACTTTCCTTCCTTGCTGAGCAGAGTAGCATAAATTCAGGCCTCTTTATCTGTGACATTATAGGTGGGAGAAGGTAACCTGGGTACATATTCAAGGTGGGGAAGCAAACAGAAGAAACACAGCTGCCATAATCTTTGTTCTAATCAGCCTGTAGCATGGTGGAGAGCAGAAAGAGTATGTTGGTGACATACAGGGAGTTGCTAAGCATCTGTGTGCATTCCAAGACTTAGCTTGTGCTGCTTTAGCACCCAAACTCAGTGTGCTCTGGAATGAGTAAAATGAGAGGCGACTCAGTCGTATCACAAAGGCTCCATATATTAGTTGATTTCATCTACTCTCCCCTGTCCCTAGAGAAACTGTATCAGGGATTTAATAATCTGAATTCCTGAAACCCTCTCTGTGGTATATAGACTGCAGGTAAAAACATCAGAGCTCAGCACTGAGCAGTAAATAGTCTTTGAAGATTCCTCACTTGTAAATTTAAAATCTGCTTTGAAAAAAGAAGAGGCTATAAGAAGACCTTTGGTGTCTAACTCAAATAGAGACCGCTGTATGTTAACTTAGAAAACCAAAAATTAACATTATATTTGTGTCATATTTTTATTTTGTTAAACATTTCCCAGTTACATTTTAATCTGGTTCAGTTTTGCAGCCGAGAATTTGACACTTCAGTGTTAGACCACTGTTTAGAGTGGATTGGACATTAACTGACCAGATAAGGCAGAGCTACTCACTTTATTGTTTGCCTGTGTTTTATTTGCCAAAGAGAATTGTCTTTGTCTCGAAAAGAACAGAACAAAGATAGCCAAGGGGGAATTGATACCCAAGATAAGTAAGGTGATAAAAAGAGCACTTAGATGCCTTTAATTAGCTCAAAGCATCCCACCCGGATAAGCTGCATCCTAAAGTACTAAAAGGACTGACAGCCATGGTCACTTGAACTAGAGATATACCCTAGGGTTGGAGAAGAGTAAATACCCCCCTCATCAAAAAAGAGAAGAGAACAATGTTTGTACAACAGGCCAGTGAGCTTAAATTTGATTCCATTCAAAATCCTAGAGTTTTATTATAGGGATGGTTGGTGAAATCTAGAACAGGGAGCAGTGATCATGAAGAGCCACCACCATGGTCCCATCAGACTAATCTCATTTTCTTTTTTGACAACTACAGAGGTTGCGTGGCATAGTGGATAAAGAATAGATCTCTGAGCCAAACCCTGTTGGTGACACAAACACGTGGACCATGAACAAGTCACTTCCTCTCTCAGGGCCCTAGGCAACTAACTCCCTGAGCTACCAAGGAAGTGTTGACCTGCTGTGGTAGAAGAAATTCTTCACCAGGGGCTCCCTAAAACAGCGCAATTCTAGGTCTAGTCTCTGCTCCTGCTAGCTTAATAGATTGAGGGAATGCTATAGGTTTAGTTTACTTGGATTTCAGAAGGCATTTGATTCAGTTCTTGTGGACGGTATGAAGTGACAGGGGCTTTGTGAGAGTACAGTTACAAAACCACATCATTTGGCCAACTAGTCAACCCATACATGAAAGGAATCTCTACATACTCAGCAAGTAACCAACCAACCTTTGCTTGAAGAACACTCAGAAAGAGCAACCTTCCATCTCTCAAGGCTGCACATTCCACCTTTGGACACCTGTAATTATTAGGAAGTTTTTCCTGGTGTCAAGTCTAAGTTTGCCTCTTTGCAATTTCCACCCATTGCCTCTGCTTCTGCCCTCTGGGTCCAGACAAATCTAATTTCTTCTTGACGTGGTAGCCCTTCAGACATTTGAAAGTAGCTCTCATGTCTCCAGTCTTCTTTCAGGCTAAACGTGTCTAGTTCCTTAGATGGATTTTTAAGCTCTTAAGGTGGATTGTTGCCTGTGGACAGGGACTACTTTTACCTGTTTTTGTGTCCCCAGTGTTTAGCATAGTGCATGGCCCATGGTAGAAGCTTAGTAGATGTTTATTGATTGAAGGGTGGCTGGATTTGTAACTGGTTGAATCACCAGACTCATAGAGTAATTGGCTTAAAGTCAACTTGGAAGGAACTCTGCAGTGGAGAGCTCCAAGAATCTGCATTTTAGCTTGTGAAGAACATCACCATCCCTCTAGTCGCCTAGGTTCACAACCTCAGATTTATCCTATCTTCACTCTCCCTCACTCTCATATGCAGTCAGTTGCTAAGTCTTGCTTATGCTAACTTAACAATATCCCTGCATCTCCATTCATACCATAACTAGATTCTCATCACTTCTCACTTGTATTATTACAATACTTTCTTAATCGGGCTCTCTCTCTCTGGTTGTTCCCTTCTCCAATCAGTTAGTTGTCCATACAGCCATCCAAGAGATAATCCTAAAGTAGAATCAGAACCATATCTTCCCCTGTTCAAAACCTCTACTGGCTTCCTGTTGCCTGTCAGATAAACTGGTGTTTAAAGTGCTTCCAAGGTTAGTTTCAGCCTGCCTTTTGAAAGGTGTACTTCATTTTACCTCTTACCTCCCTTCCAGAACTCTGTGATCTACCCAGACTGGCCTACTTGCTATTCCTCATGCACGACATCCATTTCCCATCTTCTTGCCTTTGCACAGGCTGTCCCCATTGCCTGGCGTGTACTTCCTCCACATCTCCATCTCCATCCCCAACTTCCCTTCCAGGTTTAGCTCTGGGGCCACCTCCCATTCTCCATGAAATTTCCTCTAATAGAATGTAAGCTCCTTGAGGGCAGGGACTGTTTTGCTTTTGTCTTTGTAGCTCCAGCACCTAGTACCATTCCTAACACATAATCAGTGCATAATTAGTGCTTGTTGATTGAAGACCTTGATAAAGACATAGATGGCCAACTTAACACATTTGCAGATGACGTAAAACTGAAAGGGTAGCATAGCACACTGAATCCCAAAGTCAGCGTCTGAAAAGACTTTGGTGGGCTAGGACTTGGGCCGAATCTCAAAGTAAAATATAATTGGGATAAAATGTAGTATCATGCTTGGGGTCAAGAAACCAACTTCTGAGAAACATACTGACAGTTAGAGGTGTGCAAGCTGATTGGAAGCCCAGGGGCATGATGGGGCAGCCAGAAAAAGCCAGGATGCGACAGCTCTGTCCTGGTCAAAACACATCAGGAGGTTTGAGTTCTCGTCTGAGTATGATAAGATAGAAAGGACACTGGTGAGCAGGAGAGTGGTCAGAGGAGGATGATCAGTGTAGGGGGAGGCCTCAAGAACACACCAAAGGGGGATTAGAGGAAGAACACTAGGGATGAGGAGAGAGGACACAGGAAATACAAGATAAAGGGCTGTCATGTGCAAAAGCCTGTTCTCCTTGGGCCAATGGGGCAGAATTAGGGAGTGCTTGCAAAGAAACAGACAGGAAACATTTATTAAGTGCCAGGCACAGTGCTTAGAGACCCATTTAGGCTTGATGTCCAGAGAAACTTAAAATTAGAACTATCCAAAAGTGTAATGGGTGCCCAGTTGGGAAGGTTGTGAATGGCCTGTCATTGGAGGGTCTTCCAACAAAGGCTGGGGCTGGATGACCACCTGTCAGATTTTTTAAAAGGGGGGTTTTTTTTTTTTTTTTTTTTTTTTTTTGCTTTTTGGAGGGGGGAGGGCAGGGCAATTGGGGTTAAGTGACTTGCCCAAGGTTACACGGCTAGTAAGTGTGTCAAGTTTCTGAGGCTGGATTAGAACTCTGGTCCTCCTAACTCCAGAGCTGGTGCTCTATTCACTGTGCCACCTAGCTGCCCCGATACAAGAGGAATTTTCTTGCAGTGTGGTCTGGATTTCATGACCTCTGAAGTCTCTTTCAACCCCAAAACTTTATTTAATACAGCCCTGGAATCAACTGGGAAAAAAGGGAGTGCTGCTAAGTACATTTGGCTTAGATTTATAATCAACACTGAGGGCATTTATTTAGCATTGCTGAATTCTGTGTATGTGCTCGTGTCAGTGTATGTACACGCCACAGAGCTCTGACAGTTGTTAGCCATGTCTCGTGTGTGTGTGTGTGTGTGTGTGTGTGTGTGTGTGTGTGTTGGAGTTCTCTCCATTTGGACTTCTCAGAAAAGGTCAGAGAGGGCATCAAGGGCAGCAGCTAAATTGTCACTGTTCTTTCTGCTGCCAGTTTTGCACCTTTCTGCTCTTCTGCTTTCATCTGAAGAATAACAAAGTCAGTGTAGCAGCAAGCACCCTAGCATACCCAGGGTGGCTGCTAGCACAGGTTCTTAGATCTGCTTTTCTAAAGGAAAGCAACTCAAAATGGGTTAACAATCTTACTTTAATCAAACATATATCATTTACCTAGTTCAGGAGGAAAAGTCAGCACCCTGAACTTCAGAGAATGCAAACAGAAGTTAACAAGCAGAAGTTACAAGCAGACAGAGAAACAGATCAGCAGACAGGGCTTCCAAACCATCTGACCATTACATTCAAACCTATTCAGTTACCAGAGAGAGAAGCACCAACATCTGGGTTTTTCAAAGCTGGGGCGCTCAGCAGCTTCCCAGAGTCTCGTCTGGCCAAATCATACAAACTCTTCTCAAAGTGAGCCCCCAAACCAAAACCTCACATCAGGATATATATAGCCTTCTCCTGCCTCAGAGAATGTCACAGCCCTCTTGACCCACTGCCCAATCACAAAGTAATAAGGCATGGGCATTCCTGAAGAACAAGCCTCCCACCACAGGCTCCATGTGACCACATTCAGCCTATTAGGGGACAGAGGATACTTTCAAATCAGGGAAGGTTCTCAGAGCCACTTAAGCCTCTTAAGCAAAGGGCTTAGGGGCAGGGAAGATCTTCAGATTCGCATAACAGGCACCCAAACAAGGATTAATACATGTTATTCCATTCAACAAGTAATTATTTGGCATAAGAGAGCATTGGGCTATGGAAAGATAATTCCTAGCAGATAGAAAGTTTAGATAAGATGCAATCATGAGATGACATTTGGGGTTTCCTCAATTCCCTTAACCGAGCTGGTGTTTTTAGTTGGCTGTTTGAGCAATGCCACACTCCATAAACCTTCTTCTCTTTTTGTTCAGATTGAAACAGCAGATAATATGGCACCTCTTGCCTTTCCTGTGCCGTGGCTAAAATGTCAAGTCAACTTGCTTTGGAAGCTCATGTTGGAGCAGTGCAAGACCCAGTATGAGCTACGAAAACTCTTACAACTGTTTTCTGAAATAGACCATCTTTCTGACGGTAATATCATTTCTGATAGCCAAGTTGTTTTGCTTTTTCGTCTTTGTATCACTAATACCCAACAATGCTTTGTCCATAGTAGCCACTTAATAAATGTTAATCGAGTTGAATCAAATTCGATTATAAGAGAATTGAGTGACTTTCTTAAGCCCTTTAAAAATTAAGTCTTTTTGACTACTTCTCAAGAAATAAGATGCCCAAAAATGTAGACAAAAAGTAATTTTGTTTTCCTATCCATAATCTTAATCATTTTCTTTATATTGTGGCACTACATTTTTCAGTTTTCATGTGCACCCTTTTTGTACATGTTACGTATGTATCTGTAGATAGCACATGTGTGTGAAAACTTCAGACAGGAAATGGAGAAAGACAAAGAAAGCTGCCTGTGTGACAGTGTCATGCTAGGCCCTGACTGTAGGGCAGCTCCTATATAAGAAAAGAAGCGATAGCAGAAACACTCAGTCATACACGGGAGACAAAACATGGGTGTCTGTCTCCGGGTGCTCAAAGCGGGGGTGATGAGCAAGACGGTCCTAAGGCAGGGAGGCAGATGTGGCTCCCTAACCCACACTGGAGCTTGCTCAGATGCAGTTGTGACTAGAATATGACTCCGAAAAGGTAAAGTTCATTTTGAAGTAGTAATAGATAAAAGCAGAGGAAGGGTTGAGCAGAACAGTATTATCCTATGTGGAAAGCCAGGGGATTTCCTGGGGAAAGTCTGGTGGGTGACATTTCAGTAAGAATAGTGGAAGGAGAAATAGAAGTAAGATTATAATTAGAATATATTGCAAATCACTTGAACAGAAAGAGAAAATGGATGAGGAGTTTAAGAACTGGAGATGACAAGACTGGATTGCACACGTGATGGTACTGACAGGGTCGTCAGCTGTCCAGATTTCTGCTCAAGCTTACTTTTTGTGCCAGAAGCAGAGCAGTTAATAATTGCTTGACTTGCCTTTATTGACTCCTTCTGAAAGTGCAGGAAGCAATGAAGAAAACTGCTATTCTGGGTATGAATCTGACCGTAGGTGGCGTTCATTGCTGAAGTAAAAACTTTGGAAACCTTGAAAGAAGTGACCCCATCTGTCTTTGAATTTTTGATAAAAGAAAAGAAAGGCATAATCTGACATGCACTGTAGCTCTTGAGAGAGCAGATCTTGAAAAGTTCAGAGAAAGGTAGAGTCTCATGTCCTAAGATTCAGCTGTGTCAGCCTAAGACGGAGGGGAAGTTCGTAAGAAGGCAAAAAGAAAGAATTTCAGTGAGGGAGAAGGGAAAGGCGTTAGAAGAGCCTCATGTGATTGTCCAGGGAACTTACTGACTAGCTTAGGTTTTTAAACGACACATTGTAGAAGACTGATACAAGGGCACATAACTAAGGGTGAATGCAGAAGCATGGTATTGTTCTATAAGAACAGTGTTTAGGGATAGGTAGGTGGCACATAGCACCATAGAGCATCAGCCCTGGAGTCAGGAGGAACTGAGTTCAAATCTGGCCCCAGACACTTAACACTAGCCATGTGACCTTGGGTAAGTCACTTAACCCCAATTGCCTTACCCTCCAAAAAGCAAAAAAAAAACTAAAACAGTGCTCAGAGAGCCACATGTCAAAGTGAGCTGAAGTGGGCAAGGAATTGTAAAAACAAGAAAAAGGGTTAGTTTAGCTATGTGGAAAAAAAAGAAGAGCAAAGAAGAGTCTGGATCCTCACCCAGTGAGATACCGATTGATAACCTGATGGAAAGTGAGAAGTGCTCAGTTCTTATTTTGCATCCATTTTCTCTGCCAAGGACAATGACCTTTGGATCAGAAAGAACAGAACAAAAGTGACTAATTTGAGAGTGGAAACCCCTATAAGAAACTTGTGTCTCCCTTCCCCTGTCGAATCTGCTGTTAATCTGCAAATCAAAGTTAATAGTCTTGAATTTGATTCCTGACAGAATTCTAGTATATATTACTAATTAAAGGCCCACTTTGTGAACATTTAGAAAAGGGAAGGGTGATCTCTAAAAGCTAGAGCAATTCATGCCAGACTAACCTCATTTCCTTTTTTGACAGGGTTACTAGGCAGGAGATCAAGAGAATACTGTGAATACCTGAATTTCACCCAAGCATTTGAAAAATTCTCTCATGTTATTCTTGTGGAGAAAATGGAAAGATATAAGCCAGATCATAGAGCAGGTAGTTAGGTGGATTCAGAATGGCTGAATGACCAGACTCCAGGAAAAGTAATTAGTGGCTGGTTGTCAACTTAGAAAGAGGTTTCCAATGGAGTGTCCCATGACCCGCTTTTTGGAGCGGCTCAGAGCGTGCTGAGCCTGAGTTCAGGCATGGCCACTGTCCCTTAAAAGCTGTGTGGCCCTTGGCAAACCCCTTAACTCATGTCTGCCTCGGTTTTCTGTGCTGTAAAATGGAGATGGGAATGGCACCCATCTCACCGGGTTGTTCCGAGGATCCAGTGAGAACACTGTAGTCATTTAATAAATGCGTTTCCTGCCATACTCCCCAATCCTTTGCCAAGTCCAGTTAATATTTTTATCAGTGACTTGGATAAAGGCATATATTGTATGATTTTCCAGTTTACAAATGACGCAATATTGGGAGATGGAGATAAAGCTGACAGAATCAATAAAGATCTGAAGAGCTTAGAACAGTGGACTAAACAATGTCTGCTGAAATGTAGTTTAATGTATAAAGCCAGACACTTGGATTCAAAACATCAGCTTCACAATTTCAGGGTAGAGAAGATAGTTGTTAAGACAAGATTCCAGTGTTTGATGAAGTGAGAGTGCAGGCTGACTGAGTCAGGCAGCCAGAATTTTAATTCAATCTTAGACTTCATTAATTCCAGAATGTTGGAGATAATCATCCTCCTAATTCGCCCTGCTTAGACCTGGGCACCACGATAAGAGGGAGGGACAGTGATAAGCTAGGGAGCAACCATAAAAGGGACGTCATTGTAGCTGAGACAACACTGACAGGGAGGATCAGTGAAGGGTCAGAGTTAGGGAAGCAGAAGACTTAGGAGAGAGGTGACAGCCAACTTCAAGTCTTTCTTCTTATCTGGTTGTGTCAGGAGCAGCCAGCTGAAGTTGGAGAGGCAGATCTGGGTTTAGTGCGTTGAGAAAAGAGTCTGCAACAATTAGAACTATCCAGAGGTAGGATGGGATACCTCAGGAGGAGCCATTCTTCCCCAGGAGTCTTCAGGCAAAGGCTTGTTGAGTGCTGGGTGGGGATGTCATAGGGGAATTCTGATTCACATAGGAGTCAGACCAAGTGACTTCTGTTCTTTCTGTCTTGATGCTTCAGTGATTTTATGTGACAGCAGCACAGAAAGCCAGTGTCCCCTTTTGGGCACATTTCACATGCATTTTGCTAGTGAGCCATCTGCCTGTTCACCCATGTGGAACCCCACTGTATAATACTCCTTCCTGTGGTCATCACTGGGAGGAGGTCCATGGGAGGGTTTTCATCCCCGTCTCCTGTTTCAGCTGTAGTTCTCTGAAATGGCGTACTTCCAAAGACTCAGATTTCATGTCCTTACTTTTCTGCTTCATCATGTTGTGTAGAAAGCAGTTTGTAAACCTTAAAGTGGCATTGAACAACAGTGACACTTATGTAGCACTTTTTGTGTTCCAGGCTCTGTGCTAATTAGGCTCTTTACAGTTCTTAAATTGTTTGATCTTTACCTCAGCCCTGTTTTTATCCCCATTTTATAGATGACAAAACTGAGGCAGAGAGGTTAAGTGATTTGTCCAGGGCCACACAGCTAGTAAGTGTCTGAAGCTGGATTTGAACTCAGGTCTTCCTGACCATGGGTTGAGTGCTCTGCACACTGTGCCACCTAAATAAATGTGAGCTATTATTTCTAATACATTTCCTGCCTCCCTAAGTAGAAAATGCAGGTTTCTGAAGAAGATGATAACATATGTCAAGTTGTGGCATTATTACCTTTTTCAGTCTGTTCATGGAACTTCCTAAATGGTGAGAGTTGAGGCCCCCTCAGGGTGATTCTCACGGCTTCATCAAAAAGTATTAGTCAGGAATTTCTGCAGGAAGGGCAGGATTTCCCCAGGGATTAAAGATGGGAAATTTAGCTAGGCGGTGGCTGTCCAGTCTTTCTAGCCATGTACGACCCTTCATGACCCCATTTGGGGTTTTCTTGACAAAAAGACTGGAGGGGTTTGCCATTTCCTTCTCCAGTTCATTTACAGATGAGGACACTGAGGCAAACCAAGTTAAGTGACTAGCCCAAGATCACAGCTAGTAACTGTCTGAGGCTGGATTTGAACTTACGAAGAATATTCCTGATTCCAAGCCCAGCGCTCTATCCACTGCTCCACCTAGATGTCCCTTAGCTGGGTTGCTCAGGGCAAGACAACAACTACAGTGGTCTAGTAACATGGCATTGTGACAACAGCATCTAGTAGTTGGAGATCTGGATGTTGGTTACTCTTCCATACCTGGTTTACTTGTCATGACTTCAAGTAATCTTGTAATGGAATTAACTATACAGTCAGTGGTGGCTGCTTGGATGTATCAGGTTAGAGTGGAAGTAGTCCTGGAAAGTAGTAAGACCCCAGAGGCTGATTGGTTCTCTGTTATACTGAATGCATCTGTTTATCTGTGTTAAAACTTATTGTCAGGCAGCTGAGTTTAACCTAGCATCGCTATGGCTATTTTGGACAGTTCTCACGTTTTGGAGTTGTGAGGCTCCTGCTTGCTTTATTTATTCGGCTAGTCTCATTCCTGAGTGATTACTCTACCTCCAAACCCTGCATTTCTGTGTTCAGTATAATATTGTCACCCTTTGATCCCAAATGCTCTTCAAATGCCATAGTGGTATCCTTAATTCTCTTTGTTTTTCTTTGTTACAGGTCCAGATGTGAAGAAGCTGTGTGAGCTCAGCCAGCTTTTGAAGGACACATCCATAGCTATTAATCATTCTGTCATAACCAGTTACAGCACTGAAAACTTTCAGCAAGAATGCAGTTCTATTGTGGAAAGGCTGCAGACAGAAGGACAGTTTGCCCTGGCCAGGAAGGTGGCAGAATTAGCTGAATTACCTGTGGACAACTTGGTTATTGAAGAGGTAAAGTTAAGTTGGTTAATTGTGTAAAACCTTATATTTTTAGACCAATATTGAACAGGGCAGCACTTTTATTTAAAGTAGAATTAAGTATATAAAACAGGATCATTCTGAACCCCATCCAAAAGGTAAAATGGAAGCGTGGCTAAGAACTTTCAAAAGCCCCTTTACAGGAATTAACCCATGGGATAAACCTTAAGGGCATTGCCCACAGAAAGGTCCAGTGATTCTTGGTACAAATTCATCAAGAATTGCTTTTCATGCTTGTGAGTTTGTCATAATGGACTTAGGTTGTAAAATAAAAATTTAGACGTGAAGAAAAACTTTTTAGATGAGAGAATTTTGATAATAAAATGAATAATTGAAAAGTAATGTGGAACTTCTTCCTAATTATTCTTTTAAAATAAGTCAAGTGCTCATTTTTCTGGGATATCAGGGGGATGACTGGATTAGATGACCTTTTCTGACAGGGTCCTTCTAATCTCTATGATTCTGTTTTCTTTTTATTTTGAATGTTATTACTGCTCATACTATTGGATCAATACGACCAAAGATCCTTTTTTAAAAAATATAATAAAACCTGAAATAGCATTTGTATGTATTTTACAGGTAACTCAGGAGATGCAGACCCTAAAACATATTGGTCAGTGGTACCTGAAACAAGCAAGAATTGAATTCTGGAAAAAATGTCATGATAATTTTAAGAAGAACTCCATTTTAGAAAGAATAGCATCTGACTTTTTTTTAGCCCAGGCCACTGTGACATCTGAGTTCTCAGCTGATGTGACGGAAAGACGTTTGCTGCTTACCCTGGCAGGCCATTGGCTTGCCCAGGAGGATCCTGTACCCTTAGAAAAGCTAGAGGAGCTGGAGAAGCAGATCTGGCTTTGTCGTATCACCGAGCAAATCCACTGTAGTGACCAAGAGGTGGTTGAAACAAGGCTTTCTCGACAGATTTCAGGCAGTGGTGATCTTTCCTTTGACAGCTTAGCCACTGAATTTTCCTTCTCCAAACTAGCTGCCCTGAATGCCTCAAAATATTTAGAGATTGATGGCTTTCCCTCTAGAGAAGCCTGTGAGAGTAGACTGGATAAGAATGAGGCAGACTCATTAAACTTTCTGATTGGGCATCTGTTAGATGATGGCTCCGTGCATGAAGCAAGCAGAGTTTGCCACTATTTCCATTTCTATAATCAGGATGTTTTCTTGGTGTTACACTGTAGAGCATTGGCCTCAGGAGAAGCTAGTATAGATGATTTGCACCCAGAAATCCAAGCTATCATTCGAAATGCTGAGCTGCTGGAAGACAAGGAGGAGGAGGAGGAGAAGGAAGAGGAACAAGCTGGAACTCCAATTAGGAGTTTTCAGAGCAGTACGTAACTTGAACCCAGTGACTCCTGAGCCCTATTATCAGGCACTGGGGGCTTCCAGCCCCATATTTCAACCCCCTACCCACTACTGGAGAGGTGTAAAGGAGAAAAAGAGAGAGAGTTTTTGATCTGCCTGTCATGTGGGGTAAATGTATTCTGGCAGTCCCAAGCTAGAGCCCTGAATTCAGTTTCCCCATAGAGTATATCATGATTGTTATGGATGAATACTATTTTCATGAGAAAGATGCTTTTTTAATTCTAAACTGACTTAAAAATGAGTGTGTGGAATCACGACTGTTTCACATTTTGAGCTTCCTCTAGATTTCTGTGATTAGAGTCTTTATTTTAATTGGTTAGCCCTTCTGTTGTCATTTAGTATGAGGGAAGGTATTGGTATTGCTGTGTGACTGTCTCATAGCAAAATGAGAATTGGGTCTGTTTCCAGTGGATTTGTAGTCTTAAGTGGAAAACATGATAATCCTAAATAGAACATCTCAGGCTAGAATTCTTGGAGAAAGGATTTGAAAGATGTGTAGAAGGGAATTTGTTCAAGGTGATAATTTCTAATGGGGCATCTTTTAGAAGCATGTAAAGGAAAGATGGGAGACGGCAGAATCCAGAACTCCAGGGTCATTGGGTGAGATGGCTTCAGTGTCTGCCTGTTTGTTTCTCTCACACCTGTAAATTACTTCTAGCCTCGAGTTTGGATAGTCAGTCCTTTGTTATGGTGACATGTGATGATGAGATTGCCTCCCATCTGGAGACTTTGACAAGCAGATGTCTTCATGGGAAGAACTACTGCCGGCAAGTCCTTTGTCTGTATGAACTTGCCAAGGTATGTTCACATAGTGCTCCTTAGGCCTGAGTAATGGGGTACAGGGGGAAGGGAAAGAAGTAAAACTCCCTGTCCTTCAGTAACTATAGATTATAGACAGCAAAACTCAAATGAAATCCATAGGCTTTTGTCAAAGTAGAAATGTTGTTTTGAAATGGAAACTCCTTGTACATGTAACGGTACCTAAGAGAAATCGCCTTGGGAGTGTGAAACTCACATAAGAGGCCTCATGGCCTTGTGGATAGAGAGCTGACATCAGGGTCAATACCCCTTAGGGTCAAGTTCTACCTCTAACATATGACACTGACCACACTGCCTGGGCAATTGCTGAACCTCCCAGGGCTCCTGGAAACCCATCAAGACTCTAAACCAAGGATGATTGTTGATATATATTAATAAAGAGAGTTTCTGCACTAGAGATCAATCTCCTTACACTGAGAATCACAGATCCTCTTCTTTGTGTACCTTTACCCACTACTTAAAAACAAAACTAAAACATAAATAAAGCAGAAGTTAATGAGACCAGACTGGATTGCTGAGGGGACATTGGGCTGAAAGTAGAGAAAGTAAGATGGGGTATGTGTCTGTGTCTATATGTAAGTAAGAAATACCCAGAACCCTAGAGTACAGTACTTTGGAATGTCTCAGCTACTGGTTTGGAAATTCAGATCTTCCAGTATTCCAGCTGTCTGAATTTGGGAAGAGATATGAGTAAATAAGGGAAATAAGGTAGAAAAAGAGTAAGGATTGACCAGGAGAGAAAGAAGAGAGAATAGAGGAGAGTGCTTGAGCTGGCCTGGGAAGAGAGGGAACATTCTGAGTTTCCAATTTTGTATAAAATTTTAAAAACTCAAAAGTTATCCAAAAGAAATTATAAATAGCTCCTGGTAGCTGCCCCTTTCTGAAAGAAAGCTTTTTTTTTGGTCTGTGTTCATTGGGTTTGGGTCGCTTCATAAAATAGTAGAGAGGAGAAACAATACTCAGTCCTTTTGATTTGGTCTTCTGAAGGTTCCCACTTATTCCCAGTGGCCTGGGCTTGGCAACCCTAGGTTGGCTTTAATGGAGAACTTTTTTGACTGGTGTTTCCTTGGCGTAGATGTCTTGGCCTCAGGTTTCACTGTGCCCTCCTCACCCCTCAGGAGCTGGGCTGCACTTACCGGGAGATCTCCGCTCAGGACAGTACTGCTGTGCTCCAAGCGATTCTGTCCTCACAGCAGCCTGATCGCTGTAAGCGAGCCCAGGCCTTCATTACTACCCAGGGGCTGAAGGCAGACAAGGTGGCAGAGCTTGTGGCTGAAGAGGTGATGCAGGAGCTGTTGACTGCCTCAGCAGGAAAAGGTGATGGATGTGAGGTGACAACATCAGGGGTGCACCCTTCTGTGTGGGGTGTAAGCATGTTTTTGAAACTCATGTCTTGTGATTATTCCTCAAAAGTTATTTTCTAGAACCTCATTGAAGGATGGTAGTGACTCTGGACTCTTAAAATCTGGACCAGGGGGAGGCTGGGTGGCTCAGTGAATAGAGCACTGCCCTGGAGTCAGGAGGACCTGAGTTCAAATCCGGCCTCAGACACTTAACACTTATTAGCTGTGTGACCTTGTGCAAGTCACTTAACCCCAATTAGAGCTGGGGTTAAGTGACTTAACCTGCCTCCCCCTCAAAAAAAAAAAGTCAGGGTCAACAGGACATCAGCGTTAGCAGGTCCTAAGAAGCAGGGGATACTGGAGTGCATGCCCCACAGTTGCCTGGCATGAAAACCAGCCTGCCTAAGTTTAGAGAGGCTCGACACCAGGCCAGCCACCAGATGATAAATTTAGGGGTCACAGCCTCCTGTGAAGTGGTCTAGTGAGGTGTGAAGGAGTTGTGATCTGCGTTGGTAGAGGGAGTGCCCACACTGAGGAAGTCACGGATGTTTTAAAATATTTAAACTTCCAGTTGAAAAACTCATGTTGCATTTGCAGAAAGGTGACTGCCCTAGCTGAGTGTCCGTATGTGACGTTGAGAATCCTGCTGAGACAGAGTATTCTTGGTAACTCCTAGTCCTGATTCTTGGTATCAGATGGCTTTTTCCCCATGCCGAAAGGCCATCTCTTCCTCCCCACTCACCGAAACCTCCTGTTAGCCATACTTAGCTGGGGCATTCCACATTTTCTTCTTGTATTTACAAACAATAACTGTCTTTTCCTCTATCTGAACAGGACAGAAGCAGGCATGCAGTCCCGCAGAGGAAGGCCAAATGTTCCTTCAGCTGACTGCTCTCTGCCAGGATCGCACACTGGTTGGCATGAAGCTGCTAGACAAGATTTCCTCCGTTCCCCCTGGGGAGCTGTCCTGTAGTAAGTCAGTGCTGTGTAGCTCTTGAGGGCTTGGATGCGTGTGGCCTCATGTTTGGTTACCGTCTCTCTGGAGGCTCCAGACGTGCCCCCAGTGGGACCAGAACCTTTGTGGTCTTTCATGAGTCACTATGCAGAGTATGTGGAGTAAATGGCAGCCCAGGAAGTTCTGGGCCATTGCCTGGCTCTGGGTTTCTGCTCTCCTGTTTCCAGTTGTGGCCCATGGGTCATGGGTAGAAAGATAATTGTGCTAATGAATAGCAAGTGACATTTGACTAGGCCCTGGGCATAGGGACAGAGCCTGTTGGGATTAATCAATCTTTCCTCTTTGCACTCTGTTTCCAGAGATTGGGTTTAGAGATATAAGAGACAGCGTGAGTACTGACTGTCAGGTTCTTTATGTTGATTCTCCTCTACCTGTGTGACCTTGAGCAGGTTATTTTACCTTTTAGATCTCAGTTTCCTCCTCAGTAAAATGAGAGGGTAGATCAGAGCTCTACAATCCCTTCCAGCTCTAAATTTTTTGAATCTATACAAAGAGATAGACTTTCCAAGTTCCACCCACTGTCTGAGACCCTTTAAAATGGAACCATTCTGGCCAAGAGGGGACGTAAGTGGTCTTTTAGGAGAATTTATTCCCCTTCTCACGTCACCTACATGTGAACTTTAGGCATTTAATAGTAGACATAACCTCATCTGACTGTCACGTTTGTAGAGCCAGTGATATCAGAGTGTTCATTGAGGTACTTAAGAGACCGCTAGGGTAAAATCCCTGTGTTCAGCACCTTTACCCGTTTATTTTCATATTAGTCATGTTATGAAAGAAAACACAAAAAAATGGGCAAAATAGTGTGCTTTGACCTGCATTCAGACTCCATCAGGTCTTTCTCTGGAGGTGGATAGCATTTTTCATCGTAAGTCTCTCAGATCGTTTTATTGCTGAGAACAGCTAAACATTCTTACTCTTTTCCCTTATTTATAGTCAAGGAAACATTAACATCGATTCCCAACTGTCTCAGCAGCCTCTCCTCCCTTCTGTCCACAGCCACAGAGTTACTGATCCTGGCCCATCAGTGTTTCACTGTGACATGTCACATGGAAGGCATTATCAGAGTTTTGCAGGCGGCTCGGCTGCTCACTGATAACCATTTAGCCCCCAACGATGAGTATGGACTGGTGGTAAGTGACTTCCCCACAGCCACACTCAACGTAGCCCCAGGAGAACAGAAGTTCCCTAGAGTAAGGACTCTCTCCTCAATAGCTTTGTATCCCTAAGTGCCGAGCAGAGTATCTTCCATGCCGCAGGTGCTTATTAATAAACTGTTTTTGCACAGAATTTTTAAACTTATTTCAGGAGAGTCAGACATGACACAGGAAAAGGAAATGAGCCTCTAGTTAGGGCGTGACATGGTTTAGGGAAGCTTTGGGGTCATCTAACTTCAGCTGCTGGGACTCTAGGGACCATTTTAGAAGAACACAGCAAGGCAGAATGTATGTAACATGAGTTTTGCTCTCTTGAAGGCTTGTTTCCATAGGGGTTTGGGGTAAGTTGCTCTGAAGGAGAAGATTAATAAGGAATCTCTCTGAACCCTCAGCACTCCAGTTATCCATTCTGGGGGCTACATCTCCGTCAGTTGGATTGCCACACCCCTTTTTAAGTGTGTTATCATGCCCTCAGAAGAAGTGAGAGTTTTGTCTCTTCTGCTGATGCTTATACTTCTGATTTTGTTCTTTCTTTGTTGCTGTAGCCAGTATTTCTCCACTTGTGTCAGATGGGGAGGATGGGGGTAGGAGGTAGGGAATGACAACTTTATTTTACCCCAGTCTGTAATGGTTAAGATTCTGTTTACCCACAAGAAACAATGCAAGTTCTTGATTTTGATCTTATTAAAGACTTTTCCATGCCTATGGTTTTTAATATAAATGAGTGCTATATTTTGTCAAATTCTTTTTTCTGCATCTATTGAAAGAATCATGGGTTTTTAAAAAAAAGTTTATTTTGTGATTAAGCATGCTAATTGTTTTATTAATTTTTACATATTCTTCCATCCTTACTGTCAAGCAGATTTGGTCAGAATGAATTCCTTTGGGAGTATATTTCTGCAGTTTCTTTCTATTGATTTTATTTATAATTTTTTCATTAGTATTGAGATTGTTTTGTAATTCTCTTTCTCTACTTTGTCATTTCATTAACTCCCTGCTTATTATTACTTTTAGAATAAAATCCCAACTCCTCAGCCAGCCATCTTAGGCCCTCCAGTCTGGCATCTAGCCTTTTTTCATATTCCTCTGTTCTTGTGAAATGGGAATTACAGTAGTGACAGTGTTTCTCTCCTCGGTGCCATCCCACAGATCTCGCCCTCTCTTCCTCATCTTCCAGGTTCAGCTCAGGTGCCACTTTGTCCATGAAGCGCTTCCCTGATACACTCAGTTGCTGCTTCAGTCCGTATCCTCATAGGACCTTGTATTTGTTTACTTGCAGCAATGTGCCATGCATGCTTATCTCCTCCTCCACCCCCAGTAGAATGTAGGCTCTTTGAGGAAAAGACTGTTTGGGGTGGTTGTCTCCCCAGCACCTTAACCAGAGTGATTGTTTCATACGTGGTGAACTGAATTGGTATGTTGGCAAGTCTCTCAGATTTACAGGGCCTGGAGAGCATGCCGTTCTCATGCAGTTTGCCCCCTTTCTCAGGTACGCCTTCTGACGGGCATTGGAAGATACAATGAGATGACCTACATATTTGATTTGCTGCACAGAAAACACTACTTTGAAGTGTTGATGAGGAAAAAGTTGGACCCGGTAGGTACAGGGTGACTATGAATGACACGTTTAACACATTCAATTGATATCAAAATCCTGGGGATTAGAATGGTTTCTAAGGTCTCAGGCAAGAACAGACTCAACATTGAGTAAAAAGAGGCAAAGGATAATCTGGATTATGGCCTCTGTGTGTGTCATGCATGGGAGCAACTGATAAGCATGCCTGAAGATATTCTGAGGAGTGGGACTGGCCCTAAGATTTCATTAGTAGAGGAGACTCTCTGGATGAAGGAACTCCCTCCGTTGCAGGTTGGCCCATTCTCTGCAGTTGACAGGCTTGGAGAGTTACTAGGGAAAGCCCTGAGAGGTTCAATAGCCACTAGCCCAGGGCCATGTAGCCATATGTATCAGAGGCAGGGAATCCAGGCCTTCGTGGTTCTGAGCTGACTCCGTCCATTATACCATGCTAAAAATAAGTACATCATCTTCCTGAGCTCTTTTCTTTTAGTGGGATTCCTGACTTGGCTGAATAGTATGAACAGTTCTGTTATCTCCCCAAGTGGCTGAGGGCATCACACTTTATTAGATGATAATCCACACATATTATCTGTTTTTTGGTAGTTCCATGGTTCATCTGACCCTGAGAGCCCTGCTAGAATAATGGTTTTGTCTGAGCTGCTCCCTAGGAAAGTTTTCCTGCTGAGGGCATCCTGCTTCTGGTGCCAGCTGCTAGTGGTCACACAAAGGGGTGTGAGATGGGGCTGGAGCTAGAGAGGAGCACTCCTCCTCAGTGCTGGGCTAACCAAGCACTAAGACAGGAGGGTAGGATTCTGTGATCAGATGCACACCTCCTTCTCTGGACTGAAGATGCTAGCATCTACCTCATGAAATAAGGATGGCTTTCCTTTGCTGGAGAGCCAGGCCTTCGTTCAGTATGGTAGATAAAGTGATGGAGATTACTTGTAACAAAGAAACTTCTACAGATGTTCTGGGGCTGTGAAAACAACTATGTGGCCAAGAGCTGAATGTGTCAGCCCAGCTGCATTGCCATTGATGAACATAGTAGGTAAGAGGGCTCGGCAACAGCCATGAGGATTGACTTGGGCTAGTGGATGCTGGTGACCTGTGTCACTCTTTTTCTCTGACCCTCTCTGTTCAGAGGTGCAATCTGGCTATAATTCTTTGACCCCCAGCTCAGGTTCAGTTCAAAGTGCTGAGTTCAGGAAGAAAAGTATAATTCAGTTTCTGTGAGCTATGGCTAAATAAGGGCAGGAGTTTGAGTCCAGGAAAAAAGTACTGAATTTCATTACTCCCTCACAGCCCTCCCTACCCACTCCGGGGCCCTGGCCCCTCGGGGGCCTGCCTGAGGCCAAGCACATAGACTCCTGTGTGGAGCACTCCCACACAGTCCTTTTTCTTCATATTTCAGAGGAGGCTGATTAGCACTGATTTAGAGGAATGAGGTGGGGGAGGGGCCTAGTGGGAGAGGAGTTGCTGATGCTAAAGGGAAAAGTCCTCAGTAGCGTCCCACCACGGTAGGTGCCCAGTAGGTCTAGGATTCCCCCTAAATCTTTTTGATTGAGGAACTCTAAAAGTGAAACAGCTCTATGTTGTTTTCCCTATGCGTCCCTAAATTTCCCCTTTCTTTCCCCTGGCAGAGTGGGACGCTAAAGACAGCCCTGCTGGATTACATCAAGCGCTGCCGCCCAGGAGACAGTGAGAAGCACAACATGATTGCTCTGTGCTTCAGCATGTGCCGAGAGATTGGAGAGAACCATGAGGCAGCAGCCCGCATCCAGCTGAAACTGATTGAATCTCAGCCCTGGGGTGAGTGGAGCCTGAGGGCAGCACCCACACAGTAGGGTGGTCTGGAGGCTGTCTCTGGAGGGCTCCTAAAAAGCTTCCAAGATTAGCTGTTGACCAAGGCACAGACTGTGTTTCATATCCCCAAGTAAAACAGGGGGACCCTAAACTGGGCTGGATCCGAAGTGGGAGTGGGGTTTGGAAATCCTCTTAAACTTCGCCAAGGAAGTTTTATCTTCATAGGACCTTCCATCTGCAGACACTTGGATTGATGTTTGCTATGGTATGAGAGCCATCCTTGGTCCACCAGCAAGGGAGGAAGACTCTTAAATTGTTAGTTGGAAAGCTGAGTCATAACCACAAATTAAGTTTGGGATTCCCAGCCTTTCTACATTTATGGCCAGAGCCTTTCTTGAAGCATTTGAGACATCCTGCTTCAGTCAGCCCAGTGAAGAGGGCTAGGGCACAAGTGTACTCAGAGATATGTGGGCAGCCTTCCAATCTCATCTAATGCTATCCAGAGGAGGTGAGTTAGTTCAGCATTAAATAAGAGAGAAATGAGGCCATAGACATGGAGCAATACTTTGTGGGTAAGATCAGATAAGTTCAAGTGCAGAGGTTTTAGGAAAACACTGGGTGCAAAGGCCGCTGGTAATTCACAAGTCCCCTTTTCTTTCTACAGAGGAATGTATCAAGGATGGGCCCCAGCTGAAACAGCTGCTGCTAAAAGCCCTGACTCTGATGTTGGATGCAGCGGAAAGTTATGCTAAGGTAACCATGCATGGCTTGTCCCAGGCCAGTCCCATGGAACAACTGAGTGAAGCCCAAAAAGACAGCCAGGAGCCAACACCACAGAGCAAGAAAAGGGCGTGGAAAATGTGATCTCTTTAGAATACTGTCTTTTCAGGCCAAATGACCTTCCTAAAAAAATATTCATGGCGCAGCTAGGTGGCGCAATGAATAGAGCACCAGCCCTGGAAGTCAGGAGGACCTGAGTTCAAATGCGGCCTCAGACACTTAAAACACTAGCTGTGTGATCTTGGGCAAATCATTTAATCCCAATTGCCCTGCCCTATCCCCTCCAAAAAAGCAAAAAAGCAAAAATAAAAAATATTAATTACCTTAATATCTTTCTCTCCCCACCCCGCATCTGACCTCCAGGATTCCTGTGTTCGTCAGGCTCAGCACTGTCAGCGGCTTACAAAGCTGATAACGCTACAGATTCATTTTCTAAATACTGGCCAGAACACGATGCTCATCAATCTTAATGGGCAGAAACTGGCAGACTGCATCATGGCCCTGCCTCGGTTCTATCAGGTGAGAGGGGGAGAAAGGTGGGGGGGGCGGAGATGGGGAGGATTTGAGAGGGAGAAGCCACTGGGACCTTCAGGGCCTTCACTGCCATAATTGTTATTGCTTAGTATCAGAGGCCATGGTCAAGATGGTCATTTTAGCAGGGCTGCAGCCTGTAATGAAGACAACTTGTGTGCTCTGAGTAAAACAAAAGTTCAAATAAGATTGCTAGATATTGGTTGGGCAAGAATGTGCTTCAGGCTAGACCTAAGTCTTACAGGTAGCTTCTGTCTAGATCCACAAGCAGTATTGGTGGAACTTTGTCACTCCAACCAAACTTGCGCACCTTGGTTTCTCTCCTGCTTGCTCAATACTTCCTCTCCCCCCATGGCTTGCCTCTCTATCCAACATGTACCACCCCCCACCTCCATATCACTTTGCCTTTGGGAACTTGAAAGTTTGCTGGCCTCTTCTAGAATAGGGTGGACATTTCTAGTCAGTCATCACTGGCAGTCTTCTGCAGTTATGAACCTGAAAGATGGTACATATTCAGAGCTGGTTCTGGTGTAGAAGAGAATAAGCAAAGTCCAAGTCTGGCACTGGGACCTTAGAACCACCCACCTCTTAGAGAATTCTCTCCAGGTGCACTAGGGATGTTCCATCTGATTATCCAGCATTCTACTCATCCCACTCTCACGTGGAGAAATTTCAGGGGCCCCATATGAGCCTATTTTTGTTGAGGATGAGTTGAGGGTATTTGCAAAGGTTAAGCTTGGAGGATTTCATTTCATACAGGGTGAGCTGTGTGCTCTCAGGCCTAATCGAGTTTTCCTTAGATCTGTCCTCTTCGTCCATAATCTTGTACTTAGTAGTTTAAACATCTGATTCTGAATTTATTCTGGGTGGTAATCATAACTGTTATCCAGGAACAAGAAGGGATGGACTGTACAGATCTTTGCTTTCTTTCCTGATATTGATATGTCACTACTTAGAGCAGTAACTGAATAGGGAAGACAGAAATGCCTATGAGATAAAGTGAAGCTGTGGATCCTATTTAAAACCTTCCCTTTGGAGACCAGAAACTATATAACCTTAAAGAACTAGAAGGATTATTAGAGATCTGGTCCAGCCGCCTTGTTTTGCATATAAAAAAAGCAAATTGACATATAATTGAGATTTTTACCTTAAATAAAAGCATTTCTGCTAAAATAAATAATCTTTTGGGGCAGCTAAGTGGTATAGTGAATAGAGCACCAGCCCCGGAGTCAGGAGGATCTGAGTTCAAATTCAGCCTCAGACACTTGACACTGTGACCTTGGGTGGATCACATAACCCCAACCCAATTGCCTTGCCTTCCCCCTCCAAAAAATAAAAATATTTGGCATTTTGAATAAAAATCTCAAACTGATTAAATATTTTTTAAGTTATATCTTCCTGATCATTTCCTTTTTTTTTTTTTTTAAAGGCCTGTATTGTAGCTGAGGCCTATGACTTTGTCCCAGATTGGGCTGAAATTGTTTATCAACAAGTGATTCTAAAAGGTGACTTCAATTACCTGGAAGAATTTAAGCAGCAAAGGTTCTTAAAAACCAATATATTTGAAGAGATTTCCAAGAAGTAAGTATCATATTATAAAGCAGGCTGCCTTGTCAGTCTCAAAACAAGTAATGTAACAAAATGCTTAAAAATACTCCTTTTGGTAACCTCCCTTCAGGTGGACAAAAAGAAATTTGCTAAAAAGCCTCTGACTTAGACTGCCTCAGATACATAGCATCTTGTGACTCCTCACCAATGGCTAAATAGCATCCTGTACTTAAAGTAGGCAGCTTGTTAGAAAAGCTGAACTGCTGCTGAATTATGTATTAATAATGTAGATCTTACCAAATGAATTTCAACAAAACCCATTTTCTAATTGAGATGAACATTTTAAACATTGATTTAAACTAATTTTTAAATGAAGTCCACTTTCTCTTGATTTATGAATACACGATATACCTGTCAGTGCATATATGTGTGTACACACACACACACACACACACACACACACTCTCATGTTAATGTTTCTCTTTAGATTTAAACAGTGCCAGCCAACTGAGACCATCACAAAGAACATGAAAAAATTACTCTCCTACTGTGAAGATGTCTACATGCATTATAAGCTGGCATACGAGCACAAGTTTTATGATGTTGTAAATAAGCTTCTCAAGGAGCCTCAGACCGGATGTTATCTGAATGACATGTTGGCAAATTAGACCAAGGCCAAGAAGAAAAGAATTCTCTGCTAACATGTCTTGCCGTAGTAGGCCAAGTCATGTAGTGGAAATAGGTACTTTACAGATACTTACCTGGAACTGCTCTGGTAGGTTAACACAGAACAAAGTTTCTGTCATTCATTACATATCACCCACAAGACAGACTCTTCTAATAATGAAGTTTTTATTTAAAGGTAAACTGTTCAAGTTGGGTAGGTACGCATCTGTCAGCATCTAGAAGAAACTACTTCCAAGAGCCAGGGAATGTTTTATGAAGTGGAAGTGGATCTAATGCCCTTCTAAGACCCACAGACTATGTCAAAGAGAAGGTGTGATACTGGTTAAGAATCTGTCTGCTGTTTTCATACCTGTGAATAAATTTTATGTAACTGAAAAACATTTGTACCATGTGTTGGCTGGAATGCCTTCCCATTGCATGCTCTCACCCAGTGACTTAGAGAAGCACAGGCAGTTGTCTTCATACTGCATGCAATGAAGAGAAACAATTCCATTTTACTATAGTTAAGTCCTGCCTCATCCAGTTTTAAGGAAGAGTTCATAACCAAAATTATTTAATAATTATTTATTTCAAGTTTCCTTTGCAGATACTTAAAAATGTTGAGAAAACCATAGGTTTCACCAGATTGCCAAAGGATTCCATGACAAAAAGTTATGAACCTTTGCCTTAGAGGCTGGGCTGTTGTGGTCTCTTCCAAGCACATTTTGAAACAGGCCAAGTATGAAATACGTTCTATCTCTGTGACATAAAAAAACCTAGAAAAGACACTTGTGTTCTACCTCTCTGTTTACAAAGACCTAAGAATCTATTACAGCAAAACTCAATTCAATATACCCCTTTGCTTCAATGGCTGTAGAAAAAAATGTGAAAATTAAGCTTCTACCGTAAGTGTTCATAGGCATTTATACACTTAAATCATCCTTGTGAAGCTGCTGAGAGCTTACAATTTAAGGGCTCTGTGAAAGAATGCTTCTTAAAAATAGTAGACTAGTATTTAAGTATTTAAATTCTCCAACATGCAGAGTAGGACTAAGTACTCCACAACTTTATAGAGTTTCACTATCACATTAATGGCTTGACTCCTTAACAACTTGAGTCCCTCTCATAGAGCAGCAACAAACAGATCTTTGTTGGGCTTCTATAACTACAGAAGAGAAATCTGTTCCATTCTCTACACTTTCTTCAATCAAAGGTAAAACTCACTGAAAAATCAGGTCAGCATCAGGACAGTTAAATGTTTCCTGGGAGCTCACACACAAAATGAAGTCCTCACAATAGTGATTTTATTAAATTAGTTGCTTTATAAAACATTGCAGATGTCATAATTGTTAACATAACAATTTACCAAACTGTAGTAACTGTTGCAGTTTGCTAAGCATGTTTGTAAAGGAAAGGAAATGCCAAAACCCTGTGAAAAGTTGTTGCTTCAGCCCAGGAAAACAAAGGAAGTTTTGTTTCTCAGACACTTTAAATCAGTCAAATAAAACAGGTCAAGAATTTCCCCCCTCTGAAGAGCTGCATCAGTAGAAATATTCCGGTAAATATAAACTAGGCTGTTTATACACTCGAAATACCACAAGTTGGATTCTGTTGAATGCAATAATGAAGACATTACCTCTGTGGCTTCAAGGTTGGTGGGTTTTGGTCATTTAATTTTTTTGAAATGTCACACTAGTAGCCATTTGAGGCACAGTATCCTTACTCTGAAATAAGCAGTCTTCTTTGCAATGTATTTTAAAAATCCTCACGCTCTACCTTAAGACAAAGCAATTTTAATACTAGGTGCACACCCACATGCCCTTGTTGCAAACTGCTTTTGCTGACAAGATATGAAGTCGTTCAAGGAGGTATGGTTAAGGCTGTATTACTGAATGGTGCTGGTAAATACTACACTTTTTTTTGTCACGCTGCAACTATTGTTTCCAATTTAGTGACTCTGCTGCCCTGGAACCAGATAGCAACAATGACAACATTATTAGGATTTCTTTTACTGTGATTTAGTAGCAACCAAGTTTCCCGATTTTAACCCCTTGGCAACAAGAACCAAGTTCCCCATTGCATTAGCACCTAAGTGTCAAGGGGTTAAGTAACCAGCACAAAGATACTGCACTTTTGATTGTAGCATTTGGCAGAACTGAAAGGAAAGGAAGTTGTGCTACATGTTGAAGGAACTGTGGGCAACAGAAGACAATGGGGAGAAGATGAAATGTCACATGAAGTCTTCAAAGTCTTGCACATATCCTCCATCATAGCCACCATAGTCTGCAAGATCATCTTTCATTGTAGCCTTTAATCCCCCTCCAGGAACCACACCTTTCTTCTTCTTTTTGGTTTTGCTTTGCTGAAGATGAGAGAGAATGTAATTAACTCAGTATTTGTTTTATAAGAATCCACTCTGAGGCAGTTTCTACCCACCTATGCCTTAGGTGTCAGGGGAATCTTACTCTGAGCCACTGCCCACATAATTACCTATCTCATAAAATGCACTTAGGTACCTCAAACTCTGTAAGTACTCTAGCTCAGAGAAGAATGCCAGGTGCCAAACTTCAAATTAGGACAGTCTCTATTAAGACCCCTGAAATATGCACAATTTATATTATATTGGAGGCATTTAGTGAGATGGCAGGTAGGTACTATTGATGTTTTAAGTATTGATGCTTAGAGCTAGAGTTCTCTTAAAGTAGGACACCATCAAGGTATTTGAATGTACAGACAAGGAATTCTGGCCAGGTACAGTATTAAGCCACCCCTGTAAACTATTGTACGTGAGATTTCGTATTACAATAAATTGAGAGAGAGATCTTTTCAATTTAGGGTTTCTTTTTTTAAAGTGAACTAGATTTGACTCTGGGTTTTTTTTTTTAATCTTTAAGCTTGTAAGAATTCAACCACTATAGTTCAGAGAAAAAAACACGGTTATCTATTGACTTACCTTTTCTTGTTTCTGTTTTTCACTGCATAGCACTGTCAATGAATTGGTAATCTTTTTCAAGTCATCAATTTCCACTTAAAAAAGAAAGAAACTTTACTTTGCAAAGCATTTTGGAGGAAATGGTACAAGGATTGAACTAGAAACATCAAGTCATGTAGAATGAAACATACATTTTTAGATATGGCCAATTTGAGAATTTGCTTTCCTTGATTTACAAGGATTTTCTTTTAACTGTTTTTCAAGGGAGGAAAAAAAATGCTTAATTATCAAGATCAAGCAGGAAGAAAATGGCATATATGTGACCCAGAAACTCAGTCTGATGCCTTCTAGGCTTCTTTCAGAAGCATTAGAAAAAGACTTGTATCTAAAAGTTTGTTTCTAAAACACTGACTCTTATCACCCTACTTTCTTCTCAGAAGTCAACACAAGAGGCCCAATTATATAAAAAAACAAACAATGTTTTATTAGCTACTATGACACCAAGATTCCTTTTCAGGAAGCCACTGTAAAACGTAATTAACAAGCTGACCTCAGCAACAACATGCCACAAGCATAGCCACCTGTTGCTCCTGGCTGTGTTTGTACAAGATTCCTAAAATAAACCCCTGAGTTAGTTTTAAGTCATCAAAATTACTTCTATATTCTCATGGCACTGCTTTTGATTAAAACCATTTTAAAGAGCCCAAAATGTTACTTACATGAAATACATACATCTCGAACTAATGCTTCCAAGAAACTGGCATAATATAGAGATTTTTCATACTGTGTGATTTTATCTTTTAGTAACTTGCCAAACTCTGTGAAGTCATCTCTTGAAGAAGGGTTCATGGCATCTATACCACAGATTGTGTTATTAACACCTGGTAAGAGAAAACAGTGAAAATGCTAGTCGAGGAGCTATCAGAAAAAGCTTACAGATGCACAAATCTCAAATTAGTGGAAAGGTTTATTCACACTGACTATGAGTACATACAGCCCAAGGTAAAAAGGAAAGTGAATAAAAACAGTAAAGCAAAGAATAGTATTCCAAAAAAAAATTAAAGGTCTTTGTTCTCTAAAAACAGAAACCTAACTCTAAAGGCTAAACATGTTAAAAATAGAAGATCTGGTATGGGGGGGGAGAAAGAGAATGCCATGATTTTAAATTTAAAATTAAGAATGTATGAAATGACACAATTCAATTCATAATTTGTAATTATGACTGTAAGCTACAATTTACAAAGCTTTCACAAAAACAGTGAAATTTTAAGTGATTAACAATGGTAAAACCACTTCTTACTGCTATACTAAGTACTTCTTTCCCACTGTGCCTACTTTGCCTCCCTAAAACACTATACTTAGTTTGTGATTTTTTTGCCTTTTACCTGTACGTTTCCCTTCCCAAAAAACCACATCAGCAATTAATGCTCCTCAAACTTCTGTGTAAAATAATGCTGTACTCCTGTAATTAGATGGTGATTTAAAGCTACCAGGCTACACCATGGTTACAGCAGAAGTGTCAAATGGGACCTTACACTCCTGAAGTGCCCTGAACTAAATTAAAATGTAATTGGGAAATCTCTAATAAAAATTAAAAAAAAAAATCAAACATAAGAAAATGCTAGTGTGTAGTTTTCTAAGTCAATATTCAACCCATAGGGATCTTTGTTGTATGGTTTAGTGACCATTTCTAGTTTGAGTTTGACACCACTGGTTTACAAGAATATCCATAATAATTCGGTTGGAATTGTTAGAGTTCACAATTATCTAAAGCATTTTCCATGGGAAAGAAAGTAGTGGCTGACTCATCAGCTCCCTTTGCATCATTCATGTTGTTATAGCATTCAAGAGTTGTTGGAAGGGAACACTTACAGATCATTTATTCCACGCCTCCCCCTCCCCCCATTTTACAAATAAAAAAACTGAGGCCATGAGAAAGGTAAAGTCACATGAATGCCATAGTCATAGAACTTCTCAAAACCTGGATTTGACCTCAACTTTTCTGACTCAAAATCCAGTGCTAGCTTTCAACTAGCAAATCTGGAGAACAGGGGACGACTAATAAGGGTAATAAGAATGCTAACAATGTACCTAAAAAGACACCTCATCCCACACTCAAAGACGTGGAATTTCAAATTAATTCAGCTAGTCAATTCAGCAACAATTTATTAATAAGTACTGTATAGAGAGACAAAGATGAACAAAAACTTTGTTTTCCAGACTCTTATGGTGTAAGACATAAATACAAATTACTATAAAACAAACTGAATGTGATAAGAAGAGGTTCAGAAAGGAACACTCAGTTTCCCCTGGTGTTATCAAGAAAGGTTTCATGAAGCAAGTGGCCCCTCAACTAAAGTCTTAAAGTTCCAGGCATGAAAGATCAGGATATTAGGTCAGAAATCCAATTTGGATGAAAATGTTCAAAGAAGAATATGAAATAAGAATGGAAAAAGTAAATTCAGAATCAAATTGTGTTAAAAAGTACTGTATAAATGAGCAACACAGCAGATTAGATAGGGAAGGTCAAAGAGGAAGGACCAAAGAATGGTTCCTTTATCTTGGGCCATGGTAACTAGTGGAATCATCAGCAGAAACTAGGAAGTTAGGAGGAAGGGCAGCTTTCAAAAGGTAAATGACTTTAGTTCTGGAATGTTAAGTTAGAAGAGATGATACATTCTCACACAACCAACTGAGACTGCTTAAATCAGGCATGCAGGTGGTGAAAACTCGCCCACTAATCTTTGTGAGAAATGAGGGCAAGAGCTCATTCTGTAGCTGCTAGTCTTGTTCTACCTATACCTCAATTTCCCTTAAGTTTCTGGTACGGCAAAGGAACATGGAGAGCAATCCTTCTATGGGCTCATGGTTCATGGCTACAGCCACATCTATGCCATGTAGATTTGAACATTTCTTCCCCTACCAAAAGTATGGTGGCAAAAGGAGAAAACAGAATTGGTAGCAGGGAGGTACAGAGAGGAAAATCCCCTGAACTAATGGATATGCATGTATCTTTTTTCCCTAGCAAAGACAACGGGACAAGACTTGCCAGCTTAATATTGAAGACTTTAAAGAAATACACCTTCTTTTCATACACCTGCAACTTTTAAGCAACTGCACACAAATGGAATCAAAGTGCACAAATTACTGTTATTTCAATCCAATGATCCTTTTTACTTAACATTCTTTCATCTGGTGCCCAAAGCACAGTTAATTTGAAACCAGATTATGCATTTAAAGTACTAAATCTGAGATATCAAAGTAGGCGAAAACTATTCATCTAAAATACTAAATCTAAGAGATATCAAAGTAGGCCAAAACTTTGGCTAATATTTAAATAAACTAGACTCAGATCTTCAGAGAAAGGAATGCTTCCCAATATCATTGTGTAAACACTAGTGTTTTCATACAGATCTGGCCTGATAACACACAGGTGAGTGCCACCAGCTTACCAAAGGTTTCTTTTGCTAATTCAAGGTCTGCCTCTTCCTGTAATTTCTTTAGCCGTAGTTTATCTGCTAATTGTTCTTCTGGTGTAAGCTCTTTAGATTCTTCAGGCTGTTCCAACTATAATGCAGACAGGTATGAAAATAATGTTAAAGAGAAAAGAGTTCATTCATGTCTTTCATGGATATATCTATGCATCTGTGCTTACAACACTTCAATTCAGAAAAAATGCCTTAGAAGTACAATTGCAACATTTTGTTGCTAATGGAAAAAACAAGAAAATTAGAAAATCTGGATATTTAATAATTCAGAGATGTCCATAAGTTTCAATACCAAGTGGGCCTTTATACTGTCTGCCTGAGTGGAATATAAAACATGCAGACACAGATCTCTAATAGATGTGCCATATAATATGTAGTATCCAGAAAGAAAGAGGGACAATCTTGCCACCTTTAGGGATTTCGAGCTATTTTTTTGTAATCACCCGTAACAGACTTAGTAAAGTCAGATTAAAATTCCTTTGGCTGTACTGTGATGAACACAACAAATAAAATGCCAAAATATCACAAATTTATTCTGACCTCAATGATCAGAGAAAAAAGGGGCCAAGGCAACAGGAATGCTTTACATTACCCTGAATGACATGACTCTGCTCCCTAGGATGTTATAATTTTATTCATAATTATATTTACAAAGAGATAAATGGTCCAAAAGCATTTCTGAAATATTTCTACCACTGTCTCCAATGACCAAAGAATAGATACGTCAAGATATACATATCACAGAAATGGGTGCTTTTCACATCCCGCTCAGCAAGCACAATGCAGATGATGAACAATAAATGTTAGAACTGTAGACAATGGCGGAGGCCACTGAATAGTCAGTCACGGCTGTTCCAGAAGGTCTGTGAAAATGTTATAATTCTGGGTCTTTCCAGAACTGAGAACAAAGTTCAAGCAAATCTACTCCCTAAAGGATCAATTTGAAACGAAAGGCTCTTTTTGTTTTCCACCAGACATTGTTTGATCTGGTGATAGGAAAGTTTTTGCTCTAGAATATCAGTACTTACCCTTTTCTTAATTTCTTCTTGTCTTTTCCTCTGTTGCCGTTCTTTCTCTTTGATTTTTTCTGCTATTTTCTTCTTTTCTGAAACTTTTGTTTCTAAAAACAACACAGAACTTTTACAATCAGATAATTCTTTTGTTTAATAAATACACACCACAGCATCATAATACTATAGTTTTTAATCTTATGAAATAAAAATAGAACCCACATTGGTCACTATACAAGATCAAGAGCCTAAAACCAAAACCTTCTCCAAGTGCTAAATGGTAACAAGGAAAAACTAATTTTCCTGAAAGGATCAACATCCAGCATTTGGGAGAAAATGAGATTATGAGCAAGAAAGTATACTGAAGAAGTGGACAGGGGGACCAAGAGGTGGCTGGTTTCTAAATGTTAAGGTTTTCAATTGGATGCTTTTACTACAAGCCAGTAAACACTCTGGAAGGTCACCAAGTCACCTCCCCAAGAATGGAAGGGAGCCCCAATGGCTCACCTGGTTTTACCTCTGTCTCCTCTTTTTTTTCTTCATCATCATCATCCCAGTTTTCCTAAAGAGAAAAACCTGCATTAGCTGAATTGTTAAGCTGACAACATAGTCAAGCCAAAGTTAACAATCTGTGTCTTGAACTGATTCACAACAGGTCGTAAATCTTAAGAATTTGGACAATCTGCCTATCCCTAAATATTCTGAAGATCAATTATGGACCTTCCCATTTAAAGAAAATAATATTTGACATTTATATGACAGAACAGGTCAAATTCCATTATGCAACCCCCCCCACACACTCACCCTTCCCTAAAGAAAAAAGTTATTTCCAAATCCTAGACAATTACATTTACTCAAAATATTTTGTTTTGTAGTCCTGCTTAGCTAAACTCAGAGAAACATCAGGTTGGTCAGTTGGTGGTAACATTTTTTGGTTACAGCAATTCTCAGGGCGAGACATTGTATATAATACAATTTGATTAAAAAATAGACCATGCTTTGCCAGCCACTGTAATTATTTAATCTATTTAAAAATGAATAAAGTTGAGCATGTGGCAATACTTAAGGTCACAATTATAATGCCAAAAGCTATTCATTATTAAAAAACACTCCTAAACCTGGATAGGATATTGGAAGGGTTCCTTGAATTTGTAACTTCCAGTCCCAAGATAGTCAC
This sequence comes from Pseudochirops corinnae, assembly GCA_028646515.1. Lineage (NCBI taxonomy): Eukaryota > Metazoa > Chordata > Mammalia > Diprotodontia > Pseudocheiridae > Pseudochirops > Pseudochirops corinnae. Next base: position 44,550,609 of record CM053589.1, on the reverse strand, counting down.
TAAGCAATCCTAGAACTAAAAATAGCATTGTTATCTGACAGAATTTAAAAAAAAACACAAACCCTACAGAGAGCTTGGAGAGCTAGTGAAAGACTAGTGTATATTGCCTATCTCCTTGTTTCTGGACTTTTCTGATTCCTCCAACTTGCCCCCAGCAATCTCATCATTGAGAAATATTATCATCCAAGAAGAATCTACTCAGCCTTAGTATTCATACCTCATCAGCATCCTCTGATTGAGGAATGGAGCCATGTTCTCATAAACCTCCATTTAGAGGAGGCCCAACATAGACAGGGCAGGTAGGCAGCACAGAGGATAGAACACCTAGAGAACCAGGCCTCAAGTCGTCGTTCAGTCATTTTTCAGTTGTATTGACCCCTGTGTGATCTCATTTGGCATTTTCTTGGCAGAGAGATTGGGGTGGTTTGCCATTTCCTTCTCCAGCTCATTTTAGAGATGAGGAACTGAAGCAAACAGGGTTAAGTGACTTGCTCAGGGTCAACTGAGGCCAGATTTGAAATTCAGGAAGGTTGAGTCTTCCTGACTCCAGAACAGGACTAAAACAACTGAACAACAACACCACAGACATCTCTTTATCCCCCACCTGGCTACTTCCTTTTGAACTTCTTTGACCATACTCCAAGAAATCTTATCACTGGGAACCTTCATTATTCTGGAAGAATGAAATCAGTCTTGGTATTCAGACATCATCAGAACTCTGCTCCTGAGCCAAGAACTCCAAAACTCTATTTCTCACACCATGTCTCTGCGGGCTACACTCCCTTTGGACTTCTTTGGTTTCTTTATGATGCTATTCTTTTTCACTTTTCTGCTCTCTCTTCTCTTCCCCCATTAGACTGTATGCTCCTTGAGGACAGAGATTTTCTTTTTTGCATTTATATCCCCAGCTGCTTTAATAAATGTTTATTGACTAACTAGGAAGTAGGGAGGCAAGTCTGTAAATGGCCAACCTTCAAGTTGGACAAACAACATTAGATAAATCTAATAAAGTCAAGGTGAAGGAAAAGGAATGAAAGGTATAATTAGTTAATTACTAGTAAAGGCTTAAGCAAGTAATATGCCACAACAGTGACATCAAGCTTCTCATTTTATAAGGCAACTAAAAATCTAAACGCATTCTAGGAAAACAAGCCAAACAAGAGGGACTACTTTTTCAATCCTCACTAAAACCTATAGTTAGATGATCAAACAGTCAGATTATGAGTGGATGCCATTCAGCTGTGGTATGCTCAGTGTAGTACTCTTACATCTTGTAACAAAAAAGTCAGGGGTGGAATATGACGAGGAGGCCGGAATGGACGGGGGAGGAGGCAAAGAGAACGCTTTGTAACTAAGAAATGTGTGACACACCAACTTACTGTGACCTAGGAAAGGCTGCCAAAGATGTCTTCAACAAAGGATATGGGTTTGGTATGGTTAAAATAGATCTTAGAACCAAGTCTTGCAGTGGAGTGGAATTTTCTACATCTGGTCATTCATACACTGACACAGGTAAGGCTTTGGGTAATGTGGAAACAAAGTACAGGAACTGTGACTATGGGCTTACCTTCATTCAAAAATGGAACACAGACAATACCCTGGGGACAGAAAGCAGCATGGAGGATAAAGTGGCTGAAGGTTTGAAGGTGACTCTCGACACCATATTTGTACCAAACACAGGAAAGAAGAGTGGGAAATTAAAGGCCTCCTATAAGCGTGACTGTTTCAGTCTTGGTGGAAATGTTGACATTGATTTCTCTGGTCCCACCCTCTATGGCTGGGCTGTATTGTATTGGCTTATAAAGGATGGCTTGCTGGCTATCAGATGAGTTTTGACACAGCTAAATCCAAAGCATCTCAGAATAATTTTGCCCTGGGTTATAAGGCTGTTGACTTCCAGCTGCACACCCATGTGAATGATGGCACTGACTTTGGAGGGTCAATCTACCAAAAGGTTAATGAGAAGATTGAAACGTCAATAAATCTTGCTTGGACAGCTGGCAGTAACAACACCCGTTTTGGCATTGCTGCTAAGTACAAGCTGGATCAGAAAACTTCTCTATCTGGTAAAGTGAATAATGCCAGCCTTACTGGACTTAAGTTATACTCAGATACTCCAAGAAGGTGTAAAATTGACGCTTTCAGCTTTAATTGATGGAAAAAACTTCAGTGCAGGAAGTCAAAAGGTTGGGTTGGGATTTGAATTGGAAGCTTAATATAATTTTTAAGTAAAGTATCAAATCTATCCCTGGAAATGAAGAGAAATGAACCCACTCTGTTTTGGCCTTAATATTCTTCTGTGAAATTTCAACAACGTGAACTTTTTATTCTTCCAAAGAATTGTTGTAGCGCCACCATGCTGAAGTCTAGAGGTTTCTGAGTCTATTATAAGAGAGAGATACTTGAAGGCATGCATGGAAGTTGTAATGTTTGTGCCACATTTCAGTTCAGTTTCTCAGTGTTACTCTAAATTTGTTCTTCAACAACAGTGTAGTGTCATGTTATAAAGGAAATGACCTGATCTTCCAGTTTGTACATCACGTCCTGCATGTCCTACACCACTTTTTCATGACCTTTTATCAAATTGGTCTCTGTGATATAGTGAAAGTTTTGGTTTTGCATCAGAGTAAAATAAATTCATCACATTTGGAACATAAAAAAAAAAAAATCATAGTCTCAACAGGTTCCAGGCAAACTAGCTGGTCATTATTTGAACTATTCACAACCTTTACATTACCCTGACCTCTTCAGTAAACTCAAGTTCTCATGGGCCCAAATCGGTAAGTACCATGAGTACGAAAAACAACTTAGCTACAGAAATTACACTATGGATGTAGGCAATATCAATATAAAGAAGCTGTATTTACCTCAAAGGGTTAATATATAACTTTCTATACATTACATCCATCGAAAATGGAAGTTCAACAACACTTTAAACAACCTGAACTCTGAATAGCCACTAACCCCTACAAAGTTCCTCTTGAAGGATCACTGCAAACAGGCCTGTGATGCCCACTTTGAGGGTTAACTGGGGGCCTCTAGCTTCACTATGAGCTCTCTAGTATCTAGACAAAAGTTGGGGTAAAAATAAAGGGCTCTGTTCCAACTCCTCTGGCCCCTACAGTGTTTTTAGGCTCACAGTCAGTCAGGGAGGGGCTCACCTGAAAGTTCATAACATAGAGTTGATGCATAGGAAATTCTACATCATGGCCGTGCCTAACTCACAGCCACATCTCTGCTCCCTTTATTTAAATGTTAATTTAGCAGTCTCTATTTTCCACTAATTTTATAGATTAGTTCAATTTCTGTTGGTATCATGGCACCAATCTGGAAGTACTCACCAAACCAAACAAACAGTTACAGATAGTATCCTGCCCTCCTTCAGGTACCTTGTAAATCAGTCCTTCAATGTCCTCACAACTGTTACTGCCTCTAACATGGATCTTTATATTTACTGGTCGAATCAGGTTACTTTCCCCATCTTTGTTCTCCATTTCCATCTCCTCTATAAGCATATGGCATAGTGCTGTCATTCTGGTCTTCTTCAAGAATGAAGAACAACCAACCTCTCTCTATAAGCACCTGACATACTATAATGTTAAGGGCCTAGTGAGTGTTACACTTTCCTTGATGTGAGAAAAGTTTAGAGAAATGGTTTTTGCAGATCTTTTCCATTTTCTTCTGTTTTTAGTTATCCTCCCATGCTTATCCTTAAAGTTCATGGGATGTCTCTGCTTAGTTGGGTATACTGCCCACACTTTATTAAGCTGGTTTTACTCTCCATCCTTCTGTTTTGAGAAATGATAATGCTATAACTGATCATAAGCTCTTGCAGATGAGGTTATATTCTAATCCAATTTGCTTTTGATAATAATCACTTTCTGACTGGCAAATATAAGGCATTTGCTCACTAAAGCACTTTCTTGACTTTTGTTCTCCTTGTAGTAAATAACTTAATACCTTTTATTGCTGTTTTTATAAATGCTGATCTCAGGGGTCTGACAAGTCAACAGTTTTGTTGTACAGACCACATCAAAATAAGTCTTTTCCTGTCTATTAAAAAAGTACAGTGTCTTTCCATCCATAACATTGTCATTCAAGCTTCCTTTGAAAGACCTTTTATCGATAAAAATAACCCTGTTTAATGACCCTCTAGGCATAAAACAGAGAAATGTATGCTTACTAAATGTGATTTGCCATCACTAAATGTGATGGAGGAGATCCAGTGGAGGAAGAATTCTCTGCTGATATGGTCCTCCAGATACTTCTATTTGAGGATGAGATTATAATGATCATGTCAAACCCTAGAAAACCTCCTGAAAGAGACTAGCAAAGTATCTGGCCTATCCAAACACACAAGACCAAGTGGACAACATATGTCTACTGCCCAGGTTTCAACATGCACCTGAAGAGATGCTTTAAAAAACTTGGGCTGGAGTCTCTCGAGAAATTGCTATGTTCCTTTACTAACATCAAGCTTTCCATAAAAGCAAAGGCCCATACTAACATTTTTATCAGTGGCACTGCTATGTAAGGGATACACAGAACATCATGCCTCTGAAGAATTGAAGAATGTAATACAGAAAGTACTGAAGAGGCCCATAGTGGGTGTAAGCAGACCAGAAATATTCTAATAAGGAACTCCAAAGTAGTAAAGGACATCATCAAGCAAATGTATGAAAGGAAGAGAAAATGAGGGTAGTCATGTGACAAGAACAAAGAATGACAGGTAGACAGACAGTGGTCCAAACTTGTGTGATACTGGAAGTGAGGAAGGCTTCCAACACATTGAGTGGATCCTTTATGGCAAACTTTTGGTAGGAAAAAAGACAACAGTCAAAAGGGATAGGCAAGCACTGATGGGTTACAATCTGTATCACTGAAGCAAACTCCCAAATGGAAGAGATCACAGATCTATTTGCTTATTTGAGTCTTCTATGAGTGTAACTACAAGGCCAGTTAGGCTGTACTGTGCATAGAGTGTACTCTCTGAGTGCAAGACGAAAAGTAATGTACACAGAGTCTAGCTAGGTAGATTGAGGTCATGTTGTCTAATGCTTTAAATGCCTGGAATTTATATTTTATCATAGATGTAAGAGGGAGTTGATTGGAGTTTCCAAGGTACAAAAGAATAAGAATATGTGACAAGTCAGATCTGCACTTTGGCAGGTATGTAGAGAATTGACTGGTATGGATAGAGATTCTTGAGTCAAGGAGACCAATTAGGAAGCCACTGAAATAGTATTGTGGTAGGGTAGTAGCTGTTTAATTGGATAAAAAGAGGCAGGTCAGATGTTGTGCAGAAAGAAACAACAAAATTTGAAAACTAAATAGATATACAGAGTGAGTAAAAGTGATGAGTGGAAGATAATACTAAGGTTACAAACTTGGATAACCAGAAGGATAGCAGTGTCCTGGAAATTGAAGAGTTCACACAGGAGAGGGTTTTGGGGAAAGATAACATAATGAGATCCATGATACAGACTGAAATCCATCCATGACTACTCATCCTGTGCAACTCACTGTGTTCCACTCAAAAATTTTTAAGGAGAGGAGGGGAAAAAGAGCTAGATTCTTTACTCACCAGTCCCACTGCCATGAGAGCATAAAGCTAGGAGGATGTACAAAGTAGCTTCAACATGATAAAAGAGAATAGATAAAAAGGAGGGGAGGAGAGGAGAGGGAATTTTCCCAATCACAACCTAGGCAACTATGGCTGTGGGTGTCTGGTAATGATGGAAAAGAGGGCAAGTTGGCCCTCCAATTCTAAACACAACAAAAGGTCAATCACTCTTCCCATCTTAGTAAGACAGCAGGTACCCGAAAGGATTTTTAAAAATTGAAACACATGTAAACAGATAAACAAATGTTCTTTCCTGCTCCTACTTGGATAACGGTCATTTCTTTATTGGTTGCCCTCTTTTCCCTTGGGCCCTAAGATGAACCCAAACCTCTGAGAAGCACCAAAACACTTTTCCAGGATACTGCAGGTGTTCCAGAAGGGACAAACTTAGTATCACCAGCAGCTCCATTTCCCACCCTGCCTCCAACTTTTTAATTTGTATTTCAATGAACAAGTGTTTGTTTTCTCTCCCTCCCATCACAGCCCTCCAACTGAAAAAATACAGAACTCCTGTAACAAACATGCATAGTAAAGCCATGCAAATTCCCATGCTGTCCATGTCCAAAAACCTATGTCTCACTCAGCCCTTGAACTTGTCATCTCTCTCAGAAGCATACAGCATGCTTCCCTATTTGTCCTCTGAAGTCATGGTTGGTCAGTGACTTCATCAGCAATCTTAAGTCCATCAAAGTTCTTTCTTTTTGCAATATCATACTATATACGTTGTTCTCCTGGTTCTGCTCAGTTCACTCTGCATCGGAATTCATTCAAGTCTCCCCAGGCTTCTCTGAAATCATCCCGTTTTAAATTTTTTACTGCATAATAGCAGTCCCTAACGTTTCTATATTATGATCTGTTCAGTCATTTCTTAACTGATGGGCACCCTTTTTAGTTTCCAGTTCTGTCATGTCAACTATTTTTTATACATATGGGCCCTTTTCCTTTCTATGATCTCTTTGAGGGTGCGAGCCCAGAAGACATATCACTGGGTCAACGGATATGTAGTTTCGTTACTTTTCCAGTCCAGTTCCAAATTAACATCTTCATTTCAAAACAAATGTCTGATTCTTTCCCTATTATAAATTTATGTTCTTAGGATTTATTATAACTATGCTGAACCCAAGGTGGTAAAGGGGCATTTTAATAAATTCTACTCTTTTTTATTTCAACAAATACATATGAAACTTCTCCCACATGTAAAATGCTTATTAAGACTCTATAGGACTCCATAGTGTTCCACAATGGTTAATGCCTATATTTCTTACACTGGCTAAATGGTATCAAAAATCAAGTCTATGAAAGTTAAACAAGTGAAATGTTTGTATAAGCCAGAACTGAAAATGTGATAGGTAAATACTGGATCACAAAAATTTAATTTGGAATTGGCTAGAAGTATACACTGAAATTATCTGCCTCTTGGCAGAATGCCAACCTCCCTAAGTATTTCCAGGTAATCTCACATTTCTCTGAAATGCATCCCCCTTTCTTTAGAAGACTGCTTTGGAACCTTGAAGATTTTCTAATTCTGATAACTTTAAGACTACAGATTAACTGAAGCAAAGTTCTTGATTCCCAAAAGCAAGGAAAAGAGTTCATGATGGAGAAGCAGAAAGAATCTCTTATCAGTTCTTCAGGATCACTTTAAATCTTGTTAAGGAAAATAAGCACAGTGCTTGAAATGGTTCTATGCACTGTGGAATAAGTTTCCCTAAATTAATGATGGAAAACCAAATTTCTTGGGGGAAAAAATTTACCACTCAACAGGCAATGGATTTGCTGATCTAAGAAGATGGAATAAAGCAAATATCCTATAATAAAGCAATTATCAGTCAGTCCACCCATCCAGCTAGCCCCAGAAATGTTGATATCTCAATGACATATGATAACCTAAGAATTCCACCTGCATTTTTCTCCCTTGCCATCAGAAGATGGAATATAGTCCTTTCTTCCTAGCCAGTAAAGCCCAGAGCAGGCATTGATGCACCAAAAATTTAGCATAAATGTTTGTTTTTACTTATAAAGGACCACAAGCTTTCCCTTTGTGAGACAAAATTCCACATAAGTCTACAAGGAATCTGCTGCAGAACAAGTTTTAAAAAAGACAAAATATCTAACATAATTTAATGCCCACTGTGAAAGCTGAGAGTATAGTACTACCTACAAATCCCCTAGCTGCCTTTCTCAGGATGTTACAAACTGACATTTAAAACCCGGCATAAATCTATATGGTTAGGCCATAGTTCATGAGGAAATGGTTCCAATTTTTCTATCCCACCAAGTTAGTATCCATAAATTGGTCAAAAACTAACCTTAACCTCAGAAACTTTGTGCCAACAGGACCAATTAGCTGACAATATTCAACTCTACTTTGGTATTATCAATAACCCTTATATTTTTCAGCACATAAATCATTTTCTGAGTAAGCAAGAGTTCAATTCAAATGACAACCTATAACATATTTCAGTTAGAACATAAAATTTGCACTCAATAGGGAGTATGATCAGATCAATATTGTATTCTCCCAAAGTCCTAGATGCTCTAAATGAGAACTTGACAAATTCTGTGATAGGCTGTCAAAAACATTTAGAATTTTGGGTCAATCACAATCAGCCAAACTACAAAATCTCCGAACTCCCCTCAAGAACATTTATATTTCACTATAATAGTAAAAAATGGTCCATACTACTGGATAATTCAGCTCAGACAGCAATAGAGAGCAAGATGGACATTCTTTGTAATTCTCAATCACCACCACACCACAAACTTCTTAGTCTGGGATCCAACTCCCTGTACACAGTGTGTGGTGGATAACTAGGTAGGGAATAATGCTTATCTGACAGTCATTAGGAGCCCAAGAATTAAGATGTGTTAAGCTACTCCTTTAATTGTTTTCAGAGGATCCATTAAGACCCTTATATAACCCCCCAAAACCCTAATTTGAGACTCAAGCTCTAAAGGCCAATGGCAATATGTTGCCTCTACACTCCTCCCCCCTTGTTCTTTGACAAATTCATCTGGTTCCTACATTTTTGGAATGGTCCCAAAATCAAAGCAAATGTGCTAAGTCCTGCTTTAGAGAACTAAAGTACATTACATTAACTAGAAACAAATAACTGCTGACTAAATGAAACAAGGGTTCTCATATGGGTTTACAACTCTACCCAATCTAGGCCTTTTGTTTTCATGCTGAAATTGACTTAAAATAAATGAAGAGACAACTAATCCAAAGTACTCCTTGGAAGACATTCAAGGAATCTTGGTAATGCAGTAGAATCAATAGTATACTTGTTTTAAGACTACACACCAGAATATAAAAACATTTCTATAAAGGTTAACAAAACCCAAATGCCATTTCAACACTGCATCAAGAGCCTATGATTTCTTCAGTATGTGTGGGAACTCCCTCCACCAACGCCATTTGTCTATAATTTATAGTCTTAGGAGGATGACTTGCCCAGGATCAGGAGGGCTTTGAACCTTGGTCTAACTAGAAAGTCCAATACTATTCTATTACTGCCTTTCAATGACAGTCATATGGGTTATAAAATACATCCTGCATCAATTCTCTGCTCAGTTTAAAAAACTTTTATTTTTACTTAAGTGGGATTAATAACTGGGGAAAAAACAGAAGCTAGTTCAAGTACACAGTACGATTGTTTACTTTCAGTTCTTTTCTTCCAATCATTCTTAAAATTCTTTCTAAATTGCAACATACATTTCAATTAAAGAATAGTAAAAAAAAAAATACATTTTACAGTGTCTTAAAGTGGGTTTGGCCACTTGAGGAGGGACGAAACAGACTCAAACGTTCAGAAGCAAAGAAAAGCCAGACAGTTCTCTCTTAAGTACACACTATTATTATGTTTTGATTTTTAAGGTCTGAACAGGTAGTGTGCCAGGGATCAGAGGGAAACATTCAATTTTCAACTTCATACATAAAACATCTGTTGAAACATTTCAAGAATTCCACTACTTCATTAAGCTATAAACCCTTGCCTCTCTAGATATAAGACTTAAGGGCTACTAAATAAAATACTCGGGACAGTTTCCTAAAATCACATGACTGGTCCCATGGTTAAAATGGCAGGCACACTTTTCAGAAATATACAATAAAAGTTTAATCAATTCTGGTGGGAAGAGATGAAATAAACTATCTGGTTTTTTGGGTATTTTTCACTGATAAATAGGCCCTCCTGCCAACTCTCAGTTTCTCATGTTGCCTGTGTGAATTACTCAGGGCACTCATTACTTCTTTCCGCTGCTTGTATATTTCAATGCTCAATTCCTTTACTAAAGGAGAAGGTGGATCTTTTCATTTTTATGTTTCTAAATAACTCAAGTAAAAGGTTTGATAAAGAAGGGACAGAAGCTAATCAAAATGTCTTCACATATGCAAATTCACCGATCCCATCTGCTGCTCATTTAGAACCTGCTGCCAATCACATACACCAACAAAACTGGAAACTTCGAGGACCCTGAAGTGAGTTACTATGATCGCGATTGTGGAAAAAATGGCCAAGTGTAGACTCTTCCCCAGGAAGAGTTCCCAGATGGAACATGCCCTGCGTCTCGACCTTCCAACCAACCCCCTTTCCGGAAAGTCATTGAGAAGCAGACCTGCGGGCCGGGCTGACCGGGGAGTCGGTCACCTCCGCTATTTGGCGAGTGTCGGACCCCCAAGGCCTGGTATGAAGGGCACTCAGTGAAACGGGGTCGGGCCGCCGCCGTCCGTTAACATAGGGCTGATCAGAGCAGGCCGCAGCCGCGTGTCTCTGGCCCCGGTGTCCGGGGGTGGTAGGGGGAAGGAGGACCGGGACGGAGCGTCCCGGGCTGGAGTGGGGGCCTGGAGAGGCAAGGGCGCCACTACCCGGAAACGATGGCCCGCCCTGGCCGCAGGCCGGAATCGGAACCCCGCTGCCCAAAGGGACTGAGTTCTCCCGCGCCCCCGGCCGCCATCGCACACCTCCCCCCCTCACCCCTTCCCCCGCTCCCTCCGCCAGTCCCGGCCCGGCCTCGCGCCCACCTTGACGTCGTCATCCTCATCCTCGCCCTCCCAGCGGTCCCCGCCGGCCGCGCCCCCCGCCTTCCGCACCGGCTCCTCCACCGAGAACGTGTCCGCGTCTACGGAAGGGAGGGAGAGAGAGAGCCACGTTAGGCACTAGTCGCGTACGGGCAAAAGACACAGTCACCCCTCCACCCACTCCACTCCTTCCCCGGCACATCCCCTTACCCCAAGAGTCCGAGTCCCCCGCCGCCGCCGCCATCTCGGGCCGGGTGTGTGTGAATGCAAGAGGGAGAGAAGGGGGAAGGAGAGCGCGAGAAGGCGGGTGGTGAGTCACCGAATAGCTTCTCGCTGGCCAACGCGGGGCACGCCGGGATGGCGGCGGAGCGTCAGGCCCGGGCCCAAGACCCCGCCCGAGGCCCCGCCCCTTATAAGCCGCGGGAGTTAAGCGCGCCGAGCGGACTGAGCTCCGCCTCCCTCCTGACGGGGAGAGGGCGGGACCAAGACTTACGGAAAAAGAGGGCGGAGGAGGCGGGGCTTCAGGTGGGCCAGGTGGACGAACTGACATTGATGCGCTACTGGGAGAGAGGCCAGGGAGGAGGAGGGGCAAAGACGCTACCCTTACGCTTACACTTACACTCACACAAGCGCGCACGCGCTCACACGTCACTGGGAACGCCCCTTTCTCAATTGCACACACAAATCCAACCTCGAGGAAAGCTTCTTGCACCCATAGAGTTACAAGAAATAACCCTTACTCCACAAACACCCTCTACAGAAGCATCGCCTTCCCACACCCACCTGGTCTCTCACATACATTCATAAACACTCAGCCTTATTGAGGAAATACATTCTTTCCCCATACACACTGTCACGTCCCTTGCACACGCGCCCTCTTCATAAGAAACACCCCCTTTTCTACACACGCTCTGCCTTGTCTGGAGAAAGCACCTCGGTCCCCACCCCAAACCCTTCTACACACACGTACACACAGAGAGCCATGTCCAGGAGGACCGACGGACATCTCTTTCACACAACCTCATCACGGGGAATTCTGTCGCACCACACTCGCAATGAACGTTCATACCCCACAGGCCCCTTTCTACTCCCACCCTCTCTCCCACTCGTGATTGGTGTGTGACAAAACGCGTGTGTGTATATGAAAAGGGTGTGTTGTGTTTGTGTGCGGGGGCAAGTTCTCTAGTGACACTTCTACAAGTTTGAAAAAAGGGTGTATAGGGGTGTGTGTGTGTGTGTGTGTGTGTGTGTGTGTGTGTGTGTGTGTGTGTGTGTGTGTAAGGCCAAGGAGTTCCTTGGTAACGTGTGTGCGACAACTCTCTCCCTCTCCCTTGTCTTTTTACATGTACGCCTCAAAGGGCACGCTTCTTATACACACTATCTTAGGAAACGCGCCCCTTCCTCACTTACACATTCCCTCTTCCCGGGAAACTCCTTTTTCCTACAAATCAAGAAGTCCCTAGCACACATAGTCACGGTGACCGCCTCCAGAAGGGAACTCTCCGGCCCTTCACACACGGTTGCACACGCACACACGTCTCACATACGTCACCAAGGAACTCCTTGTCCTTACACACACACACACACACACGCACGCACACCCATACACACCTTTTTTAAACTTGTAGAACAAATGGCACCAGCCAACTCCTTGCCCCGCCTCCACAAACACAACACATTCTCTTTTCACACACACACACACACACACACACACACACACACACACACACACGCTTGCCGCACACCAATCATCAGGGACCTCTTTGCCCTTACACACACACTTGTCGCACACGCGTCACCAGGGCACTGCCCGCCCCTTCATGATACATGAGCACGGTGTCCGAGGCAGCCGGAGGGGCCGGAGGTGTGAACGTCCCGAGTCCCAGGACTGCCCTCCCACCCCTCAGCCATCCCCACCCTTCGGTCCCTTACCTTCCTCCTTGCTCCTAGACTCGCTTCCTTCCCACCGATCCCAGCGGGAATATGTAGAGAGAGAGCCCTCCTTCTCCCCAGAGGTAAACGGAGGCAAAGAAGGGGTGGCAGTAGCACTGGCGCGGCTCTGGCCGAGCTCCTGTGCTGCTCTCGGGCGAAGCCGCCGGTTCCGAGTCCGGCCGAGGCTCCCCCGGCTCCCCGGCTGAGCGCGGTCATAATGGAGACCCGCGCGGGGTCATAAATTGGAATCCTCGGAGCGTTCTGCCCGGCCCCTTCACGTTTTACAGAGGAGGAAACTGAGGCCCAGAGAGAGGAAGAGATGTGCTTATCCCAAGTCTTACGACTGAGGTTGGGGAAAGGTGGGGCGGGACGGAGGGGGAGGAGGAGGGAAGAGAAAATATAGGTCTTCTGACTCGCGGTCGCGGGACGATAGGTCTAGAATTGAAAGGAGCCTCGGAGTCTATCCAGTCCAACCCCTTCATCTTACTAGGAAGGAAACTGAGGCCAACAGAGGTTGATGGGATAAGGTCAGGATTCGGATAGAGGTCCTCCGATTCCAAATGCAGAGCTCTTTCCCTACACTACAGCCTCCCAGCTGATTCCGGAACAGTACCTCTAGTTTATCTACCCAATGTAGAAAAACTTTGGAGAAATATAGAAACTGCCAGTCTAGAGATTGACTATACTGTCACGTTCATTTTCTATAAAACAATTTACTAATTTGGCATTTGTTAGCATTTTCTGCTACCTCCTGTTTATCAAAGGGATAGAGAACTTGTTTGCACCTTCAAGACGTTTCAGTTTCCAGAGATGAGATCTCTGAAACCTACATTGTTCATTTTCATTTATTTATACAATGATTTTAAAAGTACCTATTCTTCCTGGAGTCAATGTGTGAATACTATGTATCCTTGGCTAGATCACAAGTTTCTTGAAGGCAATGCTTGTCTTCTACTGTTATCCTCTGTTGGGTATTTTGCAACGGTTGGATACATAATCATCCCTATCTGACACACCTTTGACACATTTTTTCTTTAATTAATATGTATCCTTATTAGGTAGATCAAATATAAAATGACCAAATATCCAAAAATTAACATCATCGATTATAGACTTATAGACAAAGCCATGTTTGTGGCAGTTTGCTATTGGGAGAAGGCTGCTTTTGTAAATTTTGTTAATTGATTTCTAATAATGAGGTGTGAAGACATTTTATTAAACTAAAAGCAAGGACTTGGAATTTTTCTTAAAGCACTTGAAAATTGTTTGCAGCTGTTTTGGAATAACCTGATCCAGAAAATTTAACTTTTTCCCTTACAGTTTGGGACAACTTATTACTTATAGTTATATGTTACAGAAATCAATGCCAGCAATCCAGCATAATGGATACTGGGAAGCACAGTCTAGAGCGGAGGTGGGGAACCTTCAGCCTCAAGGCTGGCTACCTGTGGCCCTCTGGGCCCTCAAGTTTGGCCCTTTGACTGAATCCAAACTTCACAGAAAAAAAATCTCCTTAATAAAACGACTTGTTCTGTAAAACTTGGACTCAGTCAAAAAATTGCACCCAAGTACTTGGAAGGCACATATGGCTTAGAAACCACAGGTTCCCACCCCAGAGGGGCTAGAGTGAGCTGCATTTAGAGACCTATGTTGAATCATGCCTCAGGGTTAAAATTGTGGGCAAATCATTTAGCCTCAGTTTTCTTAACTGTAAAATGGAGATAATGATACTTGCAACTACATACCAAAAATGAAACAATCTCTGTCCTCTAAGAGGAAAGAAACCATTGGTATCCATATAACTAAATCCTAGATATAAACAAAAGAAAAACAAGGTAGTTTCTTTTGGGGGGAGGGGAAGGGAATCAAGAAAGGCCTCTTGTGGGAGATGGCAAAAAGTTTTGAAGGAAGTTTTGAAGGAAGCTACAGATTTTAAGAAGTGGAGGTGAATGGGGAAGTACATTTCAGGCATGAGAAGACAACTCATGCAAAGCAAGATAAACAAAGGAAAGGAAAGGAATAAGTAGTTATATAGTATATGTTCTAGGTACTATGCTAAATTTTTTTTTTTACAACTATTAAACAAGAAATGGTCTGTCCTGTAAAAGGAGGCAAGTTTGGCTAAACCATAGAATCCAGGAAGGGAATAATGTGTAATAAATCTAGAAAGATAGGCTAGAGCCAGATGGTAAAGGACCTTAAATGCTAAACATATGAGTGCATATTTTATCCTAGAGGTAATAAATAGGGAGCCCACTGGAGCTTCTTGGCAAGGCAATGTCATGGTTACACCTGGGCTTTACTTTGGTAAGTATGTGGAGGACAGATTGGAGAGAAGAGAGACCTGAAGCAGAAGAATTAGGACCTTGCTGTTGCAATAGTTCAAATAAGAGCTGATGCTGACCTGAGCTAGGGTGGTGTCTGAAATCAGAGAGAAAGGGATGAATGAGAGAGATATTGTGAAAATAAAATGAATTAAGACTTGGCAATTAATTAATTATGGAGTAAGTTAAGAGTTGAGAATGATTCTATAGTTGTGAAACTCAGTGACTGGAAGGATGTTTGGTGGCACCCTCAGCAGAAATAGAGAATTTCAACACAGGGATGGGATGTAGGGGAAAGCTAATGAATTCTGTTTTGGACATGTTGATTTTGAGATGCCTATGGAAATCCAGTTGGAGATGCAGGACTAACAGAAGAGAGAACAAGGAGAGACTAGAGACTCCCAAAAAAGAAATTTAGGAGTCATCTGCATAGAGATGGTAATTAAATTAACATGTCAAGAAATTGTTAGCTGCTTGGTTTCAGGCAGAGAACTCTAATAGATGCTTGAATTTTTAAAAAATCAAGAATTTTTGGGCTTAGAAGGTAAATCAGTGTCCATCTAGTCCAAAGCCACACTTGAATGGAATACCAATATAACCTACCTGGTAAATGGCCATCCAGCCCCTTCTAATAAGCAGAAGCTATCTCCACGACGATGCACACCCCTTTTGGACAGCTCTAATTGTGAGGAGGTTTTTCCTGACATCAAGTCTAAATTTGCCTTTCTTCCAGTGTTCCTGGTTCTTCTCTCTCAGGTCAAACAGATCAAGTATAATTCCCCCTTCTCATGAAGGACTTTAAAATCCCCTTCACTTATCTGAATGTAGCTATCATGTTTTCCTTCAATGCCAAACATTCCCAGTTCTTTTAACTAAAATTCACATGGTTTGGACTAAAGGACCTTCACCATCCTCTTTATCCTACCATAGATACCACCCTCTTTATCCTGTCCTATATAGTTTCTGGGCAGGTAGATGGCATAATGGATAGAGCACTGGGCCTAGAGTCAGGAAGACCTGAGTTGAAATCTGGCCTCAGACACTAGCTTATGATCCTGGGCAAGTCACTTAAACTTTTGCCTCAGTTTCTTCATCTGTAAAATGAGCTGGAGAAAGAAATGGCAAAGTACTCCAATATCTTTCCCAAGAAAACCCCAAATAGAGTCACAGAGAATTGGACACAACTGGAACAACTGAACAACAATATATTCTCCAAATTATCATCAACGCCCTTACTAAACTGCAGAATTCTGAAAGGAACAGAGTCCTCTAGAGGTAGTGTGGCTCGGGCAGACTATAGTGAAACTATTACCTCCTCCTCCTTTTGAAAGAAAGACTAAACCTCTCAGTGCAGCCCAAGATTTTATTAGCTTCTTTGGCTGCCACATCACTCTCCTGATTAATTACAAATTTGGAATATAAGAAAATTCTCCTTTTCCAGACAACATGATGCCTACCCAAGTCTCTCTATATCAACTTTAAAAGTTTATTTTTTTTAATCCAACTATACCTTAACCCCTACTAAATTTTTTAAAATTTTATTTATTACTTTTTAAGTTCTGAACTATCCCTCCCTTCCCCCCTCACCCTGCACTAGAGAAAACCACCATTTGATATAGAGAGATCAACAAATATACACGCACACACATGCTTGTGTGTGTGTGTGTGTGTGTACACGTGGGCAAAGCCATATGATGTCGTTGATTTAAATATTTATGATATTCAGAATAACTTAGTTATTCACTGTTCCTTGAACAATATTGCCGTTATTACATACAATATTCTCTTGGTTCTGCTCATTTTCCTCTTCATTATTTCATGCAGGTCTTTCTATGTTTTTCTAATATCAACTAGTTCATCATTTCTAATAACACAGTAGCATTCCATCACAATAATATACCATAACTTGTTTAGCCATTCTCCAATTGATGGACAGCTCCTCAATGTCAAGTTCTTTGCCACCACAAAGAGAGTTGCTATAAATATTTTAGAACATAAAAGTTCTTTTTCCTTTTCTCTGATTACTGTGGGAAACAGACATAATTGTGGTATTGGTGGGTCAAAGAGTATATACAGTTTTATAACTGTTTGAACATCATTCCATCTCCAAAATGTTTAGGTCAGTTCACCGTTCCACCAACAGTGTATTAGTGTCCCAATCTTTCCACATCCCCTACACATTTGTCATTTTCCCATTCTATCATTTTATCCAGTCTGATACTTGTGAGATGATATCTTGAAGTTGTTTTAATTTGTATTTCTCTAATCAATAATGATTTAGAGCATTTTTTCATACATATGAAAAATATGTAGTTTGTAAAATATATATATTTTTATTTTTTGATTTTTCATTTTTCAAACAAACCTGCTTGTTCATATATTTTGACCACTTCTCAATTGGGAAATGACTCTCTTCTTTATTCATAAATCCTTCTCCTATCCATAAGTCTGATGGGTAATATGTTACATGATCTTCTAATTTTCTTATGATATCTCTCCTTATATCTAGGTTATGTATCCATTTTTATCTTATCTTGGTAAATAATATAAAATATTGGTTTATGCCCAATTTCCACCTGTCTGCTTTTCAGTTTTCCTAACAATTTTTTTAAACCAAATAGTGAATTCTTATTTCTGAAGCTTAAATCTTTACATTTATGAAACCCAAGGTTACTATAATCATTTACTACTTTTTATTGTATGTCTGTTCCATTCTATTGATCCACCTTCCTATTTCTTAGCCAATACCAGATAGTTCTGATAATTGTTGCCTTATATTGCCATATATATATATATGTATATGTGTATATATAATATAGTTTAAGATCTAGTACTGCTAAACCTCCTTTTTCCCCCATTAATTTCTTTGATATTCTTGACCTTTTGTTCTTCCAAATGAATTTTGTTGGCTTTTTTCTAGCTCAATAAAATAATTTTTTGGTAATTTAATAGGGATGGCATTGAAGAAGGTAGGTTAGTTTAGGTAGAATTGTCATCTTTATTATATTGGCTCTGCCCACCTCTGAACAATTAATATTTTCCCAATTATTCAAATATGACTTTATTTGTATGAAAAGTGTTTTATAATCATATTCATGTAATCCCTGAGTTTGTCTTGGCAGATATACTCCTAAGTATTTTGTACAGTCTACAGTTATTTTAAGTTGGGTATTGTTGGTGATGTATAGAAATCCTGATGATTTATGTGGGTTTGCTTTATATCCTGCTACTGTGCTAAAATTATTGTTTCAACTAACTTTTTAGTTGAATCTCTAGAATTTTCCAAGTACATCATCATATCATCTGGAAAAAGGTAGTTTTATTACCTTATTGTCCATTCTGATTCTTTCAATTTCTTTTTCTTCTCATTGCTATAGCTATAATTTCTAATCCAATGTTGAATAATATTGGTGGTAATTGGGCATCCTTGTTTCCCTCCTGATATTATTTGAAAGGCTTCTAGCTTATCCTCATTACAAATAATTCTTACTAATGGTTTTAGGTAGATGCTTCTTATCATTTTAAGGGAAAAATCCATTTATACCTATGTTTTCAAGTGGTTTTTTTAAAAATAGGAATGAATATTGTATTTTGTCAAATGCTTTTTCTGTATCTATTGATATCATCATTGTTTTTGTTATTGATATAATCAATTATGTTGATAGTTCTACTTGTGTTAAACCATCCGTGAGTTACTTATAGAAATTCCACTTGATGACAGTCTTTGTGATATATTGTGGTAGGTCTCCTCGCTAGCATTTAATTTAGGATTTTGGTATCCATATTCATTCGTGAAACTAATCTATAATTTTCTTTCTCTGTTTTTGCTCTTCCTGGCTTAAATATCAGTACCATATTTGTTTCATAAAATGAGTTTGGTAGGACTCCTCCTTTGCCTGTTATTCCAGATAATTTATTTAATATTGGAATTAGTTGACTTTTAAATGTCTGGTAGAATTAATTTTTAAATGCATCTAGTCCTGATGCTTTTTTCTTAGAAATCTCATTTATGGCCTATTCAACTTCTTTTTCTACAATAGGTTTATTTAGATATACTATTTTTCTTCTTCTTCTGATAATCTGAACAATTTATATTTTTGTAAATATTCTTCCATTTCATTTAAATTGTTAAATTTATTGGTATATAATTGGGCAAAATAACTCCAAATAATTGCTTTGATTTCATCTTCATTAGTGGTATATTCACCCTTTTCATTTTTTGATACTAGTGATTTGGTTTTCTTCTCCATTTAAAAAAAAATCATTTTAATCAATGGTTTATCTCCATTATTGGTTAAATTTCATTTAATTAGATTCACTCATTGCTTTACTCTATTGAGATATCTTTTCGATCCCAATTCTGTTATCCAGTATGCGGGCTATCCCTTCCATCTGTGTTATCCACATATTTAATGAGTATCCTGGCTCAGCTTTTTACACAAGTCATTGAGAAAAATGTTAAACAGCCTGGAGCAATCACTGAGAGAATTCTCTGGAGACTTGCCAAGATGTTGAAACATTAACAATTACTTTTAACCAGTTCCAAACCCATTAAATTGTATTATGCTCTATTTTCTATCTCTCCATATTTTCTACAAGAATAATATGAAATACTTTGTCAAATGCTTTGCTAAAATAGAGAGAAATTAGATCTACAGCCTTCTCCTGACCTACAGTTTAGTACCCCTGTAAAACAACAAGGATGTAAGATTAATCTGACATGACCTGTTTTTGAGGAAGCTCTGCTGGCTCTTTATGATCATGACGTCTGTGTCTGGATGTTCATTATATATATATATTTTTTTTTTTTTTCTTTTTTTGGAGAGGGGAAGGTAGGGCAATTGGGGTTAAGTGACTTGCCCAAGGTCACATGGCTTGTAAATGTTAAGTGTCTGAGGTCAGATTTGAACTCAAGTCCTCCTGACTCCAGGGCCAGTGCTCTATTCATTGAGCCACCTAGCCACCCCTACTCATTATGTTTTTAATAAATAAAAGTCAAGCTCACTAGCCTAGAGTTGTCAGACTTCGTTCTCTTCTCTTTTTTGAAATTTGAGATATTTGCTCTTCCCCAATCCTATAGCACCTCTCTCATTTTCCATAATCTTTCTTTTAACTTTTAAAATATTGTTATTTATTTATTTTAAATATTCTTTTTCAAAATTTTGAGTTCTAAATTCTTTCCCTCTCCCCAGTCCTTCCCCCACTCATTGAGAAAGCAAACAATATGATATCAATTATACATGTAAAGTTTTAGTATTTATATCAAACCAAAATTTGCCTCTTTGCAAGTTCCATTATTTCTTCTAATTTTGCACTGTGGGCCAAGCAGAATAAGTCTAGTCCCTTTTCCACATGAAAACCCTTCAGATAAATACTTGAAGACAGTTTTCATGTCCTCACTAAAACTTTTCTCCTTCAGATCAAGCATCCTTTAGTCTATTCTTATATGGTATGATCTTAAGTCCTGTCAACATCCTGATTATCCTCCCTAGATGCTTTCTAGCTTACCAATGTCCTTCTTAAAATGTAGTATCCAGAACTGAACTCAATACTACAGATATAGTCTGATCAGGGGACAAGACTATTATCTCAATCTGGGCCTTGACACCATTCTTCTCAGTGCAGCTCAAAATTGCATATCTATGGATGTACCTATATAAATGTGTGTATGTGTATATATAGACATATATATATATATTTATGGATTGTATAGCTATGTCTATATACATGTATAATGTGAGGGTTGGGAAATACGTGCAGGCTGCAGGTGGTCGTGGTGAAGCACGGGGAGTGTTGAGGCCCTGGAACAAGCTGGGACACATAGAGTTCAGAGCATTGCTCAAGGTTCTCCCACGTGTGGTTACCAGGTGTTCCAGATTAGTGTCTCCACATCCTGGGGCCTTCATGCCCTTGTGACTGCACCTCCCCTCTCACAATTCTGTTCAGCTGGGCTCTGTTTTTTTCACATGGGGTACGTGCATCTGGGAGATATATAAGGCTCAAGTTTTGGGGGTAGTTTGAAGTCTGTACGAAGATCTTGCTGTAAGGCTTCCCCATGGAGAGTCTTCAATAAACTGTCTCTGCTTGCACCTACAAGCCTTGACTCTTCTGTTCTTGAGAAGGTGCTGGTGCCTTCTCCATTAGGGTAAGTAACCGGCTGCCTCTGTCGTCAGGTAGGATACTCTGACTATATAATACATATATACGTGTGTATTAGGTGTGTATGTATACACACACACACATTTGTTTAGTGTTCTAGTTGGCCAAGACCTTTTTGGATGCTGTCATTCAGTATGTTAGCTATTCCTCCCAGATGTGTTATCTGCAAATTTGAAAAGCCCCTCTATGGCTCCATTTAAGTCACTGGTGGAAATATTAAATGGTTCTCAACCTGTGGGTCATGACCCCTTTGGGGGTCAAATGACCCTTTCACAGGGGTCACAGGGGGCGCCTAAGACCATGGGAAAACACATATTTCCGATGGTCTTAGGAACCGAGACATTGCTCCTCTATCCATCTCTAGGCGGGTCTTCCCACATGCAGATACACCCACATGAGAATATAAAAGGGTTGTGGCATTAGAAAAGTTGAGGACCACTGCACTAGAGGATGCCAAAAAGAGATCCTTGGGGTATTACACTAGAGGCCTCCTTCCAAAGACATTGAACCAACTCTGAAGTCATCTAACTATATTATCATCAAGCTTACATCTCTTCATCTTATCCACAAGAATAACACAAGAGACTGTCAAATGCTTTACTAAAACTTGTGAATATTTTAATTAAAAATAAGTTTTTATTGATGTCTTTTGTTTTTTACATCACCATAATATTCCTCAGTATCCCTCCCCCTCCAAGAGAGCCATTCTGTATAAATAAATAATATTTTAAAGACCCTCCCAAAAAAAGAGGGAAAAAATTGGCAAAATGGATGAATGCATCAAAAAAGTCTGAAAATACATTCTTTGTACTACTCATGGACCTCCTACCTCTTCAAAGATGTCTTCTCATATCTCTTCTTTCAAGCCATGATTGTTACTTAATTCCATGAGGAACACAGTCATTCTTGTATTTATGCATTAAAATTTTCAACAATTCATTTTTTATTTTTTAAAGGTTCTTTATATTTACATTGCTTTAGTTATTGTATATATTGTGTTCTTGGCTCTGCTAATTTCACTCTGAATCAGTGCATATAGTTCCTTACATGCTTCTCTGTTTTTGGTATGTTCACCTTATAGTACAATAATATTTCATTACATTCATACACCATAATTTGGCTAGCCATCCTCCTATTGAAGGGCATTTACTTTGTTTCCAATTTTTTGCTTTCACAAAAAGTGATACTATGAAATTTCGGTGTATATGAACACTTTCTTCTTATCAATGGTAGCCTTAGAATATTAAGTTTAATAGTGGAATTTCTTGGCCAAAGGGTATGGATATTTTAGAAATTTTATTTAGAATTATTTGTGTGATTCCAAATTGCTTTCCAAAATGTTCAGGTTCACAGTTCTACCAACAGTGTAGTAGCATCCCTATCTTCCCCAAAGGCAGATAGATGGTGATTAAAGCACCAAGATTGGAGTCAGGAAGACCTGAGTTCAAATTCATCCTCAGATACTCACTAGCTATGTGACCCTGGGCACGTTACTTAACCCTGTTTGCCTGAATTTCTTCTTCTGGAAAATGAGCTGGAGAAGGAAATGGCAAACCACTCCAATATCTTTGCCAATAAAACCCCAATAGGGATCAGGATAAGACTGAAAATTACTAAATAACAAATTTTCCCATAATCCCTCCAGTATTGATTATTCCCATGTCTTTTGTCATATTTGCCAATTTGTGGGGTGTTATGTGAAACCTCGGGGTTGTTTTGATTTGCTTTTCTCTTATAGATGATTTGGAGCATTCTTTCTTATAGTTGTTAATAGTTTACATATACACACACAAGAACTGTTTGTTCATATTCTTTGACCATTTAGCTATTGGGATATGGATTTTGGTTTTATATCTGTTAATTGTATGTCTCAGATATCAAACCTTTATCAGTGAAATTAAAAAAAAAGACTTCCCCATCCCCTTACCCCCATTTGACTCCCTCCTTTCTTATCCTGAGAGCACTAATTTTGTTTGTACAGTAGCTGTTCAGTTTCATGTAATAAAAGCTAATTATTTTGTCTCTATAATTGCCCCATCCCTTATTTTGTTAAGAATACAGCTTCAACCTATAGCTGTGAAATTTATATAGTATGCTTTTTTTTTTTTCAATTTTTAAAAATGTTATTGTTGAGGGCTCTAAAGGATGGATTTCTATTGAAATCCTTTGAGGGTTCTAGTAGTCTGAAAGAATTACCAGGCATAAGCAGTCTTGGCAGTTTTAAAAGGGTTTATTACGCTTGTCAGTGGGCAGGAGAAAATTGAGGGGAATCCTGCAAAGTGTGGGGATTGGGGGT
>CM053589.1:44461709-44526755 GCA_028646515.1 Pseudochirops corinnae | reverse complement strand
CCATGATCTTTCTTTTCCCCAAAGAAGGAATCTAGGGTTTGGGAGCTGTTCTTACTTTGCTTCTTATGCTTATTCTTACTCATGGTTGTTCAGACCGTGAATTTTTTTTAAAAAATCTCTATGGGGCTCTGCTTGCAGAAGGGAAAGCTCTGTCCCAAATCGCTGGGGTCCTCCCGGCTGCCGTAGACTTCCGGCTGACTGGATAATGAAGACTCCAAGACCAAGGCCCAAGACGACGATCCGGATCCAGGCCGCTCAACGAGAGAGCCCCGGCCTGAAAACAATCGCTCATTCCCCCTGCTATCTGCAGGCTGTGGGCGGGAAGCTACAAAACAGAGGTGGGTGCAAAACCTCTGCCTTCTGCTTTTCCGCTCTGGAGACCTTTCAGCCAGACTGCTTATCTCCCCCTTTCACGATCTCCACTCGCAGCTGGTGCTAATCTCCGCTCACCTGAGAAGCTTCTCCCACCCAGCCGCCCCTGGGGCACAGCCGCGGTTTCAGGCCAGGCTGGTTACGGTTCACAGTGCTGACATGGTTCCTTGTAGCCGAGCTGACTTTAGTGGGAAGTATCCTTGTGTGCTTTTTGGAGTTCTAAGATTGGTTTAGAGTCCTGTTTTATGGGTATTTTGGGGTGGCTATGTGAGAGCTGCGATATGTTGCTGCTGCTACGCCGCCATCTTGGCTCCACCCCCCCCCATCATTTTTTTTTTTAATTTTGAATCCTGAGCTCTCTGTGCTGTTAGGAGTCAGTAATGAGTCGGCTACGTGGCGCAGTAAATAGAGCAACCGCCCTGGAGTCAGGAGGACCTGAGTTCAAATCTGGCCTCAGACACTTGATACACTTACTAGCCATGTGACTTTGGGCAAGTCACTTAACTCCAATTGCCCTCCAAAAAGCAAAAGAAAAAAAAGGAGTCTCTGTAACACATGTTACAAATAAAGAGCTTGAGGATGGGTTGGCCAGGTTAAGTTTCTAAAAAAATAGTGCATGAAGAATTTTTTGCCAGTTACACAGATGGATGAAGGAAGAGTCATTTATGAGGCTTCCATGCCCTCCCTCCACCCCCAATCAATGTTCTAGTGTGAGTAATGCAACATGTTTACTTTTGTATTTTGGGTGACAATCGATGCAATAAATTAGAGACTTCTAGTCAATCATTCTTTCTGGCCTAGAATACCATGAAGTTGGCCTCTTTAACTAATGGAATGCTGTCTCATATAATTCATGCTCCCCACTAGCCAGTGGGAAGATCCAGCTTGCACTGCTGATGACAAAGGTGAGCTGAGTGAAATGTATGGGTGTAGGGGCCATATGGAACAAGTAGGCAGAGCTCTGATCTCGTCCCAAATCCTGCCATGGCCACTGAATTAGCTGCTTTCTCTTGGGCAAGTCGCTTAACCTCTCTGGGCCTCTGTTTTCTCATCTATAAAATGAGGAGGTTGGACTCCATGAATTCTAAGGCCCCTTCCAGCCTAAATCTATGATCCTATGATTGGTGGTGCTTATACACATTTGGAAAAAATGATAAATTCTGGTTTAAAGCAATTAAAATAAGAAATTAAACTTTACTAATATTTAATGTTGATTAAAATAGCACCTTATATATTATGACAACATGATAATGTACAATCTCTTGAATCCAATACCTAGCTTTCATTGAATAAAAGGCAATCAATTTTAAGGAAAGATCTTAGTGGAAGTACCCTTGTTTAATTCAGTCTGAATAGTTTTCTTTTTTATCATCTTTAACCAGATTGAGAGAAATTAAAGGAGTGTTTGATTCCCATTAAATATTTTCAAGGTATTAACTTTATTAATGTTCTGTTTGATATATTAGAAAAAAAAAACCCTAAACTTCCTGTTCTATGCTCTGGAATTTTGATTTTGTTTTAGGATTACTATAAAAGTGGAATAAAAATTGATTAGGTAAGAGAATTCCACTTAGCAAGGGAAAACTTTTTCACGTGGGCACCCTTTCTTGGTGTATTCACTTTCGCAACAATATGCATGTTGTTGTTTAACCCTGCTTAAACAGATTTATGGATGTTAACTAGTTTTAACTAAACTAAGCCTAACAAAAGGGATAGATAGATGACTTTAAAAGGCTTCCTGCAAAGAAAACTCCAATTAAAGAGAATGTTAATCATGGGAGTGCAAGTGAATAAGAAAATGACAGCTGACAAAAAATAATAACTTAATTAGATCTGACAAGAAACTGGTCAAAAACACATAAAATTGTTAAGATGGGCCAAAATATAGGTTTATACCCACTATTGTTACTCATGAACTTCACCCGGAGTATGATACAATAAAAAATGCTTGTTGACTCATTGTATATTGTGCCAAGAAGTATTATTTAATCTAGCAATGCTGGTGGTACAGTATGCTGGCATTTATATAGCAATTGAAGGCTTGCAAAGAGCTTTTCACGTTGTCTCATTTTGACTCTAGCAGTGTGTGGGAGCTGAGGACTAATTGCTCCCTGTTAGCTGGCCCCCACTCTTGTGTGGGTGGGTTTTTGTTCTTCCTTACGGCCATAATTCTTGGGTCAAGTTAACAGTTAACCTGCTCCCTCACTCCTTTAACTTCTCTCCATCTGAACTTCCTATTAAACCTGGAGTTGGAGATAAAAAGTTGCAAAAGGTTAAATTATGCTTGGTCCTTTTTTAATACTTTTAGGAATCCTTAGATCTAGAGGCGGTCAGGTGGCACAGGGGATACTGTATTGGTTTTGCAATCAGGAAGACCTGAGTTCAAATCTAACCTTGGAAACTTAGTAGTTGTATGCATCTGGACAAGTTACCTGTTTACCTTGGCTTCCTCAACTGAAAATTAGGGATATTAATAGCATTTACCTCCCAGAGAGTTATTTTGAGGAAGGAGGAAGAAAGAGATCTTACTGAATGATATAATACTTGTAAAACTCTTGAATACTGCTTGGGTACTTTATAAATGGGTACCTACTGATGTGTTATTCTAAGATCTCACTGAGAGCTCAGACTGGAGACCTGCAAGATTTCAGCCCACTGAAAGTAGTCTGATCCAGAGCGAAATCTGAGTTCTGCAATTTCAATCTCTAGGTTTGAGTATGAGCAACACAACTGTGGGCTTCACCCTAGTTGGAGATTCAGTAGACTACTGCTAAGACTCATCCACAGGCAACCAGCTGGAAATCTCTGCAGGTTTGGAGTGAGAGAACTGCAGGCTCCCCTTTGGTCTGGGCTTCTTGCCCTGGTTATTCCACTGCAGGCTTCAGAATGGGCTAGATCCAAGATCCCACTCTGCTCCCAGGCTCAGTCACATAGTTATTCACCTGCCTCTGGACTTTCTTCTTGCTCAGCATAAGCCTTAAGGCCTGCAACTATTCCTTCACCACCACCACACCTAGGTGCAGGTCCTCTTAGTCCACACTGAACCTGTGACCCAGCACAAGGGTGTGAGTGATACAGCAGTCAGTAGCTACTGGTTCCTGCTCCCTGAAGGTCAGGTGCCTCTGGAACCTTTTCTTCTCCTGGTGCACAGCTATTCAGTCCCCATGCTGGAAGCCTCCTGAGGGGTATGCTCTTGGTTAGACCATGTCCCAGATAGTTTTGAGACCTCTTTGTCTCTCCATGCCAGCCTGGTCTGGAAAAATAATTCATTCTCCGTGGGGTTTTTTTTGTTTTGTTTTTGGATTTTCTGATGAGGACTCAGTAAGGTGCATTTTTCAGATCTTCCGTGAAGAGGTTTTGCAAAGAACTCAGTGGTACTGTTTCTTTCTATTTAACCATCTTGGCTGGTCTCACTTTGTTCACTTTTTGAAGGATAAAATAACCATTAAAACTACTGAAGAAACTATCAGCTATTCAGCTTGTAGCAGAGTTCAGCAGATTTCCAAATCGCTTACCTATCATGATAGACTGACAGCTTCTGCAACTTATTTTCTCATTCTAACGGGGTAACCTGTGGGAAACTCTTGGTGTCTACATATGTACACATACTTGTATGCCTACATATGTGTACACACACACACACACACACACACAATGTAGAATCCCCATTGATCCTCAGTGAAAGACTCTCATCTTCTCCTTACTTGGATGTCTTCACAGGTATGCAATGCTACTTCATCTTTTCTTTAATCTGTTCTTGAAAATTGTTTTGTTACACATCCAACCAGGTATCAGTGAGCTCTCTGTGACCTAATTTATCTCCTTAGGTTTATATGTTTGGCCCACCACAGTAACTATATTGTTTCCTACAAATCATTGCGTCTTTCCAACAATATCATGCTTCTTGTATCATAACTGCTATTTGAAGTGAGACGTGGCATAGTGCTAATAGACAGATCCCCATTCTTTATCAGTTAGTATAGCAGAAAGAATAATGTCTCTGAAATCACTCCTGGCATTTACCTGTATGGCCTTGGATAAATCTCTCAGCTTCGTTGGGCCTGTTTCCTAATCTGGACAATGAGGAAGGTGAACTAGATTGTCACTGAGGGTCCTCCCAGCTGAAAATATATGAATCTTTGAACAAATCAAAAATTTGCCTGTTAAGCATCTGGGCAAATATATTTTTTCTGTCCTTATTTAGATGTATTCCACCCCCCTTTTTTCTGTCCCCTCATACCCATCCCATTATCCTGCTATATTGTGCAGTGGTATAGAAGCTTAAATCTCATTTTTAGACACTTTCCTTATTAAGCAGTTCACTTTCCACATACACCTCTCTATTCTGAAGGTCCTACCTTCAGTCATAATAAACACTGGTGAAAACATTATTTGTACCTTTAAAATCTTTGCCTTTTAGTTTCTTGTCTAAAGGCTTTATAATATCAGACTTGTGGTACTCACTGTATGTAAAATATTTCACTCAGATATTCTCATTTTTAAAAAGGGAAGAAAACAATTTGTTATATTAAAATTGAAAAAAAGAGAATTCTCAGTAATGGAACATGAAATGAAAGAAACCATCAGAAGCTATTTTCCCAAATTATATGTTGACAAAACTGTTAAGGAACGAATACTTACAAAAATGTACTCAGGTTAACAGAACAAGAGACAATTCAATTAAAAAAATAAAAAAACCGCCAAACTGAACAAGCTGTAAACTCCCAGAGGAAAAAACCTAGGAGCAGATGGATTTACAAGTGTATTCCGTCAAACATTCAAGGAACAATTCTAATATTACACAGAAAATGTTTGCAAAAATAAGAAAAGATCCTTCCAAATTCTATGATACAAATATGTTTTTGATAATTAAACCTGAAAGAGACTAATCAGACTAATTAAAGAAAAACTTAAACCAGCAGTTCTCAAAGTGTGGTCCATGTCTGTCAAGATAATTTTCATAATAATACTAAGATATGATTTACCCATTAGGATATTCCTCCCTTTTCTAACTCCATATCTGGGTGAGGCCAGATTTTCCTAGTGTACTTCAACCAACACATTACAACAGATAGAATGCAGAAGCAGATATAATTATCCAGCTGTCTTCTACTAAGCCATACATTAAAAAGACTTGTAAAAATACATAAATGACATTCTTCCCACTAAATTTTTTTTGCTTTGGCAAATATAGTTATTTTTCACAAAAGTATATCATTTGTGTTAACATATAATGGATTTGTTTTTAAATGGATTAATGCATTAATAATTAAAATAAGAAATTATCAGTTTTAATTTCTTATATAGTAAATATTGATAAGTACCTATGAGTTATATAGATTATATGGGTTATCATATAAACCATAGTTCCCTTGGGTTATCAATACTTTTTTTAAGAGTATAAAGACCAAAAAGTTTGAGAACCTTGCCATGGACAAATATCTTTAATAAATATTGATGCAAAAATATTAAATGAAATATTAGTGAAGAGGCTACAACAAAAAATAAACCATATAAATAATAATAATAGTAATAAAAATCATATTATCAATAGATACTGAAAATGCTTGTGACAAAACCCAATACCCATTTTGACTGAAACCAAAACAACATGCTAGAAAATATGGGAATAAATGGATCTTTTCTGAATATGGTTAAGTAGTAGCTAGCTAAAACCAAGATCCAACATTATGTATGAGAGACTTGAATCCTTTCCAATAAGATCAGTGTTTAGTAAAGCAAAGATATCCATGATCACCACTATTATTTGAGGTTCTGGAAGGCTACAGCAAGTTGGCAAGAGAAAAGAAATAGAGGAATAACGATAGGACAAGAGGAATAAAACTTGCTTTCCATAGATAATATGATGCTCTAAATCAGCGGTTCTCAACCTGTGGGTTATGTTCAGTTTGTAACAATGAGAATACATCCTGCATATCAGATAGATTCATAACAGCAGCAAAATTACAGTTCTGAAGTAGCAACAAAAATAATCTTATGGTTGGGGGTCATCACAACATGAGGAACTGGATTAAAGAGTCGCGGCATTAGGAAGGTTGAGAACCACTGCTCTAAATAAAGAACAAACTAAAAATTTAACTGAAACAATTTCAGCAAAGTTTCAGAATATAAAATTAATCCACATAAATCATCAGCATTTCTGCATGTTACCAACAATACCAAGCAAGATAAGAGAAATTCCATTCAAAATAACTACATAATATCTAAAATATTTGTGAGTATCTACCAAAGTACTCATAGGAGCTATAAGAATACTACAAAACATTTTTTATAGAAATACACACCTAAATAATTGGAGAATTATTACTTTATGGGTAGGCCATACCATCATAACAAGAATAACACTGCCTGAATGGTCTAACCTGTTTCAAACCCACTCCAATTTACCCTCCATTCAGCCACTAAAGTAATTTTCCTGAAGTGAATATGCAATCATGTACTCCTCCCCCGACTCAATAAACTCTAGTGGCTTCCTACTGCGTCCAGTAGCCAATGCAAAATGCTTTGGCATTCAAAGCCTTTTATAACTTAGCCCCCTTCTATCTTTCCAATCTCCTTATGCCTTATTCTCCCCATCATACTCTTCAATCCAGTGACACTGACCTACTCTCTTGGCTATTCCATGAACCAGACATTCTATCTCTCAGGGCTGGGCATTTCCTCTGGTTGTTTCCCATGACTAGAATGCTCTTTTTCCTCTGTTCCAACTACTGGTCTGCCTAGTTTCCTTTAAGATCCAACTAAAATCTCACCTTCTACAAAAAATCTTCATCCCCTCTTAATTCCAGTGCCTTCCCTCTGTTAAGTATTTCCTATTTTAATATAACTTGCTTTGTTTATGTTTGCCTATGACGCCTGGTATGTAGGTGCTTGACAAATGTTTATTCATTATTTCACTTATTCAGCACCATACCAATCTACCAAAAGACCAAAGAACCAGAATAAATAATAAAATTCATTTGGAGGTACAAAAAGTCAAGAATTTAAAAGGTTAAAAATGTGGATCTAGCAGTTCCAGATCTCTCAAACTATACTACAAAGCAGTAAAAAAAAAAAAAAAAAAAAGATTGCTTAATAGGTATGATCAGGTACATAAAATACAGAGGTCATCAAGCACAGTGTTTGATAAACCAAGACTCCAACTCTTGGGGGAAAAGACTATTTGACAAGAATTGCTAAGAAAACTGAAAAATGGTCTGGTAGATGTTAGGTATTGACCAATATCTCACATCATATACCAATGTAAGAATGGAGTTGAAACCACATTCATCCCATGCCATGGTAGGTATGACCATATCACCTGTTGAATAAATTCATTTCACTCCAATGACTCCCTATCACCACCAGGATCAAATATAAAATCCTTTTTGGTGTTCAAATCTCTTTTTAACTCCCCTTTTCTTCCCCATCCCTCCACCACCCTTCCAGTCTTTCCATCTTGCTCACCCCCATGTACTCTGCAATTCAGTGTTCCTGGCCTCCTTGCTACTTGTCACACAAGATAATCCATCTCCCAACCCTGCATTTTCGCTGGTTATCCCTCATGCCTGAAATTCTTTCCCTTCTCATCTCCACCTCCTGGCTTCCTTCAAGTCCTACCTACTAAACTGCCTTCTATAAAAAGGGATTTTACAAAAAGGGATCCTGATCCCTTTTAATGCTAGGACCTACCCTCTGTTGATTTTCTCCAATTTATCGTGTGTATATCTTGGGTTTAGTTTTCATGTTGTCACCTCTATTAAACTGAACTTGAGAACAAGGACATTTTTTTCTGGGGAGAGGGGGAGAAGGAGTCCCATGCATATCAGGTGCTTAGCACAGTGCCTGGCACATAGTAGATTTTTTTTTTTTTGGGCTTTTTGGAGGAGGGAAGGCAGAGCAATTGGGGTTAAGTGACTTGCCCAAGGTCACACGACTAGTGTTAAGTGTCTGAGGCTGGATTTGAACTCAGATCCTCCTAACTCCAGGGCCAGTGTTCTGTTCACTGTGCCACCTAGCCACCCCATACATAGTAGATTCTTAATAAATGCTTGTTCACTTTCTGAAAAGCAAATTAAAGTAACTCACACCATCAGATTTGCAAAAATAACAACAAAAGAGAAAAATGTCAATTTATGTAGGAACTGGGGGAAAGGAGACACATTAATACATTGTTGGTGCAGCTGCGAATTCATCTAGCCATTCCGGAAAGCAATCTGAAATCATGCCAAAAAGTCACTACACTGTGCATACCGTTTAACATAGTGATGCCACTTCTAGGCTTATACCTTAAAGAGATCAAAGGACTATACGTACAAAAAATATTTACATAAATTCTTTCTTGTAGCAAAGTACTGGAACCTGCAGTGGTACCCATCACTTGAGGAATGGCTAAACAAATTATGCTGCATGAACTGAACTATAGAAGACAGAAAAACCCTGCAAGTATTATGAAATGATCTGGGCCAGAACAATTTATACAATAATGATATAAAGACAAATGACTTTGATCAATATGATGACCAAACATAATTCCAGTGGACCAGTGACAGGTGATGGACTTAAAATGAAGAATCCTGTTTTTAGATATGGTTAATGTGGGAATTAGTTATGCTGAGTTTTGTTTGACAAAAAGGTTTTATTTTTCTTTCCCCTCCACTCAATTTTGGGGAGAGGTAGAATTGTAAGATGGCGGGGAGCTAAGAGAGAGCTGCCATTAAAAAAAAATCTAAAAAACAGAAACTCAAAATTACTTCACTGAGTTCTTGGTATACTCTTTAGTACGTAGGACCCTTTATTGCTGGCTCTGGCTCTGTTTCCAAACTCTAGAGCTCCCCTTTTGTGGTCTCTTCAGCTCCTTTCCAACCCATTCTGAGCCCAGGTCTTCCTTTTCATCAGAACCTCAGCTTCTTTCCCCTTGTTCCCTGAAATTTTACAATGACCTCATCGGCTTATTTTTTCCACGTCCCAGGAACGAGCTTGGGTTCTTGAAAGTTATGCCAGCAGAATATGACCTCTTGAAAAGAGGCCAAACTAGAAAGGCTTTATGTACTCAACAGTGATTTGGCTCTTGCTCAAAAGATCCCAGGTAACATGGGAAGTCCACCAGATTGGCCACAGGGCAATGAACTTTTCAGCTATGGTAACTAAAAGATTATCACCTAAATTACAAAGGGTTGTGGAAGGAATACCCATATTTGATGAAACCATAGATTCTTTAAAGTATTTTCCTGATCAACTGGCATATATTTACATATATAACACAAGTCTTATGTTTTATGGCATATGATAGTATAGATATTTCATTAAAATTAAATGTTGGATTATTTCTAGAAAACACTGGTAATCAAATTTAGGGTCATAGTATCACTTCAATCAGTTGCTATCTAGTATGGAATAATAGTGTCTTTCTCAGGAATGTAACTGCCATAATTTCACTCCTATAATCTCATTGTTGTCGATACTGTACTCCTTTCAATACAGATTACAACCTACCCATGACTGGACCATCCTGTGTGACTTGTCTAAATCCTCCCATAAAACAACTTTTCTCTACCTTGACGTAGTGCAGATATCAACGAAGCCAATTATCTGTTACCCCTTGGATTATTTTTCTGGATTAAAGATCATTTTTATGTGAAATCCATCATGGTTAAATGACTAGAGGAAGACTTTTTAATTTCTTGCTTCATGGGGAAAAATGGCTAAATCATCTTTTACTAGCAATGTGAAACTGATACTGAGAAAGTTCACCGTGCTATTTATCTACATGGAAAAAAAAGCAACAAAGGTATTTCAACTTTAATATACTTTAACAAATTAAGTAGTCCCGTGAAGTAACTCAAATTTCTCATTTTATGACAGCATAGGAGCTAGAAAATTCCTCAAATTCAATCTATAGAGTGTTATTCTCAATTTATTTTTGTACTAAATCTTTTTGTTTATCAGTTTCACATAAACTGTTCAAAAAATTCCAGTCATTTCTGAATTTCCTTTTGTACACTGGCCATAATTCAGGGTTTCATTGGTACAGATTTCACTTACAAAATATCTCTGATGAGAGAGTCGTTTTAGTGCCCCTTTCTAAAAGTGCTGGTCAACACATCTTTTATTTTTTCCACTCAAAGCAGCCACTGCAATTTTTCAGTATTTCTATACCTTCGCATACGTATAAAGACTTGGGATAACTTTATGTAAATAGTTCTCAAAATACCCATTTCAAGTAAGATGAAATTGTTTCATTTTAAAGCTACGACCTGGACACTGAAGTAAGTTGCTCAAAGACACCATCTTTAGCAGAACATATAGTCCAAGGACTGAATACTTCAATCTCAGATCCACAAATGTCTATGTAGTTCCATAACTGTAATGCTTTTTTTGGCCTATCAATCTGTCATCAAAGAACTCAAAGTGTTTTCATAAAAATCTCATTTATCTGAACATTGCTAGTGTGAGGCAGTGACCTGAGGCTTTTGTTAATAGGGAAACCAAGAAACAGCATGGTAGAGCCAAATGGAATGAGCATTGGCTTTGTACTGAGAGGACCATTAACATGGGAAGACCATTTAATCTCCTTGGGCCTGAATTTCATCATCAGCAAAACAGGAGGGACAGGGGAATGAAAAGGATTGGACTAGATGACCTCTGAGGTCCCTTCTTGGTTTCAGACCTATGACAGCAAATGACTGACTACTATCTAACATAGCAAACAGAAATCTTAAAGTACTAACAATTCCATGATTTTGCAGTATTTATTTGAAAATATACAGCTGATGTAGTTTTTCCCTCGTATTTATTTTTTCTTAGGAGGACAGCCCACTAGCTAGGTATAAGGAGGAAGGACATAGTCAAAAATGAAGGTGTTATAAAAATGAAAGTTATCAAAATTAATTTTTTAAAAGCAATAATAGCTATTTCAGCTCCTGCCTTTTCAAAGAATATTAGTTTGCAAGCCAGTAAAGATTTGTGTGCATGTCTCTTGAATGAGACAAAAAATCAAATTTTTATAGTAAATAGAAAATGAAGACATAACAGGAGTTTGCGAACTATAGCGCATGGGCCAAATCCAACGTTCCATTTGCTTTTTATATGACCCAAATTTGGCCCTTGGGCTATAGATGACTGACCCCTGATCTAGAGCCTGGTCCCTCATATATAACTAAAGTAGGAAGCTGAAGATGCTATGGCTCGACTTTACTTTTTAAAAATGAAAAGGCAGCAAAACAAAACATAAGATACAGATCACATTAGATGACTGAAAAGATTTCACTGGTCTAGGGTATTACCTACTACTTTCACCAACGTAAGCAATCTTTCCACATTTCATATATAACTGCAGCAAAATTTTATTCCCTAACATAGACCTGTACACTTAGGCTACTCCTCAGACAAGAATGTCTATAACTAGGCCTAAAATCAAAGACGTCCCAATTATCTGCCTCAGTTTCCAACTGGCATAGACTACAAGAAGTTAGGATTACCTCCCCCAACCCCAGAAAATGAGGCACTGGGTTGGATTTCAAGAGAACAGTCACAGTTTATAAAAATACACTCTTGAGTTTCGATCTACTGCATGAAATGAAGTAGCAGATAAATTTAAGCACTTGACTTTTGTAGTTATAAGATCAGATCTTATTTTGAACATATTTATATTAGTTTTCAAATCACAGAACAATTATGAAAATTAATGACATTTAAAAACATTTAAAAAAATATTTCACTAGAATGTCTTCCCACGTATTTTTTGCCATCCTCTCTTGTATCAAAGTCACTGAGTACTAAAGTAAACATTGATTAAATTTGGATGGTATTGAGTTCTTCATGTAATTGCCATCTCCACACCTCCTATAGCTGTCGGTTCTTAAGAAGCAGTTGGTTAATGAGCTAGGCCAAGAACTGGACAATAAGAGAGTGAGCTGGAATAGCACCGGGGAATTGTAAAGTAAAATTTAATGACCTGAAGCTTCTTCTTGAAGCAAAGGTCCATCTGAGGAAGGAAGCTTTATGACATCAATATTCTTCTGGTGATGCAAGTCATGGAATACCACAGACCAATTCCAAGTAATTGGAGTTGAGGGTCATTCAAAGAACAACAGAAAAGTGCATGATGTAGCAGTAGGCTGCAATGTTACCACTGGAGAACTGCACAGGAAGAGCAGTGTGAAGGAGATCTTCAAAGAGATTTATGACCAAAATGGGAGGTGAAACAGTCCCAAGTACCAAGAGCAAATGACAACTGATGGAAAGCCTTTGTCGTTCCAAATGGAGTTCTCCACAAAACATCAGGAGATCTAGAAGAAGGTTCCTCTTATTGTTCTTTATATTCTATGTGAATCTACTTAGATGAGATCTGATCCTCATTAAGAATTCTCTGCTTATTGAAAAGTGTTTCATTATTCCAACAAATCTTAGGTCATTAATTAGTATTTGCTGACACCTTGAATTTTATAAATCACTGAAACTGAACTTTGATAGTCAACATGAATACAAAAAAAGTCTATCTGAAAAAAAAACCCTCTAGATTTTAAACAATGTTTTTCACTATTTTACAGGAACTACTGTAAGATTTAAGAATAAAACACAATACCAAATCAGAAACAGAAGAAGAATACACATGTAATCTATCAATAACAAATTAGTCTTCTTGTGAAAGTTGGCACTACAATGATAAGCTCTCATTCAAATTTAGGAAACGTTTACCATTTCACGAGGTAAATAAAAACGCACTCTGAATAAGAGAATAACATCTGGTGGTTGAGATTTGTTATTAACTGGAATTGAAGGTTCATAAAGAAAATGTCATACAGACTTGGATGTATATGCAAATTACATGGACAGAAATTAAAAAATGCAAGGTTGGAGGAAAAACATTTTCTGACAAGGTTAAAAAAATTTTTAAGTGTGTACCAAAAGTCTTTAAGTACATGGAAAAGTGTGTTAATACATATTTTAGAGCAGTATGTGATTATTACATTGCTAAGTATATATAAAGTCTTTTTTCCTGAATTTATAGTAACTCAGGATATAAAATCTCAGGTATTCTGTTAAGTGTTAGACAAATTTAAATCTATAAAATGTCTGCTTTGGTTTTACTAAAAATCAAGTAGTTATTGCTTTCTGAAAATGCTACAAAGCAAAAACTGAAGGGGAAACTGTTAGGCCATAGAATTTTCCAAAAGCCCTTCCAAATTTCCCTTGAATTATTTATTCACAGTAACTCACTGTGCTTGATTTCATTGGTTAATAGTTTTCAAAGTACTTTCCTACTGTAGTACTGGACAATATAGTGAGCTTTACCAAGAATACCAGGTAGCTAATTAAAAATTCCTATTTTAAGTGCTCAAAGTGCACAAGGTTTAAGTTTTTGTTTCCCTTTTGTTATAGGAAAACCCTTAGAGAAATTCTTCAATTAAAAATTACAAACATTTGCAGAACTACAATGCATGCTAGTCAGTTTGGGTTTTTTTCAAGTAGGGCTTTGATTGTGCTGTTTAAGAATAAAAAGGAGAACAGGGAATAATATCACCAGGTTCACAATCTTGCTCAAGAGCATATATAAAGGTAATGTTATGTACATTTTATTTCAATAAAGACAGAAGACAAACAGCGTAAAGATGCCCAGATGCCCTAAAGATAAATACATTTCAAAGATTCTCATTAAAATGAATCTGTAGTATCTTTTCCTGCAAGCAAAATACCTTTCTTTAAATACAAAAAATCAGTATTCTGAATTGCAAATGCTTTTGCTTTTTCTGCAGAAAATCTGCCATGATTTTTTTTAATGAATAAAGATTTCCCACAAAACAGGCTTCTTCTACATGCTAAATTTTTTAAACAGTTCAGTGACACAATGTGCTAACTACATACACAACAGATAATATAGTAAGAAAACACTCAACCTGATGAAAAGTTAAAATCTTCATTAATACACTGAAAATTGACATAACTCATGCCTTTAAAATCAAAAATACAAAAATTAAATGTTTTCCTAAAAAGATTTCCTTATTTTAAGGACTCATTTGAAAATGAAGCTGCATGTAATTTGTACAATAAAGTTGTACAAGTAAACAGGTAATATACATAAAAAATTAATTGACATACTTCTCAATTATCAGTTGTCCACCTTTAATTTCCAATACTGTACTTTCTTAACAAGCATACAAAATATCAAACTTCTCTTTAGAAAAAGTGCCGTTCTTTGACATCCTTTACACAAAAACAGTCTGAGCCCATGGCATGTTAATGCAGTCGAGAGGCCAAGCATACTAACTTTACAAATTCTACCTTCCATAAAAAGCCTCCTGAAAAGGAGATTACACACCATTATAAAAATATCAACCTCTTATGGTAGCTGCATTAGAGAACCAAGGCCTGAAGACTCTTTCCATATAACATAGAAAACCACTATGATAGCATATGCACAGCACTGGTGGCATGGGGGTACTCTGCACCACAGGAGTGTGCAGAGCTCCTGTGAGGTACCGAGACTGTTACACAGTGGTTTAAACTGATTGTTACCAATAGCATAACAGAGGTACTACCAGCCCATGCAAAACAACTGAAAATACTGAGCCACTGTGCAGAATACTTCATTCTTGGAGAAAACCAAAGGCAGCAGTAACCGAATTGCATCAAGCCCAACAGTTGACCAAACGTATTCTCCTCAAAGATTTGTGTGCACAGCATAGTATGAGGTATGACTTAACCAGCCACATTATGTGCCACTGCAAGATATTGTCATCTGGAATACATGCCATCACAATGGTTTAAATCTTTTGAATATTAGTCATTCATATATTCTTATCTACCAGTCTCTTGATTTTTGAAAAGATTTCAACTACAGTAGAATATTACAGAAACAAAATATAAATGCAGATATTTCTAAATGAAACTTACATGGACTAAAACTAGAGAATATTTTTAAACAAATATACAGTATGCAGGCAGACAAAGCAGGAAAACGGCCATTCAATTGTATAATAAAAAACTAAAATTTGGCTATTTCCAGAAAACTATGAAGCGCCTCAACTAAAAGGAATGCATAATGAAATTCTATTCTAATACAGGTCAAAAATGTAAAAAGGTTATAAACCTTAACAGGAAAAATAAAACAACTTTTACTGGCCATTCCTGTTGAAATGAGAATCTTAAAGTAACAGAAAAGTGGCTACAAACCCACTTAGAGCACCAAACAGAGAGAAAATAAAAGTCCATTTTCATCTCTGTTATTATCATAAAATCCTGTGTTTCTACAGGTCAAACTGCTGGTGGCAGAAACAGAATTCTTTATAAACTGCAGATGTCCTGGACATAAAAAAAATTTCACTGGAGTTGCACTAGTTCTAAAGACTTTTCTGTTCTAGCCTACCTACTGTATGTATTCAATCTGAGATATATATATATATAGATATATATATATATATATGTATGTATATATATATAAAGTCTCTTTCTGTAACCCTTGATTATTGTTGGGCACCAAAGATAAGAAAAGCAAGACGGGGTACAAAAATGCAAAATTTCAACAGTAATGGCAATGTTTTTGTTCTAGTCCATAAGGGTTCTGCATTTTCTCCCCCTTAATTGATTTGAAAAAAAATCTTCATGTTTAATCTGGGGGTAGCAAGTCATGTAAGCGAAATCTGTCTCTGATGTGAGGTCGAACATCCTCATTCTGCAAAAGAAAAAGAAATACAATTAGAAGGCACAGGATTTAAAAAGTAATAAGCTTTGTAGATAAGGTTTTTATAACTTCTATCTTACATGTAAAATGAGAATAGCAAATGGCCTTCTCTCCTCTAATCATCTGTGCTTTAACACTTACAAGCAGCACTGTTGGTCCTTGCCCCGCGCAGCCCCTCCACCCCCGCCAACATTCATAAAAGGAATAAGCCTGCCATTATAAATGCCAAAGGTACCTGAGAAATGTAGCAGTTACGGAATTCTATTTTTTCATATTTAAGTTTTCAAATGAAAAAATGTCAGTAGAAGAAACCCCAGTTTTAGAAATGTGCTCCTGAATTACACAAAGCATCATTATGAATTTGGTTTCTATGCTAATAACTAAATTGCACAAATTTTCCCCCCATGTTTATGAGAATAAGTTTTGCCACAAAAAGTATTCCATAACATTTTAAATCTAAGTTTTCTACTGAATGACAGAAATCCTACAAATGATACCTGTTTTATTTAGCATAATGAAGCAATCTAGAATTATTTTAAAGATAAATAAGCACAAATTCTCTTTTCACTCACAAGGTTTTAAAACAGCAATAAGGATTTTAAAGACTTTCCTATAGCCATCATATAGTATATTACACTGTTTTTCCTAATATAGAAATGGCCAGTTTTATTAAAAAAAAGTTGAGCAGCAACTTAAAAATAGTTTGTTCCATTACTATTCAAGTATTAGATAAAGGAGGAAAAAAAAGATGTTTTATAGGATATACTCACCAGTTCTACAAGTTTCTCCAGAAAAGGAATCAATTTTAAGAGTTCATTGTCATTTTTATCCATGAACCAGCTCTCTATAGGGATTCCATTAGAAAGCTAAAATGATAAATACATTCTATCATGTCATATTAATACATTATCCACTTGGAAAAGCTCAAAACAAACTAGATGTTTAAGGAACTATTCACACAGATTCACAGCAACCCTCTTAAAAGGCAAGAGATCATGAATTTACACATATGTCATTTGACATCATTAAATGCCTCAAACTATTAATTAAATATTTATGCCTAATTTACTTTTCAGTAGTTTCTATCCTGTATATTTTATGCCTCAAACAAATGTGGTTCAATCAAATCTGCTAAATTACTTATAATCTAATGATTATAAATAATGAGATCACAGATATAAAGCTGGAAAAGACCTTGGAGGCCCCCTAAATCCAATCCATTCATGTTACAGGTGAACAAACAGCCCCAGTGAGAGTGTGATTTGTCCCATGTTACAAAGGAATGATTTGAATTCAGGTAGTGACTCCAGAGCCAGTGCTTTTTCTAATATACCATGCTTCTTCCTAAATCTCCTCCAAATAAAAATGCACTAATTTAACAAATATTTGTATGTACCTACTATAGGAAAATTATTATTCTAGGCATTGATATATTAATGAAGAAAAATGAGCAATTTAATCAATATTAAATCTTTGGGTTACAGAGAATCCAAGAATTACCCAAAAGACACTTCACATAGGTAAGATACACAAAAAATAGTGAAAAAAAACAAGCAGTTATTTTCATGTTAAATTGGGTCTAATAAAGATTTCAATGCTAGTTGAAATAAAGAGAGTAAGAAAATAATGGCAGTAAGCCCCTTGTGATTTAAAAAAGCATTTACATTGTCAGCCATCTAAAATAGGTTTTATAAGTAACATCTAGGCTCTCTTAGTCTACTGTGAACTATATGAGAAATGAATGCATGCCGAGTCAAAATAAAATTCCATAAATTAACATGAGTTATAAATGGTGACACTGAATGTAGGCATATATGAATGTCATAGGCATTTATGTATCATGAAGAGGGAAGTTTCAAAATATGCATTTTAAATGGTTCCTTCCCTATGAAAGCTATGCTTGCAAGTAATATAGAAAAAAAATTAGACAGCTGGTTAGGACAATGTTCCCAAATGTCAAAATCAAGTAAATAGCCCAAAAGAATAATGTAAACTTTTTAAATCATTTCCAAAGACCTATTATCAAGTCAGTCAA
This sequence comes from Pseudochirops corinnae, assembly GCA_028646515.1. Lineage (NCBI taxonomy): Eukaryota > Metazoa > Chordata > Mammalia > Diprotodontia > Pseudocheiridae > Pseudochirops > Pseudochirops corinnae. The sequence goes on along the minus strand of CM053589.1, from coordinate 44,508,666 downwards.
AATATTAAGTGGCTGCATGAAGTTTATTTTCCTTAATTCTTTCATCTTCCAATTCTTAATTTAGGTCCTTCTGACAGCTAATTTTCCATATTCTCATTATCAATTTAGTCCTTTAAGTTAACATTACAACCGTTCTGCATTGAACTAAAGTGACAATTTCCAAATCATAAAATTTATGCCTTTCTTCCACAAATTGTCTTCTACTATACGTAAATTTTCTTTCCCAATTTTTCAAAGCTTATATATCTATATCTATACTTATAGATACAGATGCCCCCAATTTCAGTCTAGTAAGTTCTAAACCTACCTGGTAGGCAAAGGCTTGTGGTGAATTGTCAATTATGATAGTTTTTGAAAGATCTCTTCCAAGGATGTTTAAATCTTTTATGTAGTTTCCTTGTACACACACGCAATGTTCACGGAAAAGTCGGTGCCTAGATAGAAAAAATATAAACAGATATGTCAGAGAATCTAAGAAAGTACACAGACTGAAACATACATAAATTTTAAAACCTTAATTGTTCTTTCCCATCTTAGGAAATAACCAAATATATACAGAGGCTTTTTCCTGTGGGCCATCTTTTTACCAACAAAATTCTAAGCAATTATTTAAACCTTATATTCAAATATTACCATGCCTTTAGGAATTTGGGTTTATCCTAAAATTTTTTAATGTTTAAATTAAAAACAGGGATTAAAAAAACTAGGTAAATTGTTTTTGTAATTTATTTACCCAGGAAAGCTCAGCTCAGAAGCAGCATCTGGTTGTCAGCGAGGTCCTGCTTTTTAATCAATTTTCCAGGTGGGATGACTGAGGCACAAGGAGGTCAAGTGACTTGCCCAAGGTCCCATAGTAAGTCAGTGGTTAGCCCCGCATTGGAACCCAGGATCCTCCTGGCTCCCAGTCCTTTGATCTAACCAGTAGAACACACTCCCTATCCCTGTACATGCCAGAATAGAAAATATAAGAAGGAATGTTTCTGCGTTGGCATTTAAAAAAATGTCTTGTTTCGTTTCCTAAAGTTTCCCTTAAAATTTAAGAAAAAGTGTTGAGGCCAAAACATTCCATCATTTCAACTTTCTTGCCCAATTCCCCTATTTCCTTTATTTTAGTATGGGTGTGTGTATGATTATTTGAAAAGCAGGGACAGAGCAAAAGGATAATTTTGATTAAAGTATTATTAAACTTTTTAGAAACCAATATGCTGGATACTAATAAACAATGAAAATGCCACAAGCATAACAAAATATAAATATACAAAGATTTTTGTATTTCTATATATTTTTTCTTCTGTTGTAGTTTCCCTTTAGTGCTCAAAGTGTTTTAACATAGTAAGATATTTCTATGAGATTTCTGTCAATTTAAAAAAGCTTCTTAAGATTCTATGTCTCAACAGATGCTATTTGGCTTCCTTGTGTCTTAATCCCATCACAGAATGTTTCAGGAGCCAGGACTTACTTATATTTTTAAATTTACAACCTGAGTAAAGAGAAAAATTTTCTACATTCCATGTCTCTTTTGTTTTATATAGGAACTGTCAATCACAACAGAAACTGAAGGTCAAAACCAAGCCCTTTACTTATAGCTTATAGGAGCCCTAAGCATGCTCCAAAGCTTCCCATTACATTTAGTATTTTTTTTGGGGGGGGCTTAACTCAAAAGACTAGCTAGCTATTTTCTCCATATTGAACAGATAATGTTCACTGCATTCAACTTCTAATGGCATGACCAAAAAAAAAGCAAAAAGAAAATTCTAATTTTAATCTTTTAGACAAAAGCAGAGCTAGAACACATGCCATTAAAAATGTTTTTTTTTCCTTTGTCAAGAGAGAGAGAGACAAGGATGGGCAAATAGGAAAGGATTAAAAACTAATAGAGAAACCAGAAATACAAATATCAAAGATTGATCTTCAAAAGATGTACTACAGTCAAAGTTAACAAATTTTAAAAATACTACACTTTTGTGACTTCTGGTGGTCCTAAAGGAATATGGGTGAAAGCCTCCTTTTGCAGAATCAAGAGTAAGCCAACTTTTAGGGTCTTCACAATTTTTTTTAAACGTGGTATTAAGTAGTATTTTCTTTAAATTTGCAATACAATATTCACACACTGGTAAAGTCAACTTTGAGGCTGGTCAAATTCTAACACAATTTGTGCAATTAATACTAAAAGTAGCATCAATTATGTATAAATATCAATAGGGCAATGGATGAGAGTTCTTTTCTGTCAGAAGACTACTGCAAATGTAAATGATAAGAACATCGAATACAGTATACATTAAATCTTTCTGATGATTACAGTCTTCAGAAGGTTTAAATATAATTTTCCCTCAAAAGAAGTTAGACAAGATGACCATAGGAACTTTCCTAGTACTCTAAATCTCTGATTTAATATCTTACAAGTATGTTTATAGATATCAGGAAAGGCACGCTGGGGAAAGGGGAGAGCATGGCGTATTTATGCAAATGTTATTGTTTCCCCTTTCCTAATGGCAGCTAATTCCCTTAAACAATACAGAAGACAGTGCTTATATATTTGTAAGTGCCACGTACAAGCTACTATAAATCATGCTTTTAAAAAAACCTTTTTTCAGTGGGCCTGAGTGGCAAGAATTTATTCTGAATTATTCTGAATCATTTCACTGGCCATTTAATTAACAAAAAGCCAAAATAAAACACCTCCCTATGCCAATACAGGCACACCTTGTTTTATTGCACTTCCTTTTTTAGACAAATTGAAGATCTGTGGCAATACCGCAACCAACAAGTCTATCAGAGCCATTTTTTCAATACCACATGCTCACATTGTGTCTCCACGTCACATTTTGGTAATTCTTATTATATCTGTTATGGTGATCTGTGATCAGTGATCTTTGATGTTACTATTATGCTTGTTTTGGGGTGCCACAAACTGCACCCATGTAAGACAGGGAACTTAACTGATAAATGTTGTGTGTTTTCTGACTGCTCCATTGACTGGCCATTCCCCCATCTTTCCCTTTTCTCAGGCCTCCCTATTCCCTGAGACACAACAATACTGAAATAAGGCCAATTAATAACCCTACAATGGCCTTTTAAGTGTTCAAGTGAAAGGAAGAGTCAATTGATTTGACAAACTTCACTGTTGTCTTATTTTAAGAATCTGCTACAGCCACCCTTCAGCAACCACCACTGTGATCAATCAGCAGCCATCAACACTGAGGCAAGATATTTTATACCAGCGAAACAATTAGGACTTGCTGAAGGTTCAGAACATGGTTAGCATTTTAAAATTAAAGTATGTACATTTTTTAAAGATATAATACTATTGCACAATTAAAAGACTACAATATAATGTAAACACAACTTTCATATACATTGGGAAATAAAAAAATTCATGTAAATCACTTTACTGCAATATTCACTTTATAGCAGTGGTCTGAAATTGAACCTACAATATCTCTGAGGTATGCCTGTACACATTTTCAATTAGAGACTAGAAAGTATTCTAGGAGTCTATCTAGTCACTGACATAGACTGTCCTCAACAGCAGCTGCTAATCGTGTCCAGTGAGCCTCATACTGAGATAAGACAATTTTTCCTAGAAAGTCTTTCAGAACACAACTAAATAAAATATCTTTAAATCTATCAATGTACATAGTGTATTAAGTATGTTAAGAGGTTATAATTTATATTACTAATTTAATGCTGGTTTTTACAAGCTACCTACACAAATTGGTTCTAATTTAATGACAGAATAGCTCATGCGTTAAAAGTTAATTTAATGTTGATTACTTCAGTCTGATTAATAGTAAGCTCCCAAAATGACACAAAACGCTTGTACACTAAGATGTATTCTTTCAAAGGAAAGCAAAATATTATTAAACTTCAAGGTATTTTTATGAAGAACAAATGCCAAAGGGGCATGTTGCTAAGCCATCTTTGCTCCTGCAACTTCATGTTAAGGAGATAAAGTTTACCTGTTTCTAAAGCAAGTCAAACTACATATATAAGGGTTCAAAGATCACAGAATCATAGGTTTGGAGCCATTTAGTACCACCCCCTTAGTTCACAGAGGAGGAAACTGAGACCCAAGGAGGTTAAATGACTTGTCCAAGGTCACATAAACAGTGTTAGAAGCAGGATTTGAATCTAGGCATGCTAATTCGGAGCCAATGCTCTTACCAATGTACCACCCTGCCTCCACACATAAGAGCAAAACTAGTTCTTTTAGTAGAATCTCAAGCAAAAAGAAGCACTATATAGTCTCCTCAGAGAAATTAAGTTCACAGATTTTTATTTGGGAAAAATAATCCCTAAACTTGGGCAACAGCACAAAGTAGTTGTCTGTACAAAAGCTAAAGCTAAATACTCAAGGGTGGATATAACTTGCTAAAAATGCCTTTTAATGGCTGAACACTTTATTATTGAGTCTAGGATTTTTATACTAAGAAACTTTTAAATGTAACACTTGTGGAAATAGATATCCCATAGCACAATTATCTTATTTTAAAGGATAGAACATAACATAACTAATTTTGAAGCTATTTCTAAATTGTGCCAACAGCCCTAGCTAACCAGGAACACTTTGCACCTGTTGGTTTAGGACAGAAGACAAGGACCTAATAAGCACAGTGCCTTTTCTGTGACAGAAACATCAGTAACTGATAAAAACAACCCCAGTATCACCGAATCAAACCAAATGAAAATATAATTGCTAATCACTTAATATTTCTTGTTAAAGGATAAATTTTATTCCCAAGAAGCAAAAAGATTAAATTTGATCATTCCTGCCAAAGTCAACTTAATTTAAGTATAAAAGATGACACCATGCATTCAATATCTCAGAGACATATAGTGAAAAAAACATCATGCACACAATGAAAAATTCTCTCTCCTCCCCAACTCCCTTCTCCCAAAGAAATGGAATATACAGATGTCACAGTAAATATATAGCCTGTAAAGAAAGTCTGTCTGGGGTTATTACATTATCAGAGTTGCTTAAAGACTTTGAGGAATTAAGTAAATTGTTTTCATTCATTCCACAAATACAAATCTATAAATGTAGCCAATTTAAAGTGGCCTTTAAAAATGAAATAGAACCAGACTGTTAATAGTAATTTCATAGATCAGTGTGACAGACATTTCCACTATTTTTTTAATCAAATTTACCTGACCAGCTGCTTTTTAGGGTCTAGTATGTTCAGTAACTTGTCTGCATACACCTTCTTAGAAGCAGTAAAAAGAATGATCTACAAATTCAGGGGAAAAGAAGTAATCATTATACATGATCTAAATATGGGTATTATACTGAATAAAATAAAACAAAGATGTAATTGATTTAAGTATTTTTACCTCATAAATTTGAGACATACGTTCCAGGAATTCCCTGAAGAATGGTCTTAATCGCACATAAACCTAGAGTAACACAAAGAAAGGCTTAAGTAGATGATTACATAAAGAATGAAAACAACTGCTGTGTTCTAGGTCTAGTGTATTCAAGCCATTAATAATTTCGTAACAGAAGTAAACACTCATGTAACAAGTTGGAAAGTAACTGAATCCAAAATATATACCAAATAAGCAAAGTTACTTTTGACAGGGTAACAATAGCTATAATCATTTTACTTTGAATAGTTCAAACAGTAGCAAACACTACAATCATATTTCAGTTGGAAAATAATTTAATGAAACATTTTAACTAAAAACTGGAAGTTTTCCCTCGAGATTCTGATTCACCAATCAGCTCCATCTTCCAGCCAGGTAGTATCCATCCAACTATAAGAGACTCTGTGTGCTGAGCACTAGCTGATCTGTCTCAATGACCTTCCTCAATGAATATTCAGTGTTTCTTCTTAACAATTACTTGCTAATAATACTTTTATGTCTCCAGCTAAGGTGAGTTGATGAAGGGGATGTCTAGACTGGTGGGTTTAAATAACCAAAAACATATCAGAAACTATCATGTTATTTTCCTAATATATAATTCAGAAGTGGCATCTATATTAACACTGCTGGATTACTACTTTCACGTTAAGAAAAGCAAGTCAGTCATCTATCAAAATACTTACTTATAAGCCTATTACTGTCAATATTAAGAAAGGCTATGGGATACCTTATACAACATTTTTATCTCTTTGCCCACATTAAAAGTAGCTTAATTATACAGACACACAACATCCAAGAACCATGGAAATACATCATTTTACCCCCTCCCCAAAATAATTATTTCTAACATGAAGGGGCATCATATAATTTCTCCAAAATTTCTCTGTTCATTGACAATTTTTCCAGGCACTATAATTTCAGAGTATCTTCTATCAATAGAGATAGTAACTCCCCTATAATGATTTTTGGGAGTTTTGTGATCAAAAAAAAATTTATCGTTCTATATTCAACCTGCAATGTGCCTTTGGATTTACCAAGGTCATTCCATCACAAATCCATCTAGGTTGGACACGCTAGAGTTCATATTCCACTGTGTCACCTCCATAAAACAGGTAGGATGCAGAGGTATCTTTGCTTGTGTTGCAAAAAAAAAAAAAAAGCCTTTGTAACCTATCTATAAAGAGGCAAGATCCTAAGGGCCAGTTATTAGTAACAATAAAAAAAACCACAAAACTACTTAGTACATATTGTGTTAGATAAGAAAAACTGATAACGGCAAAGTCAATAAAAATATAAATGTTGAATATAGCATAAACTTCTCAATGTGTAAGATTTAGTAGATGTAATAAATTCTTTCACAATTGAAAGACTTCTACATTCCCCCCCAAAAGGCCGATTATTTTCAGTGGAAAGGATCTTCCAACAACTACAAACTTCTTGTATCACCTCGGCATCCACATGGTGACTACAAATATTCTATAGGCTAGGTAGTAAATAAATACTTGCTGAATCAACAAATGAAATGTACCCCAAAAGCTGAGGTGAGTTCTTGGGACATCCAATTATTTGTATTTTGCAGTATGCAAAATGTTTATCTGGGAAATCTTAAAGTAGGTGCTCCACCAAACATTTAGCTATGGTGATGACAAGGGCTTTGTGGAAAGCCAAGTCAGTTTAAAAAACTACAGTGAAATATTACTGAAATCCACTGAATTTAATGAATGGAAAATTCCATTAGTACAACTATTCCTCTGACCCCATAATTACTACAGATTGTTCATGTTCATACTTGGAATATAAAGAAATAAGACTTATTACTCCTTTCTAATCAAATATAAGCCTCATCTGGATTTTGATTATCTCGTTTCCTTACTACTCTTTATCTTCCCTTCTGTGCTTCAATCTATCTAACCACAAAAATCCTAATAATTGGTCACTAGCTTTTTATTTGTGGCCTCATTTTTGTTCTTATATTACTGTTCAACATACAACAGAAAAATTGGCTAAAGCTTTCAAGGCTAACAAGCTTAATTCTATTCAAGCTCTACTTCCCTCATTATTGACTCATGTTTGTCCAGATCCTAAGAAACAAACCTAGCACATTGCTGGTCATAAAAATCAAAGTGTAGCTCCTTAGTTTTCCTGCCTACAATCGAGAGAGTAGGTTAGGGGTCACCTTGACCCTACCCCCCTCTTCTTCCCTCCCCCCCCCCGCCATCTTTAGGTTAGATATCCACGGTCTAGTCCAAGAACATATTCATCTTAATTATGTCACATCCCATTCTTTATTGCCTATCAACAAATCAGCTTCTTTGCTGATAATGCTTTATCACCATTACCTAAGGCACCCTGCCTCACCCCCTGCAACTTTATTATTTATAAAAGGATGGATATAACTGAGGAAACATTATCTCTTTCATAGGAGATAAACAGTTTCATTCAAATAGTCTTTCACTAGAATTTTAGCAAACTGAAACCACGGTTCAATCTGTTCTAAGAAATACACTCCCAATAGTAAATTCAGTCAACAGTCATTAAATGTTTACTATGTGCCAAGCATTGTGCTAAACCTCCAGGACAGTATGTTTTCTACCCAGGATCAGTTAATTCCAGAGTATACTTTGTGGTTAAAATCATTTGTTCTGCAACACCTCCCCCCTCCCCCAAATCCAATAACAAAAGCATCTATTCTCATGATGAACCAAGAGCTTCTTACTAGATAAATCCCTGGTAACACACTGCCCATGTAACTAATACTTTCAACTTGCACTTCCAATTAATTACATTCTCTCTGACAGTTAACAGAAAAGTCTTACAAAAGTAGGATTCTATTGTTACTTAGGATAGGGTCATCTTTTATAAATGGTCAAGAACAAAATGAAAAAACTGTTCAGCTTTACATCTGAATCAATATATTTTTTCAGTTTTTTATGTGTCGGGCTATATGGCAGTACATGATGAACTACTTGAAGAGTGACAGACAGATATTCTATTATTTATGCTTTTTCCACAGCAATAAAGCTTACAAATTACTAGACAAAATTCTGCTCAAAAAAAATTCTCAAACAGACAGCAGATATCTACTTCACAGACTGAGCGTCCAATTCTACAATATCAGCTTTTATCTTTCTTTTTTTAACCTTAGATACGATCACTTATAGCTTCACTACAGCTACTAAACCTCTTTAAAAGAGGAATCCTTGACTAGTGTTCAGTTAATTCAAGTGTCTACTGTGTCAGGAATTGTTCTAGATGATACAAGAATTAAAAAACAACCAACCAACAACCCAACAAATCTAGCCCATTCACATTTTTGACAGCATGACCTAACTACTGACTTTTCAAATTTTTAAAAAATCAAGCTAATATTTTGTAAATCATGTTGGGAAAGAGGTACAAATGCCTATCATATATTCCTTTTGTTTTGACTATTATGTCAACTTTAAATTTGATACGTTAAAAAATGCATGTACAGTATTTCTTAATTTAGGAATTTTTTTGTGGGTTATGGGAGGAGGGAAAGGGAAGACTGTTAAAGTGTACTTCTTATGAAAGGAGGTGGACTATTGTCTAAGATAGAAGTTTACCACCTCAAGTTAAATGTTTCACAAGATTTGGTAGAGAATACAGGTTTGAAGTAGATGAACAGGAAGTGAGGGGATTTTGTATAAAGGAAGAGGTAAGGAAAAAGAAAAGCTGGGCTGCTGAGTGAGATCAAAGAAGATAATTAACCATGGACGTACAGAACAGAAATCAGGAAAAGTACAGGAATAAAAAGGATTGAAACAGTAGGGGCTAAAAGTGTGAGCAGACACCTGGTGATAGCAACAGAAATATACAGAGTTTATTTTTGGTCATCACTGGATAAGAACAGGTTAAGGAAGGAATTTGGAAGGGGAGGCACACTTGCATTTGTCAGACAATGTTTGAGATGTTAACCATTTATTAAACTCTTACTTTCATAGGTTGATCTCAAAAGGAAAAACAATTCTGTTATACTTATTGTCCATGCCCTTTAAATGCCTCATACCCCTACAGTACTAATCTCAATTTGGTTTCTCTCATCTGCCTTTACCCTAAGCCTTAGCTGAGACTCCTCTTTCTTCTCATCTAACCGTCTTTTTCACTCTTCAGTTCATATTCCATCTAACTACTTCTAATTTACATCCCTTTGAAACGCTGCTATCCTTTCCCAAATGGAGCTGAGGTCATGTCTCAGGATGGGAGTTTAATTACAGTCCCACCTTAAGAGCCCACCAATGTCCACAGAAACTACTTCCTCCAAAATATTTTTATCCCCTCCCCAATAAAAGCCAATACATGTGGAAAAACATGTCACATTTTATTAACAGCTAATACTATTACGAAACAGTTATTGTACATTTTTTAAAAAACCAAAGACATTTTCATTAAATAGATTTGATTGCTAAATGAACAAGAATTTGTGAAGATGCCTGTTAAGACAGGCCTTCTGGTTCAATGTCATTCGTCACATTTACATCAGCAAAGGTGTATTAGTTATAAGCTGTCAACTGAGATACGGGTATAACGTGGTTATACAGAATTGACTGCTATAATGGTAGTTATTAAATCTGGTTTTTGTGGATTTTACTAAGAATAGGTTGAGGCCTGTCCTTTTGACTTCAAACTCAAATTCATTAGTCTCTCTGACAATGGTTAGATTTCAAGCTGCATGGCTGCCAATGTCTGCTAAAGAATTAGCTCAAAGACTGCAATTTCTGTCACAGAAAAACCGTCAAGAAACTTAAATGAACAATTTTTCAGGACAAAATATTTCAAACAGAGCTATCAAGCCTAGCTGATGAGCCTACTAAACCCTACACAAAACAAATAACCCTAATGGTTTTTCTATAAGGTTCAAATACCTCTTTTTTAGAAATAAAAACTAGCAACCATTGGGGGAATGAAGAAGAACAGAAATTTGAGTTTAATAAGAGAAGAGCATACACATTCATCTAGGTTAAAACATACGTGGTGTTTGTTCTTAAAGTAAAGTGAGTGGGATATTTAAATAGTATTGGAGTAATATGATTAACCTTATGTAGTCAATTAAATAAGTACTGGCATGAACTAATCACTTCAGGCACCTAAAAGTTAACTCAGAGGTGTACAGGTGGTATGAATAAGAAGATTCCACAGAGCTGAAGTAAAAAGCCACCATCACAAAAAGATAACCTAAGACTACTACACTAATGAGCTGGTTCTCTAACAACTTTAAGGTTTTTAAAAATAGGTACAATTTTCTTGGAGCACAGAAATGTAGACTGAATGACAGGGCTACAGATGCCAGACCCAAACCTTTGTCACAGAAGACCATTCAGAGATTTTAATACAGTACTTGGTTGGGGATGGGGCTATGGGGGTGTCATCATGGGAGAAGGACAATAGAAGATGAATCTAGGGTATATAAATCAGCTGAGGGAAAAAATTCAAAGCCTGAATAAATCTGTAAGTGAAAATTTTTCATGCTTATGAAGGTCAAATTGAAATTGAAGTTTCATATATGAACCTAAATAATTTAGAAAAGAATAAAAAAAGGACATTTAACGAAACTAAGAAAACACGCTACTTTAATAGTGTATAGTTAACCAGTAAGATTCCAAATATGCAAAACATTAAACATATTTAAATAATATTTAAAAAGTATCACTAAATTTAAAAGATATATCCTTTCAAAAAACAATAATCTTCTACAAAAAAAATTTTTTAAAGGGAAAAACCTTAACATTCATAAATTCTCTTATCTCTGAAAAGCAGACTGTGGGTTCCATTTTGCCTTTAAAAAGATGTCTTGACTTGAATTATTCATGCAAATAATTATGAAATAGTTAATAAATACTGATGAAACAAACAATTTCAACATCAATAGTTACTAGTAAACCGAGGGAAAACTTATTTTTCCTAAGATTTATCTACAATTAACTACAGAAAGTTTGTTCCACTGAAATATTCATTTCTTCCTTTATTTTTCATGGGTTAAAATGTCATTTTTGTGATGTGAACACTTTAGACTTTTATATTTCAATTAAAAAATGTAAACCATCAACAAAATGCCATTTGGTCAAAGTTCACTTAATCATTAATCATAGAACTCAACAGAGGCAGAAAATGCTTGTGTACTTTTTACAGCTCTTCAATCTAGGGTCTTTTTGGACTATTTCGAATTCTCTTCAAGCAAAAACAAAACAACCAAACCTAATAGGAGTGACTACAGAGAAGAAACAAAGGCCAATCACCGTTTACTACTATGTTGTCATCAAAATTATTCCAAGTTGTAAGATGCTCAAGAGGCAATCACTGAAGTAAAGGATAAGAAGCTGAATCTTTTGCTGAGTGTGGCTCCCCATGCCTCCCGTACCCCAACTTTAACCCCAAAATAACTTCTTCTAACAAAACAGATGAGTTCAAGAATAAAAGCTTCCTCTTAACAAATAGCTCCCTACTGGATCCTATCTCTCCTTGAATGTGCTTACCACAATCTGATTTCTGGACAGCTGACCCCAAAGTTTGTTGGTTTTACTGTTCTTCAGAAAGTCACTGGCTAAAGTCTCATTGGAGAACACAGCCCAAAATCTCTGATGCCCCTGCCACACTTTACAGAATGAGAAGTTGGACAACAACACAGTTAGCTTTGGTTGCACTGTGGTAGAACATGAGGCATCTTCTTTTTGTCTTCAATCAGCCACATGATTGGACTAAGTAGCTGTTATATCTTCAAAAAACAGAGCTCCAGTTCTTGATGGAGAGAGAGGAAGGTCATTGAGGAGGTGATTCAGCTCAAAAGCTGACTGAAAAATCTGTCTTTATATTCAATCAATCCTGCTTGTGGATAGAAGTCATCTTCTGGATGGAAGAGGGAGTGAGATGACCTACAGTCTTGAATTGGTGGATCTGCAGGAACAGAAACTAAATACAGTGGAGACCTCTTAACTGAGTAACACCACGAGATGGATTTCCTGACAATGTGCCAATATAAGTTAAATATATATATATATATATATATATATATATGTGCTTTGGAACTGAACATGCATTTCTGTTTTCTAGATATTGAATGCATTTATACAATTATGAAAAAGCACATTTTCCAATTATTAATTAGGTCATTTGCTTTCTGGGAAAAAAAAATCCTGAATTTAAAAAAAAACATGAAGACCCACACAAACAAAACCCTGTGTGCTTTTTTCCTTGGTGTGCTCCACACCTTGACTAAGAAGAGAAATGCGGGTTTAATTCTGAATGATTTTTATTCCACACATAATTCTACACATTTGACTTAACAGAGCTGAGATGGCCCATAGTACTGTCTGTGGCAGAAGTGCAGAATTTATATTTGAGAAGGACCACATAGGTCTCTTGCTCCCTGGAGGCAGAATTAAAGACTGTTCCAAGTTGAAGATCTAAGACTTTCTTGGGCTGTTATTTGCTATCAAATACTACCTTCTACTCAATTCTAGTTAAAAAATAATAACAACAACTGAAACATACTCCTATTCATCTACCAGAAAAGAAAAGGACATAGGGCAGGGTAACTTCTAAATGTTAACAGCCACTTTAGATTCTACTAAGGGTAAACAGCTGCAAGACTAGCTATGAAAAGACTAATAAGTCTACAGGCAGGATGGGTGTAGAACTATTCCTGTCTCTATTTCTGAATAAAAGCTTTGATGAAAATGTGTATTTTATTTCCTTCCTTTTGTTTTAAAAGTGTGTAAACTTATTGTAATAACACCCATAAACAAAGAAAAAGAAAATATTTTAAATAACCTCCTTTGGAGAAGAAGAGAAGGAAAGAAAGTGTATGGATAAAGTTAAATACATGCCAAAATAGAAAAAAGAGAAACTAATTTCAAATAACACTTTATCTACAATATTAATACGGCCTTAAGAATCTAATTCAGATAAAGATTTTAGTTATATTTCAATATTATTTTATTTTTAATTTCAAACAAGTTTCTGGTTTAAATGCAAGGGTAGACCCCTCAAATATAAAACTAACATTTTCCATGTTGCTTATTTCTTATTTCCATGTTGCCATACTGTATTATAGTTGTTAAATATTTAAGTTATATCTTACCTAATAATGTAGTTTCTCCAAATTCTCCTAGATCATCTCAGACCCTTGTGTATATTTCTTCTTTGCCAGCAGATGGAGACAACACCACTGAAAGTTTAAAAGACATCATTCCCTGTTTAAAGGGAGCTTGCTGGTCTGAAAATTGTGGGGAACCCTAACCCAAAGATTTGTCCAAAACTGGTAACTAAAAAACTAGATGTTTCGAAACAGAAGTATGACTACATCAAAACTATAAAAACCAAGAAAAGGTACAGAATGGTCACCATGAACATCCTCAAAATATTTCCAATGGGGAACTCTACCCATGAAGTAGTACCTAAAATAGTTAACATTCAAAGGCTAGCAACATCTCTAAGTTTTTAAACAATCAACTCTAACTCTCTGCTCCTACATCAGTATAGAATATTTATTTTTTTCAAGTTTGAAAGTCCCTTATTATACACTCATTCAGAAGTAAAATCTCTTTGAGAACATCTAAGAAAACAAACATCCTTAGGATTACATTGAAACGGGAGAGCAATTTTGAGATTTTTTTCTTTGCAGTAATTACTTAGATATACTTCCAGAATCATGTGCATAATATGATATGACATCCATATTCACAAAGAATAATCTGAACTTTATAAACCAGGTGGAGGAAGGGGAGGGGGGGAATAAAGTTAAAGCAGAAATGGTAAGAGGGTAGAAGAGACTTCAATTCAGATGTATGAAATATGGAAAAGAAATTGGGAGGAAGAGGGAGTCAAACTCCTCTACCTTCCAGGTTCGCTATTTCACCACTAAAAACCACACAGACCAAAAATTAAAATATTCCGGAAGTTCAAGATACAATAGAAAGCAACATTAACAAGTTTTTCAAATCAAGACCTTATTTCCTTACAAATCTAATAAAACCAAAATCAATCACAGAGAAAATTAAGCTGCTCTTATGATATTCATCTCAACATTTCTTTTCCAGAAACATACTAACCAAAACCAATATCAACTGTTTCATAATTAGCTTATCTATTTGTAAATTTAATCAAATAGTTTCATTTTGCCAGATAAAATGAACATCCAGTTTAAAAAAAAAACCCTGAAAGGACCTCAGATAGTTCTCTTTACACACAGTTTTTTTCTCTTCCCCATTTCATCAGTATATTTCATCAGTAGTGGGCAATTCAAATTTAAAAAGTTGCCATAGTATCTAGAAGTTACTCTAATACTGAGTTCAAATAAAGTAGCACTTGAAGCAATTGCTAAAATAGATCCTGTGATCATGATCACTCCATACTGTGAAGGTTCAGCAATTTCTGGACCAAAGTCTACTCAATTCAACCAACAAAGAATCCACTTGTGACTGAGTAAACAACCAATAAACCAACTTCTGATCGTGTACTATGTGTAGATATCTACAGATTTTTCTTCCCTCAGATTTTTATATGTCTAGGCAGTCTTTCCCCTGTCATTTAGCATTGCACCTGGGGTACCTTTCCCTTTCCCATGACTATTAATTAGCATATACTCAGGGAAGGCTAATCCATTTTAATATTATCACCTTATGGTGCTTCTTCATAGTTATCAAAATATATAAAAATTTAATTTGAACTCCAAAACCAAATACATACAACTATTTTTCCCCACACCATCAATGATCCCTAGCAGTAATACAGATGAGGTATATGCATCTATTTACAAAGCCTTAAGCAAACTGCTGACTACAAAATACAGAATTCTGTAATTAAAAGAGCTAATTGAGATAACCACAGATTCTAAAAACTACATCATAGCAATATAAAAATATTGACCAACAAAAAAAATTAGTTTTCTTATATTTAGGGGGATTAACAAAACGAAACAAAACCAGATATGTTAACCTGGTAATTTTCTCTTAGGGGATCTACAATTTCAGTGCTCCTGCCTCCACCTGCTGGCAAACAAGATTATAAAACTAAGCAGAAGACACTGGTAAAAAAAAGAATGTTAGCATTTTTCTCAACAAATTAATGGTTTTATGTTACTATTTAGCCATATTACTTTATTAGTAAAGTCTTTTAAATTTCTTATGAAATCCAAGTCATTACACATAGTTGTATACAGATCAACATGTATATCTCTTAAGAATTGTAATAAAAGGTCTCTGGGTTCAGTATGTTGTCTAAAAGGTAAAAAATAAATTAATAATTTATAAACATCTTTCCTAATAAATGGCATCTTACCTGATAAATGACATCTTGGAAAAGGACTGGAAAAGTGAGTGCAGCGTCCTCTAGTTCATTCAGACTACAGTGCACTAGTGTTTCATCCTAAAAACAAAACACACATTGACCGAAGGAAGACCTCAAATGAATTTTAAAAAAATTTATTCTTTTCATTATCACCAAAAAGCAGCATTCATTAAAGCACTCATCCATATGTAGAATTATTTAATTTATAATTCTTGACTGCAGAGTTTGAAAGTTATCACTACATACTGTCCAGCAATTCCTACCTGAAGTCTCGAAATACTGCGGTGGCAAGATCACTACTACAAAAAGTCTTATATAAGTGGAAATCTTTTTCAATAAGCAAGAATAGTGTGTGTGTGTGTGTGTGTGTGTGTGTGTGTGTGTGTGTGTGTGTTAGGAATTTTGTATATTTGAGTAAACCAAAATAAATTCTAGACATGGAGAGTAAAGAGGGGCAAAGAGCAATAGACCAAAAGTCAGAAGACCAAAGTTCTAGTCCTGGCTCTGCCACTAAGTATTTAGCTGTGGCATCTTGGGTAAATCACTTTTTGGGTCTCAGTTTCTCCATCTTTAAAATAACAGGGAAGGAGAACAGTGGAAGGCACCGAACTAAATGTTTAAAAAAATCTCTTCCAATTCTAAAAAAATCCTCTTGGGTATGTAAAGTTAAAGAGGCAAAGTAGACTCAAAACAATCTTGGTTCTTAATTTCTTTCTGCTCACTGAGAGGAAAAAGGAGGCTAAGGTTAGGAGTCATTAATTGTAGATATGAAAATTTTCTTTTTTTTTTTTCATTCAAGTCAGCATGATGAAAGTAAGATTTTTTCATTTAAGATATCATAGTACTTTTTTTTAATAGAGAAAATAATCATAGAGAAAATTCTTTAATTACTTAGGACTAAATGAATTCTAACACTAATGTCCATCTTTTTGACTACACACCACATACATGCTACACACTTGGTATATGCTTGTTAATTTAAAATTAACTCTACACAGCAAAATGTCAGGGGATTTGCTTATTTAGTCTCTTAACTTTTCCTCTCCACTAGAATCAAATCATGAGCCAATCTTGTTGCTTTTTCAGCCACAACATATCTGAATTTCATTATTCTCCTCTATCACCTTCCACAAAAATGGTGAATTACTAAGCACAAATATCTTAAAGATAGTCTTCTCCCCACCACCTAAACAATAGAGTTCAAAACACTGTAACAGCTAACTTTACTATTATGATAAATCTTTACCATCAAATCACCTTACAGCTTCTACCTTCCAAGAAATCTTGAACTATTCATGTCATTTTAAAACTCTCCATACCTTCTTAGCCCTATCACTCTTACCTTCCTATTTATCCTCAGCATTCTAGTGAAATAATTACTTGGTGTACATTAATTTCTTCAATCATTGGACTTCCTCAATCCATCCCATTCTTTTAACACAATTACCTACAAAAAATTCTATTTTATATCTAATAAGCTATCTTCAAAATTTTAATCCATTTGGATGCCTTTTGCAAGTCACGTTAGGCTGAGATATGTCAAAAGCAAATAAATACAGCTATCTGCCAAATTCTGAAATCCAGATTATTCTCACTTAAAAAAAAGGAAAAAATGCTTTTCCTGTATATGAGGTCTGCACAAGGGCTAAGGCATGTCTTTTCCATTATGGAGGGCATCAGACATGCTGCGACTTTTTATAGTGAAATAAACAAAGGCCTTCCCAATATATAGGGTTTTTTTGTTGTTTTCCACATAGAAAAGATGGAAGGGGAATGCAATGACTTTATGAAAACAAGATTTGATCAGTATATGTGTTTGGGTTACATAGTTGTGAGCTTTTTAAAGATTTCTTCCTATTAAAAAAAATTAAGTTTTTATTCATATCAAGAGAACACGTAAAGTGTCAGTCATGGTAATGGGGTCATGTTCTGGGCCTCTATTATTAAACTCTTGGCAATACAAGTTTCCTGGCATTCAACACTACTTAAAAATAAGCATAGTGAGATGGGTATAATCTTACATAATGAGCTTTACTAAGATAAGTTCTATATGGTTCTCGCAAGGAAAGATGATCCTCCCCAAAGAGAAGGAAATCTGATATCTAAGAATTGTGCTTACGATGAAAAGAAAGAACTTAAAATTTGGGTAGATGGAAAAAACTGGGTTCTAGGGATAAGATTAAGCAATGATAAGAGAAGTCTGTCTTCCTCTATAAATTATATACTCACCAAGTCTAGGACTAGGGAAAATTCCGGTGTACTTCTTGTTTTCAAAGGAAGAGCTGGCTTCCTATTTAGTTGTTCCTCTGTCAATGGGGGAACATGCTTGATAAAATAATAGCTACAAGAAAAAAGTTTATAACAATTACATCAACATTCTATTTGTGCCCACTTTTAAACTGCTAACTAAAGTTTATACTTAACTGAAACACAGCATATTAAAATCTAAGAAGGAATACAAGCTGGAAGACAACTAAAACTCAGTAGATACAGAGGAACTTTGGTGCTTTAGTAAAATCATTTATACTTACAAGTCAATAGTAAAATCACTTATACTTACGGATCAAATACTTCCCAATCTTCTTCATAGGTTGCTTCTGCATGGGCTGATGAATAACCACTATCTGGAGACACAGGTGCTAAAAATTCAGTAAAGTAAAACAAAACATTTTACTTAATGCTTAAAAGCTTCAATAAAGTTAAGTTTTTTACTACTTTGACATTTCTACATATAAAGTCCTGATGCATTTTTTAACTTTTAAGAGCTTAATTTTTAAGTATGAAAAATAAAATATAAACATTTTAAAACACATTAAATAATATGTTCTTATTTCAGATACCATGATATGATGAGAACAATATTTAATGATTAATCTGGCAGTAGTTCTTAGGATGGACTGGAGATCCAAGTAGAGAGCCTGGGATCAAAGAGGGCCACCTGAGAGACTGTTCAAATCTAAAGTGATGACAGCCTGGATGTAGATAGTAAAAATAGGAATGGGACGGAAAGGACAGATATAGGCCTTTCAAAGGAGGACTGACAAGAGTTGGTAGTTTTTTTCCTTCCTGTTTTCTTCATAAGGTGAAAGATGTGCATGAAAACGAATAGTTAAATTTGGATAAACTAACTGATAGTTCATAATATTAAATGTAAACTCACTTATGAAGAGAAACTATTCCATACCAGATATATACTGCCTTACTTAGCTGTGTAAATAAATTTTTTCATTCAATTGTGAGAAAGAAAATCATTAAGTATCAAGTTAGTCTTGCACTTACATTAAGTCCAAAATGAAATAAATTCAAACCCAGAAAACTACATTAATCTTTTAAAAAATTTATTTTTAGTTTTCAACACTTTTATAAGATTTTGAGTTCTAAATTTTCCCCCTTCCCCTCTCCAAGACAGCATGCAATCTGACACATACAATCATAATAAACATAAGAAAACTCTATTACTAAGACATTGTCACTTGACAATTTTGGAAACATTAACAGAACAATTTTGAGGATCTTGTAATTCATTGGAGTCACTGGGTCCCTCTCACTGTATATGATGGCATAATTCTGATTACTTCAATAATAACTACTTACATTTTAACGTATAAGGTTATCTTCGCCCAAGGGACACCATCTTGGAAGGCAGGTTTCCACTTGGGTATCAGTTTATCTTCCCCTTTAATCCTCTATCTTGAAGCCAAGGTTACAATACTGTCCCAAATTCAATAAAACTGCTGGAAGCCACCACCTAAAACTTTGGGTTTTGTTCACTCTTTAAGGTTCGGCATACTGTTTTCCTCCTCCCTACAGCTAGCAAAGCCCTTCAGTTTAATTCTGAATTCCCTGCACTCATTTATCTATACTCTCACTGTTTTAGGAGCAAATTCCTTATCCTTGATATGTACTCCTGATTCATTTCAATGCCATACCTCTCCCAAGTCCCAATCAACTATCTTTTATCCATGCTTACCACTGGAAGACTGCATTCTACCCCACTATCAAAGAAGTAATCCACCTTACGCTCCTACCTCCTCATACTGAAACATGGCTTTTCTACCATACCACATTCCTCATTAATCCTCACACTGGCCATTGCTTCTCTCAATTTCTCTCAATCCACTTCAAGCCTAACATGTATCAGCATATTTCCTTACTTTCCACTGCTACTTTAAAACCTGGTTCTACCACTATCATCTGACCACCTCTCTTTTACTTGATAATACTTTCTCCCAATCCACTATCATCTGATCTACTTACCTCTAGCACACTCATTTTCATTAACTTAACTTCAGAACCTGGCTTAGCACCTGCCCCTGTCATCATCATAGACAACAATGTTCAAGTTGATGACCATTATGATTTCTTGGACTTTTAAATTTTCTTAAATTTCCACAACTCTAAAGATGATGCCCATCTTCACTAAAATGCTGTCACCACCAGAGGAGCAGTCATAGCTAGGCCTTACTATCACTTGAAACTGCTCAATCTCTAACTTTTTCAATTCAAATTCTACCAGATCACAACCTCCTGTCCCTTCCATTTCTTTCAAAATCTGAATCTTTGCTCTCACCATGACCTCTGGTTTCTCAAACACTAGTCTCCAAAGGCCATCCTTTTGACTAGGTTTCAAATCCTCATCCTTTCTTTATAGCTTGACTGTAGTGTATGCAACTGGTTAGTTTTTTTCATTGATACACACTTTTCCCCTGACCATCCGATGTTCTTGTCTTGCTAACTCCTCTTCCCATCATCTGGCTCTTCATCAAAGTCTTTGTTCCCAAGCAGAGCTAAGCACTGGTAGAGTTACAACTTATATTAAGTGAGTCATCTCCTTTCTGGTGGCTGCAGAGAACACCATTCTCCTTTTCAGAGCTAACCACTGTAACATGCTTTTGTTTTTAATTTCTAATCTCCTCTGGTACCCTGCTCCATCAATTATGCCCTTTGTGGCACCTTCACTCTATTCCTCTGCTGGTTCTTTTCACCAGCTTACAGAAATGCTAAGTTCAAGCAAACAAATCCTTTATCTTGCTATCTACTTAAAGCTAATGTCCTTTCTTTGCCCTCCTCTACTTTGATAAATTTCTAGTTGGTGTAGTCAACATCTGCTACCTTTTACATTCTTACTACTTATTCAATCCTCATCCCTCTATACAACCTGGTTTCCAGGACTGCCAGTCTACTCAAAGTGCTTGAATATGGTCATTAAATGCAAACTCTAATGGTCTCTTCTCATTAAATGCAAAAACGAATGGGTTTCTTCTCATTCTTCATTATCCTAGTTCTTTTTTTAGCACTTAAAATGCTGACTTCTTTCCTTCTCAATATTCTTTCCTTTTGGCTTTTTTTTTTTTTTGCACATGGCTCTCTTCTAATTCTTTTACTAAATCTCTCACTTATTATCTCACTTGATTTCCTTCACTGATTTTCTGCATCTAGCTGACAAATGTGAGCACTCTTTAAGCCTCTGTGCTCTCTTTTCTTCTCTAAACATTCTTCCTTGGCTTCTTCAGTTACTATCTCTATAAGGATGACTCCTAAATCTTTATCTCAACCAACTCTGAACACTCTGGTCCAACACTCTGAACCACCTTCAACTCATCATACCTTAAGATGGGTTCAAATTTCTTCTCTAATGCAGACCTAGAAGAGGTCTCTTCATCTCTAGAGTTATGATCCTATGACATCTTCTTTTGAAAGTCTTTATTTCTTCCTAGATTACATATTTATGCTGATTGTACTACCATCCTCCTATGCTTAAAACTCTCAAGTCATTCTTGACATTTCCTAACATTCAATCAAACGGCCAAATCTTGTCAATTCTACCAATGCAAAATCATGCAGCACCTGGGCCCCCTCCTTTCCACTTCTACTATCACCATTGCCTTTCATGTACTTTTGCTTGTAATAATGTAAGAGATTCCTACTGAGTGTCTCTGTCTCTAGTCACCCTTTCTCCAAATCACTCTTCACACTACCATCATAATAATTTCCCCTAATGCACAAATCTGATCACTTCTCTTGCCCCACTAAAAACCCTTCAGTGACTCTCCAATCTCTAGAAATAAAACAAATTCATTTGTTTTGGATGCAGTGGATTTTTCTAGCTTTATTGTTATTATTCCCCACTGTGAACTCTAAGCTCCAATTAAACTAGGCTATCCCATGTTCCTCAGTTTACCGGAACCTTCTTATGCCTCTGTAATCTCTTTTCCCCCATGCTTGAAATGGATTCTTCCTCCATGCCTTCCCTACCTGATGACTTGCTTAAAAACTTCTTTAAGTCCCAGAAAACATACTATTTCCTCCTAAAGTCTTTCCTGATTCCACAATTAGAAGTGATCTTACACCTCCTTTAATCACTCAGGCTAATTTATTTGACTTTCTTATACACTCTGCATTCTCCTTGTCCTCCAAGAGTTTTATAAAATTTAAAGTTAGAAAGACCTTTAGGGAAAGTTTAGTTCAATCTCTTCATTTGGAAGCTGAGGACGAGGGAGGTTAAGTGACTTGATTAAGGTCAAATAGCTAATGATGCACACTCAAGGTTTGAACTCAGATCCCCTGGCTCCAAATCTAGTACCTTTTCTACTTTATCTCACTGCTACTCTTAAATATTTTCTAAAAGGAGATTTGTATAAAGGTCTCATTTCCTTACTAACGGTCCTCAAAGGGATGATGCTTTTCATTTGTATTCCCAGTGTCTACCATAACGCCTTGAACTAAAAATCAAGAAAAAGAAATAAGGGAAGGGCAAATAATTGAATCTATACTAACAACGAAGAGGAGTTTTAGTTATCTCTATGGTGATCCTAGGAACCTAGAAAGAGTAGAAATACTTTTTATAGACCTAAGGAAGAGCTGAGCATATACTGATTCTAGTTATGCCACTCTTGAATTACATTCTTTCCCTAACAGAGTCCATGGCAGTCTCCCAAAGTCTGTGGTAAGCACTTTTTTCCCCTTCTATTTTTGAAACATGTCTATTACAACCCTTGTAGTCACAGAATCTGTATTCCTTAATGTATCCATACTCCTGAAGTAGCAGTGACCTAGCAGATAGTTTGTCAAGGCCCTGGGAAGATTTATTAGCCTAGAGAAGGCCTTCCTCTCAGTCTCAGAATCTATCAGGAAAGCTTTATTTAGCAATTTAAAGTACATATGAAAAATGTGTGCACTCCAATAGACTCAGGTTGGTGCTGTAAGTTTACATACATGGAGTAATTTTAAGAAGTGTTCACAATAACCCCTCCCCCCAAAAAAGAAGTGTTCACACATACACAAAATATATCTGAAAGCTCAAAGGTATCAAAAAATTCTCAAAATAGTGCTTGTGAAAATACTTAATTAGCAGGGTTGATTTTTAAAATCAGTTTTTAGCCAAGTATTAATTCTCAACTGATAAACAGCTTTCTAGATTAGTTACAACATGATCTTGAAAGTGACAACTTAAAGTCTTTTCCTTTTTTAATACATTTCACTAAAATTTTTGGGAGAAAAAGTATGTGCATTTACTTGTCTATTTTAAAGTTTACATATAATTTATTCTCTTATAATTTCTAGAGTTATTTAAAGGATGTCTTTACCTGTAAGAGGTGGTATATCACGATTAGTTGCTTCTTCCACTTCTTCTAAACCATTATTTATTGTAGGTCTTACTTGGACTGCTTGATTTGAATAACCTGTTCCATTTGTTGATGTAGTTGTACTAGTAGTGATTTCATCTACCTGTTCCATATCAAGCTGTTTTACTATTTCTTCAGCTTCCACAGCTTGTCCGGGGGAATCTGATCCTGATGTTCCTGAAATTATGATTCAATAAGCTAAAAATCATTATTCTTAAAATTAAATTATCCTAAAGGATTATAATCTACTTTCTGGAAAAAAAAAGAGGAGGAGGACACACACTGAAATATTGTAAAATTTCACTGTTTCTGATAAGTTTGATAAATTTTTTCTTCAGAGAAAGTTCAATGTAATAGTTCAATGACTGAGTGATTTTAAAATACTTGTCAACAAAGAATCATCAAGCACTTAATGTTTTATTGGTGTCTTTTTTTTTTAACTGTAGTCATTTTCTAATTAATACTGCTTCCTCTCTGAATACAAACACCTTATAACAAAGTGTTAAAACTGGTCGACTCATTTCCCAGGACCAATACTGGTCACTGTAATTAATTTCCATTTACCTACAAAGTAGTCACTGTATATATCGTAAGCACTTTAGAAGGACTCAGCAACATGGAAGAAATGGAAATACAACAGAAATAAAAATAAAATTAAATAAACAAAAATAAATTAATTTCTTTTGACTCAGTAAAGCAAATATAACATTTTAATCTGCTCAGTAACTCAATTAGGCTGGCAAAATGATTTCCTGCTTCAAAATCTGTACACATTCTTTAATCATTTATCTACTGTGAACTGGGATTTATATTTGTGAATACTTCATATCTCCTTATATTTATCTATCATGTTAAACCTATCTATATTACCAAACTTTTTTCTAACTGTATTATACAGAAAATTGAATTTTAATATAATAAAGAATTTCTACCTTGTCTTTGAAAGGTTATTCTATTTAATAAGTGATCTCCCTATGTAATATATAACCGAGATATATTTTTTTGGTTTTCTTCCATAATTTTAAAAGTACATTTTTATTGATATCTTCTGTTTTTACATCACCTATATTTCTTACTATGCTCTTCCCAGTCCCTTCACAGGAAGCTATTCCTTACTAAAGACTGTATAAAAAGGAAGAAAAAAAAAAAAGTTCAGCAAAACAAAAAAAAAGCCTGGTGCTGTATGCAATATTTTATATCCATAGTCTCCTATGTCTGCAAAGAAGTGGAGGGTTGGGTAGGGCTTAGGTATAGTCTCATATCTCTTTGTATCAAACTTGGTCATGGTATTGAATGTCAATTATTTTGCTGTGTTCATTCTACCTATATTGTTATAGTAACTGTGTTGGCTGTCTTTCTGGTTCTGCTTATATCACTTTGCATAAGTTCATAAAAATTATTCCATGCCTCTCTATCGTATTCATAATATCTAATAGCACAACAACATTCCATTACATAAAATACCACAATTTCTTTACCCATCCTTCAGTCGATGGGCATCTATACTGTTTCTCAATACATCCATACTGGTTTTCTGTTCCTTACTCACAGTACTCTATAACCCTTCTTTTCCCATGTCTGTGCCTTTTGTACTGGCTTGTCTTTCCTACCTGGAATTTGCTATCTCCTTATCCATGGCCCATAGAATTACTTTCTTCTTCTAAAGTGCAGCTTAGGCACCATCTTCTGGATTAAGTCTACTCTGATCCCTACAATGACTAGTACCTTCCCCCTCTCAAAGTACCTTGTATTTGCAACAACTGTCTATCTCTATGGATTTATTAACTTTTATTTTGTTCATATTTTAAAATGTATTTGTTTCTCCTTTTAGAATTTAAGTTCATTGCCACTAAGGATTGTCTCATTTTTTTGTACTTTACCCACAGAATCTAGCACTAAATATAGTGTCTAAACATAGCAGGCAATTAATAAAGACTTGCTTGATTAAAGGATTTGCTATCATAAAAAATGGTGTGATAAATTATTTTAGTGAATATAAAATCTTTCTTTTTATCACTGACCTCCTTGAAGTATATACCTATCAGTGTACTCTCTGGGTCACAGCAATGGATAAATTAATCACTTACTTTGCATAATTCCAAACTATTTTCCAGAATGATTTCCTATATTATTTGACAGGAATTTCCTTTTATGAGATATGCCTAAATTCACTTTGTACACAATTGCTAAAACAGTATTCTCAGTTCTGTCTGCTAAATAATGAGTCCTTTCTCTGATCTTTATCTACATCTTCTAAAGCAGTGGTTCTCAACCTTCCTAATGCTGCGACCCTTTAATACAGTTCCTCATGTTGTAGTGACCCCCAACCATAAAATTATTTTCGTTGCTACTTCATAATTGTCATTTTGGGGGGGGGGAGCAATTGGGGTTAAGTGACTTGCCCAAAGTCACACGGCTAGTAAGTGTGTCAACTGTCCAATGCTGGATTTGAACTCAGGTCCTCTTGACTCCAGGGCCAGTGCTCTATTCACTGTGCCACCTAGCTGCCCCCATAACTGTAATTTTGCAACTGTTATGAATCGTAATGTAAATATCTAATGTGCAGGATGTATTTTCATTGTTACAAATTGACCATAACCCACAAGTTGAGAACTGCTGTTCCACAGGCTTAAAAAAAACAACCTTTAATCTTTTGTATGTATTTGATCAAGTTTCTGATATCTTCCATTTCAGTGATTTATTTCTTTTTTTATTCAGAACTAGATAATTTTAATGATAATCACTGTGCAATATGTTTTAAAGTCAGGACTTTGGTTTATTTTTAATTAAACTGAATGACTGTAAAGAAGATATGTGGCTAGGTGGCGCAGTGAATAGAGCACTGGCCTTGGAATCAGGAGGACCTGAGTTCAAATCCACCCTCATACACTTAACACTTACTAGCTGTGTACCCTTGGGCAAATCACTTAACCCCAATTACCCTGCCTTCCCCCCTCCAAAAAAAAAGGAAAAAACATGATATTGGGGATATGCTAGAAGTCATCCCAATAAGAACAGTGAAACAAGGATGCCCATTATCAGCAATATTATTCAATAATGTATTAAAAATGACAGAAATAGTAATAAGAGAAAAAAAAGAAATTGAAGGAAACAATGGGTACTGAGGTAATAAAACTATCTCTTTTCCCAGAAAATATGATAACATACTGGGAAAAGAGAGAGTTTTATTATCTCATTGCCCATTCTGTTTCCTTCAATTTCTTAGAGATTCAACTAAAAGTTAGTTCAAACAATAGTTTTATCAAGATATACAGCAAACCCACATAAATGATCAGTATTTCTATATGTTACTAGTAATACCCCATTTAAAAGAACTGTAGATTATACAAAATTCCTGGTAGTATACCTGCCAAGGCAAAGCCAGGAACTACATGAACATAATTATACACCATTTGTTATACAAATAAAAGATTTATATAACTGAAGAAATAGTAATTGTTCAGACATGGGCAGAGCCAATATAATAAAAATGACAATTCTTCCTAATCTATTTATTCAATGCCACCCCAATAAAAATTATTTTATTGAGCTAGAAAAAAACAAAACAAAACAAAATTCATTTGGAAGAACAAAAGGTCAGGAGTATCAAAGAAGTTAATGAAAATAAAATATAAAGGAAGGAGGTTTAGCAGTCCTAGATCTTAAACTCTATCATAAGGTAGTAATTATTAAAACTATGTGTTACTGGCTGAGAAACAGAAAGGTGGATCAGTGGAACAGAAGAGATCTATAATACAAAAATGTAAGTGATTATAGTAACCTGGGGCTTGATAAATGTAAAGATTTAAGTTTTGGGGAAGAGAATCCATTATTTGCCAAAAGTTGTTAGGAAAAATGGAAAGTGGTCTGGCAGAAGCTAGGTATAAACCAATATCTTACACCATTTACCAAGATAAAGTCAAAATGGATACATGGCCTAGATATAAAGGGAGATATGAGAAAAACAGAAGAACATAGAACACATTATCTATCAGATTTATAGATAAGAGAAGAATTTATGAATAAATAAGAGATAGAACACATTATGACTTGCAAAAGGGATAATTTTTATTGTGTTAAAGTTTTTGTACAAATAAAATCAATGTAGGCAAAGCAGAAAATTGGGGAAAATTTTAGACAGTTTCTCAGATAAAGGTCTCATATCTCAAATAAATGGAGAACTCTGTCAAATTTATAAGAATATAAGTCATTCTCCAACTGATAAAAAGTCAAAGGATATTAATAGCCAATTTTTTAAATAAAGAGATCAAAAGTATAATCATAAAAATGCTCTAAATCATTAGTGATTAGAGAAACGCAAATTGAGACAACTTTGAGATATCATCTCACACTTATCAGATTGGCCTAAAATGGTAGAAGTAGAAAATGACAAATGTTGGAAGGGGATGTGGAAAAATTGGGACACTAATACACTGCTGGTAGAACTGAACTAATCCAAACATTTTGGAGATGGAATGATATCCAAAGAGTTTTAAAACTGTACACACATTATGACAGAGCAACACCACAATTAGGTCTGTTTCCCAAGGCGATTAGGGGAAAAGGAAAAGAACCTATATGTTCTAAAATATTTATAATAGTTCTCTTTGTGAGAGCAAAGAACTGGATATTGAGGAGGTGCCCATCAACTGGGGAATGACTAAACAAGCTGTGGTACACGATTGTGATGGAATACTACTGCACTGAAAGAAATAATGACTGGTTATTTTAGAAAAACATGGAAAGACTTGCATGAAATAAAATGCAAAGTGAACAGAATCAACAGAACGTTGTATACAGTAATGGCAATACTGTTTGAAGAATAATTGTGAATAACCAAGTTATTCTGAGCACTATAAATACTCAAATCAACTATAATAGGTCCTACGAAGGAAGTTGTTATATACCTTCAGAAAGAATGCAAAGTATAGTTTAACATAGTTATAAATCTGCAACTAATGGCTGCCTTCTCTAGTTGAAGGAGGGGAAGGAATGAGGGAGACAGTTGGGAACTTAAAATTTAATAATAAAAATCTCTTTATTTATTAATAAAGAGAAAAAGATGTGAAAAAATGCTATCATTTAGAAATTTCACTAAGATGTTCCTTTAAAAGTCAACTAACCAGCAAGTATTTATTAGGTAGCTCTTATGTACCTAGTATTATGCAAGGCTCTATCAGGCAAACAAAAAGTATAGATATGATCCCTCTGCAGCTTCAAGGAGTATGTCCTTTAGGTTGAGAGACAAAATCAATATTAATATCTTTATTATCTCACTTGGTGATGGTAGGTCCCAAGAGTTCAATCACCTCTATTTGGTTGATTTTCAAATAATCTAGCCCTAATCTCACTCTAAACTTTAATCCTCCTTGGTGAGTGCCTTTCAGATATTTCAAAACCAACATGCAAAATAGAAGTCTTTATCTTTCACCTCAAACCTCTCTTCTTCCCAAATGTCCTATTATTATTGTAAGTACCACCATTTTCTGGGTCACTCAGGCTCACAATCTTAGTGTCATACTCACACTCACCCCACACATCTTATTAGTTGCCAAATCTTATTTCTACTTTCACAGTAACTCTTGAATTTTCCCCCTTCTCTCAGATCTTTATTATCTTTTGCCTAAACTATTGCAATAGGATGATTGGTGTCCCTACTTTAAGTCTTTCTCCACTCCCCTCAGTTGCCAAAATGATGTTCCTAAAGGATGGATTTGACCATATCACTTACTATTCAATAAATTCCAGGATCAAATAGATTACCTATTATTTTCACATTAAATAGAAAAATCCTGTCATTTAAAGACCTTCATAATCCAGTATGTTTAGTCTTCTTATACTTAATTCACTTTCACACACTTTACATAAACCAGACACACTGGCTTACTTGTTATGTTCATATAATACTCCAGCTCCATACCTCTGCATTGGTTTTCCCTCTGTCCTTTCACATCGACTCTCTTAGGTTCCTGGTATTCCTTTAAGCCTCAGTTAAAATCCCACATCTGTAGGAGGCCCTCTCTGCTCAGATTACTTGCCATCTATTGAATATATAGTTTTTGCGTATATACTGTTATTTATATGCTGTATTCCACTTTAGAATGTGAGCTCCTTAAAGGTCCAGAATAATGTTTTTGTCTATTTCCAAGTGCTTATCACAATGCCTAATATACAGTAAGTATTTAATAAATACTGACTGACCAACAGATTCACATTATTACAGATTATGCAATCCTAGAGAAGAAACAAGTTTTAGAGAATCAGGTACTATTTTCAAAAATCCTTCAAACCGAAAGGTATTCAGGATAGAAAGGAAGATTTGGGAAGTAAACAGTTGGTGGTACATCCATTAAATGGGGAAAAAGATAAAGCAACAAAATTTAATGTTGGCAGGGTTGTGGAGAAAGAGGAATAGTCATTCATTGCCGGTGGAATTGCAAACTAACAATCTTTCTGACAAATAAAAATTACAATTAATTATACCTTCTAGTCCGATAAATTCCATTATTAGAAACATACCTTATGAGTGTTGTTAAAAACAACAACAACAAAATCTGTTTCAAGATTGCAGCAATTGGTTTTAATAAGCATTTATTAAAAGTCTACTGCGTGTCAGGAATTGTGCTAAGCACTGGAAATAAAAAGGGGAAAAAAGTTCCTTTTTTCAAGAAACTCACAAGTTAACTGGGAGAAACAACATGCAAACAACAATGTACCAAAAAAAGGGAAATTCATTATTTCATTGTAAATAGTAAATGAAGCAAATTGCTTGAAAGAAAAAGAAGGGGACTGAACTTGTGACAGCAATGGTATAGGAAAAGAAAACTTCTGAATGAGCAAATTCCCTCTACCAAAGCCAGTTGGCATTTTTCTTCCAAGAAGAAACTTAGAGACTTGCCTAGATTCACAGTATGTGTCAGAGATGAGACTTGAACCCACCTTTTCCTGGCTCCAAAACTTACTCCTCATCCACTATGCAACACGGTCTCTTAATTGCTTATACAAATGTTTAACATTAAGTTTAATAATAAATAATGTTAAAATAATAATTATTATATGGTGAAGTAGAGCAGAGAAAGGTACATGAAGTCAGGTGAGAAAGATGTAAGAAAGTCCATACCACGGGAATAAAGAGAAGGGAAACAATGCTGGCTACAGTAAAGATATAACAGCTGACTGGATCAGAGGATGGATACTGGACATAGTGGATAAAGGTTACATAAGTAGGTTGATGGTCAAATTATCATTGCTAGTAGCAAAGATCTGAGGACCAACCTTGAAAACAACAGTGTAGATTTTTATGTTATAAGCAACAAGTTGTTGTTTTCAAAAAGGTTCTAGAGCAGAGATCTAGATTAATGGTGAAAGCTGATTATAGCTGTGTCACATGACCTCTAAGGTCCTTTAAAATTCTCAATTATGTAATTCTGTGAATATTTTTGATTAGTGAAGTTTTATTGCAAGCAAAAAATTTTTTAAAATAAAGCATTAATAAAACATTTTTAAAAATATATAGAATAAAAAAGTATAAAAAGATACATAAATAGATAAATTTTGTTATTACCTTATTAAACTCTTTATAAGTCTAAAAAACCAAACTGTATGCAGGGTCAGCTGGGTGATACAATAGATAAAGCACCAGCCCTGGGGTCAGGATGACTCAGTTCAAATCAGGCTTACTAGTGACCCCAGGCAAGCCACTTAATCTTAATTGTTCATTTGCCCCCTCCAAAACAAACAAACAAAAACCTGTGCAACAAAAGTTTAATTTCACATAAAATCCCTTTTCCTCTAGGTTTTGTATGCTTGTTTTGCGGAGGGAAGGCAAGGCAACTGGGGTTAAGTGACTTGCTCAAGGTCACACAGCTAGTAAGTGGGTCAAGCATCCCAGACAGGATTTGAACTCAGGTACTTCTGACTCCAAGGCTGGCGCTCTATACAATGCCCCACATAGCTGTCCCCTTTCCCCTCTTTGTATCTAGAAAATCAATCAAAACATAGGAGTGGCTAGGTGGTGCAGTGAATAGAGCACAGGCTCTGGAGTCAGGAGGACCTGAGTTCAAATCCAGCCTCAGATGCATGACACTTACTAGCCATGTGACTTTGGGCAAGTCACTTAACCCCAACTGCCCTCCAAAAAGCAAAAAAACCCCAAAAACAACAACAAAAACCCAAAAAACAAACAAAGAAAAAAACCACCAATCAAAACAAAAACATATAACCCATCCTACTCTTACTCTTCAGTTTTTTTGAACTGGAAAAGACTGCCTGTTTTCCTTTGGGAAGTTTTCTTAATGCTGTACAAATCAATTAAACTGGAAACAAATCTTCCTTGGGAAGGTAATACTTTGTTGGACACAAAAGACTGAATTATTTCCACTACAGAGAATCCACTATCTTTCCACTTGTGTAGCCAATAAGAATAACTTTTATGCAACAAAATGGTAATTAGAAATGTTGGCTGTATGGCAATATAGAAAACAAGATATCTATTCTGGCAAAACTGTGTATTATATAAACTTTATTCTCTTTAGAAGTCATGAACATGCCTTCCTACTAATCTGTCCTCGGAATATTTATGACATTTTTTACCTTATAATTTGTCTTACAGTTACTGATCTCTCTGCTAGACTATGTTCTGTCATTCTTTTTATCCTTAGTGACACCCAACACAATACTTACACACAGCAGATATTCGTTACAAATCTATCCAATGAATGCACTGGGATCAAATACTTGGTATTTGTATAGATAGCAAACACAAAGTCAATGAAACTAAAGTGCTCCAATGGACCTGTTATCTTATCAAGTTGCCTCTAACAACACAGATTGTAACTATATGTCATTCTGCCTTGCGCAACTTTTATCTATGTCTTCTAATAAATTCACCTCAAGGTTACGTTAAGGTGCTAAAGGACTTCCTCTATAACTCCTAATTTCTTGAAGATACCAGGTAGAGCACTACCATGTTTCCCCCAAAATAAATCCAGCCCACCCTTTTCTTTCTATCATAAAATACCTTAATCTTTTACTGTTGTTCCTATGCAAAGTAAGTCAAAAAACATGCAATTTAAAAAAAATCAAACATGTCTTAAACTAGGAAAAACACTTGAAAATATGTACTTCCTTAATCTACACTATCTTTAATAGTTGATACTTACCATTTTTATTTGCTGGTGAGAAAAAGTTGAAAACAGGAGAAAAAATGGTCCCCAACAACGTAGTCCTTGGAGGACTCCCAGTAGCAGGATTATCTTCTAGTTTTCCATTTTGTTTTACATGTTGATTTGTCATTTCATAACTACCAGCTTCTGAGAAAAAGAAAAAACAAAGCTTCATAAACTATGCTGAAAATAAAACACCACCTTTCACAAATATATATGAAATTACTCTTCTCTAAAATAATGCAGGCAACATTTTATATAAAGGGCTATGTGTAAAATAGGTTATTTAAAGTATTTCAGAGCAACTCCTTAAAGAAATACTGGGACAAAATTCTAGGTAAAGTGAATAAGCTGGAGGGTTGGTTTGGTTTTTTTTGGGGGGGAGGGCATATTTTTATATATTTCAATGTTTGGATTTATTTTTCTTCAAGTGAGGGTACATCTATATTTAAAATTCTTAATACAATAATAATTTATCAAACATACAACATGTATAAATATTCAGCTTCTTATTTCCTCTGGCTTCCTTCAGAACCACATTAAAACCTAAGTAAGAGAAGCCTTTCCTGGCTCCCTCAGCTCCTAGTGCCTTTCCTTTTCAGATCACCATACAACTATCATGTATATAGCTTGCATGGATCTAGTTATTTACAAGGTGTTTCCCTTATTAGGGAAAGCAGGAACTGTTTTTGTCTTTCTTTGTATCCCAAGCACTTATCCAGTGCCTGGAAGATAGAAAGAGCTTAATAAATGCTTGTTGATTATTAATAATTTTAGCAACCAAGCAAACAAAAGCAAAAACAACCCAAATATTGAGACAAATTTTTCCATCACATATAAAGAACAAACGTGATGCATATGGCCTGAGATTCAGTTTGACAATTAAGTAATTTATATACACTTGAGGATTCTATTTCCTAAAGATTCTCTGCAACTGTTATTATAAAGAACAAATAAAGAACCAACATGGCTTATGGGGCAAAATGGCCTGACCAATAGGTTATAAATTAGCAAAAGTGTACAGAGTTAAGAATAAAATCAAGTTATGAAAGAACTTTTAAAGACTTTAAGATATTATAAAAATGTTACTATGACTATTGTATTTTTAAAGCAAACCTTGGGGGTAAATATGCATCTGTGGTCACTGTTTCCATGTGTTTTGCACTGAATGTCATCCACTGTCTGTTATACAATTGCACACTTAAAAGAGGACAGTAGGTATATTTGTTGCATGAACACATACATATCAGTGAACAAATTTTAGCCTCTTACAAAAGTTTATGGATAACTTTTAGAATCCCCATTCAATAGGTCATTAAACTGCTTCTAATAAAGAAGGTCCAAGCAATCTAAAAAGCAACAGCAGCGGAAATGGTAGAGTAATGGTTCTCAAAGTGTGGTGTAGGGACCCCAAAAGGTCTCCAAGATCTTTTCTGGAGGTCTGTGAAGTCAAAATTATTTTTGTAATAAAAAATGTTTGAATTTCTAATACAGCACATAATGATAAATATCACCCACATAAAAGCTCTGTGTGTGTGTGTGTGTGTGTTTTTTGCAGGAGAGTCCTTAATAATTTTTAAGAGTATGAAGGGTCCTGAGACCAAAAAGTTTGGAAACTGCTGTGACACAAAACTGAAGTGTTAGAAAACAAACCCTCTGAAGAGTTGAAGTTACCTGCCTTGCCCCATTAGGGCCTGCTATTAATGAACAACTTATCAGTGAATCAGAAACAAACAAAAAGCTAAAATGAGAATATTTTCAAACTAGAAATCTATGGAAGGGAATAATAACAACTAACATTCACATAATGCGTTTAAAAGTCTAGAAAATATTTATAAACAATCTCAACTGAGCTTTATGATAATCATGAGAGGTAGGTAATACAGACATTATCTCCACTTTACAGGTGAGAGAGCAAAGAAAGTTAGATGGCTTGCCCATGGCCATGATCAAAGCTTTCTTCCTAATCTCAGTCCAAGTGTTCTCTACACTACACCATGCCATCTCTCACATAATGAAAGACAGCTGAAATTTGAAGCATGTGAACAAGAAATCATAAAAATAAACTGGCAGCAGAAAGCACTTAATACTTTTTACAAATGTTATAGTGAATGATACCTTAAAGCATGTACTAAAAATTACCTGTGGGGAATCTTTTTAATTGTAAAACAGAAGGTGAAAGGATAGCTGCACTAAATGTTTTCTTACATTTCTTTCAATGCTAATTTTTGATTCTGGAAACAACTTTAAAAGGCAAATTTTATCTTTGATTCGAGCAGCTTCAGGAAATTAAAACTTTGTTAAGTAGTTAAAAATGTTGATCCGAATGCATTTTCATGCCAACTAAAAGAAGTCACAATTAGTTTTTCCAACATTATTCATTCAATTAATTTCAACAAGCATTTATTAAGTACTCCTTATGTGTCAGGCATTAAGGAAACAAAGTAAAAAATGTAAACAGTCCTCAAAATTCAAAGGGCTTACAGTGTGCTGGGAGAAATTAAGGGATTCTAAGAATGTTGGTATGTTAAAAGCTAGAGGTTGTCTGAAACAATCAGATTAGAGATCAGCTAATATTTCTCTCTCATTTTAGAGATTAATCAACTTCTACAACCCTAAATGCAATGAAGAAGAGATTTTTAAAAAGGAAATAGTAATTTAATTATTAGGGAATACTCAATAAAATTTATCTTCATGACCATAATTATCATTAATATTCTTCTCTGGAACAAAACAATAAATTTTTAAATGATTTACTCTATCTCCTTAAAAACAATAACAACAACAACATGAACGATTTCTCCATCCAAACAAATGCAGGGGTAGCTTGGAAGCTACTAACTCTTTTTTTTTTTCTTTTTGGAGGGGAGAAGGTAGGGCAATTGGGGTTAAGTGACTTGTCCAAGGTCACACAGCTAGTTTTGTGTTACGTGTCTGAGGCCGCATTTGAACTCAGGTCCTCCTGATTCCAGGGCTGGTGTTCTATTCACTGCACCACCTAGCCACCCCTGGAAGCTAATACTCTTAAGATTCACAGACCTGAAGATTCAGACTTTTAGAGCTTAAAGGGACCTTGGAAATAATTTAGTTTAGCCTTCTCATTTTATAGATTTAGCAAAAATTCTCTTAAGAATGACACTACATTCTTTCATGCTCTCATGTTAGGATAAACATCAATACACTGAAGCATGAATTTTAAAAGGAGTAATTTAGTGTCTACACTCAATGAACTGAAAACTGATATACAATGTGGATGTTCAAATAGGATTACGTATTTTATTCCCTCAAAATACTCAAAAAGCAGGTGGAAAGCTTTCCATGATTCACTCCAACATTTAAATCTCAAACTAGAAAATCAATCATGTTCCTTTTTTGTAAAGATATCAAGGAAGCATTAATTCCATCTCTACAGAAAGTTAAGTTACCCATGATTATATCCTAGAAAAATCAAATATTTTGGACAAAGCAATACTATCCCTTCAACTGTTATCTCTTCCCACCCATAAATTAAATATACAAATATTAACAAACCTCCATTCACTTGACTTTTCCGTCTTACTCGAGATATCTGTTTATTGGGCTTTTCTCCTGTCCGAGGTGTTGATGTGATCAAGTTGTTATCTATATCACGTTCTATTCTACTCCTCTTTGAAGGATTTTCTCTCTCTTCCTTAAAAGGTAAAAGAAAAAAAACCCACAGAACTGAATGATGTATTTCCTTCTTACAATTTACATTAAGATGTTAAATTAAAGCAT
The DNA here is from genome assembly GCA_028646515.1 of Pseudochirops corinnae. Classification (NCBI taxonomy): domain Eukaryota; kingdom Metazoa; phylum Chordata; class Mammalia; order Diprotodontia; family Pseudocheiridae; genus Pseudochirops; species Pseudochirops corinnae. The sequence continues at coordinate 44,472,449 of CM053589.1, read as the reverse complement.
AAATGAAATGATAAATCCCCTTCTTTGATTTTGATTTACAAAAGAATAAAAAATGACAACCAACAGTAGAATTTTCCTAATTCCATTTATAAGATAAACACAAAAAGTGGTGATCTGGTGAGGCTTTATTAAAATTATTATTAAATGTCAGCTATAATGATTACTATTAACAACTGTACCACTCCCCTTTATTTAATAATATTTATACAGTTACCTCAATAACAATCTAGCTCTGCCTCATCCTGGCATGGTGATAATTCCAGGTTTTCTAAGACCAATGGCAGAGGTCATCTCTGATGAGTTCCACCATGCCAGAAAGGTTTAAAGTATATTCTATGATCTTTTAAACATTGTATTCCAACTGGTTTCCTATGGCTCCAAAAGATCTAAACTGAAGGGTTACACAAAAGGTTAGGGAAAGGCATCTGATGGAACATAAGCTGCAAGAATTACAGTACTAATGAAGAAGTGAGCAGTACAGTCAGTGAAAAGGATGTCATCTGAAAGGTAAGGGGGACTGGAAAAGAAAAAGGAAAGAGGTCCAGGAGGAAAAAACATAGATTGGCCTTGCAACCAAAGTGATAGATAACCAATGGATAGGACAGTCTGCACGCTGCACTGGATATTCATACAATGCTATGAGATCTAGTTGAAGGTTCCTACCATGCTGTATGGAGCCCCTGCAGAGAATTTATTGGAGAATATGAATAAGGGACACAATGAAAGAGAAGGTATGGATGGGTTGAGATCTGTGCCACTGGATGAAATGCCTACATTGATATGATTGCTCTGCAAAAGACTACCCATGTTGTTAGACTAGCTAAGTGGAAAGATACCTGTCATCAGTTGGTGCCTCCTGATGAGATTCTGTTCATGACAACCATGAAACAAAAGTTTAAAAAAATGGAGTAGCACAAAATGGAAAAGAAGGTCTTGAGGCTCACACTGTTAAAAACCAGCTTTTAATTCATTAAACAAGCTGTTGGTATTTGAAATGAGGTATCTGTTCAAAGGCCAGTAAGTCAACATATTAGCAAAGAACTTGGATCATACTAATGTTGACATTTTCACTATAAATAAAACGAAGACATATAAAGAAGTTGCTGATAAAAGGAAGGATAGCTCACAGGTTCTTCTAGAAAATATACAAGTTGGTAAGATGGCTTCACAGTGTGCTCAAAAGCAACAACAAATATTTCATGGAACATTTGGTTGTCTTAAAAAAAAAAAAAAATCACCATAAAGGTAACTGTGGCTTATGTGCCAACATTTTGCAAAGGAGAAAGGAGAGAAATCTACAAAGAATTCAATTAAGATTTTACAAATTAAATCCACATATGCCTTAAAACTCAGTGACTTTTAATGTAAAGGTGAAAAATGTTGGAAAATATAGCTCAGGGTCAAGAAAGAAAAGATGACAAAGGTTATACACTAAACAGAAGCCTCCTACCTATAAATTTTAAATAATATCTTTAAGAGAGTTGCAAAGTATTGGATACGGTGAAGTCCAAACAATAGTAAGATAAATCTATTATCTTTTAATGAACATGAAATAGACTGGCTATTTATGTAGAAGCAATTTTGAAATGAATTGTCTAAAAATAATAGCTAGCATTTATGTAGTGCCCTAAGATCTGTAAAATACATGTTATTTCATTTGATCTTCACAAGTACTATGTGAGATAGGCACTATTATTATCCCAATTTTAAAGACAGGAAAATTGGGGCAGAGATAGGTTCAATGGTTTGTCCAGGTCACAGACCTAGTTAAGTATTTAAGGGAGGATTTGAGCTTAGGTCCATCTAGAGAGGGATCTTTTAGAACAAAGATCAAAGTCATCAAATTAGGGGAAAAATTAAAAGATGCAAAATGAATTTATTATTAAAGTTTAATGGATTTTTTTTCTTTTTTATATTATTCACTTCCCGATATATTCCAGTGCTAACCACTCTAACCAACTGCAAATGACAATGGAGGCAACATTTCATACCCATACATAGTCTTCTTTCTACTGAAAGAAACATTATCTGTTCTCCCAAGATCTGTCACTGCAGTGAATTGAAGTTTCACTGCCTTTTAATGAGTTTCAATTATATTACTGAAGTCACTGTGCATATTTTTTTCATAGTTATGTTTTTTTCAGTCTCTCATTAGTTTATACAAAAGTCTTTCCATGTTTATTTGAATTTCTGAATTGTTCTTACAATGCAATATTATTCTCTTATGTTAACATACCATATTTTCTTTAACCATTATTCCTTAATCACTGGCTACCAACTTTGTTTCCAGTTTTTTGCTACCACAAAAAGTACTGCTATAAACATTTTGGCGTATAAGAGACCTTTCACAATTTGGTCCCAACCTATCTGTCCAGCCTCCCTGTTCATTACTATGATTCTGACACTGCAGTTGGGACAAACTGGCTTTCTCTCTATCCTTCACATTCCCATTTCCATGCATTTGTACTGCTCATCTTATATACCTAGAATATATTTCTCTCCTTACATTTGCCTCAAAAAGTCTTTTTTTCTTTATGAAGGTAGTTCAAGCATTACCATAATGAAACACTTCCTGATCTCCCCAACTACTAGTACCTCGCCTCTGAAATTATCTTGTATTTAAGTACTTTGTATATTTACATTTATTCATTTAACATTTATGCTGTACATATTTATGTATATACTTGCTGTCTACCCCATTAGAATGCAAGGTGTTTTCCAGAAGAGATTCTTTTTACTTGTATCACCAAAGCCTAGGATATAGAAGGTACTTAAATCTTGTTAGTAGATTGGTTTCTTTCTGTTTTTTTACTTCTTTGGGGGGGACTATGTCCACATTCAATGGAAACAACTCCAACTTGACTTATTCAAAAAAGGAGAGACCAAAAATTGTTACATGGAAACAGAAAAATTAATCAATATGGGCTACCACCATTTCTTGCTGAAGTTTAGCCAGTGTAACACTAGAACAAAAAGCCTAGAAATAACCTCAGCAATCAAACACTTGATCTTCTTACCAAGCTGTAAGATATGGGAAAGACCTGGGCAAAGTCATAAGCAACAAGTAAGGAGCTATTTCCCTGATTAGAATAAGACTGAAAATAAGAGAATAAGATGAGGCAAGGTCTAGGAGACAGAGGTCAAATGGAACTGAAGGCACAAGTAGAAGGATTGACCATGACAAGAAGGATTACATCTTCTATAGAGACTGGATCAACAGAGAAGAGCGTTGGTGAAGATATAGTTAGTATTTATCAAGCACTTACTACGTGTGAAGCATTGTGCTAAACACGAGTAATACCAAGCAAAAAATAGTGCCTGTTATCACAGAGTTCATATTCTTTTTTTCTTTTTTGGAGGGGGGAAGCAGGGCAATTGAGGTTAAGTGACTTGCCGAAGGTCACACAGCTAGTGAGTTGTAAGTGTTTGAGGGTAGATTTAGGTCCTCCTTACCTCTATTGACTGCACAACCTAGTTGCCCCCAAAGAGTTCATTATTCTAATACAGGAAAACAATATGCAAACAACTAGGTACAAATAAGACATATGCAGAGTGAATTAAAAGTATTTTGAAGTGCGAAGCAGGATAAATGAGATAGAAAGAATATGGAGACAGCCTTGATTTTCTCAGTTAAGTAGAAAGTGAAGGCATCTGCACAGAGAAAAGGGTTGTCAGGAGAGAAAGGGAGTGTTGGGGTTTGAGGGGGAAAAAAGAGGTATTTTGGAATAACATTTGAAGGGAATGTGATAGAAAGTCTATTAGGGTAAAAAAAGGATTTCCATTGCAGCAGTGAAGACTACATGAGATTGTTGTTCCTTTGTATCTGACTTTCATCATCCCATGGGTCATACTGTCCATGAGGTTTCCTTGGCAAAGATACTAAGCAGTTTACCATTTCCTTCTCCAGGGTCACACGGCTAGTAAGTGTCTGAAGCTGGATTTAAACTCAGGTCTTCCTGATAAGATTCAAAAATATGAATTTACAGGGTACCCAATTCTTAGTAGCATAAAGAAGCATGGAGCAGGAATGGAAGACATATATATGTGAGTGATCCAGAGTTGAGGTTTGACAGCGCAGGAATAGAAAAGTTAAAGGACAACACATAGTTAAAGTTGTCAACTACAGACTCAATAGGAGAAAAACTCGGAGCACAGGTGATAGAACAGTATATTATACTAGCAAGGCAAGAGATGAGATGACATACAGGAGGAATGAATAACAAAGAGAACAGACAGGAATGCCAGCAGATCAAGGGTCTGGGAGTACTAGCAAAAAGAAGAGTAATGAATCCAAATGGTCTACTAGCTATTTGAAGGAACAAGAGAGTATGAAAGAAACGGACTATATCTGAGAAGGTAGAAAGGGAAATGATGTCTTCTGGAGAGAGGTTTCTATGAGAACAGGAAAGCAATCAATCAACAAGTATTATTATTAAGCCTGTACCACATGTCAGGTACAGGATAGTACCTGTTGTAGATGGCGAGGATACAAGAACAAAAAATGAAATAGTCTCTACTGACAATGACTTTATTTTCTAATCAGGGAGATAGCAAACAAACATAAGAATATACAAAAGAATAAACAATTCTTTATCTCACTAACTATGAAAAGAATTAGTATAAATATATAAAAAGTAGTTAAACACAAGGTAGTTTGGGAGGGCAGTCAATATTACTAGTAGTTGGGGAGACCAGGAAGGGCTTCATGCACAAGGTAGAATATAAGATGAAGAGATGTAGAATGAAAGAGAGTTTGTAAACAACAGTACTGAAGTTCCAGAGGATAAGGCGGAATGTAAAGGCAGATGAAGACAAGGCTTATAAAGGGGCAGAGTTGAATGGTATAGGCATAAATCCAAAAAAGGTAGCAGGAAAAAAGGGCTTTTACTTTCATAAATGGAAACTCAATCATATAAATTAAATGAGGCTGAAATCTCATGCAAAGAAGGGATCTTAAGAGAGGAGAGAGAAATGGAAGTATGGAAGAAGGAACAGAGGGGAAAGATGAGCTACCCAAGATCACATGAGTAATGAAGAGCTGAATCAGATTCAAACCCAGATCTTCTGACTTCAACTCTGTTGTTCAGTCATTTTTTCCTACCCAGTTATGTCTGACTCTTTGTGACCCTATTTGGGGTTTTCTTGGCAAAGATACTGGAGTAGTGTGTGCCCTTTCCTTCTCCAGCCCATTACAGACGAGGAAACTGAGGCAAACAGCTGAAGTGAAAATGCCCACAGTCACACAGCTAGTTAAGTGTCTTGGACTAGATCTGAACCCAAGAAGGTGAGTCTTCTTGATTTCAAGTCCAGAACTCTATCTACTGAACCACTTAGCTACCCCAACTCCAATTAACTGTATTATTCTGTTTAAGTGCTTTTAACCCCTGTAGACTTCAATATTCTTCTCTGTCAGGTAGGGATAATAATACTCGTACTATCTACCTCTCAGGGATGAAAGTACTTTGTGGATATAAAAATGTGAACTATTATTTCAGTAGCAAGAAAAAGTGAATAGCTATTTTGTTCCTTTAATTCCCCTTAGGCCTGTCACCAAAACTCATATAACTCCCAAACCTCCAAAGCATAAAAACTGAGGAAGGACCTTATGAGTAGGCCTAAAGATAGTGACATATCTTATTTTTCAAACTAGTATAAGTCAAATCAAAACAATTCTTTTCCCTACCTCACTGTGCTACCTGGGATAAATTACTTAACCTTGGTGACCTTCACTTTTTATATCTCCAAAGAAAATATAGAATAGATATTCTTTATGTAGCCCTTTAGTTTTGACAGGCCATGATTCTTCCTAACAAATGGTTGCTCTCAGAAAAAAAGGTGACTCCTATAATATGAAGAGTAAGACATTTAATGGTTCTTCTAAGACCAAAACAGATAGGATGCAGTTGCATGAAAATGAACTCCATAAAAAGTGCACTATTGATATTTTACCTGATGGAATATCTATCTTAATGTGCAAAATATACCCAAATAACATTAACTGAAATTTAGTTTACTCAAAATCTCAATGACTAACCAAAATGCTAATTAAATCTAAAAGTAAAACACTGAAAATTCTAAATAATTTTGGTGATAGTAATAGCCATGGAATTAGATAAGAATGATAAAATAGATTTTTGTCCTTATTTTTATGGAAGATTAGGAAAATATAAACATTTTAACTCTCTGGCTACTGATGAAAGAGTATTTTAATCCACATCCAGAAAAAGAAATATGGAATCTGAATGCAGATCCAAACAGACTATTTTCTTTTTTTGTTTTATGTTTTTCTTTCTCAAGCTTACTTCCATTTGTTCTAATTCTTCTATACAACATGACTGATGTGAAAATATGTTTAATAGGAATGTATACGAAGAGCTTATATCAGATTGCATGCTGTCTGGAGTGGGAAGGAGAAGAAGAAAATTTAAAACTTATGGAAGTGAATGTTAAAAACTAAAAATAAATGGAAAAAAATTGAAAAAAAGAACAAGTATTTTACAAAACAGATTACTAAACTTATAAAATAAATATGGATTAGGGGTGGCTAGGTGACACAGTGAATAGAGCACCAGTCCTGGAGTCAGGAAGACCTGAGTTCAAATCTGGCCTCAGACACTTAACACTTATTAGCCATGTGACCATGGGCAAGTTACTCAACCCCAAATGCCCTGCAAAAAAACAAACAAAAACAGAAACAAAAAAATAAACATGGATGGTTAAGAAAAAAGTACCAATACAACATTATTTTTACAAGAATTCACTATGGAAAAAAAAAAAAAGCATTCACTGTGTGTGGAGATATGGACACCTTATGGTTTTTAATTCTTATGTAACCTAATAGAACTATAACAGTTCATATACCTAGAAGTTCACAGGAATCAAAATCTAAGAAAAAAAAAGCAATAAAATTCATAGCCTCATAAAGCCATAAACAAATACACAAAGCATGACTAACAAGCAAGATGAAGTAGAGACCCTACAACGAAAGAAGGCAGGTCTGATTTGATTAATAAAACATGGACTATGTGGAGTGAGGCTCATAACTCTTAAGTAGAATACAGAATGGAAGGACTATATAGCACTGTATATTAAGAAGATATACTTGAGTGAGGAAATTCTTGAATAAGCATTTATTAAGTACCTACTATATGGCAAACACTGTGCTAAGCACTGGAGATATACAAAAAATAAAGACAGTTCCTGCTCTAAAGGAACTTACAACATAGAGAACCACAGTAGGAGATTTGGGGTAAAAAAATCAAAAGAGGCAGAAACAGAAATAATTATATTAAAAGAATATGCTAAGACCACCATTACAGACTAGAAAACAGTCCTGACACAGAAGTATGGTGAAAGAGTTCAACTATCCAGATATCAGTTAGGTCTGTATTTCTCTTTCTCTCTGAAATTTCTTGACTTGCTAAAATCATTATTTCTCTCCTTCAAAAAAAAAAAAAAGGAAGATATACTTTCTCCAATAGGTAAGACTTGGTTGCTGAGATGGAAATGATGGAAAGCTTTGGAAGAAGTGACCACTTTTATCTTAAAACTTGTGACAGAGGAAAGCCAGACACAATCTGACATGGCCCTAGATTGGGGAGAACAGATTTTCCAAGGGTACAGAGAAAGGATAGATAAGAGCCCGTATATTAAATATTTCTGAGGGAATTCAGAAAGGATGGCAAGCTGAAGAATGAAACTGTGAGGACATAAACAACAGCAGTTCTAATGAAGAGGAAAAAGGGCAGTTGACTAAAGATATCTATATTCATATCTAGCCATACATGTTGCGGGGGGTGGGGTATGGGGACAGGGGTTAAGTTTTTAAAAATACATGAAACAGAAGTTGGAGGCAAGAACAGACAACAGCATAAATACAAAAGTGTGGTAGAGTCCTTTAAGAATATTGCCAGAGGATGGCTAGGTGGTACAGTGAATAGAGCACCAGCCCTGGAGTCAGGAGGACCTGAGTTCAAATTCGGCCTCAGATACTTAATATAAAAACTAGCTGTATGACCTTGGGCAAGTCACTTAACCCCAATTGCCCTCCAAAAAGCAAAAGAAAGGAATATTGCCAGAAAGGCACTAACCTAGGAGGGATAGTTAACACATTGGATCAAAGTTGGGATTCCTAGCAAACTGGGTTAAATCGGTATAGGAATAAATAGTAAACCTTTTATCTGTATTCAAAAAATTAACTTCATAAGTACAAAATGGGAAGTAATGGTGAGGTTCTGATAATTTTATTTTAGTGAATTGTAAACACAATATTAGTCAATAGTGTGATATGGAAGAAAAGGAAGCTTATCTGGTCTTATGCTATATGAACCAAGGTGCAGTACCCAGAATGCTCAGTTCTTGGTACCACATTATAGGAAGGACATGGATAGCTAGGTGAAAGAGTCCATTAGGAGGAAGGGCTCTGAGTTCATGGTATATGAAAAATGGTCAAAGACACTAGGCATTTTTAGCCTGAAGAAGAAAAGTCTTAGGAAGGGACAAGATAGCTTTCTTCACAAATACTTGAAGGGATGCCACTTGTAGGGAATTTTCTCTCATGGTAAGTCTTCAAGCAAAGAATTAATGATTACTTGTCAGATCTACTGTAGAGAAGATCCCTTTTCTTGTACAGACTTAACAATATTGCCTCTCAAATTCCATTAAATTCTGAAATTTCATGATTTTGTGTAATATCAAAAAATGATTTTGTCATTACAACAGGGAAAGAACTAAACAAACTTTTCAACTTTCAGTTATGCTTTATTCAGAAAATAAAGTCTTAGGACTTTCTGGGGGAAGGAGACCAAGATGGCAGCATAGAAGCAGCTCCCCCACAACCACCACAAATACTCATAAAACATGACTCTAAACAAATTTTAGGGCTCCAGAACTCACATCTCCTGCTGAAGGCAGCTCAGCAGGCGAGACAGGAAGGGCTAATGGCAGCATGCTGGAAGCCAGGCCTGAAACTGCGGCTTGACCCTGGAGCGGTCAGGACAAGCCACAGCTGGAGCCTTCAAGAGAGTGGATCAGTAGCAGCTGTGGCAATTTCCAGAATTATCAAGCCATAAGAAATAAGGACTAAGTGAAAGGTTAGTGAAACTCGGCTAAATTCAGGGGAGAGGATCCGGCCAAACTGCCTCTAGGGCAAGGAAGCAGCAGAAGCAATGGCCCTGCAGCCACCTCCATGTGGCTGCTTCAGAAGCTCCCGGGCTGCAGACTGCAGGGGGGGCAAGCGATCATTCAGAGACTAAGTGCTCTTGCCTTGAGCTGCCTGGATCAGGATTGTGGTCTTGAGTGGTGGTCCTGAGGTGTGTGACCAGTGAGCCAAAGCTGGTGGGGGCTGCAGCAGCCTCCTAATAGCCCCGGCAGCTGCAAAAACCCCAACAATTTGGGACAGAGCTTTCCCCTCTGGAAGTAGAGTTCCACAGAGCTAAAAAATCAGGTAATTGACTGGCCAAGATGAGCAGGCAAAGGAAGCAAAGTAAGAACAGCAACCAAACTCTAGATTCCTTCTTTGGGGACAAGAAGGATCAAAGCATGGAATGGGAGGAAGACAACACAGTCAGAACTCCCATAGCAAAAGCTTCCAAGAAAAATGTAGACTGGTTATAAGCCATAAAGCAGCTTAAGAAGGATTTTGAAAACCAAATAAGAGAAGTGGAGGAAAAATTGGGAAGAGAAATGAGAACGATGCAAGAAAATGAAGTCTTAGGACTATAATATCAGGAATTTTGACAATCCAAGACTGCAGAAGCGTGACATTTTAAAGTATGCCAATACACATTTTAAAGCTGTCTTTTCATTCAGGGAAAAAGGCAGAGCCTAGCATCTACTATGTAATAGATGTATATTATTATTCACCTTAATGTAGATGTAATAAAATAAAATAAATTACAATACAACTAATCACAAGCAATTTAAAAGGGAATTTCAGAGAGACTTTCTGGTAACATCACACTAAAAGAATTAAATTTGGCAAATTTATTCTGATTCAAAACTGAGTGTATTCCTTTTAAAAACACATTTTTCTTTATACTCCTCTATACAACATCTTAATCCTTATAAATAAGTCAATATGTATGAATCTACTAGTTTTTTAAAAAAAATAATGAAGAGTAGAAGATACCTAGGAGATACCAAGAAAATGATGCTATCTAAAGGCTTCTTCTAAAGCTCAGACAGACTGCGCAGTAGAAAGAAGGCAGGATTTTAAGTTATAGGCACTAGAGGTATGTATGTATATAAGTATGTATAGAATGTGTGTATACACACATATACAAATATATACATATATAAATACACAAAGAAACACCGAGAAAATGGGGGGAAGGAGACGTGAAGTACAGGGGGAAAATCAGAAAAGGTCTACTATTCATGACACCTCAGCTATGAAAGGAAACTAGGGATTTTGAGGTAAAGGTGATGAGGGATTCTAGACAATAGGGCATCACTTTTACAAAGGTTTGGAATCTAGAATATATTGTGTATGAAGAATAGCTAGCAGGTCAGTTCACTTTAGAACTAGGCTGATTCTTCAGTCAAAATCTCCGTTAGGACTGATGCTAAGTGAGAAGAGCAGAACCAGGCAAAACCTGTACACAATCACAGACACATCATACATATGATGACCAACCTCGATAAACTGGACTATCCTCAACAATGCACAACTAAAGACAATTCTACAAGCCTCCGGATGGAAGGAGATACCTAAACTCAGAGAAAGATATAGAAAGACTA
>CM053589.1:44433277-44461209 GCA_028646515.1 Pseudochirops corinnae | reverse complement strand
AGAATAGATTGGGGGAGGGGGGGACACACTGGGATGGCTGTTTTGGGGCGGTAGGTGGGGGAAAGAGGGGGAGAAAATATGTAACTCAAAATCTTGTAGAAATGAATGATGCAAACTAAAATAAAATTTAAAAAAAATGTTCAACCTCACTAATAATCAAAGAGTTTGTGAAAATTAAATGAACTGTGAGGCACTTAACCTGATTCTCATCAAATGCCAAAATAAAGAAAAGCAACAAGACTTAGGGTTGAGGGAAAACAGGTACATTCAGCCATTATTGGTGGAATCTCAAAGGAAGTTTTTTTAGTAAGCAATCTAACAGTAAAAAAAGTAAAACAAACAAAAACAACAAAAAACATCCTTTGACCAAGTAATCACACTACTGGGAATGTTACCTATAAGTGTTAGTAAAAACAAGAAAAGAGCTCTCTGTTTAAAGATTTTCAATATATATTTTTAATTGCAGGATAGTAGAATAAATCTTAATGTCCAAAAGCTAGAAAATGATTTTTAAAACTGCAGGGCATTAATGAAATGGGATACTATGATGCAACTAAGATAAGGATGAGGAATACAAAAAAACCTTTTATGAATAATGAAAAGAAAAAGAACCAAATGAATAGCACACATGAAGTATGAACATGAAATAAGAGATGCTAAAGAGAATAAATCGCTGAAGATGCTAGAGACTGAGGCAGTGATAGATATTATGGCATTTTATGTACTGAAATTAATTTTATAAAAATAACCACAAAGTATGTTTAGTTTTATTGATGCTTAATATTTGCTTTAAAAATATAATAGCTAGTCCAAATAGATTCTAAAAAATAAATGGGACCTCAAAGGTCATCTAGCCCAACAAGGCTCAAGGAGCTGTCTGTCACTCTTCTTAGCAGCCTTCATACCCCTAGCCTACTCCTTATCATTTGTTAGTATCCTCTCCTTTAATTTGCCATGCACTATACTGCAAGTAATTATGGACATGCTGTACCACTTCAGCAGAAAGCAAGATCCTTGAGGGCAAGAAACTATCCCATTCTGTCTATACATCAGTGCTAAGCAAACTGTTTTACACAAACATGTTCATTAAACTGAATCCTTTGTAATCTCAATTACAATTATTGTAAGTCCATATGCAAAAAGTGCTATTAAATTTTTATTAGTGCTAATTGTAGATCATGTGATGATGTGTTTGTACACATTATGTATGGTAAACCGGGGGCCTCTACATGTGTCATACATTTATGCTCATTTTACAGGGTTTGGAATAGTTTTAGTATTTTTTATTAATTTTAGATACATATAGCTTTTGTTTTCCACTAAAATTTTAAACATATCATGACACAGAGGTGACCTTAGGATCTCAAAGATCATACTAGCAAAAGCACAAACTATGGTAGGTGCTACTAGAGCCAAAAAGATGAAGTATGGACTCGATCTCACAAGGAACAGAAAAGTTTATTATCAGAAGGTTGGTTATGAAGTGATGAATTATTTTAGCTAAAGCAACACATAAAGGCTATCATTTAAGAAACTAAAAGGTTATCTATACTGGTTGAAGAATAACTAATTTTATGATTAAAATACTGTTTCACATCCTTGCTTTTTGTGACATCTTTTTGGTCCATATCCACGTTTTATTTGATGTTAATTTCTTGGTCAAGAATACAACCCACAATTATAACAGTTCCTATGGGAAAATATAATCTGCTATAAAACATGGTTTATAGTAACATAATGCCACAAACAGTATGAATTGCCTATATATGGGTGACTTATTTTTAGGGTACCAGATTTATATAAGTATGACCTAGACTGGTATTAGTTTGCATTCACTTAGCACATATCAACTGTTAGTCCAAAATGGAATCGGATAGCAGGAAGGAACTGGGCTAAGAATATCACTTGACATATATATATCTCACAAGGCAGAAAATGCACGGATAAATGGCTTAGTTATATCCCTCATAATTCACATAGTTGTCTAATAAAAGTACCTTTGGGGCTAAGATCCAAAAGGCTAAAGTTCCAAAGGAAGAACAGAGACAAGGCCCAAGAAATTAGATTTAGTTGGGTGCAACAGATGAACAAAGCATTTCTGCTAAAGAGTACAGAACAAAGTGCCAGGGCAGGTTAAAGTCATTTGAAGGATATGTGAAGGAATAAAATGAGGCTAAATTGCACACTTAGTCTGGCTATGGCATGGGGAACAGACTGAAGGGAAAGAGATAAGAAGTGTGAAGCCTCTAAGAAATAAGGACTTCCCCATCACTAGAAGTTTTCTAGTAGCACCTGGCTAACCACTTATTAGAAACGCTACAGATACAGGCTGGACTAAAGTTCATTCTAGTCAGTCAATAAGCATTTATTAAATGCTGTGGCACTGTGCTAAGTGCTGGGTTTACAAAATTTTAGGTGCAAAAGAGTCCCTGTTCTCAAGGAGCTCAAAATCCAATGGGAAAGACAAGAAAACAAAAATGCACAAACAAGCTATATATAGAATAAATAAGAAGGAAGGCACTAAAATTAAGAGTGGTTAGAAAGGGATCTAAAGGATAAGACATGGGGAGAAGAGGGAACTTACAACTAATGGCTTCACTTTTTCTGTAAAATATGAGGCAAAATTCTCAGCTGAGAGGGTGGGAGTAGGGGAACAAGAGTTAGGGGGATGGGGCAGAAGAGGAATAAAAGGTTTGAAAGAGTTGCTGCGGAGAATGGAATATTGAGATGCTAAGGGAGGTGTAGAAAGATTGCTGAGTAGTAGTGAGGGCCCAGTTGAGACTGTATGACATGAATTTATACTGGAATCAGTCAGAATGGGTGTGTGATTTCCTCTACCTTCATTCAGCAGCATGCACGGAGGAGGAGCAAAGGCAGTGGATAATGGAAAGGGGATCAAAGGCTGAGGCCTGGCTCATTGTAATTGGCAGCATAAGAGATAGAGGGATTTGAAAAATGACAGTGTAGAACTGAAGTGGCTTACCACAGGGTCAAGATGACAAAAGGAGTGTGGCTAATGCAGGTGTGACAGTCTTGCAGAGAACTGAAGGATCTGGGGATTGAAGGTCTTGGTGTAGATGAAGAGTAGGGTAAGGGAAAAGAGAAGGAGAAGTGGAAGATAATCAGATAAAGGAAATTTCAGAATTTTTGAACATGGAAGCAGTGGCCTATGTGGATGATGGAAAAAAATCAAAGATATCTTTGTGTATGACTGAAGTAGGGTGAAGGAATAAGTCATGGAAACTGAGTAAATTGAAGACCTGGAAGGTTAGAGTGCTTGAGGGAGTCGATATATATATATTGAAGTCCCCCTCAATTAAGAGCAAGCAGTTAGGGAGGAAAGAAAAATTGTGAGCCAGGTACTGAACTCACCAAGAAATGAATATTGATGTTGCTGGAGCTGTGAACTGGTCCAACTATTCTAGAGAATAATTTGGAACTATGCTGAAAGAGCTAAAAAAAACCCTTTGTATATACCCTTTGACCCAGCAATACTACTACTAGGTCTATATCCCAAAGAGATCAAAGAAAAAGGAAAAGGACCTACATGTGTAAAAATATAGCAACTCTTTTTGTGGTGGTAAAGAATTGGAAATTAAGAGGATACCGATCAATTGGGGAATAGCAAGATGGAACAAGATGTGGTACACGACTGTGAGGGAACACTATTGTGATATAAGAAATGATGAGGTCCATGCTTCCAGAAAACAGAAAAAAAAAAAAAACCAACAAAACTGTGGCAGCTAGGTGGCACAGTGAATACTGTGTCCTGGAGTCAGGAAGACCTGAGTTCAAATCTGATCTCAGACACTTAACATTTACTAACTGTGTGACCTTGGGCAAGTCACTTAACCCCACCAGTCCTACCTTCTCCCTCTAAAAAAGCAAAAAAACAAAACAAAACCAAACCTGGGAAGACTTATATGAACTCATGCAAAGTGAAGCAAGTAGGACCAGCAGAACACTCACTGTACACAGTAATAACACTTCTTCTTTTTTTGAAAGTCTGAGTTCTCTCCCGCCTAATCCCACATCTAACCATTGAGAAGACGAGCCACAAGATATCAAAAACATGCTTAGTCATGCAAAACCTATTTCCATATTAGCCATATTGAACAATAAATAAAAAATATAAAGAAAATGAAAAAAGTATGCTTCAATTTGCACTTAGCATTTATCAGTTCTCTCTAGAGGTAGATAGCACTTTTTATCATAGGACCTTTGGAAGTATCATGGATCATCATGTTGATCAAAAGAATGAAGTCTTTCATAGTTGGTTATCTCAACTGTGGGCTTTTTTTTTTTATAACATGGCTAATATGGAAATGTTTTTTATGAATTCAGATCAGGGGTAGGGAACCTACAACCTTGAGACCATAAGTCCTCAAGTGTGGCCCTCTGAGTCCAAGTTTTATAGAACAAATCCTTTTGTAAAGGGAATTTGTTCTGTGAAATATGGATTCAAAGGGTCATACTTGAGGACCCATGTGAGAACCTATGCAGAGGGCCACAAGTGGCCTCAAGCGGCCTCAAGCCTAAAGGTTCCCCAGCCCTACTTCAGATATACAACAATCCCTAACTTGAAAAAGCTGGCCATAAAATGGGAACAACGCACAAAAGAAAGCTAAAGAGAAGGTGGGGAAGAGGGAAGAGGAGATAAGAGAGAAGGGCAGAGTGGAAGGGTCAAAGAAATCGAAAATTAGTGCAGTAGAAGCCAAAGGACTAAATATGAGTGCTCCTAAGTGTGAAATGAGATGTTTGAGGAGATATTTCACTTGCCTTCTCTCCTTACCTAGAGTTTGCTAGTTCATGGCTCCACATTCTAATCAGAGGGGCAGAGGGTACTGATGAGGTGCGAGTAACAAGGATGAGATGAATCTCCAAAATGATGAGATTTCCCAATGATGAGATTACTAGGGGTATGATGGAGAGGTCAAAGAAATCCAAAATGAATGCAGTTGGAGAAGCCAAAGAAGTCAGCAATGAGTGCAGTCAGGTGGGAAGTGAGGTGATGTCTTTATCTCCCCTTCTTAAATAAAGGCTGAGGAGTTTACCGCTTCACTTTCCAATCAGAGGGGCAAGTACAGCTCATCCCTCTCCCAAAACTACTCCAAAAAAGGTCAAGCAGAACACCAAAACAAATAATGCTCAGAAAATTCAAAGAGAAACTACAGGGTAACTAATTGCATGTACTCTTTGATCCAGTGACACTGGCCTCCTTGAACAAGACATGGCATCTCTCAACTCCAGGTATTTTCACTGTTTGTTTCCCATGCCTGAAATTCCTTCCCTTTTCATGTGTCTCCCAGTTTCCTTCAAATCACAGCTAAGACTCACCTTTATTATTACTGGTAAGAAGCCTTACCTTTATCCCCCTTAATGGGGATATTAATTATGTCCAATTTATTCTGTATATATGTTCTCTGTGCATAGCTGTTTTCAGGTTGAGAGACCATTAGATTATGAGACCCTTGAAAGCATAGGTTGGCCTTTGCCTTTCTTTGTATACCCAGCACTTACCACGATGCCTGGCACATAGCAGGTAGCAGGCATCTAATAAATATTTATTGACTTGTGAGGATCCAACCAAGAAGGCCCACACAAAGTCTATCAGCACAGAGAATGTGCTGGAGTCTGAGAAACTGTGTCCTGAGAAAAGGAGTATCCAGCCTAAGGCTCTGTACAAGGCAGAAGAACAGAGAAGCCAGCGGAAGCTATCTAAGGAAGCTATCTAGGTCTCTGTCCTTAGATCAGATTAAGTCCACAGAAATAGGCTGAAACCTGTAGTTAAGTAAGGATGGCGATATATAGGCACTGGGGTAGGGAGATCCATCTTGCCCTACCAGAAAGTCAGAGGGGTGATAGGGGAGGATATAGGAGAGAGAGCAGATTGGGGGAGGGGGCATACAGTGGGATTGCTGTTTTGGGGTGGTGGGTAGGAGGAAGACGGGGAGAAAATTTGTAACTCAAAATCTCATGGAAATGAATGACGTAAACTAAAAATAAACAAAGCTAATTAAGTAATGATGCCAAGAAGGTCAGACTAAGGGTTTATAGTTCTGTTGATCTGAATGCCTGCAGAGTCTTCCACAGAGTAGAAGGTGATGAAGTTAGCAGCAGTCTACTATAGCTCCAACCAGGAACAAACCTATAGTTCTTGTGTTGCTCAGAGTCAAACATGGGTCAAAAGCTTTCAAAGCTCAGACATGGAAGTGATAAGACTTTGACCTGGATTGGATGTGTAACACTAATAGCTTAGTATAAGAGGCACAAAACTTTACCCAAGTAACAGAACTGGAAATGAGAACTGACAAAATATAAGTTATTGAATCCAGAATAAAATAGAAAAGAATTTCAAAAGAATAAAATATAAGATACTTCTTATATAAAAAACAACTGATTTGGAAAACAAATCAAGGAGAAGAATCTAAGAATCAGTGCACTATCTGAAAGCCATGACCAAAAAAATGAAATAAAATAAGGGCTTAGATACTGTATATGATGAAATCTTCCCAGTGATCTATTAGAACCAGAAGACAAAAGTAAAAATATAATCCACCAGTCATTACTGGAAAGAAAACCCAAAATAAAAGCTTCAAGGAGCATCATAACTAAAACCCAGAGCTTCCAGGTCAAAGAAAAAATACTGCAAGCAGTCAGTCAGAAAATTCAAATTCTAAGGAGTCACAGTTAGGATAACACAAGATTTGGCAACTACCACTATAAAGAAGAGAGCCTGGAATACGATATTCTAAAAGGCAAAAGATAGAGTCATACAACTAAAAATAACTTGTGAAAAACTGTGACCTTCAATGAAACAGAATGCTTAGATTTCTAAACATTCCTGATAGACCACCAGATAAGTACTAAGAAATGTAAACACAGAAATCAAGAAAAATATTAAAAAGTTAAATATATGTGTACAATTAGAAAGGGTCTACTCAGCATAGCAGTAGCCTGTCTTGCTCCACAGTGACCAGCTACAACCCTCAATGCCTCAGCAACAATATCAAAGGGACCCACAGTTGGCATTGTTCGTGGCACCACTTATTCCTGTGTGATAGATAGCCTTCCAACATGGGAAAGTAAAGATCATTGCTAGTGAACAAGAAAACAGGACTACCTCAAACCATGTTGCATTCATCAACACAGAACCTTTAATAAGTGACGCTGCAAAGAATCAAGTTGCAATGAACCCCACCACTGTAGTCCTTTATGCCAACTGCCTGATTGGTTGCAGATCTGATGGTGCAGTTATACAGTGAGACATGATGCAGGCAAATCTAAGATCCAACTGGAGTACAAAGGGGAGATCAAAAGTTTCTATCCAGAAGAAGTATCTTCTGTGGTTTTGACCAAAAGGAAAGAAACTGCTGAAGTTTAACTTAGAAAGACTGTCACATCATAGTACCAGCCTACTTCAAGGATTCTCAACATCAGGCCACCCAAAATGCTAGAACCACTGCTGGTCTCAATATGCTCCAAATCATCAATGAACCTGCTTATTGTTACTGCTATTGCTATTGCTTATGGTTTGGACAAAAAGGGTGATGCTGAAAGAATTGTGTAGGTCTTTGACCTGGGAGGGGGTACTTTCAATATCTCCATTCTTACCACTGAAGATGGCACCTTTTGAAGTCAAGTCCATAGCTAGGGACACCCACTTGAGTGGGGAGGACTTTGACAACTACATAGTCAACCATATGAAATGAAAGCACAAGAAGGACATCAGTGAAAACAAGACTGTGACCTGTCCGTTATCCATTTACTTCGTGCAAAGTTCATACTCTCTTCCCTTGCCAATACTGAGACTGACCCCCTCTATAAAGGTATCAACTTCTGTACGTACTTTGAAGAGCTGAATGCTGACCTCTTCAATGACACACAGGACCTTGTGGAAAAGGTCCTAATAGATGCCTAGCTAGATAAATCACAGATTCTTGACACCGTCTTGATGAGTTCTACTTGGATTACCAAATTCAGAAACTTCTACAGAACTTCAATGGCAAGGAGCTCAGCAAGAGTTTTACTCCTGATGAAGTAATGTTGCCTGGGGTGCAGCTATCCAGGCCGTCATCCTGTCTGGAGATAAATCTGAGAATGTGCAGGATTTGCTCCGATAGAACATCACTCTTCTTTCCCTTGGAATTGAAACTAATGACAGAGTTATGACAGTTCTGAACAAATGCAATATCACCACACTTACCAAGCAGACACAGACACTTTACCACCTATTCAGGCAACCAGCCTGATTTGCTCATTCAGGTTAATGAAGGTGAGGGAGAGCTGACAGAGGATAATCTGTTAGGCAAGTTTGAGCTCACAGGAATCCCCCTGCCCTCAGAGGCATTCCTCAGATTGAACTCACATTTGACATTCAAGCAAATGATATCCTCAATGTTTCTGCTGTGCCTAAGAACACAGAAAGAAGAGTAGGATTACCAACACCAATGACAAAGGTTGTCTGAGCAAAGAACACATTAAGCCTATGGTTTAGGAGGCTGAGAAATACAAAGTTGAAGATGAGAAGCAGAGAGAAAAAGTCTTCCAAGAATTCTCTTGAATCTTACAATTTCAACATGAAAGCTACCATAGAGAATGAGACATGGAAGGCAAAACTACTGATGAAGACAAACAAAAGCTACTTGACAAATGTGCTGAAAAAATCAATTGGCTGGATAAGAACCAGACTTCTGAGAAGGAAGAATCTGAGCATTAGCACAAAAAACTGAAGAAGGTCTGCAACCCTATCATCACTAAGCTGTACCAGAGTGCAGGGAGCAAGCCAGTAGGTTCCCAGGGAGTGGAGCAGTCTCATCTAGAGGTACTTCTTTTGGACCAACTCTGAAGAGGTCGACTAAATGCCCCAGAAGAAAGGGCATTTCACAAAGCTTTCCAAAAATTGAAGGACTCGAATTTGTAGCCAACGCAGTGGCAGTTTAAAAGAAACCTTTAATGTGTATACCCTTTGACCCAGCAATACCACTTCTAGGGCTCTATCCCAAAGAGATCATAAAAATGGGAAAAGGTTCCACATGTACAAAAATATTTATAGCAGCTCTTTTTGTGGTGGCCAAGAACTGGAAATTAAAGGGATGCTCATCAATTGGGGAATGGCTAACAAGTTATGGTATATGAATGTAATGGAATACTATTGTACTATAAGAAATGATGAACAGGCAGACTTCAGGAAAAACCTGGAAAGATTTATATGAACTGATGCTGACTGAAGTGAGTAGAACCAGGAGAACATTGTACACAATAACAGCCACAGTCTGGGATAATTGATTTTGATAGACTTAGCCCTTCTCAGCAATACAAGGACCTAAAACAATTCCAAAGGATTCATGACAGAAAACGCCATCCATATCCACAGAAAGAAATGTGGAATCTGAATGCAGAGTGAAACAGACTATTTTCTTTTTTTGTTTTGTTTTTTCTTTCTCATGGTTTCTCCCATTTGTTATAATTCTTCTATACAACATGACTAATGTGAAAACATGTTTAATGAGAATGTATATGCAGAACCTATATCAGATTGCAGGCCATCTTGGAGAGGGAGGGGGAAAAATTTAAAACTTATAGAAGTAAATGTTGAAAGCTAAAAATAAATAAGTGAATAACAACAACAACAACAACAACAACAACAACAAGGTAACATTTAAGCCACTATGTAAATCTGGGCATTCTAAATACTTAAATGTGTGCAGAAGGAGAGAAGTGAAGAATATTTCATTTTATCAGTACTGTGAAAATGCAATTCTTATCCAGGAGAACAAAATCTATTTAAAATTGAAATCATTTAAGAAAAAAAAAAAGGACTATAGAGGGGGTTAAATAAGACAGTGGGCCTAGAGACACTTTTGTTAAGTCTTAATGATCTTAAAAGAAGAAAAAGGAAGAAGATTTACAATCACACAATCTTGGTGAGAAAGAAGATGACTACATAAACAATAAGGAAGTGTGGGAGCACATGAATTGAATCTTACCTTCTTCTAACCTGGTGAAGGGGGGATAGAATACACACAGAATTTAGTGAAGAAATACATGCAACTCAACAAGCAAACAGGAGGGAATTGGTAGAGAGAAAAGGGAATAAAAGAGAAGGTAGAACCAGAAAGGGATAAGTTAATAGCAAAACAAACTATAACCTTAGAAGGTAGATTGTGAAGGAGGGTTCAAAAGGAATTAGAAAAGAACCTCTGATTGGTGTCTAGGTAAAGGGAAGAGAGGAGAGGCAGAGGAGTGAAAGTAGACTATATGAAATTTAGATTACTAGAGTCTTACACACTTTCTGATTTACCATCCTTTTTTATAAATAAAGATCATAACTATAACCGAATGAGATTGACAAGCCCATAAATCAGAAAAGTTTTAACAGAATGGATTAGAAGCAAGAATACAACAATATGTTGTTTTCAAGAAACATGCTTAAAACATTTACATAGTAAAAAGATTTGGAGCAGAATTTTTTATCATGCTTCTGCTGAACTATTAAAACAGCAACAACATAATCTCAAGACCAAAGCAAAACCAAAAATAGTTAAAAGAGAGAAAAACAGGGAAATTATGTTTAAAGATATCATAAACAACAAATTAACAGTAGTAATAAATATGCACCAAATGGAATAGCATTTAACTATTTAAACTCAAAGTTAAATGAGTTGTAGAGAAAAGTAGACAGTTAAACTATATTAGTCTAAGTGATCTTAATGTATCCCTTTCAGACCTAGATAACCCTCCAACCCCCACCAAGGAAGGAAGGAAGAGAGGAAAAGGGGGAGGGGAGAGAAGACATGAATAGAATTATTTGAAAAGATATGATAGATACCTGGAGATTACAAAATAGGAACAGAAAGGAGTTTACATATTTCTCACCTATGCAATTTTTTACAAAAATTGGCCATGTATTATTAGGTCCCATGAAACCCTCACAAACACAGAAAAGTAGAAATAAACATATCCTTTACTGACATGATGAAAATTATATTCAGTAAAGGGCCACTGAAGAAACAATGAAAAAAAAATTAGTGAGTCAAAGAACAAAGCATAGAAACAATAATGATTTTTTTAAAAAGTAACAATGAGACAACATACCAACATTTGTAGATTGTGGCCAAAACAATTCTTAGTGAAGAATGCATAATTATAAACTCTTTTATCAATAAAAGAGTAAGAAAAGGTCAATGAATTGGATATGTAATTAAAAGCCAAAATAGAAATTCTGAAAATCAAATAAGTTAATAAAATTGAAAGTTAAAAAGAAAAATCCTGGCAACTGTTGTCTAAAGATCTCCAGAAAATCCCCATTTCTTCCTCAATGAGTTCAATACCTGATTCACAATCTTTCCCTCCTCCTCAACTCTTGTCCACTTAGACAAGACTTTGATTTACATAATGACTCTCCCTCAAACACCCTAACCTCCTAGTTCATTGACTTAACTCATTTTCCATGACTTATTCTTCTACTCTATCTCAAACACAGATAGTCATATTTCTGATCTTGCCATCACCTACAAATGTACCACCACCCCTATTTCAGGAACTCCAAAATTCTTTTATTTGATCACAATCCACTTGATTTCTACTTCTTCCTCTGTTTTCTTATTCTTTATCTTCTACACCATGATCTCCAAGCCCCTGACCCCCTTTAGTTCTCTTCCAGGCAAGTCATCATTCCATGTATTAGCCATACTCCTTTCCTCATCTTGACCCCTTGGTGAACCAGTTTAATCCCAACACTGACCTTTTCTCTAGAGTCCCTTCCCCTCCCTTATATCACTGGTTGTGCCCTGTCAAAACTCAGCCTTTCATCACTCCCACCATCTGTTGCCTTTGCTCCTACACAAGTGCTGCTGATTGAAGGTCAAAAAAATCATGTAACCAATCTGAGGAGGTACACTATAAATTTATGTTATATAACCTGAAATGGGCCCTCACTGATGCTATGCAATCATTTTATATCTTCCTAATTAACTCACTATCTCACTCACCACAGAGGTTCTTCCAAACCTTTTCATCCCTCAAATTTCACATGGTCTCCTTCCACCTTAGCTGAAAACCTTGCCTGACTCATATTTTGCCAAAAAAACTGAAGTCATTCCCATACAGTTTCCTCTTTACTCTACCCTCTTTCCAGCACCTTATCTCATACCACTCAAATGTCTTCTGCTACTAATTCCTTCACTCATCTTATAATGAGGTGTCAAAGTCAACACCTCTACGTGTTTAAGGGATCTCATTCTATCCTATTTCCTCAGATTGTCCCCTTTGTCATTGGTCTTAGATCTTTCCCAGTCCATTACTGCTTCCCTACTGATTACAAACATAAAAATGTTCCTGTCTCCCCTCATCCTCAAAAATTCTCCCCTGATCCACTCATCCCCCCCTCTAGCTATCATTCTGCATCTCTCCTTCTTTTCCTGACTAAACTTCTAAGAAGGTCTTCCATATTTACTGCCTCCAATTCCTCTCCTCCCACTCTCTGGTTTCAATTACCAAAGTGAATTTCATAAAGCATAGGTCTGACCATTTCACACCGCCGCCCCCCTCCCCATTCAATAAACTCTAATGGTTCCTCCTAACACCACCAGGATCAAATACAAGATTTTCTATTTGACAATCAAAATGCCTTCATAATCTCCCTCCATCTCTCTAGTCTTATGCCTTCTATCTCCCCATATACCCTTCAAATCCAGTGACGCTGGCCTCCTTGCTATTCTTTCAACAAGACACTTGATCTTCCACCTGTAGGCATTTTCACTAGCTGTCCCCCATACCTAGAATCCTCTCCTTCCTCCTGGCTTCCTTCAAACCCAGTTAAAACCCCATTTTCTATAGGAAGCCTTTGCCAATTCCTTTTAATTCTTGTGCCTTCCCTTTGTTAATTATTTTCTATTTAATTTCCACATAGCCTGTTTGTATATAGTTACTGTGTCCTACATTAGATTATGAGCTCCTCTAGGGCAGGGACTCTTTTTCTTGTATCTCCTGTGCTTTTAGCACAGTGCCTGGCACATAGTATTTGCTTAATAAATCTTTACTGACTGATAAGAAATAAAAATAAAACTTTTTTGGGGGAAAATAAATTATTAGTTAATTTGATTTTTTTAAAGCAAAAAATTACCAGCATCAAAAATAAAAAAAAGAATTGAAAAAGAATAAAGGAAAAGTATTAGAAAACTATTTTGTTCAACTATATACCAATAAAACAATTAAATGAAACGCAAGATTATTTATATAAACATTAAAATGTCTAGATTAACCAAACATGAAAGAGAATTAAAAATGTAATAGAATATTATTATGCCATGAAAAGTAATGAACACTTTCAGGAAACTTGTATAGCTTGATGTACAATGAGGTGAGCAGAACAAAGAGAAGAATTTATAAAAGACTGAAACACTTAAAAACTCTGATCAATGCAGTCAGTGATTATCTATGATTCCAGAGCACAAATGACAAGCATGCTGTGCTTGCAAAAATATCCCTTCTAAAGGGGAGGGGGAATACAAGATTTGAATGAGACATGCTTTTTTTTTTAATGTGGCCACTATGGTAATTAATTCTGTTTGACTATACATACTTGCTAGGAGGGTTTTGTTTTTCTGCAATCAATGGAGTGAGGAAGTTGTAAAAGGCAAAGAAAGTAAATGCTTGCTAATTGAAAAAAAAAGTTTACAAGAGAGATTACAATCTAATTTGAGTGTTGGTGGTGGAAAGTGAGAAACTCACACAAAGTGTAATACAAATTAGAAAGTTTTTAAACACATAGAAGATGCAAAGTAGCAGAGATTAGAGTAAGTGATCACTTGGGGATATTAGAAGATCGATCTGGGACTCCTTTAATGCAAGAAGCGGCAACCGAGTTGGTCCTTGGAAGAGGAGAGGTTGTCAATACAAAAAAGATTTAGAAAACGGAATTTATTTTAGAAATAGAGAATGGAATGAGCAAAGGCAAAGAAGAGGCTAACTGAGGAAACAACAGTGAGTTTAGTCCAAGAAGAGACTGCCTGAAAAGAAATAATAGCTAATTAAAGACTAGAAAGATAAGGTGGAGCCAGATTGTTAAACACCTTAAATGTCAAGCTAAAAAAGTCTCCATATTATAAACAAATGAAAGCCTCTTTCAGGATTTTAAGCAAGGGAATACTGTAGCAAGGTCTATCTGCAAGGAAAATTACTTCAAAGATGGATTTGAGGGTGGAAGAAACTAGAGAGCAGAACTGGGAGGCTACTACAATATTTTAGGTAAAGTCTTAGGTAAAGTCTCCAAATGGGTAAGTGATCATATGATCCAAATGGTCAAACGCCATGAGAAATGAGTTAAGCATACTTCTTTTGAGAACTGTTGCCCACCATAAGAAAGATGCTATGAACTACCAAAAATTAGAGAAATGCAAATAAAACTAAAAAGTGACTAAAATAATGTCTATATCTTCTGACGCAGAGATCCTACTGCAAAGCATATACCCTTGAAGAAGTCAAAGACTGAAATAAAGACCCCATATATATCAAAATATTAATTACAGCACTATTTGTGGCAGCTAACAACCAGAAACAAAGAACATGTCACTGATTTGAAAATGCTATACAAACAGTAGTACATGAATGTAAGGAAATATTGCTGCATTATTAAAAAGCTACAAATATGAAGAATTCAGAGACAAGAAGTGATGGCAAAATGAAGGAAGCAGAATGGTGAAATAATATACAAAATAACATAAGCAGAACAATAAAATACACTCAATCACTGTATAATTACAGGACAAAGGTTGGTTCTGGAGAAGAACTGCAAAAATGCAACTCCCTCCTTCACTGAAAAGATGGGGATGATCAGCATATGGGTATGGAAATAAATAGATATTATGAGGAACAATGTGTTGCTTGGTTTTTATGAACTGTTCTATTTTTTTTAACCTTTATTATAAAAGAAGGCTCCAGGGGTAGAATGGGGAGGAAGGACATACTCAGAAAAAAATGTGATGTAAAAACAAAAAGTAGCCATAAAAAATTATAGAATAGTAGTAGTCCAAATAGAAAGGAGGACCTGAATGAAGTTGGTTACTACGTGAATAAGAAGATACGATGGAGAATGGAGCAGGAAGGGTGGAACACTTAAATGGACAGAAAAAGATACTGCAGAGAAAGAACTCACAGGACTGGGCAAGTGAATGGATATAGGACAGAAAAGGATACTGCAGAGAAAGAACTCACAGGACTGGGCAAGTGAATGGATATAGGAAATGAATGACATTGATTCAATAACGGCATTGCCATCTGTATTGATAATAAATCAAAAAGATCTCTGGGTCTTATCATCAGGCCTACAGCTAGAGCCTCCTATTTGTGTGCATCACCCCCTGCAATAGAATTTAAGCTCCTTAAGAGCTGAGACTATTCTTAATTTTCTATGTGTAATCTTCATGTTTAGCACAGTATTTGGCACATAGTATTTAGAAAATGCTTTATCATTCATTCACTCTTTCATGAAAGAGAGGAGTTGAAGAATCTGAGGTTCTCAGTTTGTGTAGTTTTCATCAATTATAACAGGGATAAAACAACAGACTGTAACAACAATACGATAGAAGAATCTCTGATATTTATTAGCTGTTTAACCATTTGCAAACCACTTATCTGTAAAACAGGGATACTACTACTTAGCATAAATCTTTCCAAAAGTTACTGTGTCACTCACATGAGGTAATATCTATAACAATGGTATCAAACTGAAAGAGAAATAAATCTTCACCAGTAGCATATTATCTCAGAAAACCACAAATTAACATTACCCATGCTGTATTTTTATTTGTTTTGATGGGGCACCATGCATTCAAAACTTCTGATCTAAAGCACTTAGCAAATTTTAAAATCCTATTTAGATTTAGTAATTATTATTAAGTTTGGAGGAGGAAGAGTTTCTATTAATAATCCTCTTCATTCTCAAATCCTTACTCATCCCTTTGAAAATTCTTGGAATTATCTTACTCTTTTGTAAAGACTTGTGTTTCAATAAATTTTAATATATTCACACTGATACAATTTTTTCTTCTCTTCTAGTCTCCTGGCTTTACTAGAAATTATTTAAAATATATCAAATGATGAACAAATTGTACAGTCTGATATTTTTATATTCTAATGAAAATTCCATTCTCAAGATTTAAAAATATTTCCTTAAAGTACACAGAAGTAGTATTTTAAACCCTCATAAATGTTATACCTCAAATGATATCAAATGTACAGGCTAGGAGCTCTTTCTTTAATGATTAAGGGTTGTCACTATGAACACCAATTACTGTACTTTATTAAAATAAATACTGGCCTTTGTTGAGATCTCTGTAGGGCTGTCTAACACTAAATAGACTCAGATTGTTTTGATTTTATCAGTTCTTACATCTACTTTTACTAGTTTTTCTGTCTCTGCCTACCAACTTCTTTTTGTTTTTGCTGTTGCTACTAGCAACTTTCCTCATAATTTTCTAATTTGTCGATTTTAATCTCTTATAAACAGAAAGATCAGATAACCAAATTATTCCTATACTTAGGTCCCCATTTACTTATATAAAATGTATAAGCATTTAAACAGCCATATTGGTTTCTCAAAGCCTTTTTATTTTTAAACTCATTTTCTGCTTTTGGCTTTGTTCATATAGCAGAAGCTAATCATTAAGTTACCTCTAAATGAAAGAATATCTACAAAAATATACAAAGTAGCAACATTTATTTTAGTCATATTTCTTCATTTAGGTCGAAAGTAATTTGAGGGAAGCAAAGGCATCTTTGTCCTTGTTCTGTTTCCTTATAGAGGATAAGAAGGGACAGAGTAATGACCATTCAACATTGATTTATGTAGAGTGAAACAAATAATTTTGAATTATTCCCACATTTTATAGCTATGTAACTGTGAAAGAGACAACTTCTAAGAGTCTCATTTCCTCTCATCTGTAAAATGGGGATTACACAATACCTGTAAATGGGGATAACACACTACCTATATCAGAGTATAATTTTAAGGAAAAAATACCACATAAAGATGAATTATTACTCTTCTTTTATATTACTGTTTCCCTTTCTACACAAAGTCCTACCCAGTATCTCACAGGTGAATAATTCTGAGTTTTTGAAAGTTACTGCCAGCAGATCACAAGCTCTGGCAGTCTACTATATAAAGGCTTTAAGTATTTTCACAGTAAGAATCTATTGTTTAAGATGCAACTTCATTAATTACAGAGAACTCATCATCAGTAGTAGTTTGGCCACTTTGTGAGGAATTCTTTGGCCACGTTAACCTATGAAAAAAAGAATAATTAGAAAAGTGAAGTCCCTTTTTACTTCCTTCCATAGTGATGGTGGAGACTGACATGAAGGAGTAAATGATGCTAAGAATCACTTTTAGAGCATTTATAAACCCTACCTTAACTGTAAGTATTCTAAACAGAACATATTTTCTATAGTAATCAGTGAATCAATACCCTTTGGAAAGAAAAACTATCAATATCAACAGTCACACGATAAACGAAATCAGAAGACAAATGGAAATTGAAGCTAAAGAAAGTTGTCACAGGAACGGCTGGGTGGCACAGTGAATAGAGCACCAACCCTGGAGTCAGGGGGACTTGAGTTCAAATCCAGCCTCAGACACTTAACACTTACTAGTTGTGGGACCTTGGGAAAGTCACTTAACCCCAAAAAGCAACAAAAAAAAATACAAAACACCCACACACACACACCCAAAAAAACAAAACAAAAAAACCAAGAAAGTTGACACAATTTCTCCTTAAGTAAAAAAGTTAGCTTCATGCACCGTAAGGCAACATGTCATGGGACAACAAGGTTATCTTGTCTCTTTCCGTGCTCATGAGCATCAACAAAAAAAAGTTATCACAAAGATAACTACAACTAATATGCCAAAGTCTGTACCAGAATAGGAAAACGTAGAAAAAAAAGCTATGAAGACTATAAGACCCTCTAACACTGTGTCAACATATATTTGATATCTGGTAATTTCCATGTGAAGATGGGCAGAAAAGATGATGAGGGGAAAATATGGCTCAGGTTTGAGAAATAAAAAAAAAGCCAAAGGTCTGTAAACCACAATGGTATCTAATACTTAAATATAAAGAGATCCCAGTAGGCCACATATCCACTTAGAAAGTCTAAAATTAACTTTACCAATTGCACTGCATTTTTACTCATTTTGCTAAACATCTCCCAATTACAGTTTAACTTGGTTCAGGCAGTTCTTAGGAGTTTTGCAGCACACTTGTTGGCCTTGAGTTTGAAACCTCTGGCACAGACTAAGAAACCTTAAGTCTATACATCATGAATACTATCTTTTAGAAGAAAGTTCTGGCAGGCACAAAATAAGAAAATGACCATCTTAATGGATATAAAGTAAAACTAGTCAATGATATGGGAATGATTCAATTCAACTAATTTTTATTAAATTTCTACTATGTCTATTATGAGGCAGACACTATGCCAGGTGTTGCAAAAAGAGACAAAGAAGTCCTGCTCTCAAGGAGCTTACTGTCTGTAGGGGGAAACATTTTTTGTAGACAGGTAAGTATATGCAAATCAATCAACAAACATTTATTAAGTATCCTCTATGTTCCAAGAGTTTATATTCTACTCTGTGTATGTGAAGGGTTGGGGGGGGGGGGTTCAATAAATCAGCATACTAGACATTGTGAATACAAAGAAAAAAATAAAATAGTTCTTGTTCTCAAAGAACTTTTATGTATGCATGTGAGAGACAGAGTATGTTCAAGGACGTGTGTGCTCCCCTCCTCCCCACTACAGTTAGGAATGAAGAGGGAAAGACAATTAGTAGAGGCAATTAAATACAGCATCAGTTATCTGTCTGTATGCAAACTAATGTTCAACTAATTAGAACAAAGCTTTCAAAAAATTTACACCAAATTACACAAATGAAGGTGTGAAGATATTACAAACTGCAACTGCATCAACACTGCCTCTTCAAATGAGCTACTGATATGGAAAATTTGAAATGGAAACATTAAAATAGAAAAAAGGGAAAAGATGTTGACTTTGATGATCAGTTCTTGCAAAAATTTAACCAATATAGGTCACCAAAATGAGAAAGTCAAACTACTATTGTCAATAAACAATTGATCTCTTTGGAAAATGAGGTCACTGCATTTTAGAATACAAGTTCATTTGTTTAAAATAAAACAAATCTGGATAAAGATGGTAGGTTACAAGTAGTGCTTCAACGGAATGATGATATATCATCACTGGTGGTAGGTACTTCCCTCCAGGTAATATACTGCAACTCATACTTGCCTAACTGTCCTGTGTGTCTCTCGTCCATTTCTGACTATATCCTTCACAAAAGGAAAACTCAATGGGCTGGGAAGCCTTCCTTTAGAGTTCTTCACATTTTTTGGATACCAATGGAGCACACAAGCTACTCATTAGTTACCTTTCCTTCTTAATATGTAATTAGTCCCCTTCCCCTATCCTATAACTGACAACATCCTTTACATGATTCTCATGCTCAAGTCTTCATTTGAAATGTTACAATGTGCTCAAACCCATTCTATATTTCCCTATTGTACTTGCAGTGAATAACTGGAATTTTTCAGAAATGATGTTGCACCACAACTTATTTTTATTTTTAAAATGGGACTTCGTTAACTGGAGAATGGCTAAATAACTTGTGGTACATAAATATAATGGCATATTCCCTGGTGAAAAAGAAACTAATATCAAAAATAAAGAAAAGCATGGAAGACAATAAGAAGTGGTGTCATTAAGAAAAATCAGAAAAAAATAATATGCAAAGAAACAAAAAAAAATTGAAATTGAACACTGTGGTTATAGAGACCAAAGACGTCTGTTCATGAAGAAATGAGAAAATGCATTTCCTTTCCTTCTTTGCAGAGATGGAGAATACTGGAAATACTAACAAGAAGTGGTTGATATGTTGGCTTATTTTTATCATTCTCCTTATTAGATGGCTCTTTGTGTAAGAGAAGGGGAAGAATGTATTTGATACAGAAAGTGATGCAGAAAAACGGACTTTAAAAGTGGCTTTTTTTTTTTTTTTTTTTTTTTTGCTTTTTGGAGGTGGGAAGGCAGGGCAATTGGGGTTAAGTGACTTGTCCAAGGTCACATGGGGAGGGGGGGAGAGAGAGAGAGAGAGAGAGAGAGAGAGAGAGAGAGAGAGAGTGTGTGTGTGTGTGTGTGTGTGTGTGTGTGTGTGTGGTGTCTGAGGCCGAATTTGAACTCAGGTCATCCTAACTCCAGGGCCAGTACTCTATTCACTCTGCCACCACATAGCTGTTTTTTCTTTCTTTTTTTTTTTTTTTTAAAAAAAACAACACTGTTTTTTATTTTAAAAAACAAATTTTCAAATGAAAATTAAAAACAAAATTTCAAGGAGAAGTTTAGCACGATTGAAAACACTGAATTAATTTCCCAAAGCCTGATCTCTTCTTGTTCAACTTTCATTGTTTATTTACTGGTCTAAAACTGAAATACTACTATTTTTTGCTTTTCTTTGTATCCCAGTACTTAGCTATGTACCTGTACATAGCAGAGACATAATAAATGTTTGTTAATTTGACTGGATTGATTAGTCCTATGCAATTTCTATTCAACTGCATATCATCATCTTGATAATACTTTCTTTCCTGTATGAATACAAAGGCTAAACTCTTTTGAATGATTATGGACCTCATTTAGGAGGCCCTGCAATGTACTGGCAGCTGTGATATAATGGATAAAATACTAGGCCTGGAGTCAAGAAGACCAGAATTCAAATTCAATCTTAACACCCTTACTAAAAATGTAACTTTTAAGCAAGACACTTAACTCCTGTATGCCTCAGTTTCCTCATTTGTAAAATATCAGTACCTATTTCCCAAGGTTGTTGTGAGTGTAAGAGGGGCTATTATGGTATCTGGTTTTGCTCCCACAAAAGTTATTGGGAGAGAATCGATAGTTGTGGGGACACTTTCTTATCTTATTTTACTAAGGCAAGGGCCATCCTGGCCCCAGGGGGAACTAGAAAAGTGGAGAGAAAAGTGACAAACAGCTCTGACAATAGAGGTCACTTCCCAGTAACAAGTATCCTTCCCTATATAATCTGTATAAAGAGGATCGTAGGGAAATCAAGTGAGGAATTTGTGGAATTTCAACTAACCCTAACTTTAACAGGAAGGACACCTCACACCTATTGAGCACCACACCTCCTTCCTCCAAGGAAGTATAATGAATGCTTTCCTCTGCCCACTCTGTTTCCGAGTTCTTTCAGTGAGAAGTGGTTTGTCTTTTTAAGGGGCATATCATGTGGACCTTCCTAAGAGCCCCCAGGGAAGCAGTGGACAGTGGAAACTCCTCTGGGCTAACTCCCTGACCCTGCCTGGGAAGTCCTGCAATTCCCCACAAGTGTGTTTTTCACAACTGTTATTTCAAATGAAATAACATTTGTAAAGTGCTCTGCATCTTAAGTCTCTCCCTACTCCAATCTACCCTACATTCAGGTGTCCAAGTGATTTTCCTGAAGTGCAGGTCTGATGAAGTCACTCCACCCCTTGATTCAATAAACTCCAATTGTTAAACAAACAAACTTCATTTGCTCTCTATCACCTCCTGGATGAAATAAAAAATCCTGTGTCTGACATTCAAAGCTCTTGATAACCAATTCTCTCCCCACACTTTCTAGTTTTCTTATATCTTGTTCTCCAGTCTACCACACACTCTGAATACAGTGATACTGGCCTCCTTGCTATTCTACAATCTACATACCCCATCTCTTGACTCCAGGTATTTTCTCTTTCTGTCTCCCCTCTCTCTTTGTGCGCTTCTTGGATCCCCTGGCTTTTGTCATGTCCAAATGAAAATCTCATCTTCTACAGGAAGCCTTTCACAATCCCTCTTTGTTCTAGTGCCTTTTCTCTTTTAACCAGCCTATTTATCATGTATACAGTTTGTACATATTTGTTTTCTTGTAGTCTCCCCCATCAGATCACGAGCTCACTGAAGAAAGCTGCTATTTCTTTCTGTTGTATGTTAAGGTTTAACATAGTGCCTGGCACATGACAGGTGCTTAATAAATGTATACTAATTGATACACCTAGCACTAAATAGGCATTTAACAAATGCTTGGTCATTAACTGACCTTATACCCACAGCAAACTAGCAAAAGTCATTATTAAAGGATTAAAGAAAGACAAGTGCAATAGGGCATTGCTGGCAGAGCTATGAACTGGTTCAACCACCATTCTGGAAAACAATTTGGAATTATACTAAGAAAGCAACTACAATGTTAGCCCCCTTTAACCCAGAGATTTCACTTACTGGACTACAATGAAAGTAGGACAATTACAAAAAAGTCCCACAAACACCAAAATACTTACAGCAACACTCTCTGTAGTAGCCAAGAACCAGAAACAAGGTAAATCCATTGATGGGGAAATGACTAGACAAGTTATGGTACATCAATAAAATGGAATGTTACTATATTATACTGCATTATGAGAAGCAATAAATAATGACTATAGAGAAGGATGGAAAGATCAGCTTTTTCAGCACTTTTAAGGCCCTCTTCTTATATCACCTTCATTTGCAAATACATCCCTCCCCTTCTCTTACACAAGAGCCACCTCACAATAGTGAATACAAAAGAGAATGACAAAAATAAGCCAACCTATCAACCATTTCTGGCAGCACCGGCAGTATTCTCCACCTCTGCAAAGAAGGATGACTATAGAGAAGTATGAAAAGACTATTTACATTCTCTACATTTTTTACAGGCCACCGAAAATCCTTTCAAGGGCTGCAGGTTGTGTAGGCCTAACTTATACGAAACTCATGTAGAATAAAGCAGGCAGAAGCAGGAAAACATTCACTACGACTACAATTGTGTAAATGGAAAAAAAAAATCACAAAAAGAAAACAAAACTGAATACTGTTCAATTATAAGCTTGATCAAAAAAGAGGGAATTGTGGGACCATGGTGTGGAACACTGAATATAACTTTGGTAGTGTTAGGTTAAATTCCCTATTTTCCCTTTTTCTTTTGTACTATTATATGGAATGGCTCTGTAGGAAGAGGGGAAACATAACTGATATAAAAAAAATTTCTATCAATAAAATTTTGTTAAAAAACAAGTTATTTTATTGTGGCTTTTTAGTTGTTTTAAGTCATGTCCAATTCTTCATAACCCCATTTGGGGGCCCCAAAATTATTTTATACTAACCATGAAGAAAATATTTTAAAACTTTGAAATTTGTATTTAAGAGGTTCAATGTTACCTAGTATATTAATTTTGTTTTTAAAGACAGACAGACATTAAACAGGGCAGCTAACTGACATAGTGTATAGAGTGCCAGGTCTGAAGTCAGGAAAACTCATCTTGAGTTCAGATCTGGTCTCAGACATTTAAGTAGCTGTGTGACCCTGAGCAAGTCACTGTTTGTCTCAGTTTCCTCATCTGTAAAATGAGCTAGAGAAGGAAATAGCAAACCACTCCAGTATCTTTTGCCAAGAAAACCGCAAGCAGGGTCAGAAAGCATTGGACATCGCTGAACAAAAACAAAGATATTAAACAATTATGTCATTTCAATATTCTAAAAGTAGCCATACCCTTTCTTTTATGAATACAAAATATTACTTGTACAAACTCATTTTATGTTGTATCAATAACTGCTCTCATCAAACATTCAGAAGAGGATGAATGATGATAGCTCAGATGGCTTTTGACTCCCGAGGCTTACCTCTTAGCCAGAATTTTGTCATTAAATGAATCTTTTCAATGATGTAATAAACACCCCAAAGCATGGAAATGTTAACATTAGGGAATGTTAAAATCTTAGACTACTGCTTATTTAAATTTTAATCTTCCCTTCATTTTTCTTGATTTCCAAAGAGAAAATGTGGAAGTGGAACCAAGATGGTGGAATAGCAAGATATTGTAGAGGGAGCTTACCCCTGCCTCTTCATCTCCCAAAATAACTTCTCGAAAGAGATACGGAAAACCCACCAGATCAAATCTTGATATGGAAATCCAGAAAATGTCACACAGTAAGTCATATGCCCAGTCCACATCAGCATAGGGAATATGGAAGAAACCTGGTTTTTGGCTCTTTGCGATTAAAATATTGCAACAAATATTTTAGTGTTTGTGGGCCCTTTGTGTTATTGTCCCGCTTTGATTATATGTCAAAAAGTGAAATTTCTGGGTTAAAAGATGAACATTTTAATCACTTTATCAGTATAATTCCAATTGTTTTCCAGAAGGGTGGCTTAACCAATTCATAGCTCCACCAGCAATGCATTACTGAGCCTGTCTTTTCATAATCCCTTCAACCTTGACTTTTGTTGGTGTGAAAGTACCCCTTGGGATTAGCCTTGCAGTCAACAGTTCCTACCAAGCATGCTGCTTCTGCGTCCACTCTTTGCCATGACCAGTCCCTGAGCCTCTGCCTCTTCTCTCTCTCCTTTGCATTGGGGTGCCTCACCCTCAGTGCCTTATTTTCCTCCTTGATAAAACTTTTCTGCTTTCAACTCAGCTTTGACTCCTTTGCATCTGGAGAGGACCCTTGGCCACTGATACCAGTTTGCCAGGTGTAAAGTCTATTATTTGCTCAGCATTTATTAAGTGCTTACTAAATCAGTCAATAAACATTAAGTACTTACTATGACAAGCACTGTGCAAAGTGCTGGGCAAACAAAAATAGGAAAAACAAAGTGGGGATGGTGTCAGGCCAGGTTGTCCTAAAAGTATTCTACAGAGGAGAAAAGATCCCAGACACAAGATGATGACAGGTGCCAAATGGCAGCTTTATTACCCATGACCAAATTCCAAGCCACAGATCCAGGGAGGACTGAGAAGGGGACCTATGAGGAGCATACTGAGAAAGAAAGAAGTTCACACGTAGAAGTGGGACTCAAGACCACCAAAGCAGAATGGGCACTCAGTTACAGGATCTAGTCTAATCTACAAAAAATCCCAAATTAAGCCTATAGTTCTATCACTGTGAACTGACAAAGATTTCCAGCTGGCTAACAGGTCTAAGTCCAGCAGTAATATAATGCTGCTCAGAACCAAACCCAGGTAAGGAACTTGAAGAGCTCACATCAAAGAGAAAGCAATCAGACTTTGTCCTAGACCAAAACACTTTGAGAGCACTGGGAGTTTGCAGGTCCTTGCCTGTTTCTGAGATTCGGGAATAATACAATATTCAATACCCTAAGAAAGCAGCAACAGGACTGGCCGAGACCTTCCCTCCAGAAATACAGCAGAGTCTGGCCCTAATATCAACTCCAAAGTCAGAAAAAAGCCTAGGAAGAATGAGCAAAGAATTCCACCATAAAGAGATATTACAGTAGTAGGGAAGTTAAAGACATAAACCTAGAAGAAGAGAATGACTCCAAAATATCAACAAGCAAAGCCCCAAAGAAAAATGCAGCTTTAGTACAAACTCAACTAGAATTACTAGAAGAGATGAAACAAGAGTTAAAACAAACTCCCTGAAAATTATAACGGACCAAATAGAAGTCAATGACTCCTTAAAGCAACAAGAAACAAGACAGGAAAAAAAAAAAGAATTTAAGTATCTCACACAAAAATACTGACCTAGAAAACAATCAATGAGAAAAAATTTAAAAATCACTGGGCTACTTGAATACCATAACCAAAACAAGAGCTTAGACATAATATTTCAAGAAATGTTAAAACTGCCCAGGATTTCTTAGAACCAGAGGTCAAAAGTGGAAATAGAATTCCCAAAATGAAAAATCTCAGGAACATCACAGCCAAAATCCAGAGTTTCCAGGCCAAAAATACATCCATATATCTCATAAGCAAACAAAGAAAAAATTCAAGTACCGAGAAGCCAGGATCACACATAATTCTATGAAAAAGCACATAGCCTGGAATACAATATTCCAGAAAGCAAGGAATATATAGGCCAAGAACAACTTACCAAGTAAAACTGATTATAATCTCAGGGGGGTTAGGGGAAAAAAGGAACCTTTAATGACAAAGAAGAATTCTAAGCATTCCTAATGAAAAGATCAAAGCTACAGAGAAACTTTTAAGTTCAAACACAGAAATGAAGAGAAACATAAAGAGGAAAACATGTAAACACAAAAAAGTAAATATGAATGAACAATAATAGGGGACTAAACAAGGATAAACTACTTACATACAAATATGGGGAAATGATACGTGTCCTCTCTGAACACTATCATTACAGAGGTTATAGAAGGAATCTAATTAGACAAGGTCTGGAAGTAGATCTCTTATGTCTTGATGATCTTAATAATGAAAAGAAAAGGGAAAAGGCATACACTGGGGAGGAAGAGAAAGAAAAGTCAGGGAAAATTATCTCATATAATTAGGAAGCAAAAGTAGACATTTATACAAAGAAAACGGGATGGAAGGGTGCAGCTGACACTTAATCTCACTTTCATCTGAACTAGTAAAAGGAGGGTGCACTAGCCAGTGTACACACATGCATGCACACACGCAATACAGCTAGGTACAGAAATGCATTTCAATAACAGGGATATAGGAAAGAAAGGGGATGATATGGGGAGGGAGAATTCAAGGGAAGGCAGGTTAAGGGAGAGATTAATCCTAAGCAAAAAAAAAAAAACACTAACAAAGGATGTGTAAAAATATTTGTAGCTTTTTTTTTGAGGTAGCAAAAAACAGGAATCTGAGGAAGAGCCCATAAGCTGGGGAGTAGATGAACAAGTTATGGTACATATAAATATAATGGAATATCATTATACTTCAAAAAAATCAGAGAAACCATCTATGAACTGATGCAGAGTAAGGTGAATCAGGAGAAAAATTTATACAATGACAATATGGTAAAGACAAACAATTTTAAAAGAAATTAAGAACTCCTATCAGCATAATGGTCAACTGTGATTTCTGAGAACTAATGATGACACATGCCACCCATTTCTTGATAGAGAGGTGTTACGCCACCATGGGGGGGGGGGGGAAGGGAGGGGAGAAAATCTGAAACCCAAGTGATTGTGGAACTGAATCTTGTAAATTAAAAGTAAATGAGTAAATAAAAAATAAATTTAAAAAAAAAAAAAAAGATAGAGAGGTGTTAGACACATGAGAGCAAAATGAGAAAAATTTTGGAGAGACATGACCAATGTGGAAATTTGTTTTGCTTGAATAAATGTTTATAATAGGTTTTCTTTTTGTTTTCAACCTGGGTGGGGAGGGTTTCAGTGTGGGAAGGTAAAAAGGTGGATTTTTGTTCATCAAAAAAATATACACATAACATATAATTTAAAAAAGGAAATGTTTAAAGATCTCTCTGTATAACGTTTAAGGGAAAGAGACAGGAATTGAACCTACGATTTTGTTGTTATAGGGAATTCCCTGATGAAGAAATTCCCTCTACTAATACACGGTCACCCTCTTATCAAGGATTTAAAATCTAAGAGAATTGCTTAGATCATTGAAAGTTTGACTTGGGGTGACAATGCAGTAGGTGTAAGATGCAGTAGTTTCAAGGCTAGCTTTCTATAAGACGTGACAAAAAACAATAAAAATCATATAAATCACAAAATAAAAATAGATGCAGAAATTTTTTTTTCACAAAATACAACATTCATTTATGTTTAAAATATTAAAAAGGACAGGATCAGGACGGCTAGGTAGTGCAGTAAATAGAGTACTGGCCCTGGAGTCAGGAGAACCTGAGTTCAAATTCTGATTCAGACACTTAACATTTTATTTATTTATTTTAGTTTACGTCATTCATTTCCACGAAATTTTGAGTTACAAATTTTCTCCCCATCTTTCCCCTACCCACCGCCGCAACAGCCATCCCAGTGTATCCCCCCTCCCCCAATCTATTCTCTCCTACGTCACTTTTTGGTAGGGCAGGATGGATCTCCCAACCACAGTGCCTGTGTATCTCAAGTT
>CM053589.1:44365136-44432777 GCA_028646515.1 Pseudochirops corinnae | reverse complement strand
GGACCTTTAAAATAATGCAAAGTAGTTTTTTAAAAAGAAAACAAATCTGCTTTCCTCTCATATTAAGAGTGTGTGGGGTGGCTAGGTGGCGAAGTGAACAGAGACAGGAGAACCTAAGTCCAAATCTGGCCTCAGACACTTAACACTTCCTAGCCATGTGACCTTGGACAAGTCACTTAACCCCAATTGCCTGCCTTCCCCCCTCCAAAAAAGAAAAAAAAAAAAAGAAGAGTGTGTGCCCGTGTACACACAGCACACATATGTATAAATTAGAGAACATCACAAAGGGAAAATAAATTGGTTAGAAGGATTCCTTTCAGCTTGGTGTGTAATTTTTGGCTGCAAAAATAAATTTGCAAAGTTACATTAGATAGCTTTAAGGACCAGTAGCCATATTAGGTCAAAAGACTTATTTTTAAAACAACTTTCATCCTAGTTTTAAAATCTAGTTAAAAGGTTTTCATGCTGTCATCCAGTTAACAAAGGCCTGCCACTGAGTCACACCCCACTCAAGTAAAATTCTATATCCCTTTTTCTGTACCTTCCTTACTTTTCTCTACTTTTAAAAACTTACCCTTTTCTCTTCAGTCCAAGTGCCTGAGGGACCCTGCTATTAGCTGTCAATTAATTTGACAAACCTGTGTTCAAAGGAGTGCCAATAAACAGTAAGTCAACACAAGGGGACCACTGGGAGGCTATGTTTTAGCATAATAGTAACTGATGATAAAAAAAACACCACAAAAAAACAACTTTAGTTCTACAGTAGGGCTTTGGTGCCCCTAAAACTGTACTTCATCCCTGGCAACTTATCTGCCTACTTGCTTAGCCCTGGTTATTATAATTTAATCTAAACCATCCAACCATTTCACCAGAGGTTACTGATACCTGGCTTTTCCCCATGTATCTTCCTATGGTAAATGTCAAGCAAGGGGCAAACTAGAGCTGCTTTTGCACCTCCTATTACCTTCCCATCCTCAAATTACAAAGCATGTAGTAGACAACTCAGTAGAGAACTAGCAAGTCATATTTTCTACTTTCCTAGAAGACTTAAGTAGATCACTTTGATAACTTTAAACCTATTTAATAGGCAAAGTGTTTTTTCCACTTTCAAATTTCTCAACTCATGACAACGTAAACCATTTAAAAAAAAAACACCTTATAACTAGACAGTTTCTCTCAAAAGACCACAAACCACTTTGTAATTATCTCAAAAATCCTTTTTGTAATTCCATTCATTACACAGCAGACAAATTACCCTAATTTAACCCATCCTAATACCCAAGGTAGTCTTTTTTTTTTTTTAATAGATACGAGTTTGTTTGGTTTTTAGACATTTCATCAATCTGCCTGGCACTGGTTTGGAGGAGGAAGTCATGAACATGAAATCAGAAACTTGAGAGTTCTAATGCCTTCACCTCTGTTACAGATTGGCTAGGTGACCTTGGGAAAGTAACAACTAACCTAAAGCTCAATTTTTTCACTTACTGAATGAAGATACTCTAATCTAAAATTAAATGTTCAAGAGTTTTGGAAGAAAAGTCACTACAAAGACCAGAATTGTCAAAGTATAGCAAAACAAATCAATCCTGCTTGTCTTTCTGAGCAGCCCAACTGCTACAGAGGCTGAGACCATCCAACTTGTATTCTCCCAAATAATCTGAAAGAAGTGATACAGGATCCTGTGTGAAGAATTTAATATCTCAATAACTATGAAATTCTCAAGAGCATCATTCTACAAGTTCATTCAGTCACATGTAAAATGAAATTTATTAAGTACATGAACGTCTTGAAAACTACCCAATGGGGCCAAGAAGTCCCAAAGTAAAGTAAATTATCATCTCCACAGGAGGCCAATAACTCACTTCTTGGGAGCTCATTTGATCTTTTTTCTAAATAAACATTTAAAATTATTTAACAAGTGCCATACTGTTTCTTAATAACACAAGAATATCACTGTTTGGAAAGAGGAAAATTGAGGTTCACTTTATTTCTAAATGACTCTCATTAACATAACACAAGCCTAAAGTTCTGCCAATGACTCACCATGTAACCTTGGGCAAACTTTAACTATGAAATAAGGATAATGATTTTTGCCACTTCCCATCTCTTAATAATATCCCTGTAAATGTGAAGGCCTCTGAGGTCTCAAAGATAAGCTAGATAACATGTATGTTTTCATTTGTGTTAGTAGACTTGAACCTGACGAATAAAAATGTGGCTTTTATTATTAATTTCAATTGCTATAATCAAATATTAGAACACACAAACATCACACATCCTAATTTTTAAAACTGCTACAAAAGGATAAAAGTAAAACTATGACTAGGACACAAACCAGCCAGTAATGCTAAAAAGTCACAAAATTCTTTGTAACTTGTCTTTATGAAGAAAGTCATCTATTTATATACACTCCTTGTTGCAATATTTAGGAACAGGTTGTCAAGTAAAGGTAGTTTAATTTGCTATTTGTAGTAATAATAGCACAACTGCAAACTACAGTTTTTAAATCTGATAAGGCTTTTTTGAGGGAGGGAGAAGGGTTAGAGAAGAATAAGCGAAAGTGAATGAAAAGACAGAGAGAACATACATAACTGTTAACAGGTACTAAAAACTATGCCAATAAACCTATCATTAGTCAAGAGTACTAATTTATACATACACTGATGGGCAGAATTTGTGGGGTGGGGGCCCGGAAAGTATCTGCCTGGGGGTGGCTAATTATGCTTTACAGCTAATAAGTACACCTCCTTTGAAAACATCCTGGCAGTTTTTACGAAGGTCCTAACAGTAAAGGCTTTCCTAATCACTCCATCTACTCATCACATTTATATGTTCCTAGGATTGAGAGATGGAAGTCTATTTAGAAGAGCTTGTCTAGTTCAAGGACGCAGAGGTGAACCCCAACCCTGAGAGTTAATGCCAAAATATAGGCAAATGTCACCAAGTACGGAAC
The DNA here is from genome assembly GCA_028646515.1 of Pseudochirops corinnae. Lineage (NCBI taxonomy): Eukaryota > Metazoa > Chordata > Mammalia > Diprotodontia > Pseudocheiridae > Pseudochirops > Pseudochirops corinnae. The sequence continues at coordinate 44,429,824 of CM053589.1, read as the reverse complement.
CAGAGGTTCAGCCTAAACTGCTTCTGCCCACCTCCATCGCCTCCCACCCCACCGGGCCCAATACATAGTATATTGTTCAATACTATTTGGCCTCTGAGTTTGGGGGAGAGGGAGGCGGGGAATGGGGGAAAAAAAGAAAGACAACCTGATAATGGGTCCAGGAGGCAAACGGACTTAGTCAAACCCATCTCTGACCCCCAGGGGTTATGTTTATAAAAATTGAGACGCCGCTGAGAGCAACGCCCCCTAAAGCAAGATCCACAGGAGGAATGGATACTCACACACGCGCGCGCGCACACACACACCTCTCTTACACACTTCTGACACACACAGACACAGACACAGACACACACCCCTCCCTCCCTCACTCTCACCACACCTGGTGGGCCGAGCACGGCTGAAGGAATATTTACCCTCACCTCTCTAAGGCCTACAGGAGCAACCAGGACTGGGGCTACAGGAGATGAAGGGGCCCGCACATTACACGTTTCTCCCCGTCAAACAACAACACAGGCCGCAGCCCGGGGTACTGCAGCTGGCGGGAACCGAGCTTCCCTACCCGATCCCCGGGGGTAAAGTCCAGAAGCAAGCGGCTCCACACACACCGGAGGCACGAGGCACTAAAGCGCCTGCCTACGGAGACTCCAGAGCCGCAGCAGGACCCGGGTGAGAGGGGGAGGAGACCCCAGCAGGAAGGGCCCTGGAAGAGGCGGAGGGCAGAGGCTGGGGGCGGCGGCGGCAGCCGTTCCCGGGGAGGGGGATTACCTGACTGTGACGGTAGAAAAGTGTCCTCGGACTCCGGAGGCGGTCCCGGCTGCGCCCCGTGTGGTGTCTCTCTCGCTTCCCCCGCAACAGCAGCAGTAGCAGCAGCAGCAACAGCAGCTCCCTCAGCCAGTCGCCATTTCCCGCCTACCGACCTGCTGCACCGCACGGACAGAGACCCGGATGGAGAGCGGCCGCTCCGCGCAGGCGCCTTGGCTCCCTCCTCCCCCTCCCGCCACAATTCCGAGAGGTGGGGGGGAAGGGTTGGGAGAGGCCGTAGCAGCGGAGGAGACTCCAATTTCCGTGACGGGAATCAGGAGCTCCTACCTCTGGAAGGAACTGGCCTAAGTTCCTGGCAGCAGTTGGCCGGAGGGCCCTAGGACCAGAGGGAGCGGCAGGGGTACAGAATGTACGACGGGCAGAGGGATATTTGTACGTTAGGGGCCTCCGTAGCCGGCTGTGTTGTGATCGCGGGGGGAGTAGGGAGTAGAGCGTTGGAGGCGAGGGGGCGGGGACCGGGAGGACGGTTTTTCCTCCCGCTGGTAACGGAACTGCTGGGGCGGGGAGGGGAGGAGAAGAAGAACGCGCCCTCGCCCTGGGGGCGGGGCTTAGGAGAACGTCGCGCGCCGTGGCCCAGTGGCTTCCGAGCGAGCCCACGAGCCGGGAGGTGGGACCAGACCAGCCCCGCGGGGGCGGTGCGCTGCGGGGGCGGGGCCGGCGCCTGGCGCGCGGAAGGAGGGCACGGGGTTGGAGTGTTCTAGTGTGCGGGTTTGGCGCAGGCCGGCGGCCGAGGGCTATTGGCTCGGGTTGGGGCTGTCTTTGCAGCGGGGCTTTTGATGTCTGTCCTTCCCGGATGCCGTGGCGTCATAATTGCTTTGGGAATTCGTTCTTGGCTTAGCGAAGCTGCCCTCCCTTGTTCTCTCCTTTGCCTGGACTCACTCGGGCGCTTGCCGAGATCGCATGTCCCAACCCACTCCCAGTCTCGCCACCACTTGCCTACCTGATGCTCGACTTGCACGCCTTCCATAGTGTCAAACGCCCGGGTAAACTCGCTTCCTGACCCCCTTCTAGGCCACTTTGGAGTCCCAGGCTCTTGCACGTGTGCAAATATTGAGCTTTGCAAAGCGACTCTGCTGTATCAACCGGAACGACACAACGCTTTTCATCTAGTGCTTTTTTTTTTTTAAAGCTAATGGAGTGCGTTCTTCTACATCTGTTATTTCATTTGAACCTTGCAGCAAGCCCCACAGGGGAGTTATGTTAAGTTGAGTAGTCGGGAGTCGGTCTCGTTCCTGAGAGTGTGCTACATTGACAGACCCAGCCAGCTCCGTCAGTCAGTTTGATCCTTAAAGCCTCACATTGATTAAACAACAAATGCTGCACCAAGAAGCCCTCAGTGTGCCCACGGCATTTATTGAGAGCTTGCTGTTTGGATAATCCTTGTTTAACCGAAGAGTCAGGAGATCACAGACTGTCAGAATCCTAGTGATGATTCCAGAAATTAATGGGGAAGTGTTTACCGAATCATCAGTGCAGCGTAATCTATGGAAACATTTGTTAGGTACAGGACCTGAGTTTGAATCCTAGATCTGATACTTCTTTTCCTCTCCATCTTCCTCTCCCTCCCTCCCCTCCTTCTATTTCCCTCTCCCTTCCCTCCCTTCCTCCTTTCTTCATCTGTAAAATGAGGTATTTGTACTAGATTTTGGACATAATTTTCTGTCTCTATATGATCTTATGAACTCTATTTTCTCACTGTTAATAGAAAAAAATTAGCAGCAAATAGCAATCATGACAATTCAGCAAGCACATACTTTGATTATAAAACATTGATTTTGTTTTTGTTTTATGTCCAACTCTCTGTGACCCCATTTGGGTTTTTCTTGGCAAAGATACTGAAGTGGTTTGCCATTTCCTTCTTCAGATAATTTTCTTTTTTTAACAGATGAGGGACTGAAGCAAACAAGGCTAAGTGACTTGCCCCAAGTCATACAGCTAATAAGTCTCTGAGGCTGGATTTGAACTCAAGAAGGGAAATCTTCCTGATCCCAAGCCCAATGCTCTACCCACTCCACCACCCAGCTGCCCTAAATAGGTGGTAAGCCCTCATTAAGTACCAAGTGCAAGTTTGCCAAATATACTGGGGAAAAAATTCTGAATCTTTGCAGGGAGTTGGTCAAGGGAGTTCCTTCACCAATTTAATTAATTTGTTCTGGTAAGCCTTTATTTTGTCCATGCCTAAGACGTCAAAACTGATTGTTTATAAATGAAGAAACTTCAGCTCAGAGAAGTGAAGTCGGTTGCCCTCGATTATATAAGGAGTATTAGGGGCAGAATTTGAATCCAAATCCTCAGAATTCAGAGCTGATATTCTTTCCATTTTAATATGTTGCTGGTGCTGCCTCAACAGAAATATAGGTAAGTTCTGACAGAAGACGGAAGTCTTTTGGGGGAAAGATGTTATAGGATCTGCAGTACATATAGAAACCTATCCATGACTACTCATCCTGTGTGATTCTTTCCCATCCAAAATATTTTTTATTTTATTTTTTTATTTTTGGGGGGGAAGGTAGGGCAAGTGAGGTTAACTGACTTGCCCAAGGTCACATGGCTAGTAAATATTAAGTGTCTGAGGCCACATTTGAACTCAGGTTCTCCTGACTCCCAGGCTGGTGCTCTATTCACTTCGCCACCTAGCCTCCTCTTTTCTCATTCAAAATAAAAATGGAATTGGGGTGGGGCTCTTACCTGCCACTGCTACCGACTTCAGAGCCTGCACCACTGGATGATGGGGCTATTGGGGGAATGTGGGAGGGGGAAGATCCATTGGAGACCCAGAAGTTTTCCCTTGGCACAGACCTAGCTACTGCAGTGGATGCCTGGGTCATATTTAGATTATAATTGCCCTCACGGCAGCATGCAGAAGGGTGAATTCAAGAACCTTTGTGCAGTTTAGGAAGTAGGGAATGTCTTGGGGAGAATGGGTGAAGGGGTAGGTGTGGTTATGATGGGGTATAGGTGCTGGGAAAGCCCTTGAACTCTCGTTGAATCTTCCCACTTGATGAGGCATTTGCCTGAGGCCATAAATTTTTCATAGTCCTAGGCCCAAATCTGTTACTCTTAATGGAGCCTTGCCATCCACTATCCAGCTACTTCCCCCTTGATCCCTTCAAAATATCTATACCCAAATCTGTTACCCTTAAACTAGCCTAGCGGGATTCCATTGTCTGTCAACTCCAGGTAACCTTCAGCTATTTCTCACCCTTCATCTCATTACTGGAGTCTGACCTCAGTTCCATCAAAGATCCTCCTTAGACTCCTCCTAGACCACCCCTAGATCCCTCCCACAATCTTTCTGTATATAAGATGCACCTTACCTACTTAAAGGTGCTGAGAATTCAATCTAGCACAGAGTCAGTCTGTGTCAGATTATTCTAGCCCGCTTGTCTAATACAAACACATACTTACGCTCCTTCAGAGTCCACCCATTATGGTGAATCTTTAATAAACTTTGTTTTACTTTAGCTGAGAGAAGACTTGAGTGGATTTCATTTTGAAGGACCAGGCATGTTGGTATTTTGGGGTCTTGAGCACCCCTAAATCTCTAAATCCAACCTCAACAGTAATGTTACAGGTAAACCTCACAACTCACTGTTAAAGGGAGGATGGGATGCAGCCTACCTCATTTTCCCACCTTGGGATTGGTTAATTGTGTTATCAACTATTTGGTTTCATGCTGTAATCCCCTTTGGAGATTTTATTTTGGAGATATCCTACATTAGCGAATGACTAAACAATTTATGATATGTGAATACAATAAAATATTACTATACTTTAAGAAACAGTGAATATGAAGAAATCAGAAATTCCATGGGAAGATTTCATAGGAATGGATGCAGTAAAATGAACCAGAAAAACATGGACACAATGACAATATAAATGAGAAGAACAACAAAAAGATGAAGCTGCATATTGTGCAATTCAAATTAATGTTGAAAAAGGGAAAAATTCACCTTCCCTTTTTTGTAGTTTTCAGCAGCTATGGACTTGGAATGCTGCATATAACTTTTTTTTTTTTTTTGCTTTTTGGAGGGCCGTTGGGGTTAAGTAACTTGTCCAAGGTCACACGGCTAGTTTTTGTGTTAAGTGTCTGAGGTCAAATTTGAACTCGAGTCTTCCTGACTCCAGGGCCAGTGCTGCGCCACCTAGCTGCCCCTTCATATAACTTTCAAACTCAGTTTTTTTTCTCCTACTTTATAATTTTTGTTAAAAGGGATGGTATCCTGGGTCAGTAAGGTGGAGGGAGGATAATTTTGGAAATGAAAGTCAAGTAAACACAGAACCTAAGGAATAGGGACTGTGATTTCTCTGATAGAGAGAGCTCCCAGAGAATGGACCCCCTCCCCTCCCACCAATTAGTGCAGGTTGGTACCATCTTTGTAATTTCTAATCTTAGAGAGTCTCTGGAAGCATGAAAAATGAGGGTCACACCATTAATGTATGCCGGAGGCTGGACATTAATGCCAGCTCTCTGTATCCACTTTGCCATGATGACACTTCTAAAAATATATCAGTTAAAATGTTGTTCAAGTTTCACTTGTTGGGAATGAATCAGTTAACATTTATTCCTACTAAATATCATCTTATTAGATGTTCCATTAGCCATTTGCCCTCCCTCAAGATGACCCAGATCCATTAATCTTAGCTCTTTGGATCTAGTGATTGAACCAGTTCTGAATCTCCTTAACAATAGTATCAATTTTACATCTCTCCATCTTGTGCCCAAAAATAGAATGAGAGATCTTGCCAAAGCCCTTACCAAAATTCAATCAATAAATAAACATTTCTTAAACATCTTATATGCCAGGTGCTGTGCTAAATCCTGCAGATGCAAACACAAAAATGACTTCAAGTAGCTTCTTTTAGAGGAGATGTGTACGTTCATAAGTAAATATAAAATAATCTAAGGTAATTTGGCAGTGAGACAACTAGTAGCAAGGAAGATTGAGAAAGGTTTTATGGAGAAGTTGGCACTCAAACAGAACTTGGAAGGAAAGGGGGGCTTCTTAGAAGATGCAGTACTTTCCAGGAAGGGCAAATAGTCTGTGGAGAGTGACAGCAGCAGGAGATAAAACACCATGTGGAGGGCAGCAAGGCCAATTTGTCTAGACCATAGTGTATGAAAGGGAGTAATTTATAATAAGTCTGGAAAGATAGGTTGGAGATGGATGATGGAGGGCTTTACATGGAGTTCTTATGTGTTTGTACTTAAATGCTTGATGACCAATTTATTTTAGAGATAATAAGAAACCACAGGAGTTTCTTGAGTAAGGAAGTAACAGGATCACACTTGTCCTTAAGGAAAATTACTTTGTCAACTTGGAGTATTGAAGAGAAGAGACATGAGGAAGGAAGACCAGTAGTCTAAGAAGGAAATGATGAGGGCCTGAACTAGGATGGTGTTGTGGGATGTGAGGCATGTTGTGGAGGTAATATCAACCAGACTTATTGAGTAATTGGATATAGTAAAACTAAGCACACGCAGCTCTCCTGAGGACTGCTACTGTGAATAACTTTAAGGCTCCAATCACGTAGTGTAGTGAACTATCTATTTATTCAGCAATAAAGTAAAGCAAAACATTCACAGAAACCAAAGTACAGCATTCACAACAATATAACATAGCAATTTATTACTAAAGTGGCCACATTTTCTTAAACAAAAGATATCATTCAGTAAGTCACAATCTCAATCATTCAATATAAAGTACCCACCTTTCCTCTTGAATGGAGACTGACTTCCAATCATCCTTAAGAAGGAATCATCCTTAAGGAGTAGTGGAAAGTACAAAGGTCACATAGTCTTAATCTTGTCAGTCAGCACTAAGTACCTAAGTAAAGGTCCTTTCACCTTGACTCAGGGCTGACTTCCAAATTCCATGGTTTCTCTTTCATGCTCCCAGCTCTTTCTTGAATTCACCCAGCTGTCACCTGGATTCACAGGCAGGCAACTCCCAGCTCCAGTTCCAGCTCCTGCTCCAGCTCAAAGCTCAAGGTGACCAATCTACCTCCAGCCCTTCGAAGTTTCTGTTTCTGGGAAGACAAAGCTTAACAGAGCCACAACAATATCTACATACATCAGGCTTAGTAGAGTTACAGCAATATTCATACACATTGCTGGCACTATCATCAGTTCCCTTTCTGCCTGTGAAACCAACCAACAGGGCCTCTGTCTGAGAAATTAACACAAATCATCAGTAAAGTCCCAGTACCTCTGAAAACATCAATAAAACCCTCTTTCAAGACTTCTGTAAACAGCAGTAAAGTCCTCTTGCAGGGCTTCTGAACTAGCAGTAAGATCCCAGGGCTTCTGTAACAGCAGCAACATCCTCTGTCAGCAAACAGGTCTGGCAAATTAACATCAACACAGACATTCTTCCTCCCAGTTCTGCCCAGTTCCAGCTCTGCTTGAGCTTTTATATCCTCCATTCCTTTCTGTTCTGCCCTGTCTCTTACTTCTTCCTATTCCAGTGTTTGGCAAGTTCCTCCCACTATGGGCTTCACAGGTTCTGTTTCTAACAAAGACTTGATGTCACAGGTGAGGCTCAATGGTACTTGAATAGCTGAAACAAGGAGCTAAGTATTTGAATAACTGAAACAAGGAGCAAAGTACCATTTTGCTTGCCATTACAGATATGTATTGTGAGGGAGAGGAGTTGAGAGTGACTTGGAGGTTTTCAACTTGGGTGACTTAAAAGATAGTGGTGACCAAACAAAAAGACATTAGTTTTTTAAAAGAGTAGGTTTTAAGGGAGAGATAATTTTGTTGGACGTATATATTTTGAAATGCTTATGGAATGTCAATTTGGAAATATTCAGTAGGCAGCTGGAGATGTAAGATTGGTGCTCCAGATAGACTAGGGCTTCATAGACATAAGTAGATATATGTGTATATGTATATACACACATACATAGCTATAGATATATTTTACAGAGATTTCATGCAAGGAAGGCATTCACATGATGGTGAGAGACATTCATTGTCTCTCTGAAGAACTCTGGAATCAATTGCATGACATGGGAGACACTGGCAAGAGACCATGAAGCATGGTATGCCTGTATCAAAGAAGACAGTGTGCTCTATGAATGAAGCAGAATTGCAATAGCTCAAAAGAAATTTGAGATGCACGAATTTAGAGACATCCCCACTCCAAATGTTCATATGAACTATTTGTGCCCAGCCGTGGTATAGCATTCCAAGCTGGTATTGATGTGATCAGCCATAGTTAGACACACTGTACCTTGACTCCAACATAGTGATGTCATTTTGGTCCTCTTTGAGAACAAAGGAAAACCAACTATATATGTATGTATCTATGTGTACAGATATGCACATACCACATATACATACATGCTGTATATGTGCATATATATGTATATATGTATATATATATATACATATATATATTTACATCGGGGCATAAAATTGATAATTAAACCCATAGGAGCTGATGAGATTACCAAGAAACTTTATATCCAAGTTTAAACACATTCATCAGTCTAGTAATGCTGACAAAAAAGAAAGGGAAATTAGTATGGCATAAGTATAGAACTCATACTGTCTCTAACCAGATTCATAGGGTAAAGCTCTAACATTAGAGATGAGGCTTTAAATGGTAACTTAGGAAAGAGACCCTTGGATGGTCTTTTTGCAGAGGGCAAATTTCCATGAGTTCACAGTTTCTTCATCTGTAAAGAGCATCCTATAGTATGTACCTCACAGGGGTGTTGTAAGGATCAAATGAAATAGTTATATATAAAGTGCTGCATTATCATACTATCAAATCATAAGAGATTGGCTGGATAGTAAATCCAAAGAGCTTAGGCTGGTGGGAAAATAAAGCAGAAATGGGTGAATGAACTTGGTTCTTTCCCCTCCTTCCATTTAAGTGGTATCCATATGCTTTTGAGTTATTCTGATTTTGAATAATATTAGGCTTATTACATATGCTTGTCTCTGTGCCTCATATTCAGATGGGACTAAGCTCTGAGTTTTGAAAAAAAAAGTTCACTCTTTGTCTCATTCTTGGCTATACTTTCCATCCTGATGTCAATGTAAGTCTTATTTTTAGGGATGTAGTGAAGTCAAAGTGAATGGCCCATTAAATGTTAAATAATTTTGTGGTCTATACCTGTAATTCATACCTCTGGGTCTTCTGACAAAGTATGTAGAAAGGATCTGGAACTGAGACTCAAAGTGACAGAATCTAAGAGTTGGGAGGGACCTCAATGGTCTTTTAGGCCATACCTGAGTAGGAATTCCCTCTACAACAACCCTGACAAGTGATCATACAACCTTTGCTTAGAAACCTTCAGTGAGGGGAAGCCTACTACCTCCTTGGGCAGCCCATTCCACTTTGGAATTACTTTGCTTGTAAAGTGAAGTAATTTTTTTTTTCAAGAGCAAATGTTTATATTCTCAAGAAAAACTCTCTTTCCAGCTTCTACCTAGTGTTCCCAGTTCTGTCCTTTGGGCCAGACAGAACAAGTCTAACATCTAATGCCTCTTGCACATGACAGACCTTTAGGATGTTTGTAGATGGTCATCATGTCCTTTCTAAATGAGGCAGAATGGTACAATGGATAGAATGTTGGATTGGGAGTCAGAGGACCTGGGTCTGAATTCTGGCTGGGTCACTTGTGTGACCTTAGACAAATCATTTAAATCCTAGGGTCCTCTATTTCCTCATTTATAAAGTAAAGCATTGGACTAAATGGTCTCTGAATTCCCTTCCAGCTTTAAACCTATGAATAAATGATCCAGGCTGACTCACAGTGATCATATCTACCTCCTAAATGTACATACACCATCCTTTTAATAATGTCAGAATTTTACAAGGCATCCACATCAAGACTATGACCTGTTGAGTCTTAAGAATCCACTCTATTATCTTTCTGAAAACCAAGAATTTTCCTTTCACCAAATTTACAGCACCTCTCCCGTTGTTCATTTTTTGATCATCAACAGTGCCTACAATTCCATTGGCCAATTTTTTTTATTACCTGAGATAGTATTGTCTGGACCCAATGACTTAAACACATTGAGGAAGGCTATGGACTTTCTCAGGCAGCTAGGTAGCACAGTGGATAGAGCACTGACCATGGAGTTCAAGTCCAGCTTCAGCCATTTGCTAGCTGTGCGACTTTGGGCAAGTCACCTTACCCTGTTTGCCTCAGTTTTCTCCTCTGTAAAATGAGCTGAAGAAGGAAATGGCAAATCACTCATTATCTTGGCCAAGAAAACCCCAAATGGGGTCACAAAGAGTTGGACACAACTGAAACAATTAAAAAATATCATGGTCTTTCTTGCCACCTTCTTACTTGTCTTGGATTTCAGGTCCTTATTATCCATTTTTGTTCTGTCTTTCTTGATGCTGAGATTCTTCTCCTTAGTAATAGAAACAAAATGAGAATTTAATAGTCTAGCCCTTTTTCATTCTTTATCCCTGTCCAGTTCAGAGTATTCTTTGATCTTTAATTTAGGTACAGCTTTGGGGTGGCTAGGTGGTGCAGTGAATAGAGCCCTGGCCCTGGAGTCAGGAGGACCTGAGTTCAAATCTGGCCTCAGACATGAAACACTAGCCATATGACCTTGGGCAAGTCACTTAACCCCAATTGTCCTGCCTTCCCCCTCCAAAAAAAAAAATTTAGGGCCAACTAGGTGGTACACTATGTAGTCCTGGAGTCAGGAAGACCTGAATTTAAATCTGCCCTCAGACATTTACTAGGGGTGTGACCTTAGGCAAGTCAATTAACCTTTCTCTGCCTCCCATTTCCTCAACTGTAAAATGAGATATTACTAAAGTGCTTAGCACAGTTCCTGGCACATAATAGGTGCTATATAAAGGATAGCTCTTTTTATTATTAGCTATTTTCTTGCTCCCACCATAATCCAAAGAGCCTACTTCATTGTCCTTTCTCATTCCTTATCTGTCATGAATGAAGGAATGTAGTTATTATGGGAAGCATCACATAGTTGGTAATTTGCCATGACACAAAAAGCCAGGACTAGAACCCAGTTCTTCTGTGTCCTCAATTTATTTCATCCAGTAGTTGTTGAAATACCTCTTCTGTGCAAGAGATTGTATGAGGGGCTACGGAGAATCCCCAAAAGACACAATCCATTGTGTTTTCACAATCAGTATGCGTAGGATGAATGTTGCCCATATGCAAGACATTCAAGATGCACAACTCATTTCTCTGAACTACCATTATGACTATAATAAGTACAATTTATAATTTGACTATTACCTAATTAAATTATATGGGTATTTCTTACTTCCTTACCACAGCATAATATAAGTAATACTGACCTTCTAGTCAGAAGATTAAGTCCCATCTCTCCCATTTACTAATCATGTTGCTCTTTGACTGTTATGTAAACCTTTAAGTACTTATCTCTAAAATGGGGGTGTTAACAGTGCCTTCTAATTATCAAATGAGATAATATATATTGATTCAGAGTTGTCCTATAACTTATCTTCTCTCCAAGAGAACCTATTTAGGAATTTGGCTTTGTCCTGGAATTCTAGCTCCTCAGGGTCCAGGGAGCCTGACCCTGTAATTCTGTCACTTGCTTGGAACACTTCTGTTGTTCCAGTGCTAGACACATACTGTTATGTTTGGATAGATATAATGGAGTTTTCCATTAATTCTAGAAGCTTCTTGGCTTGTCCTTTTCATAATGTGTCTTGACTACAATCGTATCTATGCCAAATAAGTGTAAAATTGGGGCAGTATTCTTTTCAAAAAGATTACTGGTTTTTCCTTTGCAAGGGTTAAGAAGAAACTTGGTTAGATAATCATATACTACAAAGTAGATTTACCTATATTCTTAACCAAAATCCTGACTTGGATAAAGTCATTTAGAGTGGCCTTTGGTGGGTAGATTACCTTAATATTGAAGTATGCTTCAAATATTTTGCATTATTGGGAGCACAGCTAGGTCCAAAATCCCATGAAGTAGCTGCATTATTCAGATTTGTACCACACGTTTTCATTGAGCAGAAAGTGTGAATCTGAGTTTGAATAATGCCAACTATTGGGACGTGGCTGTAAGTTTAAAGGCTTTTCAGGAATGGGAGACAGTATAAACACTTTTAACAAGGAACGAATAGAACATAACTAAGTGATAATCCCAATTAATGGAGAGGAGGTTATATGAGAGAATAGTAAGAAATAAGACTAGATAATATTCTTAAAAAATAAGACTAGTTAATATGCTTAAAAAGTTTTAAGGTTTACAAAAAGCTTTCCTTAAAACATCCCTATGAAAGAAGTAAAGCAAATAGTATATTCCCCATTCTATCGTTGGGAAAACTGATACTCTCAGAGGTTAATTGATTTGCTTAGGGTTACACAGCTGGTAGCATTGCTAGGGCTTAAGTCTATGATGTGGGCTCTAATGCCAAACCAAATGTTGGGACAAATTTATTGAAGAACTTGAATGATAAACTGAGATTTTCACAGTAGGCAGTAGGAAATCACTGTGGGGGTTGGGGCAGAGAGTGACATAAGATCAGTGTTTTAAAAAGATTTATTGAATATCTTCCCCTGAAATCCTGTTCTAAAACCTACCTTGGTTGTGGCACAGAGGATAACATAGGGTTCTCAAAGGCTTTGTCAAACAGTACAGACTCAGTCAAATGTTACCCCAAAATAACAGTTTTCATTGATATAGCACTTTCCTTACAACAAGCTGTGGTAGGTGAGCTGGGGAGGCTGTACAATCAGTAACAGATTGGCGTCTCTTTTTAAAGGACCAGTTTAGTGTGAAGAGGCTCATCACCGGAAGTTAGGCCAACAGGTAATGCATATTTTTGGCTACAGCAACTTAAAAACACTGTTTTAAAGGTATAGAGTTTCAGTCTGTGTCAACGGACAGAATATCCACACTGATGAAATAGGGGAGTCTTAAAATATTTAAGGTATATATTTGGTAGCAGTAGTGGGATAAAGGGGAAGAGAATAAAGGAACACGAATAAACAATAAGTACTTAGTATGTGCCAGGTGCTATGCTAAACACTTTACAAATATTATCTCATAACACTCTGTGAGGTAGGTGCTATTATTACCTCCATTTTGCAGTTGAGGAAACTGAGGCAGGCAGAGATTAAATGACTTGCTTAGGGTCATACAGTTAGAAAGTGTCTGAGGCTAGAGTTGAACCCAGCTCTTCCTGACTCCAGGCCCAGTAGTCTATCTACTATACCACTGGATAGCATAAACACTAAGAAGACAGATCTGGATTTTGGCCACTATCCATATCATATAATAGTTGTGTGACCTCAAAGAAATTATGGCACCTAACTCTTAGTTGGTTCGTCTCTAAAATGAGACTTAATTTTGAGATCCAGAACAGATCATTTAGGTAATATTTGTAAAGCAATTAGCATAGTGCCTGGCACAACAGAAAATGCCATATAAATATTATTACTATTCCTTGAGGTTATTATAGTTCTGAGATATATGACTGTTTTAAGAATATGAGTTGGATTTGAGTAGATAGATAACATGGATAGGAAGGTCAAAAAAGCTACACTTAGGGTAGTGGATATACAATTAAAAAGAACAGAATAAATGGCAGAGACATTGAAAAAAAGAAACAACAGGCCTTAGTCATAGATTGGTCACTGAAGCCGAGAGAGATGTCAATTTTAATTTACAGGAAAGACTTGGTTGTTAGGAATGGAAACTGGTTTGGAGGGGAAAAATGAGTTCAGATTTTGATGTGTGGAGTTTCAGATTGATCCAAGTGATAATTTCCAGTAGGTAGATGGAAATATAGATTTAGGTATTATTAGCATAGTGATAACATTATAATTAATCATAAGTAGGCAGATAGATAAAATGTCACATTGGAAATATAGTTTTAGGTGTCACTAGCAGATTTAATATTTGAGACCATAAGCATGATACATTCTCCTAAGGAGTCAGTGTAAAGGAAGAAAAGCGCCATCCCAAAGCCTGTGCCTGAAGGAGCACAGTAACTAAAGATGAAAGAAAAGATAAGGTAAAAAAGGCAGAAAAGAAAAGATTACATCTTTAATACAACCTGAGATTGTTCAGAGGAAGCACATGGCTTACTGGAAGCAAGAATGATAAGCAAGGTTTGCCCTGACTTCCAAGATCACAGAATATTTTAGAGCTTGAAAAAACTCAGTTCGGCCTGTTTCTGAATAAGAGCCCCTTCCACCCACTGGTGAAGAATAGTCGTCAGCTTTTGCTTTGGAGACCCCCAGTGAGGAAAGAACCACTACTTCCCAAAGCATCCCACTGTACTTCCCTAAAGTTCTAATTGTTAGGAAGCTTGTCCTTTCCTCAATCCCACACATCTCTTTGCAACTTGCACCCATTGTTCCTCATGCTGACTGCTTAGTGCCAAGCAAGATGAGTTTTATGGGGAGGGGGTGGTGAACAGTTAGTTCAGTGGCACAGTTCAGTGGCGCTAGGCCTAGAATTAGGACCTGAGTTCCAAGTTCAGACACTTATAACTTTGTGAGACTGGGCAAATTACCTAAACTCATTTTCCTCATTTATAAAATGGGAATGATAACAGCACCTATCTCCCAAGGTTATTTTGAGGATCAAATAAGATAATTATAAAATGCTTAGCACAGTGTCTGGTACATAGTAAGAAGTATACAATAGCTGTTATTACAAGATGACAGAAGAAAAATATGGGCTTTCCTACTCCATAAATTGCTCCATTTTACCTTTTTCTATTATTTTTCTTTTTTTTCCTCTTTTTTTTGGGGGAAAGGGCAATCAGGGTTAAGTGACTTGCCCAAAGTCACAGGGCTAGTAACTATGTCAAGTGTCTGAGGTCGGATTTTGAACTCAGGTCCTCCTGACTCCAGGGCCCATGCTCTATGCACTGTGCCACCTAGCCACCCTCATTTTACCTTTTTCTAAATCATATCCTTAAAGTTTTTCTCAAATTCTACCTCCTTCATGAAACCTTCCTTGATCATCTCAACCAGAAATGTCAGCATTTATTGCTTCTACTTTTCATGAGGCACCCAATAGGTCTTATCTTTACTGGATTCTAAGTTCCTTAAGGCAGGGAGCATACATGTCTATAGCTTTACATTTTCCACAGCCCCTTGCACAGTACTTTGCTTATAGGAATTTAGAATATATCTTCTCAATGATAAATGTTAATGCTAAGGAAGATGTTTTGTATGTCTAGAAGGCATCTGATGAATTATGGAATACAAACATTCTAATCAATGGTGGAATTGGGTAGGAGTGTATTAGGAATGAAGGGAAAATCCTAACTGGGCTTTCGGGTCCATTTTGGGAGAATTGTCCTAGAAGTAATGAATGCATCATTGAGCCCCAGAAAGAAGTAATGGTATCAACCTTTTTTGACTAGTCTTAGTACTTCATTTGGTATAAGAACTTACCGTGAAGAAAACCCCTTAGATAGTCACAGCTTGATTAAACCCCCTTAAATAGTCATACTTTGATATTAACTATTTGAGGAAGGACATCTAAATCTCTGTTCTAGCACTGATTTGAACAATTCTTAGCATCTAGTTTTAGTTGTTAGTTTCTCAACTCTCTTCTTATTTACTCTATTATATTAGCACCAGAGGAAACCTGAAGCCTGAGGATTGATCCTTTGAGTCAAGTTTTTTGTTTTTTTTTAATCCCAACCCCAAGGTTCTTTGTGTTAGGGGCTCCTTCTTGACTCAGCTTCTCATTATAGTTTTCTTGCAGTAAAAGCAACCATATCCTGAATAATGTCAGAGGCAGCTCGATGTCACAGTGGATAGAGTGCTGGACCAGGAGGCAGAAGAACCTGAGTTCATATCTGGCCATGGACACTTATTAGCTGTGTGACTGTGGGGCAAGTTATGGAACCTCATTTGCCTCAACTTCCACATCTGAAAAATGGGGATAATAATAGCAACTGTCTCCCAGAGGAGTTGTGAAGATAAAATGAAATAATATTTGTAAAGCACTTTATGAACCTTAGAGTGATGTATAAATGTTAGCTATAATTATTTCATACCCACAAAATCATATAACCATTGAGTTGGAGGCACCTTTTTTTAAGAAGACCCATATTAATGAAAATATTCATAATATCATCTACCTTTTCATGACAGATTATTTTAATAAAATTTGTCCTGCTCAATCCTATCCATAGTTAATTCCTCAGATAGTGGTGGGCCCAGTGTCACTACCCCATGTTAAACAATTAAGTACTATCTAATTCAATTCTGAAAGGACAGTCTTCCAACAAGTAAACAAGTAACAGAAACTTTACTCTGCAAAACCTGAATGAAGTATTAAAATATCTTATGAAACTGGTTCTTAAGTTAACACAGTCCTATATAGTATCAAAAAGTTTTTGCTTTCCTTATTTATACCATTTTCAAATTTTCCTCAATACTTCTTATTCTTATAATGTGAATTTTGTTCTAGGTCAGTTCCATGTTTGGCAAACATACCACTAGGTAACATGCAACACAGTGATCTTAAAAATTTTTCATAAATTTCTACTTCTAACTTTCTAATCTCCTCCATTCTCATCTCTTCTGCCAAAAAAGTACATTGGAATTTTCAGTATCGTAAAAGTAAGATCATTGGCTTGTTTTATCCAGGTAAGGAAATAGAGATTGGCAGGTATAGGAAAGGGAGTCAGAGAAAGCATAACCTGCCAATAACAGGAGAAACAATGAAGGAATACTAGGAAACAAGAATAGTTGTGACAGTATGGTAGGGAAAAGGCTGTACTAATTAGCCAGACTGTTGTTCATAGTGTCTCTAAGGATTCCACTTGTGGGTAATACAAATGCCCTACTGGGCATTATCATCCCATTAGCGCTCTGGTCAGGCACACACATATGTTGACTGGCTGTTTACTAAACTGCTGCACAGGGGAGTCTAGTTTACTCACAAATTCCATTTGTCAATTACATTTAAAGGGATATAAGTTTTGCACAATTATCATGGGGAACTTCTAAAGCGGACAAAATCCTATAAAACTTGATTACAACGCCATGGCCCCTGCTTAATAGAAATACACAATACGCTAATTTTACATAGTGTAAATTACACAAATATAGTACAGGTGACACAAAACACTCAAATTCTTTTAAATTTAGTTATTTTGTTGGAGTTTCCTCCTCATCTTTTTGGTTATTTCACATTTAACTTGAGAGGATTAGGTTATAAGTAGGTAGAGAAGAAAGATGATGAAAGGCTGGAGTATGATATAACAAGATGTCCGTCTCAAAGGATTCCTTTCGGGGGAATGTAGATACTGGAGTCAAGGAAAGAGGCAGACATGTGGAAATGCATTTATTCAGAACCACTCACCCATTTAGATGCTTAGGACAACATTAAGGGTCCTAATGGAGTCATAGGCTCACAGCAGGTGGGATAAAGAAAGGCAGGCAATAATTTCTACATCGTTACTGCCATGCTTTCCACATTAAGCTACTGTCACACACATCCTTTTCTCCTGCACACAGACACATTAAGTATCTTAAGTATCTATTTTATTTTTGTTGTATGTTCTCAACTGTGTTTTTTCTTATATGTGTATATCTACATCATCCATTTAAAACATGAGCTCTCAGAGGGCAATTAACTTAAGCTTGCTTTATACAGTACAATGTACAGTACATATTATGTATGTAATAGTTTTTCAATGATAAAAATTCACTGAAATGTTTAACATTGACACAGTGTTGGTACACGACCTCTCTATTAAGCCAATTTCATAAGCATGCTTTCTCCTGGGGATGTTCTGTCCCTGTGTTCTGTGTTCAGTGTTGCCTAACTACAAAGTTCTAACTTAATCACATGACTATAAATGATACAAGAGAAAATAGGTATGAAATCTTAAGATGATTCATTTTTTTTCTGGTAAAATTATTCAGGAGAGATAGTATAACAAAAGTAACCTACTGAAGTACAGGTTGACTGCTTAAATCCATTCCAAAAGTAAAAATTTGGTTATTTTATTTCTTAAAAAAAAAAAGGGCTTAAGGTATGATTGTTCACATTTTCCCTAGCAATCATTCTTCCATTTTCATTTTATGCTCTGTATCTCTTTTTTTCAATTCAGTATTCCATGACCTGAGTTGTTGGATACCTAGATAGAATTTTTATAAATAACTTAGTAGCTTGACTGTCATAAGAGAAGTTCTGTGCATTGGTCCAACACATTTCTGTTCTCTCCATCCTCTCAAACAGCAATAGTTAGGAAGGGCTTGGCGCTAGTCATGTTTAGCATCTCATCACAACTTTTTTTTTACTAAGAACCTACTATCTATCTGCATAGTATTGAGTTGGGCACTGTAGGGGAAATAAGTATAAGACATGGTTCCTGCTCCCGAGGTGCTTAGAATCTTATGCTTGGGGAAGTTAAGACATGTATGAGTGAAAAGTTGAAGTATACAAGGCAGTCTGTGATTAAGTGTTAAAAATGATACACCAAATACTATGAGATCTTAAGGGAGGGAAAGATCACTATGAATAGGAGTTTTAATAAAAAAGGCTTAATGGAAACAGGGAAATTGACTTGGACCTTTAAAGAAGAGTAGGATTTGGATAGGCATGGGGTTGAGGAGAGAGAATCTAAAAACAATATGAGCAAAGACACAAGACAGGAATAGCAAGGTGATGTTGAGTTGCCCTGTTTGACTGGAATGAAGTTTGATTTGGGGAGTGTTGATCAACACTGGAGCCAACTGGAAAAAAGCTTTAAATATCAGGCTAAGGAGGTTCCCTGTAAGATAAAGCCAAAGGAGGCTTCTGAGCAGGGGAGTAACGTGATTTAAGTCATGTTTTAGGAAAATGAATATGGTGATAACATACAAAACGAAGTGGATAAGGGAGTAAACTCAAAGTAAGTGGATAATTTAGATTACAGTAGTGATTCAGGCATGAGGTAATAAGGACCTGACTAGATTGGTAGCAAAAGGGAAAGGGCACATATGAAAAAAAAATTGACAGGACAGTAAAATAACTGTATACAGGAGACAACAGAGTCAAATATGACTCCTAAAGTTTCTAGTCTATGTGCCTAGGAGAATAATGCCTTTCATGTGTACAGCACTTTATTAGAAAGTGCTTTCACATACATTATCTCATTTGATCCTCACTTTAATCTGAGGTAGGTAGAACTGAGGCTCTGAGAGGTCCAAATGATTTGTTCAAGATTACTCAGCTAGAAAGTAAGAGTCCCAATTCCATATCTTCTAATTCAAGGCAAGTACTCTTTCCACTACACCACTCTGTCATCACAGCAATGGAAATAGGGCATTCAGGAAGGCAGTTGCATTTCTTTTTTGAGAGGTGGTGTGTGTGAACAGTGGAGATAAGTTTGGTCTTTTATATGTTGCATTTGTGATACCAGCGAGGCATCCAAGGAACATGACAACTGGTAGGTAGAACATCATGAATGATGTCCAGAAAAGAGGCTAATGATGGAAATATGGATTTGAGGGCCACACATAGAAAGGTGACAGCTGGAACTGCAGGAATAGAAGAAGTTTCTTTGGGGACAGAATACAGAAAGAAAAGCAGAAAAATAAGAAAAAAATAAGAATTGGGTAGTGGGGGGTAATATTCTTGATTAGAGGATGAAAACATGAAAGACATGAAAACAGTCTTTTCTTTTCAAAGAGCTCTCTATCAACCCTCTATGAAAACATACTCATATTCCAAATTTTGTTTCAGGAATCTCTGAGCCTCACCTCCAAATATGCCATGGCAAATTTAGAAGGTAGCATGGAATGAAAAATTTGGGGAAATATTGCACAGAAGAACTGAAGAAAGGATTATGTTCATAGTATTTCATCACGATAAGTTTGATTGTTCCAATATGTATTCATTCTCATTCTGAGAAAAAAAAAATGGAAAAATCCTGATCATGTCAGACTGCTTTAACTAATGTCCCTTAGGTAATGGGTTCAGCTAACTACTGTTATCTCTGAATTTTAAGCATAAATGTCTTAAGAGTAAAAATGAACTGTTTATTCCAGTTTCTGATATTTAAAAATCTTTGCTTTCTTTTAGAAACATGTCCCTAAAACTATTGCTCATTCTTAGTTTCCCAATATAGTAAAGCTGGATACATATGGTCTTTTGTTTTTAACACAACCATTGCAAGTTTGTATTTGTTTTTAGAGATATAATATTATTGAATTATACTGTAACATTAACAAAAATTTCACACTGGCATTAGATTCTAGTTATTTGCTACCACATATATATCATATATATAGTAATATATATCATATATATCAGAGTCAGCACCAATAAAATGAAAAGGTTTTTTTTATTCATTCTTAACTTAGTAGGACCCAGAAAGTGGTGATTGAAATAGCAAATTTTCAATCAAATTAACACAATGTGGGGCAAAAATACATAAAAAATTAAATCTTAAGGCAGAAGTAAACATCACAAAACCAGCATTTCTAATAAAGTCTGTAGAATGTCAGTCTTAAGAGATGTGTGTGTTTGTGTAGTACTAAGAGAAGTTCTACCAATTGGATCTAGATTTCTAGGGTTACAAAACTTTTAGGCTACTGGTAGAAGTTTAACTCTGTAAATAAGTAATGGCTGCTAAGATGCCCAGGTGATTGGTTTTAGGTCAAAGGAACTAAGGCAAATGGTTTAAAATTCTGTAAGATTGTACAGTATTAGATCCACATTATTACTGAAAGTCTTTTCAATCTCCCCTGCCCTCACTGTCTCCTTAACACTATTTGAACCAGTCTATGAAATTATCTCTCTCCACAGCAGACTTTATTCTATTGGTGACGAAGCAGCCAGTCTTGGGGTGGTGCAAAAAAAGCTTGTTCATTGCCTAAATTACAACACCTTCTCCTGGTTACAAAATGATTCCCCCAAACCCAAAATAGTTAATGAAATGAGTGATCCACTTATCTCTATGATTTGTGATTTAGACTTCAACCTGAGTACAGAAAGAGAAAAATATCTTTATGTTTATGTGCTATTAACAGTAGCCCTTCTGAATAGCAGTTAGGGTTAGCATTCTTAAATTCTTTAAGTGAATAGAACTATTTCTGTAAAATTTAAAATGCTTTAAACCAGATTACAAAAATTGCCTAACTTACAAATTCTAGTGAGATAGAAAACCAACAATGTCAAGTAGGTCAAATGTCTTAAGATATCTGCATTTAAATTAAATTTGAGAAACAGATTTAAATATTTATGAGATAAATGGGTTTTTAACAATAACATTAATAGCAAATTATATATACCTCAGACCTCTCTAATATAAACTTTTAAACTATTTGTAATAAAACAGCTGCAGACTCACTATACTTCTATTAACAGTTTGGACATTCATCAAAAATGTTTTAAAATTCCATGTATATTCATTCTGATAAAGTGTAGGAAAATACTGCATTGTAGAGAATTCTCAAAACTACTAGAGAATCTGTGAAATACTGATTTCAGGTTTTCTATGAAGCCAATTTAGTCCCATCCAGGATCTGGCATTTAAATCATGAACACTATTACCAGTCTTGACTGGAGATATAAAAAGTATGATCACTGTTGCCTACAGTTAAATAGTACTGGTATTAAAAAGGTAAAAATACAGCCATGCAGACCCCCCCACCCATTCAATTTCAATTTAATTTTCATTTTTTTAAATTGATGAGATACAACCATCAAAAGAATGTATGTGTTTCTAGATTATCTCACCTTTTGAAAGTTTATCCTCAGAACACAAAACAGCACCCATGTAAAACAAAAGGGGTAGGGAGGTGATTTTTCATACATGCTACCCTCCTATATCCCCCTTATACTTAGGTATCTAGGTGTCATTCCCCAAAAAACTCTAAATGAAGAGCAGAGGGATGGACCAGAACATGTATTGAACCAATCAGGAATATATTTGTTTATAAAAGAAAGCTTTCAGCTTATTCCCACCATTCTGGATATGCTATGTTCAACATATAAACTATATAGCCATATTTCCAATTTACCAATTTAAGGAAACAATTCAAACTAAAAATTTGAAATAGATACATTAGCTTGCTTTAAATGCAAAGATTACAGTTTTTGTTTGCTTTGTTTATTGGTTCAACTATAAAAGAACCAAAAACATCTCTGGGTTTCATAATACAATATACAAAAGTTCAAATATATACATATGTACATTTCTCTTTTAAAGTTCTCTATTAAGTTTCTTCATGGGTGGTTTTTAAAATAAAAGCCAAGAAACAATCAAGCAGAAATGGTTCCATTTTACAGCAATTCAGTTTTTCTGCAGTTTTCTTCCTGTACACGATTTATACATCATTGAAGCGCTGCTTCCCATAGTCTGCAGGGTCCATTTGAAGTTCACGTTCTTCATCATCTGTAAGTGAAATGTTTACATATCAAAAATAAACTCTTAAAAAGGCCACTGCAGAAATTCATTTTAAATGATGTCTCAGAACTCTTCTTTCTCCTCTGCTTAAGGATAGCTGCCTGTGTTCAATGGTTTTTTTAAGACAGACATAAAATTTATGTCACTTCCTTCCCCACAAGA
Source organism: Pseudochirops corinnae (assembly GCA_028646515.1). Classification (NCBI taxonomy): domain Eukaryota; kingdom Metazoa; phylum Chordata; class Mammalia; order Diprotodontia; family Pseudocheiridae; genus Pseudochirops; species Pseudochirops corinnae. The sequence goes on along the minus strand of CM053589.1, from coordinate 44,407,472 downwards.
AAATGACAATGAGGTTAAGACCATTGAGATATTTATGACTTCCATTATAAGCTCATGGCCTTGATTTAATTTTTAAAATGTAGGTATTGATATTTTATGCTTGGTTTTAAAAGGTTTCATGTTTGCAACAGAAGCCATTTTAAAAGATTTACAGTAAAATTTCATCCGAAACCTTTGGAAAATATGTAATTCTGGATAGATAAGTTTTATAGTTAGTTGAAGATGTACTCTTTATACACCAAAACATCTTTTATTTTGGCCATTTTGCATAGAAATCTTTTAAATGCCATTTCTCTGCTATACCCAACACAGTTTAAATTTTTCTCATCAACTAAGGGTCATTATTATGATAAATGTCAGTCCCCAACCTATGCAGCAACACAATGATGTCCTTGGGTCCTGACGGAGGTATACAGGGCTAGGACCATAAATGTATAATTGGAAAGGCCCATAGAGGTCATCTAGCCCAATAGCCTCAGTTTTATAGATGAAGAAACTACGGTGTAGATAGGTCAGGAGATATGTCTGAAGCGGCAGAGCTAAGACTCAAACCCAAGTCTTCCGACTCTACTTCAGTGCTGTTTCCCCTGTATCATATGGTCTTACCTGAAACTAAATGTTATAGTATAACAATACAACCTGGAATAGAAATTTCTAAGAGCTATTGCTTTGTTTCTGTCTATGATATCACCTAACCAAACTGAACATAGACTGATGGTTATTACTTAAAGCAAAAAATGTACACAGACTAAATGGGGTATACTAATATTGTTCATTTCTGTAAAGGAAAAGTCTATTAAAAAATCTCATCAATATAGAATAGCACTTAAAGAAAGAACACAATTAGCTATCCAAACTTGACTGAATTTTGTAATGTCTCAATTCCCTCTGCAGCACAAAGTGCAATACTATTAAGTATGGGGTACCTTGAGGACCATGTTGGTAAATGTTGAAGAAATGGCTCTTTAAAAAAAAGTACCTACAACACACTTTGAAGTTTAATCTGCATTATTAGCATTTTTTCCTTCACTGTCTTTAGACAATCAACAAAACAGAAAATCAAGCCCTGATTTGTATCTGCAGATTCCCAAGGTATAAATGCTCACATTGACAATTTAACAAACTGCTCAGAGCCAGCTTGACCTGGTTCTGCACTCCTTTGGCTATCTCCCATAAAATGGGGTCTATGAATCTCAATAACTAGGCAGGTTTTCTGGGCTAACAACTCAATGATGTTCCTTTACTTTTCTTCTCTTAAGAATATGAGCCAACCTATATCACTGGACCTGCCTTCTAAAATGATCTAAATCTGGGTACCATACACTTCTGTTAATTGTTTGTTCTTTAATTTAGTTACCTCTAACTATTTTGGATTCTATGAATCAAGATGGATGCTTCCATAGGATTGCTGATGGAAATTATTTTGTTTTGTTAATCCTTAGTTTCAACTACAGTTTGTAAACATATATATTGAATGAACTGAATGAAAAGAAAAGACACATCCAGCATTCAGTGTGAAAATTCATGGAGAGTGTTCTAGGGCTGTGGATTGTTAGTCTTAGGGCCTTTTATTACGAGTTCTGTTCTAGAAGTTGCTGGAATCAATTTATAGGAAAGCAAATGAAATCATATGTAGGACTCTTTAGATCATAGAAAAGTAAAGAACACAGTGCTTTATGACAGATTATTTTTACTCTGTGGTAGTAAAGAAACAATGTGCAGACTGGGAAAATGTGCCTTAAACAAAATCAGATTTTCCAAGGAAATGTTTTTTGTTTGGTCACTGATTTAGACACACCCAGTTTATGAATAACTTATATATATAAAATATCACCAGAGCCAGTGCTAAAATTTTAGCTCCTAAAGCCAAAGCCCCCTGGTGAACCAGCTGTTGGAATTAGAACCCTAAGAGCTGGGAACTAGAGACTCCAGGAGTGGCTGGAGCAGTGCAGAGAGCTCCATCTGCAGGGTTGAATTGAGAAAAGGTGTACCCAGTAGTGGCTGTGGTGGTACTTCTGCTTATGGAAGCTTAATGAAGGTTCTGTTCCTACTACTGGGGGCTCCTACTATATCTTGGGTTAGAATCTGCTACTTTTGAAAAACAGAATCAGTCACTGATGATTGCATTTATATAACACTTATAAGGTTTGCAATGTGTTTCATAAATATTATCTCATCATAACCTCACAGCAATCCTAGGAGGCAAGTGCTATTATTACAGATGAGGAAACTGAGGCATTTGGAAGTTAAGTGACATGGCCTGCCTCACACAGCTATTAAGTATCTGACACTACATTTGAACTCAGGTCTTCCTGACTCCAGGTTCAGTGATCTATCTACTGCATCATCTATGTGCCATAATGATGGTTATATTCCAATGAGGGATTAAGCTACCTTCTGGGCCAAGTAGGCCTTTGTCAGCTCACTTAGAAACCTAAGCATCATTTATAAAACAGCTTCTATGGGAAAATATATTAAGGAAACATGGGATGATATATTTAGAGTGGAAATAGAACTTAAGAGTTTGCCTTGTCCAACTACATAACTTACAGATAAAGAAACTGAGGCCTAGAGGGGTTGAGTAACTGTCCATGGGCACATGGGGAATAAGCATCAGAGCCAAAGACTGCAATGCTCTATTAAACCATAGAAACACAGAAGATTTCCTATATATTTCTCTTCATAAAGGATGTCATAAAAGCTACTAGAAACCAGTTATTCTTTACTTTTGAAAAGCCACTGTTAACTTAGCCCTGCGACTGGATAAGTAGAATACAGGTCTATGTCCTAACTTTGCATGCCTATATTATAAATGTTTTGTTACCTTTGACATGTATTGTGATCCAGAACACATCTATAAGAATACGGGCCCCCTTTTCAGCATTTATTATAACAAGTTTTAAGAAATTTGCACATATTTGCATACAAGACACATCTTTATCATAGCAAACCCACAGGAACTATTCAACTTAACTGCTCCTTTAACAGTATCACTTTAACAATTACTTTTAACTTTAAAAAATTACCTTTAACAATTACTCAAAATACATCTAAAGAAAGATTGTACCTAAAACAGTTATATGGTAGCAAATAATTCTAGTATTCCAAACACAATTTTTGCCACCTTAAAAAACTGTGAGATTAGCAACTGTGCCTTTCTTTGGTGCTTTGTTATTCTTCCCTAGGGTCCATACTACCTGACACAAAAAAATCTGCCACAAATAGTCTAGTGTTCATATACACAACTCTGATGCTTCTTCTTGAGTGTTATTGGCACATTTAAGTTCAGTTCTAAAGTCAAAAGAATAGTGTTTTACTCTTGTTCTAAGATTAGAATAGCAAAAAGCATTTTTTCAAACTATCATTCAATTGTAAATCAAATCGTCACTTAGGAGTAACATGACTATCTTATGCCTCAGCTATCTTCTGCCTAGTGTGATTTGAAAAACCCTAAAATTTTATTTCTGTTCATTTGCATGCCATATTAAAGGTCCTGTTAAAATGCAAATACTCCTAAAATATAGTATTTTAGGTTACTAACATCTTATGTCACTGAATTTTGCAGCTCTTATTATCTTCTGGTGACGGGATAGATAGATTTACATTAGAGCTGAACTTCTGGATTGAATAGGTGCATTAAAGAGAATGGGAAAGGAGTACAGAATGGGCCTATTTCTTAACTTTGTCTAGCACCAGCCCTGAATGAGTATACTTATTAAGCTGAAAATTCCTTCAAAAATTGTGCTTCAGAGAGGTAGCACACACACAAAAATGACTGTGAATTACAGATGGAACTAAGCTAACAGGTCTAGACAAAGCTCCAGAATTATCTTATGACAGGATGAAAAAAATACGAAAGCCCTTCAGAAAGAAAACTAGAGACAGAACTAAATATAAACAATGAAGTTAATAAAGCCAGAAGATAATGGGACATTCAACCAAATCACAGTTAGAAGCACAAAAGCTCAGTGAAAGAGGAAGATATATCAGTCAACAACATTTATTTGATACTGGTTATGGGAAGTAAGAGGAGACTGAAGAGACAAACAAAAGGCAAAAAAAACCAAACAAACAAAAATTGAATTCCTACTCTCTAGGAGCTTACAATCTAATTGGTACACATGCAAGAAAAATGCTTGACAATTACAAAGCACAAATAACTTCAAAATAATATGATGCAACCAAAATATAAAAGGGCTGAGGATAAAGAATAAAAATGATCAGTGGGATGAAGTTAGCCAAGGCAGCTTTTCTCGAGGAGATGGTAATAATAAAGAGAAGTAGGTAGAAAGAGAATTATAGTTGCTTTAATAATACAAAGGAAGTTTATTCATATAGGGAGTCATTTATGCCTCTTCATATAATTTTTAACAACCATTCATAAATCTTCTTTCTTAAAGACTCTAGTCTTGGAAAGCTATGTTAATAAGCAAGTATATGCTTATGTGAAATTTGGTAGCTCAAAGTTTTTATTCCTGTGAATTGTGCAATACTTTTAAAACCAAATGTATCTTCTTTTAAATGTCACAGCACATTTTAAAGTTGGAACTTTAGTTACAGGAATGAGAGCAAGGGAGAAATCAAGAGCGAGTTAAACTTACAATAACAAAAGCATAATTTCCCATGCATTGGTATTATAAGATACAATAAATACATTATACATGCTGTTTAATTTCATAATCAACTTTTGTAGAAAAGAAAAAAGTTCCATTGGAAGCTACATTAAATTACATGTAAAGAGCCAGAAAGCAGCCCAGCAAAATGGCAACAAAACTACATTCCCTGAAATACATACAATATTAAAACACAGGAAGGGCAGCATGCTCACAGGTAGTTTCTGAACTTTCATTTAATTAAAAGCTCAGAAGTAACACTTAGCAAGGAAAATCTGTTGAATCTGTGTATTGCAGACAAAAAAATTGCTAATCTTAATGAACTGATGAGTATGACAATTTAAATTTTAATCCAAGGGAAATGAGCCAAAAATTCCCTTACTGCTTAACAACTGTGAACTAAATAGATCTTCGGTGGAGACGGGAACCATTCCCTTTTGTGCCAACTACCCCTGTAACCCAAAGGTCAGATGGGTATTATTTATAGGTAAGTTAGAAATGTTTTTTTTCAGCATTAGAAAGAAGTTCTTTTTTTGGTGGATTTGCTTTAATAAAGACTAGAGGCATATGAAAGAACATTAATTCCTATTCAAAGCTTCTGAAGATTTTAAATTTCTAAAATGAAACAAGATCATGAAGACATTTAAGATGATAAGCCAAAACAATTCTAAAAATAATTTCAGAATCTAAAACTACCTTAAAACATTCATAAAAATTTTAAAACAAAAACTAAACTGAAAAATTATATAAACCTCCTTTGTATTAAGGCAGTTCTAAGAAATGGAAAAAAAATTCTACACAAATTCAGCTAGTAAGCCAGAGGTGGGTTTCATTGTCACAGCACAGAGGTCAGGCCCAAGCTCACCTTGGACGTCTTCTTCTCCACCATCACCATCTTCTTCCTCATTGTAAGCCAGTTCAGCCTGCTTGTCTGCCTCATACTCACCTACGTTACCATCATCCCCATTATAATCCGCCAATTTAGAGCCATGCTGCGGATCAACAGGGGATTCATTTTCATCAAAGAACCGGCCTGTGAAGTAGGCAGAGGATTAAGTCAGAAGCAAAGAGAAAAGAAAGAAAGGAACCTACATAGAAAGCCAAGCAGAGGGTAGGCTAATGAATCTGGGGAACTTTAGGGTGCTAGTTAGGAAAAGGCTGTTTTGTGAAGGCTATCCATGATAAAAGTTAATAGGACTGCAGTATTTAAAAATAACTCTTAAGAATTTCTCAATTTTACTTTAGTGCTCAGTTACTTGATACTTCTTTAAACCAAATAGCACCAATCATTTTCAACTCTGTAGGTGTTTCCTCAAAATTAAAGGTTTTTCTAGCAAGTATCTGGTTCCTTTATCATTTCATAATAAAAACTAAAATTATTTCTATTAAGAAAAAATGGGAATGATCATTATTTTGCGATTAGAGCAATATTTGGGCATCTCTGCTTTTCTATTGTTTTTAGATAGTTTAAATTAGTCTAATTCTCAAAATGTACCTTTTTTGTGGTGCTTTAGACTAGGTTAGTTTGTTTGGAATTCTAGGAAAAACTGATGAGTGGAATATAATGATCATATTCTTCATGTCTTTAGCAAAACATTTTGAAATGGGAAATGAAAAACAAAGTCTAGAAGGTACTAAGATACATGTATACATATTGATCTTGTTCAGAAGTATACACTTTGTCGATAACTGAGAGACAAGTGAAGTTAAATATAACGAAAAATCCATTCAAGGAAGCTATTAAACTCGTAATGAAAATACAGTAATATTAGGCATATAAAAATGTTGGGCTGATTCATGAAGATAACAAGGAATGAGATAGACATCAAATTACAGAGTATTAAAATGATTTCTTAGTCTAAACACCAATTAAAAATATAGATGAAACTGATAATGTAAGAATGTAACTTTTTAAAGGGCAAGTCTATTTGTGATGAGTCTCCATTTGTTTGTGTTTTCCTTCAAAATGCTTTCTGATTTATTTGGAAAATAAGTTTAAACTTTATTTCAACTGAAACTATGCCTTAAAAAGTTTTAAAGAAACAAAGCAACAAGGTTGCAAAAAAAGTGCAATTCATTATAAACTTATTTCCTTGCTAAACATACAGTTTATTTGCCAACATGAAAGTGAAACAAAAAAAGTTTAATAAATTAAACTTACACCATGTAATTATTTGGGGCTATAAAAATTGTATTTGGAGATTGCATTAGGGCCAATATACATTGAAACTATCACCAAGGAATTTGTTAACAACTGCTTTGCTTGTGATAAAGGTAAAGCAGATGTGGAAAGAACTGGTGAGTTTTGGTTTATTGCACAGCGGGTTCATCAGCTCATTTATATTTCTAATTATTGGATAAGGGAAGATAAAACTAGTTACAACAGTAGAGATTTTTTAAGAAAAAAGACATGAGAAGATGAAGTCAATTTGGAGCTTCTTCTCCAAAAAAGATGATGCACAGAAATAGGGTGAATAAGTAACTGAACAAAAAGAGAGAATTAAGAAAAACGTCAAGATTCAGATAGCCTACTTTCAAGAAATGCAGAGATTGTTTCTTAACAGCAGCAACATGATATTTTGGCAGTACTGACTGTTCCTTTCCCCAAAAGTTACATAAATGGTACAAATGCAAGCAGTAAAAATGAGAATTTTTCTAAAAAGAACCAACTGTATATTTGTATTCCTTCAACACGCAACATTTAAAGATGTTAAAACCCATTTTATAGATAAGGAATCTAAGGCTAAGACAGGTTTAAGGACATGCCCAGGGTCACACAAGCTAGTTGTTACCTGGGGGTAGGGTTCAAATTCTAGTGTTCCTGTATCTAACTCCAGCACTCTATTTACTATGCCACCTAGCTGTCACCCCACTATCCCCCTTTCCACTTAGGTGATGGACGATATTGAAGAATAAACCAGAAATCTACCAGCAATAGTATAATTTGTTATATAGTTTTATCAGGACACCACAAATAAAGAAATTTCATATCTAGATTCATTTTAAAATCATCTTTTAAACATTGTAAGTTTTTAGCGATATTGAAGAATCTGATCAAACAGGGCATATTTGTAAAGAAATGTGGTATAAAGAAAAACCTCAATGAAAACAAAACATGTAATCTTCATACAGGAAGATAAAGTAACTCTCTTCCTTTTAATTCATGGCATATGAACTAAACTCAAATTCCTCATTTAACTATCGCAGAATAAAACACACTGCCTGCCTGCTCAAGGATTTCCAGTGGCTCCCTATCACCAACAGCAGCAAATATAAATTCCTTTGTTTGGCAATCAAAGCTTTTCATAACTTACTCCTTTCTTACCTTTCCAGTTTTCCCACACACTCTTCTCTTCTGTGCACTTGATGTCCAGCCATATTGGCCTACTTGCAGTTTCCTCAAACACAACACTCCCATCTCCCATCTCCATACCTTTGTACCGACAGTACAAGGGAGGAATCCTCTACCCCTTAGCCTCTGCCACTCAATGTCCATGACTTCCTTCAAAATTCAGCTCAGATCCACCTACTCCAAGAGGTCTCTGTCCCCCCAGCTGCTAATGCCTTTCTATTTCCTACCTCCTTCCATCTCCTCTGTATAGATTTTGAATGTATCTAGGGGTTTACATGTTGTCTCCCACATTAGAATTAAGCTCCTTGAGGGGAAAGGACTGTTTTTGCCTTTGCATTCCAGTACTTAGCATAGAACCTGACATATGGTAAGAGCTTAATAAATGTTATCTTGACTAATAACTTCCAACTGCCATTAGGCAGTATACTAGAAACTTGTAATAGAATAAAATACATCAAGCACATACATTTGACCGCTCAGCCCCACTCCTAGATGTTACTACCCATAGAAGTAACTAAACATAAATAGATATGAGATAGAGGTCCTACATTAAAGTCTTTGCTCTCTTACTACCTGTGTGACCTTGGGCAAGTCACTGAGCAGGTTAGACTAGACCTCTAGCTACATTCCCTTTCAGTTCTAAATCTACGACTGTGTGACCTTATCTAATCCTAAAGCACAGAACCCACAAAGGAAACACCGGAGTTTTAGGATATTAGAATGCTGAATACCATGAAAATATGAGTAGGACAAAATCTACCATTCTCTTGATAAACCATATTTCAATTTTTGTCTGACTTTTTGCTTGTCATTATTTAAAATATCAGAAATCCTGACATAGACAGCTAGTTTAAATTAGGAGATAAAATATTGTTGATGGAAAGACAGAATAGAAATACAGAAAAACTTTGTTTAAAAAAAGAAGAAAAGATGATAACAAATGTCATTATCAACTTTCTCAACCATAAAAAGCTGTATTAGCCTAGAAGAGAGAAAAAAAATATTTCAAAGAATATTTCAGTATCATAATGCAGACTAAATTGTTCAGAATCACTAAGGTGAATCATTTCAGTGCTTCATTAACTTGGGACATTTATGCTGTTTGGTTTTCCAACTGTTTGTTATGAAATCTATTTTTAAAAAAATTATGTCGTTCTATTTAAAGTATCACCATCATTTGCTATAATCACAATAATGAGTTGTTCTCTGAATGGGTATGCTAAAATTAAGTACAGAGATAAAAATCTTTGTTGTAATGATTAATATGTCAAGTGAAATTTCACACATTAAACATACCATACACACAGGACAACTTATCAAACTAAAGGGAAATGCTACTATGGCATGAATGAGGATAAAATGATTACAAGAGATTTTTACTTTTTCCTATGTGACTAGATCTTTTCAGACCATAAAAGGGGAATACCATCCCAAATAGTATCATACTGTTCAAATTAAAGGACACATACATCCCTCCTTTGTTTTAATAAATAATAAACCTGCTTTCATTCAGGAAATGTTTTTTTGTGAGGTGGGGAGAGGTATTACATGGGTGTTTGTAGGGAAACCCGTTATTTGAGTCTCAAAATAAAATGTATTAAATATTTTTTTTACAAGGAAAGTGGGATTATTTATGAATGAGAATTCAGAAATAAGTCAACCAGCTCACTATGACCCTTGCTACACACTTCATCAGTCATGCACAGTTACTGAATAGGAGTTAACTGAATAAGCATAACTCCCCAAGTACTCCAAATTAGCAGCAGCAATAGCTAGGGTCATTCCTATAGTACAGTGATCTCTAAATTACTTTGATTGTCTATCTTATTAGAAAATAAATTTGAGCCCTCCCTATATGTTCTATACTTACTTATTTGTAAGTAAAACATACATTGCTACACTAAGAATTACTGTACATTATAAAACACCAAACAGAAATTTTAAAATGAGATAAAGATGAAATAATATTTGAGTCTGAAGTCGACAGGAAGCCTCAAGAGTTTATCAAGTTAGAAAATGACATAGTCAGATCTGTACTGCAGGAAAATAACTGGGAGCTGTGTGGAGGATGGGATGGGTTGCAGTTGGAAGAGACCTGAGGCAGAGACACCAAATAGGAAGCTACTATGGTAATCCAGGAGGGAGGGAAAGAGGTGAAGAGGATTTAAACTAGGTTGGTATATGAGTACAGAGAAGGGGAAAGGTGTGACAAATGTGTAGATAGAACTGGCAAGAACTCTAGAGACCATACAAGATTATTGTACTTGATGGCCTTCAATACTTCTAATTTTGTAACCATAATAATTGTACTAGAGTCAACAGGAGTCTGCAGCTCTGCTTTCATTTGTACCTAATTCCAGACATTTGTGGATTTACAATGTTATCCAGGGGTGGGGAACTTGCAGCCTCAAGGCCACATGTGGCCCTCTAGGTCCTCAAGTGCGGCCCTTTGATTGAATCCAAACTTCACGGAACAAATCCCTTTAATTGAAAGGATCTGTTCTGTCAAAAGGCTGCACCCAGGGACCTAGAAGGCCACACGTGGCCTCAAGGCTGGAGGTTCCCCAACCCCGTATATAGTCACTTGAATGAGGGGCATTAAGAGGCTTTATCTGTCGCATCACCACATTTTAAAAAGAATATGACATCCCCTTTCCCATGATCAAATTCATCCTTCCTAGCCCCACTCACATTTCCAATTCATCAACAAGGACATACTATGGACATTATTATAAGTCACTGTCCTATCTCTGTATACTCCAATATAGTTTATTTTTCTCCTTCAACGCTCTGATCCACTCACTTTTCACCTTTTATACCCCTCCCCTCTTGAGCTAGTGGACGCTTTCGGCCTTTAACCCACCTCCTTCATTAGTCTTCGGGTGTTCTGGACTTTGGCCATTAGTTACAGTCTGCCAAATTACCACCTCTCTAGTAGACTATGCTTCTCGTACCTCTACCAATCCTTCAATGTCTCCAACTGTTCAACTCCCCCTGCTCCCCATTCCAGCCCAATCCTTGTTTACTCTGGCCTCTTCATTCCTGTATCAATGTTAGTGAGAAAGTTCTACCAACAGGTAAACTATAGTTCACTGGATGTCAATGGTGTTGAGTTACCCAGGTCACCTCATATTTGCTCCAAATATCCTTTCTCTTCACTTAGAATTAGAAATTTAAAGCTGGAAACAGCCTCAGAAGTCATCTAGTCTGGTGTGTGTGTGTGTGTGTGTGTGTTGTGGACCTCTTTGGTAAGAGGGTGAAGCCTATAGACCTTAAAAAATTTTTTTAAAAAAATTTTTAATTTTTTGGAGTGGGGAAAGCAAGGCAATTGGGGTTAAGTGACTTGCCCAAGGTGACACAGCTAGTGTCAGATGTCTGAGCCTGGATTTGAACTCAGGTCCTCCTGACTCCAGGGCTGGTGCTCTATTCACTCTATTCACTTAGCTGCCCCTACACCTTTTTCCAGAAATGTTTGTTGCTTATATTCATAACTGAAGGAAGTGCTAAATTTCAGTTGGAGGTCAGTAAAAACAAAGATGTAATTCTTTTCTCCCTAATCTAGATTCCCATCTATCCATGATTCACCCTTGGGGAGGCAGTCTATGGATCTTCGATTAAGAACTCCTGATCTAATCAAACCTCTTCATTTTGCAAATGAGGTACCTAGGTTCTGAAAGGTTAAATGATATGCCTACAGTTACACAGACAGTAAAATGGCAGACTAGACATTCAAATCCAGGCCTTATGAATCTTAAGCCAGTACTCTTCCTCTTGAAGAAAAGCTGTCAAGAGATGGGGAATATCTTCCTTTTACATAAATTTAGCCTAAAGAGAATATAGTTTCCAACAAGTGCTTTTATTTTGAGCACTTGTTTACATGTTATTTTTCATATAACAAATGATTTCAAAATATTTATTGAATCCTTCAGTGGAAATTTTATGTACTTTTCCTGGCAACCCCTCCCAAACCCAGCCCTCTCACAGGATGGAGTCCAGTTATTGCAAAAATCCTTCATCTTTCAAAAACAAACCAGGCTTTATATTTTATTACTTTAAAATCTGAAGAAGAAAACAACATCCTCAATGACATATTCTTTGGGGAAGGTTTCTAATTGTAGGCCTGAATGAAAATTGGGCAAAACAACATTTTGTCCCCAGGGAAAATGCCAGAAATGAGAACTTAAGGTAACACATTAAGAATTTATTTCTTGATTTGGAAATGATATAACAATAAAATTCTTCATATTACATTTCCATAAAATGAAAGTACTTGTTTATTTTGAGCAGATCTCTTTATTTCTTTGGATGTCATAATAAATTACCCTAAAATCTACTTGGACATTTAAAAAATGTGTGTGTGTGTGTGTGTGTGTGTGTTGCCTACACTCATAATGGAAAGAAATGCTAAATCTCAGTTAGAGGTTAGTGAAAATGAAGATGTAATTTTCCCTCTCCACTCCAAGATTTTAACATTCAGTTGGAAATAGCAAAAGATCATGCATTTAGAACCCAGCTATATGGCATTTTAGAACTACAGTGGGACTTCATATCTGGATTGATTGGGACCAGACATTAACTGGACATTTGTTGAATCTGTCAAGCATCTATCAATTCCTTGGTGTACCCAAAAACATAGATCACCAGGCTATCTGTAACTCACAGCCTTAGAGCCTTAGAGTCTGAGGCTCAGAGGCTGTTAAGCAATTTGCCTATAGTCAGATCAGTAGGGAAATTTGAACACAAATCTTCTTGATTCCAAATCCTATACTTTATCCACTACACCATGTTAACAGAAAAACTATCAATGATGATTAACAAATCAGATAAATAAGGCCCATATCTGTTATCTGTTTTTAAAATTCAAGGGGGAAATCAGAAGAGGATCTGATAAGTGTATCCTCAATTAGCTTAGGACACCTTAGGACATTAGAGACCTGATACCATTAATAAAATTGGAGCTAGGTGATGCTGCTTGAATGAAAGCAAGTATTTATTAATTAAAATGATATATGGATATACTACCAGATATTCAATGTGGTGATCTCACAAAGCAAGTAATCAAAGAAACCCATGAGATTTATGACTGAAAACCAATGGGTATGGGAGGCAGGGAAGGAGGAGGTTACACAGGGAGAGGTTTGAATGTCAATGTGCATAAGGTAAAAAAAAGCAAAGAATTCAGCATCATGGAGAAGGGAAGAAAAAAACTCTTCCCTCCTCAGGAACCCTTTACCATCTAGTTAAGATTTAACTATAGATAATAGTTTGGTCTTTAAAAAAATAAAAGAAAACTATTTTCCACAGTTGGGGCAAATATACCCATATCCCCTACAGCAACATGTGGAACAGGGAAGAGAACAGATTAACACTGGAGCATGGAATTTTCAAAGCCTAATTCTCCTTCCTCCAACACCCCTTTTCTTTAGACTGCAGGAGAAGTAAGATTACGAAAGGGAGAGTAATACTGAACTTGCAGATATATGTTTAAAAGTTATAAGTTTAAAAAAATCTCAAAATGTTTTGTTTCTGTTCTCTTTTCCTTCCTGTTTACCTTACCTTGGTGTTTCCTTTTGTGAGTACCATGGCTGGGTGAGTTTCGCCTCTAGGGATTAGCAAAGAACTGATGTTTAACTATTGTGAAATAAGGTAGGATCAGGGCAAGTTTAAGTGGCATATGCCTCTATTATTATAAAGTAATAATAAATTAACACAAATTCAGAATCATTTAAGTCTGAGTAAGATTTTAGTATATGCAAATTTTTAGTGCTTTTCTATGGACATAGCTAAATTGTTAAAACAATTTTCTTGATCCTTAAGTCTATAAAAATAAAGGTTCCTGTTCTTAAGTTATTTTATAAGAAAATTTTTTCCACACATATAAAACAAAACCTGAATGAAGTCAATTGACCAATCCTTTAGCTTATGAAAATATTCTTTAGCTTCGCACAAGACTTAAAATATTTTAAAATCATAATATAGTATTAAGAACAAATAGGTAAAACTGTTTATCTGAAATATTTCAAATTAAATGTGGCTCATGCTTTTCAGTAACACTTTAGTCAAAAATGATGATTTAAAAATATTTGTATGTGTTATCTCTTCAAAAAGAGACAAAAAAGAAAAATGATGTTCTTGGTTAAACAATCAAATATGTAACAAAGGCAACTAAGAATCTAATTTGGCAGAGAAGATGCTAACCTACTTTAGGAGAAGAAATGTCCTTACCAGAGAGTTCCCTATACCAGTGAAATCAGAGGTCCAATTCCTAACCCTTGGTTTACTAAAAAATAAAACCATAAATCAATACGAAGACAGCAACAGAGTTTATTAAAAAGGATATATTTACAGAAAACAATAAAAAGAAACAAAATGAGATATTGTATTTTCTTATCCAGTTACTACTTATCTACCTAGAGGGTGCTAATATTTTTCATTTAGTTAAACATGAAAATTTAAGGAAATGCTCTATTATATAGTACCTAATTATTTTTGTGTGTAATTACTAAATACAATACTGAGATAAGGTGAAGTAGGCAACCATAAATATCTGGGGGCAAGAGCGAGAAATAAAAGGATCAAATAAGGGATTTTTTTTTTTTTTGCTTTTTGGATGGGGGAAGACAGGGCAATTGGGGTTAAGTGATTTGCCCAAGATTGCACTATTGCTAGGTGTGTCACATGTCTGAGGCTGGATTTGAACTCAGGTCCTTCTGACTTCAGGGCTGGTGCTCTATTCATTGCGCCACCTAGCTGCCCCAGGGATATTTTTTACTATTACTTTTTATAAATTCACATATTTGTAAGGACAAAATTCTGTTCTACAAAGTATATTAGGTATTTATTTTGGGATATGAAGTCATAAGTTGTAAGTGTGAAGGTTCATGAGGAACTCAGAAATGCTCTGTCCCAGCTCTGATGAATATATGTGCTTTTCACATAATATTTTGTAAAATAACACCAGCATGTATATTTTTAAAATACCAAGGACAGAAATCTGTTGAAAAGCAAAGAAAATTAGAATAATTGCACAAGATAAGGATTTGAAATCTAGAAAACTAATTATCACTAAAACAACAAATTCATAAAGGCTAACACTCTATAAATGCCATTTTAAAATAAAATCCCAAAGATTTAAGTCAAATCAACAAAAATTTATTAAGTGCTTACTATGGGCAGGCACAGCAGTTAGGTGAATAGAGTTAGGCCTGGAGTCAAGAAGACTCATCTTCCTGAGTTCAAATCTAGCCTCAGACACTTTAGTAGCTGTGTGACTCTGTTTACCTCAGTTCCTTATCTGTAAAATGAGCTAGAGAAGGAAATGGCAAATCACTCCAGTATCTTTGCCAAGAAAACCCCAAAATAGGGTCACAAGGAGTCAGACACCACAGAAATGCTGAACAACAAATGGGCAGGCATTGTGCTAAGTACTGGGGATACAAAGTAAGACAAAAACAGTCCTTGCCCTCAAAGAGCTTACATTCTAATAGAGAAGAAAACATACAAACACAATCATGTACATACAAGACATATCCAGGGTAAATTAAACGTAATTTTAGAGGGAAGTAACCAGTATTGGAAAGAACTAGGAAAGGCTTCTTGCAGAAAGTAGAATTTGAGCTAAGTTGAAGAAAAACATAGATAAAACTATATTTTCAAAGAATTCTTTAATTTTTTTACCTTTTCAAGTAGGTATAAAAATTCACCAGTTCACCAAAATTTGGCTCTCTTTGATCTCAAGACACAGTTAAAATAACTGAAAGCAATATGAAAAAACTCATCTGAAATATGAAACAGTACACTAGACTCTACTGACATTTGATCTCTTTCTGTTAAGTTTTACCATCTTTTCAATTAATGCTACACTGGTCTGAATATAGGTAGAGCTTTTTTCTCAAATCTAACTTGAATAAAACTTAAGAGCAGCCTGCATTTGATTTTTTTTTCCAGTACATACCTACATTTTTTTCTTTTCAAAGATATATCATTGTAGGGGCACAGACTATATTTGAAATAATATGATAAAGAGCAGGAAAGAACATCAGTCACCATTTAATCTACCTTCCTTATTTTACAAGTAAGGAAAGTCAGGGCCAGAGATGTTAAGTCACTTGTCCAAGGTTACACAGGTAGTAAGTGACGGAGTAGGGATTTGAATCCAGGCCCTAAGATTCTAAATCCAAAATTTTTTTTAAAGTAGTCCAGGCTGTAACATTAGAAGAGGCTGTGTCCAAAGTGGAATACACTGCTCAGAGGAAGATCTTACTATGGATATTAACATGCTTATTTGCTGAAGATAACAATGAAGGCTAAAGCTTCAAATTTGTGAAGATACTAATTAATAAAAAAATGCCTTAAGAGTGATAAATGATCGTAACAAATTGATTCTTACTTTGTTGCATCTTATGGAAGTCACCAACTCTATCCTTTGAAGCCTGCTTTAATATGTCAGTTTGAATTTTGTGTTCATTTTCATTCTCCAAGTTTGGGCCAGGAATTAAACGCTGTAGAGGATTGGGAGGGATCTGCTTCAAAGTGTCAGGGTTTCCATTGTGGCTAACATGCAAATCTGTAGCATAAAAACATCAAGTTAATTTTGTATTTTGAAAAGATCTACCATTTCACAACATCTAAATGATTCAGAAGAACTGAGAAAACTTGACTTCTTGAAGTTGGCAAAAATGTGACTTTCCCCTCCTGGCCCTGTTTCTAGTTTCTCGACTTCATAGCCATACTTCTTGCTTCATCCTGGAACTTCCTTGAAAGCCTGCATCCCTGTGGCCTCTTGGTCCTGAAATATCCAACTACCTCTATGGTCTTTTCAACCTGGAATATCTTTCTGTAAGACCTGGTGAGTTACTGTGGCCTTTATTCCGCTCCAGGCCATCCTCATAACTATTTCCTATCCCTTACAACCACCTCCTTCAGCTATTCAGCTCGCTTTTGTGAGTTGCCTTCCCCCATTAGAATATAAGCTCTCTGAGGACACAGACTGTCTTTTTTTCTTATATTTATATCTTCAGTGCTTAGCACAAATCATAGCACATAGTAAGGGCTAATAAATCCTTATTTCTTTCCTTCCTTTTTACCATTTTATTATTTCTTGAGTTATCCCTAGCTACAAATGTTTCAAATATTCATTACTGGTATGCTGTTTATTACCAAGTGTACATCTATAGTACTGATTACCAAAATTCTCTCTAAAACCAAAAGATTAACATGGTAGAGTTACTTTTTCCTCTAAAAAACTTTCTTCAACTGTTGGCAATACCAATATCCAATTTTTAATTTACTCAGTGCTGGCTACCCTTACTTGAGACATGAACTTGGCCATGAAATTGAACAATCATAACTGATGTACAAAAGATGATTCATTGCATTTTAGAACCATACTCTGAGATGCTAATAGTGCACAATAAGAACAAACACTTTTGTGTGTGTGATATGAGTATGGTATCTCATATGGTCACTCTGACCTTCTAAGTGGTTTCAGATAGATTACAATATTGTATATAGAACAAATGTGAAGCTCTTTCCAATAAAGTCTTTTGAAACTATATGAAATGGTGTTCATCAGTAATCAGGTAAGACTGAAAAAGCCCATTCATTAGTCGCTTCCTAATGTCCTCATTCTGGAGCAAAGATACTTTAGTACAGGGTTTCTTAACCTTTCTTTGTGTCATGGACTGCTTTGGCAGTCTAGTGAAGCCTTGGTTGTTACCTATACTCACAATTGAAAGCAATTAAAAATTTTGGTTAGAGAGTAATCTTTGTTTTCCATCCAAATTCTGGGATTCCATGAAATCAAAGGAGTATATGGAGCCCAAGTTAAGTATTCACAGAAAAGAATGTACAATAGAAATAGGAAGAATGAATAAAGAGGTCATTAATTTTTTAAAAACGATTTTAAGAGAGACTGTTTTTGGTGTTCTATGGGCAAAAGGGGGGGGTGGTGCACAAAGTATTTTATGAATCTATGACCATAAAAATCTTTTGTATTTTGTTAGTGTATAGTAATGGACATGATACTATGCTAGGTTTTATTTTACATTATAATTCTTTGACTCATCAGTGATCATACCTTTCTTTGTTTCTTGAGATCCAGAACCTTTCAGTTAAGGTGTCAGCAATGAGCAAAAGTATGTGTCCAACAATCTGATGAAGTGGTACAGTAAGTGGTAAAGTAGATGGTCTTTCAAAACTGAATTTGATATGCTGAATAAATATTCAGTCTTCTGATTTTCAAAACAAGCAAGTATACTCTTCTAAGTAAAATCCACTTTGAAAATAACCCACATGAATATGGATATTCCTCATGTCTTCATTCTTATTTAAAATGGTGGTTCTCAATGAGTACAGAAGACAAGTTTTGCACACCCCAAAAACCTACTGTAAATGTATTACTATTTAGTTTAGTCATTATTCAAGTAACCCAGTTTTCAGACTGAGTTTAGATTATGCTTCAAAACATAAAATAATATTTACATTAATTGAAAAGGTAACCTATGTCCAATGCTAAAAATCAGAGAAATATATGTCCTTTATTTAAGAGAACAGCTAAATATCCATGCCTGTAAGCTCTCATGCCATCAGCCAATATGCATTTAAAAATCCTAATAAAAGATGGGAAAATGTAAATGCTACCTGACAGTGCGCCTTAAAAAACTGTCTACATTTACTAGTTCTCAAAAAAACCAAAAAACCTGGTTTCATTATAGTTTCAAAACTGGTCATGAAATATAATTATAACAGTAAGTTCATACCTGGTACCATATTTGGGGCATGAGGCTCTCCAGTTGGAGAATGTACATTTTCTTGATGACTTTCATGCTGGGAAACTGAAATAAGGGGCTTCTTTAAAGCTAGAGAAAACAAATAGACAAAAACTTGATTTTTATCAAACAATCCAATATGTATCTACTACAGAAGCATTACATTCTCAGTAGTATGCCACAAGGCTTGTTCTCATTTTTAAAACTTTTTGAAATCCGATACATTTATTTTGACATAATAGGTACTTCCCAACATAACACTGAAACATCACATGCCCCCAAGTACCTTCCCCTAAATAATTAATCAACTATTTAATTCTGACAATACGATACAGTACTTTCTATTTACTGAGTTTTTGTTATTTCACCATGCTAACTTTATTTACATTATTGTACTAGTTACGTATATTCTTATTTGAACTAATTTTACAAAGCTTACAGATGAAATATTTGAAATTACAAAGACTTAGATATTTACAAACTCATTCATTATATCATTTGCTACATATTAATCAACAAAAGTAAGTGTTCAATCACAGTGTTCCCTAGAGATCAACATGAACAATATAAACTGAACTCAAAATTTATCAGATAACGAAGCAACCTAAGAAAGTAGCACTCTCTCTTGTTCAGACTTTGTATGAATCCCAAATGAGTTTAATTCTAAATGGGGATTTCATTTTTGAGGAAGAAAAAAATACAAACACAATAAGTTGATATTGCCAAAAGTGAAGTTTTATAACCCAGTATAATAAGGTCCAGCTAATAAAGTTTTGAGCATTGTGATAAGTGCTCAAATTTACCAGTTATAAGGCTCAGATTCATACAGGGTTCACTGTTCCCTTGAATGAAGGAACAGCAAAGATGGACAAGTTCTAACTACTATTACCTCCACCACTGGAGGTAGGAAGCTGGGAGGGACATGATGGCAAACTTATCAAAATTATAGACTACATAAAACTGGAATTAAGAAAGATGTTAAAATGCTGAGCCCAATCAAATAAGATGAAATTTAACAAGGAAAAATTTAAAGTCAAATATCAGGGTTCAAAAATCAATTTACAGGATCAGGGAGGAATGGCTAGAAAGTAGCTCATCTGAAAAATATATAGTGTTTTTAGTGGACTATAAATTTATTATGAACTAGCAGTGTGCTATGGCAGCCAAGAATGATATTGCCATCTTAGGCTATATTAATTTTAATGCATTCCCTTTGAGACTACTCCACAATGTATCCTGTCTATATCTATATATCTGTAGATATATCTATATCTACATATACATTTATGTTTGTACATAATTGTTTTAATGTTGGCTCTTCTATTAAACAGTAAGCTCCTCGAGAACAAGGACTGTTCATTTTTTTACCTTTCTTAGTATTCTCGATTGCTTTGTGAAGTGCCTAGAACATGGTACGTACATAATAGTGAGCCTCCCTATTGGCCAGTCAGTCACTTACTAGTGACTGACACAGTGTTCAATAAGTCCTGCTCTACTCTGTTCTGGTCACATCACACCTGGAATATTATATCTCAATATAACTTGGAAAATATTCAAAGAAAGGTACCCAGGATAGTGAAATACCTCAAGTTCATACATAGAAGAAGCAGTTGAAGGAATTAGGGGTATTTAACCTGAATATACAGCTCCACAACAACTTCTGCATCCAACCCCTTCTCTGTACTCAGATACTGTACTACCTTAATTCAGGTCTCCATCACCTTATGCCTGGTTTACTACAACACTCAAATTGGGCTCCTGTGTCAATTTTCTCATTACTCTAGTTCATTCTACATAATGCTGCCAAAGCGATTTTCCTTAAATATAGATCTGACTACAGGACTTACCTCCAGGGGCTCCCTATTACAAGGATAGAATAAAATAATGATAGAATAAAATAAAAACTTTTCTGTTTGGTTTTAAAAGCCCTACACAGACTGTATCTCAAGACACTGAATGTCATTCCCTAGGCACTCTGTGATCCAGGAACACTTTCCTTCCCTCTTCTGTTCCTCATACAATGACATTCCATCTTCCATCTTCATGCTTTTGCACTGGCTGCCCAGGGCCTCATTTGCCATGCTGAGAATTCAGTCCCTCCTCACCTCTACCTCAAAGAATCCTCTCTTTAAGATGCTGCTCACGCACCAACTTAGATAGGAAGCTTTGCTCCTTATCTATTTCCCAGGTCAGTCATTTTTACATAAGATAGCTTACATTTTCTTACGTTTTTCAGACTTGTGACTTTGTTTTAATATTTCTGGTTATTTCATGGAGTTACTAGCTTCTACTTGGTTTATTCTAATTTTCAGGGACTTGGTTGCTTGGATAAGGTTTTGTACTTCTTTTACAACCCTGCTAATTCTCTTTCCAATTCTTCCATAACTCTCATTGCTTTTCCAATTTTTGCCTCTAACACTCATCTTAATTGTAAAAACTTTTTTTTAGCTCTTGCTTCATTTCTTCCAAGAATGCTAGCTGAGTTTGTGGTTAGTCTGTGTGTGCATAGGTGTATGTGTATGTTTGAGGCTTTGCTTATAGATGTTTTGGAGTTATTCTTTTCCGTTGAATTTATCTCGAGTCTCTCTGTCACAATAACAGCTTCTTATGGTGAGGATTCTGTTTTTCTTTACTCTTCTTCTAGACTGCTTCCTGACTTTGACCTTTTCTTTTTTATGCTAGGTCTGGGCTCTGCACATTGCTGGAGGAAATGTCTAGGCTGGTCCTGTTGCTGAGTCTTTGGGGTACTAAGAACTGAATTATTTCAGGATGTTAGGGACAGCTCAGTTCAAAGATATGAAAGCTTTCAGTGCTCTCCAAAGTGTCTGACACAAGGAAAAGTTGCATTTCTGTCTACCTGGCCTGAGCTTTGCTAATTCCTGACTTGGGTTTGGGTCTGAGCAACATGCTTGTGGCCTTGTCCTTCATTTGAGTTTCAGCAGACTGAGATTAGATTTAGCCACTGTCTGACTGCTGGGAAGCTCTGTTCATTCAGAGTGGTAGAACTGCAGGGTGCTCTTCGGTCTGGGATTCTTGCTCTATTGTAGGCTTCAGAGCAGGCCACAGGCTGGAACTGAGATGCTGCTCTACTCCTTCAGTTGAAGCCACACAAATGCTGATC
Source organism: Pseudochirops corinnae (assembly GCA_028646515.1). Lineage (NCBI taxonomy): Eukaryota > Metazoa > Chordata > Mammalia > Diprotodontia > Pseudocheiridae > Pseudochirops > Pseudochirops corinnae. Next base: position 44,385,617 of record CM053589.1, on the reverse strand, counting down.
GCTTGTGAACTTGTTCCTTTCTCAATATACAGCTGTGGACATGCAACTACTTCTCACTCTAGAATGCCACTCCTGGGTATGGGTCCTTCTCAATTAGGCCTAGACCCTATAACCAGGAACTGAGATGTGAGCAACAAAGTGGCCAGTTGGCACAAGTTTAGTTCCCTCTCCACTTCTTGCCCTCGTGCACAGCTCCTTTCTGGGCTGGAATGCCCTGTGAGGCCTTTCCTGACCAGACCCCATTCCCAGTGTCCCCAGACCTCTATCTCTCTCCTTATGCTGACCAGGGCTGGAAAAATGACCCACTATTGTTTTTTTCCCTGGATTTCCTAATCAGGACTTGGTCTGGTGTATTTTCTTGAAGTTTGGGAGTGACTTAGGTTGTACTGCTACTCTATCATCTTGTCTCCACCATCCTATATGTATAATTATACATGTCCCTGTCCTCCTCATTAGAATGGATGGTCCTTACTGGTGAGTAGGCATTATTTCATTCACTGTACTTCTATCCCCACCATTTAGCACATAACAGGGATTGATTGTTGTCTTATCAACCACAGTGGCTAGCCCAACACCATGTTAGCCCAACAAAAGACATGTAACTTAATCTGACATTAAGTGCACTGATTCATGCCTGGAGCGCCCCCATTTCTGAAATGAAGGGAGGAAACTTGATTCTCATATCCCTTCTTTTTTTCCCCAATGGAAACATTAAAAAGGCTGTATTGACATCCACTTTGCTATTGCACCCTAAAGATAATTGGATCTTTTCATATGACCTGCAGCTGACATCTCCTACATGTGTTGTCTCCTCCACTAGAATGTGAACTTCTAGGGGCAGCTAGGTGGCACAATGGCCCTGGAGTCAGGAGAACCTGAGTTCAAATGTGACCTTAGACACTTGCCATTTACCAGCTGTATGACTCTGGGAAATTCACATTACCCTGATCACCTCACACACACACACAAATAAATAAATAAAAGAATGGGAACTCCTTGAGAGCAGAGACTCACTTTTCAGCACAGCACTTTGTACATAATTGCTTTTTATTTCATTCATTCATTCATTCATTGATTGTTAGGAGCAAAGTTTAGACATCATAATTTCTTAGCATTCACTAAATTTTTTAAACAGATTTGCATGTAGTGTAATAGGATTGTTTACAAAATTATTAAGTATAAAAAGCATCATTTGATGGTAGAAACATTGGTATAACCTGGGGCTAATGATATGTTCAAAATGATGCTTAATAAATAATAAGCAAAGTACTTTTGGGGTTGTTCCACTTGCAGATAACATGGAGAAGAGATTTAGCAATATATCTGAAGACTTTTTCAATATGTTAATTGAAAAATTAAGATCTTCCTTTTTTTTTTAGGATAAGTAGATGATGCGACAGATGAAGTTTAGTATTTGTTAACTTGTAAATGCTTGATATTAAGAATGATGCTGGGGAAGATTTCTTCCCTTGAAAACCTACTGATGCAATGTTACCATGATGATAGAGAGATTTTCAATATAACCAACAGATTTTAAAAATTAAAGTGATATGATTTGGGAGAAATGTAATGGAATTTTCCCTGAAGGAGGTCAGTTGATATTAGGGCAATCCTGCAATCAACAAGCATTTATTAAGTAACTAATATGTGTTAGGTGCTAGTGATGCAAGGACAAATGAAAGAGTTCCTGCTCTATGAAGTCTACATTCTACTGGGGGACAAAACATACACATACATGCACACATACCTACACATGTATACAATGCATATATATGTATACATACATAACAAATATAAAGTTGTTTAGGGAGGCTGGCTTGCAGATTATGGGATATATAATGAGGCTAGAAAGGTAGGTAAGGGATAGGTTATAAAGGGCTTTCGAAGTAAAACAAAGGAGTCTGTTTTATTCTAGAGGTCACAGGGAAGTATCAGAGTTTATTGAGTACAGGGAGTACCAAGTTCAGACATATCGTTAAGAAAAATCACTTTAGGCAGGCATATGGAAGATGAATTGAAAGAAGGCAGAAACTTGAGGCAGAGAGACCAATAAAAAGGCCACTGCAAGAACTCAGGAAAAAGGATAAGGGCTTGAACCCAGGTGGTGGTTTTATGAGCAGTGAGAAAAGGACAGATGTGACAGATATTAAAGAAGTAGAAATGCAGGTCTATAAGCGGTAGTTTAAAAGGTGGGCACACATATTACATGCTTCACATGCAATCACATGTATTAAAAAGGTGCTTCATACAGGTTTTTAAATTGTTACAAGGGAAATCAACTTTGTAAAAAACAGTTTATGAAAAGGAAAGCTCTTTGCAAAATTGCATGGCCATACAGAGACAGAGCAGTGGACATTTCCAAGTTACAGTACAACAGGCTAGATTTCTCATGCCAAAAAAACTTTAAAGGATTTTTGAGTTCAAAAAGAAATTGCCATTTTTCTAAGTGATAATAAAGAGAAGCAAATTTATTTTGTAACCAAAATTTCCCGGGGCGGCTAGGTGGTACAGTGAATAGGGTACTGGCCCTGGAATCAGGAGGACCTGAGTTCAAATCTGAACACAGACACTTAGCAGTTACTAGCCATGTGATCTTGGGCAAGTCACTTAACTCCAGTTGCCCTGCCTTCCCTCCTCCAAAAAGAAAAAAAATTTCCTCCTGAAATTTATGTAGTCGGTGGATATTTTTTTTAGAAAACATAGTATTCTAAATAAATCAACGCATGGTTCTCAAGTTTATACCGTTATTCAGAGAGATTAAGCAATTGTAATTGTAAAATATTTTCAAATTATAAAATGATTTATACCTCAAATGAAATAGAAGGGAAGATTTTATTATTAATAACTTGATGAATCTAGAATAGCAATAAGGAACATACTTGCCATGAACAAATTACTTTATCTCGGCAAGAATAATTAACAGACATCTTATGACAGTGTTATTAAAGAAGCATTTGAACCTGAAAACCACAAAGGTGTTTGTTTACAAGTGGATAAAAGTTCTCTGTCTTATAAAACAAAGGAACACACATTTTACTAATGTTTGTAATATCTTTAGGTGAAATGACATTTTTCTACTACAGCTGTTCTAATGTCAAAATGAAAATCTCAATGAATAGTTTAAAAAGAACATGAGATCAAGTGACTAGCAATATGGCAGGTTAATTGTCTTCTATAAACACCTTCAACCACAAAAAGACAAAATTATGAATCAGATGTATAGTGATTACAGCTAAATATGCAAAATAAGAAGACAGGAAAGGTAAAAACCTTATGATTAACTACCAGAGAACTTTAATACATAGAAGTTTTACTTAGCACACTCCCCTTGGCAGCCTCCATCTGGCAGCAAGCACAAGCATTTTGAACCTTAGGTAGGGACTTTCAGGATATGTAAGACTGATTCTGCCCAACTATCCTCCCCAGACACACACTCCCTATCCTCCAAGTAAACACAAATTTTGCTAAGTCATATGAAGGTAAAGAAGAAAGTGGAGTAGGAATCAAACAGATCGAAAATGTACTCATGTAACAGTTGGGCCAGGCTTGATAGAAACAGGGTTAGAAAGCTAACAGGTCCAGTTTGTTTCCCCCCTAGGTTACTCAGAGCAAAGATATAGGCAACCACCATGTCCCTCAATGAGAGAAGGTATGAAGGCAACCCTGCAACCCAATCTTTGCACTAGTAAACCAAATGGGACAGACCAGAGAGTGAGTGATGAAGAATATAAGAGAGAGCCTGAAAGACCAAAGAAATCAAGAGAAAAGGCCTCAATAAAAGCCCAGTATAAGTTTTGAAAAATCTACAGAAAGAATCCCCAAAAAAAAGCAAGAATGAGTAAAATTACAAAGAGAAATCAAAGTGTACTCAGCAAATATAAAAGCCTGATGAAAGAATCCTGTGGGGTCATCCAATATCATGAAAAAACAAGTAACTTTGAAATAGTTTACAAAAGAAATAAAAATCATAAAACAAGAAATTAGGAATACATTTCAGTCATGAGTTAGAACTTTTAATGTAGAAAATGGAACTCTTAGAGAAGAATTTAAATACACAATTAGCAGAGTTGAAAAAACTGAATCCTTTGGAGTCTCTTTTAGAAAGAGAAGATGCTATGAGAGAGAGAACAACAGATTTAAAATATGGAAATGCTTAAGTGGAGGAAAATTTGGCATAAAAGAGAAACAAAAGGTAACAATGATAAAACATATGAATTCAAAGATAACTTAAAGTTCACAAGACTCCCTGAAGAACAACATGACAAATTAAAAAAAAATGAGTATCATATCTCAGCAATCAATACAAGAAACCTGTTCAGAACTCCTAAATACAAATAATATAGAACCAATTGAGAAAATTCACATTTCCATCAGGAAAGCTAAACACTACAAACTTCACGAGGCATAGTATTTAAATTTAATAATTTCAATGACAACAATAAGTAGTCAAGAGAAAGACTTTTCTATATGAAGGAAAAGAAATTTGAACACCACAGGACTATTCTGCATTTGTGAAAAATTGCAGCAAGGAATGGTATAGTATATTCTGAAAAGCAATGGATTTTAAGCTGCAACCCCAAACAATGTACCCTGAAAATCTCAATTTAATTATGAATGAAAAAAAGATATATATTCAACAAAAGGGAGGCATGAGGCTTTACTGCACATTGTCCCCCCCCAATCCATCCATGAGCAGAAAATTAGTCTTACAAATACAGAAAACAAAGAAGTACAAGAATAAACATATTTACTAATTCTCTGATATAGAATTATACAAACACTAGTAATAGAGATGAGAGAAAGAAATTAAAGGCATAATAAACAAGAGGAGGAAAAAATGTTTCTATTTGCTAATAAAATAACATGATTGTTAACTTAGAAAATCCTAGAGAATCCACAAAGAAAGTAGTAACTTGAGACATTTAACGAGCTTCACTAAAGTAGCAGGATCCAAAATAAATCCACAAAAATCAATAGCAATTCTATATAGTAACAATAAAATTCAGGAAAGAAAAATAGAAAAGGAAATTCTATTAAAAGTAACTACAAAATACAGAAAATATCTGGGAGTCAACCTACTAAGACACGCATGCCCAAAACTTCTACAGATACAGTTATATGATGCTAAAGAAATAAATAATGACTTAAATAGCTGGAAGTATGTTATTCAATGCTCATGGATGAACTGTGCCGCTATAATTTGGAAGAACAAAAGGTCCAGAAACTAAAGAGAAATAATGGGAATGAAAGGAGGAATGACACTTTTATATTTCAAATTATACCGTAAGGAAATAATCATGAAACTATTTGGTTAAATAGTTTGTTTAAAATTTGGTTGAAAAACAGAAAAGGAGATCTTTGGAAAGCACTAGAGAAGGAGGAATCAGAAACAACTCCATAACCTAATATCTTAAAAACTGAGAACAAGCCACTTGGGGGAACATTTACTTATTGGACAAAATTGCTAGGAAAATTCAAAAGCAGCTTGTCAGAGATTAGGTTTAGACCAACACTTTCACAATATACTACAACAAGCTGCAAGTGGTTACATATCCTAGATATTATGTCATGTTATGTTAAAAAAAAATTAGAAAAGAACCAGATCATCATTGACAGCTATGGCTACAGGGAGAATTCTTAACCAAACAAGGGATACAGATGATTCCAAAAGATAAAAGAAGATAATTTTAATCACATTAAATTGAAATGCTTTTGCTCTAACAGTCATTCAATAAAAATTTATTAAGTACCCACTATGTCCTGGATACTATGCCAAACTCTGGGGAGAAAAAAAAAGGCAAGAGTCTGCTCTCAAGAATCACCCAGTATAAAGTAGGGAACAACATGAATGAATGAGTGAATCACACAAGCAAGCATGGATCAAACACTGTGCAGAGCTCTGTGATAGGTACTGAAAAGATAAAGAAAAGTAGGAGACTTCTTCCTCTCCAGAGTACATACTCTAATGTGGGAAGTTTTCCTGAAAAGTTTTCAGCTACAAGTCAGATGAGAAAGTCATATGCTACTTACAGTGCAGTGGGCAAAGCAGATATCAGTGCTTCTTCTTTAATGTCATTTTGACTGATAAAATCATATCAGTATCTAATGTAGAACCATCTGATGGAATCAAGAACTCTAGTGGCAAGAACTTTTCTCTCTGGCTCTTCAGCAGCTGTGGCTGCAGCATTTGCAAAAGCAGGTGTCAGGCTCTGTCTCCATAGGTGTTGCTTCCCAGAATGATGACTAAACTGGGCTGGAAGCATTTCTCAGTTATGGATGATGGAGGTTCCCAGATGACAACAGATAATGTTTAAATCATTTGCAGATATGAATACTGAGAGGGTATGTGACTTTGTCCTAAGTCTATAAGAGGATGGTCAAAGCTTGTAAACTACTCAGATGTTAGCCAGTAAGACTAGACACGTGTAAGTAGCAAAACCTGCTAATAGTTATAGCTACTCAAAAAATAATGGTGATATTTACAGATGGTTTCTGAGGCATGTCTGTGAACTAACATCCTTTCAACCCTGGAGTTCCAAACACACAAAAAAGAGAACAGAACCATCTATAGCCCTAATCTTCTCCCTTACCCCACCATCCTCAGGTGATATACTAGTTCAATATACCATTTTTGGCCCATGTATGATTATAAGCCAAGAAATATGACATTACCACATTATCTCTTTTTCTGTAGAATGAAGGAGTTAGACTAGATGACCTCTAAGTTCATTCAGAAAAAGAAATTGAAGCTTAGAGCAGTAAAGTGATTTGGCTAAAATCACATAGGTAGTAAATGGCAGAATCAATAATAATAATCAATAATCAATAATCCTTAAGGCTAAAAATGGTGTTCTCTTTTTCACTGCACCATGTTGCCTCCTTTAAAAGTATGAATTACATAACAAATGTGCCATTAGATATTTATATATTTTTCTCATTGTCATTTTAAGGATAATATCACTGAGACAAATGGTATATATAGTTTAACAACTTGCAGATTACAGTTCCAAAACATTTTCCAGACTAGCTGGAGGAATTCAATTTTGTTTTTTAGTGGAAAATGTTATGAAGAAAAAAATGCTTATTTTTGCATGAATTGATTTCTATAGTATGCTCTCCTGGAAGAATATTTTTAATCTGAATTTACTGACTGTGATGTTTTTTATAAGACATTTGTCAATATGTCAAAAACCTGTGATTTTAATGGTATGGGAACTGCCTCTTCTGAATGCAGATCACAAAACATCATAAATTATGTCTCAGTTGCCCGAGGCATAAGATTTTTAAAAATATGTTTTGTTATATATTGTTTTCAGACCTGTGATTTTTAATGATGTAGGGAGTTTCCCAATGAAGCAACTCCCTCTACCAATGCAGACTATCAATTTCCTCCACAATCTGCTGTCTTAGAGACTTGCCTAGGGTACTGAGAAGTTATATGACTTGGCCAGAATCACAGATGTGTCAGAAATGGACTATGAACCTAGGCTGTAGTGATGGCTACATCACTGGCTCTCTATCCACTCTACCATACTGCTTCTCTAAATTGTAACAAACCAACAAGATGGTATTTTAGTGCTTTGTAGAGAATGTTAGATACATACTACTTTCCTCCTTTACAAGTACTCTATAGAAAGAATCTTTACAAAAGTGATTAACCAAATTATTTCTTTGAAAAAACAAATTTACCACATTTTCTCTCCCTTGATCCTTCTCATCCCCCATAAAGACAAGCATAAATAATATACCTTTCTTCTACATAACTTGGTTTTCTTGCTAATATGAAAAACCTATGTTCAATGTCCCCTTTTCAATTATTCTATCTTTAATATTTGATTTTATGGTTTGCCTTTCCACTCTCTACTCTTCCCCCCTTGGAGATTGCATCTACTCTAGTGGCTTCAACTCAATTAAAATTTTTTTAGCCCCCAACATACTTATTTCAAAATTTTGGCTACAAACACTTCATCTTAAAATCTATGTAGGGCTCTTTTCTAAAGGTCACCACTAGGGGGAGGTTTTACCCATGCTATGAATTTCATTACTTCTCTAGAGTGGGCACTCACACCACAAGAATGGAGTTTCCAAGTAAGAAATTATGCTAACATATATATTCCTAACTTCCAAGGATATCTAAAATAGCATCGAAGTGAGTACTCCAGGGCTGTTAAGTATTACTGGAAGCAGCCACAAAATTATACTGAGCCAGAAGATTATAAATTCATGTTCTCTAGCCACAAGTGTGACTTCTGCTTCTAAGCAAATCTTTTGTTCAGCTCTTACAAAAAGCCTTTAACAATCTCAACTAACCTTCTTACTAAGACCACCAATTGACGCTTCATCCCATATCCATAGGAGGTAGAATAGATTGAATGTTGATCCTTGAAGCCTGAAGACCAGCATTCCAATCTTGGCTTCTACTTTACTATTTATGTGGCTTTGGGCAAGTCACTTCAGAGAGGTGTGATCTTTCTAAAAATGGCTTCTGAGGCTCCTTCCATAGCTCCAGATCTTACCTCTCCAGTAATTGTATCCCCTTCAAACTTTCCTGCTACTGGCTTCTTTCTTGTCTTTGCATTTCTTATTCTTTCAGTGTCCTCCCAATACCTCACCTGCATGCATCCCTTTTGAAATCTACCTTCATGCCACATTTTAAGTCCTGGCTCATATGTCAAGTGTTTTCCAAGAAGACTTTGTTTTTCCTTCCAGTTGGAAATGATTTTTTTCCTGAGATTTCACATAGCACCCCATATCTCTCTTATGCCCCTATCATATTCTATTCTGCATTGCATCTATTCTATAATTATTAGTGACTGAAAATTTATCTTGTTCTAATTTGTAGCAAAGCTAGCTATTTGTGAATAGGTGTTAGCTTCCCTGTAAGCTACTGGAGGGCAGTAGCTGGCTTCTATTTAGTTTCTGTATCTCCCACCACTATATAGTTGGCACTTAATAATAAATGCTTACTGAGTTAACTTGACTTGATGAATTAACACGCTGAACAGAAAAGTAGACCGATTTTAAGGGTCCTATAAAGCCAGAGTGAAAAATTCCAAATCTACAAAGAAATTGGAAACAGAAAAATAGTAGATTATGCCAATTATAGGCATATACATGAATTATCCCTCAACTCTCTTAAGGCTGCAGTTTAAAACAGTCCAGATCTATTTTGTCACATCTTTTGTGGGATTGGTCCAAATTACAATAGTAAGGTCAACTGGTTGAAGAAATCTTAAACAAACACTCTCCAATAAACAGTTGAGAAGTGTGCCATGCATACCTAATAATACTAGGAAGATTCTATTTCTGAATTCTGAGTGAGACCCCAGGCTTGAACCATGGGGTCATAATTTTTAACCATTTTGGATTCTGCAAATATGCTATACTGCCAAGAATCTATATTTGCTATAGGACTATTAACTATTATTGTTCATTCCCACTCCAAGAGAGATAGAAGGAATCCAGTTATCAGAAAAGGGAATGGTTTCTGGGCAGTAAATATACTCTATAACTCCATTTACACCTAGACTTTCTCTTTCTTCAATATCTGGAGAACCACAAAAGAAAAGAAGTCAACTCAGGAACTATAAGAACACAATTACAAAACACTTTTCACACAAATAAAGTCAGATCTAAACAACTGGAAAAATAGTAATTGCTCATAAGGTAGGCTGAGGCAATATAATAAAGATGACAATTCTATCTAAACTGATTTACTTATTTAGTGCCATGACAATCAAACTACCAAAAATTATTTTGTAGAGCTAGAAAAAATCATAACAGGCATAAAAATCATAAAGAAAAATCAAGAATATAATGGGAATTAATGAAAACAAATGTGAAGGAAGGTAGCCTAGTTGTACCAGATCTCAAACTATATTATAAATTGGTAATCATCAAAACTATACAGTACTGACTAAGATATAAAGTGGTAGATGAGTGAAATAGATTAGGTACACAAGACTCAGTAGTAAATGACCATAGTAATCTAGTGTTTGATAAACTCAAAGACCTCTGCTTTGGGGACAAGAACTCATTACTTGACAAAACTTCTGGGAAAAATGGAAAACGGTATGGCAGAAACTAGGTGTAGATGGATATCTTACATCATATACCAAGATGAGATCAAAATGGATACATGATTTAAATATGAAAGGTGATACCACAAATAAAAGTAGGAAAGCAAGGAATAGTTTACCTATCAGGTTTATGAAGAAGGGAAGAATGTATGACCAAACAAGATAGAGAGCATTACCAGATGTAAAATGCACAATTTTGATTATATTAAATTTAAAAGTTTCTGCACAAACAAAACCAATGCAATCAAGACTGGAAGGAAAAGGGAAAACTGGGGAATATTTTTTATAGCAAGTGTCTCTGATAAAGGCTTCATTTCTCAAATATATAGAGAACAGATTTAAATTTACAAGAATACAAGTCATTCCCCAATTGATATATCATCAAAGGATATGAACAAGCAATTATCACACAAAGAAATAAAAAGTCATCTATAGTCATAAGGAAAAAATGCTCTAAATCACTATTGTTTAGAGAAATACAAATTAAAACAACTCTGAGATACCATCCCTCATTTATCAGATTAGCTAATATGACAGAAAAGGAAAATAAATGCTGGAGGGGATGTAGGAAAAAGCACTGTGGGTGGAGTTGTAAACTGGTGGGACTATTTTGGAGAGCAATTTGGAACTTTACCCAGAGGACTATAAAACTACGTACACCCTTTGATCCAGTAATACTACCACTAGGTCTGTATCCCAAAGAGATTTAAAAAACGGGGGGGAAGATAGAATTTATTTGTATAGAAATATCTATAGAAGCTCTTTTTGTAGTTCCAAGAATTGGAAATTGAGGAGATCCTCATCAGCTGGGGAATGGCTGAAGAAGTTGTGATATATGAATGTAATGGAATACTATTGTACTATAAGAAATGATGAGCAGGTAGACTTCAGAAAAGCCTGGAAAGACTTATATGAACTGATGCAGAGTGAAATGAGTGGAACCAGAAGAACCTTGTATACAGTAATAGCCACATTGTGCAATGACTGACCTTGACAGACTTAGCCTATCTCAGCAATGCAAGGATCTAAGACAAATACAAAAGACTAACAAAGGAAAATACTAGCCACATTCAGAGAAAGAACTTTGGAGTCTGAATACAGATGGATGCATATATTTGCTCTCCTTTTCTTCTGCTGTTTTGTTTTGTTTCTTCTTTTTCATGGTTCCTTCGATTAGTTCTAACTCTTCTTTACATCGTGATTAATGTGAAAATGTTTAATATGAACATATAAGTAAAGCCTATATCAGACTGCGTGCCATCTTGGGGAGGGGGGAAGACAGGATGGAGGAGAAAGCTCAAAATCTTATGGAAGTGAATTGTTAAAATGTTAAAATTGTTAAAAACGAAAAATAAATTAATTAATTAATCATGAGAAAATATCTTTTTTAAAAACCACCGAAGGAGAAGGTTTTACATTAGTTATCACTAAAAATAGTCCTGTAACCAAGACATATAAGGAATTTACACAAAGATCCAAGACCAAGAGTCATTTCCCAGTTGGGAAGTTATAAAGCAGTGGTTCTCAACCGGTGGGTTTCAACCCCTTTTGGGGGTCGAACGACCCTTTCACAGGGGTCACAGGGGTCACCTAAGACCATCGGAAAACACATATTTCTGATGGTCTTAGGAACTCTATCCATCTCCAGGCAGTCCGCCCACATGCAGATATGCCCACATATGAGTATTAAAGGGTCGTGGCATTAGGAAGGTTGAGAACCACTGTCATAAAGGGATTTGAACAGACAGTACTAAAAAAGGAGAATTATAAACTATCAATGACCACATTAAAACATGCTATAAATCAAAGTATGAAAAATGCCAATTAAAATGATTCTGAGATTTTTCCTTAAATCCAGCAAATGGACAAAGATGACAAAAAGCAGAAATAGTCAATATTGGAAGGGCTATGGGAAGACAGAGCTGTGAAGTGATCCAACAATTTTGGAAAGCAATTTGGAGTTATGCAAGAAAAGTGACTAAATTGTTGATTGAATGATTACACTCCTAGGCATATGCCTTAAGGAGGATAAAGGACAGAAAAGAGTTCTATTATATACCAAAATATTCCTGGTAGCAAAGAACTAGAAGCAAAGTGAAAAACCATTGACTAGAGAATGACTGAGCAAACTGTGGTATGTGAATATAATGAAATATTGTGCAGTAAGAAATGCTAAATATGAGGGATTTGGATAAACATGAGAAGAAATATGTATAATATAGTACGAAGTAAAACTTGTAAAACAATATACACTATGACTACAACAGAGTAAATGAAAAAAAAGCCAAAAGGAAGACAAACTCCGCTTAACTGCAAAAACCAGAATCTGTTGTTAAGAAGAGATAACAAAATATAACCGTTATTCCTGGCAGAGAGTCAGGTAATTATGGGGGCAGAGTGCTACCCATACTGTCAGATATCGTCACCCTACTGGTTGTTTTTGCTGAAGTATTTTTAATTGTTATAAAAGAGAATTCAGTTCTGATATGAGTGTGTATCTCTATGTACATTCATAGAAATGACTGAGATATGAAAATAAAAGTCATCAATAAAATTTATTTTAAAATAAACATCATTACATTTAGGTTCTAAAGTTAATTCATGTGATGTAAATAATGAGTAATCAAAATTACCTTTGAAAACCCTTTAAATTACAAATAAAGTATATCTTTAAACAGATCTATTTAGGAATGGGTCACTGTTTCCTTAAAAAAAAGGCAGTCTATGGGCTCCTCTCAGCAATGCAAGGTTATAAGACAACTCCAAAGGACTCATGATGGAAAAGGCTATTCAGGGAAAGAATCACGGAGTCTGAATGCAGACTGAAGCAAACTACTTGCTCTCTCTCTCTTTTGTTTTGCTTTGTTTCTTCTTCCTTGTTATTCATTCCATTGGTAATAAGTCTTCTTTACAACTTGACTAATATTTAATGTGAAGGTATATGGAGAACCTATATTGGACTGCATGCCACCATGAGGGAGGAGGAGGGAGAAAAGGGGAGGGGAGAAAATTTAGAACTCAAAAACTTGTGGAAGTGAATGTTGTAAACTAATAGTAAATAAATTTCTTTTTTGTCTTTTTGGAGGGGGGAAGGCAGGGCAATTGGGATTAAATGACTTGCCCAGGGTCACACAGCTAGTAAGTGTTAAGTGTCTGAGGCAGGATTTGAATTCAGGTCCTCCTGACTCCAGGGCTGGTGCTCTATTCACTGCGCCACCTAGCTGCTCCAGTAAATTTTTTTTTAAATGTGCGTGCGGCAAGCGCGCACACATACACACACACACACACAATCAAATGAACAGACTTTATTTCTGCATCCTTTATCTAAAAGATGGGGAAAAAAAAGGCAGTCTATATCAGAGGGCATGGGGGAGCCCAAATGGTTGCTACAGTAAAAACTGAATGTAAATTATAGTTTTCAAATGCCCAGCTACAGTTATCAAATAGAAGATGCAGAAACTAAGACTTCCACTCAAATAGTATAAAATAAAAACCAATAAAGACTTAGTTGGCTGGAAAACTGATGGTGAATGAAAACAATGCTATTAAATGAGTTTTGCATATAAGTGTGATTATATTAAAGCAGGAGTTCTTATCTTTTTTTGTGTCATGGACCCCTTTGGCAGTCTGGTAAAGATGATGTACTCCTTCTCAGAATAATATTTTTAAGTATACAAAATAAAATACATAGGATTACAAGAGGAACTAATTATATTTAAATAAACATGTAATTCTTTTCCCATCTAAGTTCATGGACTCCCTGAAATCTATTCATGGAGAGATTCATAGATCCTAAGTCAAGAACCTTTGCATTAAAGTATGATCACATCACCATATAACTGTTACTTCTTCCTGTTTCACCATGAAACAATAGAGGACAGAAGGAAGCCAAAGGGATTACAGCAAAGCCTTCTAGCTAACCAGGAATACTAAGAAATCAAATTAAGGCTACCATTCTCATTAACTCTACATTCCTAACCACAATGAATCTATATGATGAAGAGGAGATTCTGAAATCATACTTGGACTAAACACTTAGAGGTAGGAGAATGAAAGAGATAAAGGAAAGTTTCAGGGAGGAGGTAGCATTTGCACTGAGCCTTATAAGGGTGTTATTTAAAGAAAGGAAATTATAAACAGAGGTACAGATGTGGGAAAGCACTAGAATCATTCAGTGATTAGTTCATTTCATCTGAAGCAAAGATTATATGAAAGGAGAAAAGGTTGTAACCAGATATTTGGGAGCTTTGGCTAAGTTTGGGCTAAGGACTTTGGATTTCAGATCGGTAAAGCAACAGGTATCTACTCAAAGGTTTTTAAGGTGACAAGATCAAACCTTAAGAAAGTAAATCTGGCAACTAAGTATTGGATATGATAACAGAAATGAAAGACTATAGATAAGGAAACCAGTTAGGCTAAAACAGGTAGTAATAAGGATTGAACTAGATTAGTGACAGAAGGAATAGATATGAGAATCCTGGACTTTATCACTATATTATATATAACACAATACAGTAATTGTTCATAAATTATATCCCTGAAGCATCAAGAAAAAGTTAAGCTCTGTATATTCTTTTTACTAAGGCAGAAAAGGATGTATTAGATTTTTAAAAATACTAAATAATGGTATAAGTTCAGGAATTTAAAGAAATATCCCTTGGTTGTCTAGGAAGTCAAACCACATTTCCAGACTACACTGGATAATTATTGTCATTGTATTATTACTGTTAATAAAATGAAAAATAAAAGTATTTTCTTATCATTACAGAAACATACTATCTTCCAGTCAAACTAGACTTGTTCTTATCCTACTCCTTCCCTATTACCAAATCTGTATCTTTTTTAATATATACCACATCAATCAAGTACTTATTAAACCTACTACATATTATATATGTGTGTGTCTTTGATCATGCTGTCCTTCATATTAAAACATACTCCTTTCTCAACTCCACAAAATAAAATAAAATTTCTCCATCTTTCTTTTAGATGCAGATGCCATATTCCATGAAGCTTTCCCTTAAACTCCTAGCTAAAAGTGAATTCAATTTCTCACAGTACTGTGACCAGACCTCTGTCTTACACTTAATCATATTTTGCCTTACAATAGTCACTTGTGCGTATGTCTTATCTCCTCTACTAGACTATAAGCTCCTTGAGGACAGGGTATACATCTTATTTTATCTTTATATCCTCAACATAAACATAGTATCTTTTACAGAGAAGGTACTTAATATTTGATGACTAGTATTTATGCTGTCTGTCTCAGATTTGTGACTCTCTACGTTCCATCACCAAATAAAAAAGCAGAACCACCATAAAAAGTTCATCGGTTAAAAACAAGTCTTATTATTATTACTTACAGGTAGGAAGATCATCAGCTTTTGCAAGGTCATTCTCTTCTATTCCAGGCATGCCTGCATCACCAGCTCGTTTAATTTGTTCTGCTCAAGAAATGACAAAAATATATTTCTGTATTTTTCCAAAGTAAATTAAAAATATGTGAGAGGAAAGCAACATTTTCCATCTAATGAATAATTTTTATCTACTTGTATTCTGCATCATCATTCCCTGAAACAAGAAAAGTTCTAAATCCTACATCCATTTACTTTTTCCCATCTATTAATCAAAGGAATATTTAATTTTTTATAACTTAGGGGGAAAAGAAGGATCCGATTTTGACATAATACTGAAAACTTTACAAGCAGAGTGGCATCCTGGGCAGAATAAAGCTATGAAATCAGAATGATCTGGGTCCAAGTTCTACCCCTGACATAAACTAGTTATATCACCACTAGTAACATATGTGTGTGTGTGCACATACATATACATATTTCCACACAAACATACCTGTATATCCAAACACACATACACACACACACACACACACACACACACACACACACACACACACACAGATCACCTGAAACTGATCTGAGATAATTAAACTAACTTTATAAATTTGAAGGGAAGATTTACAAACAGGAACCCTGAAAAAAAATGCCACTGATATATTTTTAAAATACCTTTCCCATGTGGAACATGATTGCTTGAGGGTTTCTCATTCTTATCTGCAGCATTCTCAGCTTCACCTGGAATATTTTTGAGTACTTCCTGATCTTTTGTATCCAATTCAATTACATTATTCTGCTGAGTCTTTAGGGCTTCTTGCTGTTAAAAAATATAGATTTGGCAAAAGGAAATATTTTTCAATTCAAAATATTACATACTTGTTTACTTCTTATACATTCAGAAACAACCTTTCATATATATATATATATATATGTATATATATATATATATATATACACACACACACACACACAAATATATATGTAGGTATATACCAACTTTCCAACCCTATATATAAGGAAGTGTTACATAGGATATATTGTTTTACATTGCATGGAATAGGGACTCACAAAAGCTGTGTTCAAACCCTGGCTTTGACACCTGTATGACCACAAAGAAATCAAAGAATTATTTAGTCTGTTTCCTCATCCGTAAAATGTGTACTTGTTGGGTATGAGGGTTGGGGGGAAGGAAACAAATAATACTTAAACTACTATCTGCTTAGGAGTGTGAGGAAAATATTCTGTAACTTTAAAGCACTATATAAAGCTGAATCATTGTTATTGTTTAGTAATAGGAAGTCATAAAAGAATAACAAAGTTATGTTTTGAAGCTTCAATGACAATAAATGGCCTAAAATGTTAGGCTTACCTAATTATCCAATTAAATATGTTAATGAGAAAAACATATTTACTTGTATAGCTATTTTTGTAAAAAAATTTCTTTTAATGTATGTCACATTGCTGGAATCAAAAAAGTAATGATAAAAGAAACATTATCTGTCACTCTTAATAGAAGCTAGAACAATGAGCACAGCTGTTCACCTACCATGACTATCTATATAACCACTTTGTGTTTTTGACAATAGTATCTCTCATTTCCCAGCAAATTCTAATCTTGCATATATGTATATTTAGAAACAGAAAGATGTATATGCATATACAAACACACATATACACTTTGTTACTTTGTGATTTCCTATTACAATGCACCTTAAAATCACACTAAGACTTTTGGGACTTGTGATCTCCTTTCCTTATCTATATCTATAGATGCCATTATCTGGAGATAGTGTACATTAAGATACAAAACATTTTCAGACAGAATGCTTTGCCTGAATTATAACCTGTTACACTTCTCATAATAGAATTATAAATTTTTTGAATTACTTTGTTTTTCTTTCATCATCTACTCAAATAGGTTTAAACATACAGAGCAATCAAACTTCATTAATAATTTTCCTTACAGGAGACAAAATTATTTTTAATAAAAGGATGCTACCTTCTATGCTAAATCTTTTTGCCAGATAGAGGATGATTTTATGGCAGCAGAATTTCAAACAAGCTTGACACTGTGTCACCCTAAAGAGCAGTTTGACAAGTTTTGTAGTTTGTTTCCACAAGGTAAATTTACTGTAGGTAGGAACCTATTTTAATATACATATTATCATAAAGTCTAATTCTATATAATGAGACCATTTCTAGGTTCCAGTTTTTTACTCCTAACAACCTACTCATTGCTTTCCTAATGAAAACATAATAATAAATTCCATTCAATTTTTTTCTACTCAAAAAAATCAAAAGCAAATAGACATAGTCAGATATGCCTGTCCACTAACAATCAGTATATTAACAAAGATCTTTCCTAAATACATGAAGATTTCTGATGCCTCACTGTGGCATGGTCAGAACCTGGGCTATGCTAACAGCACAATTTCTGGCAGGTCACACCAAGCTGGAAGGGCTTTGGGTGGGGTACTATGCCAGCTAACTTGAGGGAGGTTTATCAACAGGCTGACTATAAGAAGATAAAATTTTTGATTGTAGTAATTCTTCAAACTTATCAACCAGGCCATAGAAGAGCTGGGATCTGCCCAGGTAGAAGGAATATTCACTCTGATAAAATCCAGATTCATCATTAATAAAAAGTCTCATTATCATATGATTGGTGCTGAATATTTTTTTGGCTCCAGAAATTCATGAAACTGTCTACCAAGACATCGAAGGTATTGGATCTACACTGATGGAGTAAGATCATACATGGATGGAAACCAAAGGTCCTTGTATTACTGAAAAATATCAAAGATCAAAGTATATATTGGTCTTCAGGTAAAGTATTTATGTATAATACTGGTGTCAGAATATAAAATATTAAATATTCTCAATAAAATGTAACATTTCCTGCTCCTCCTCACCCTCACCCCAATACTGCTGGTAACTCTGAAGTAGATGGAGAGGAAAGAGAGCTTATTTATTTCTAAGCATCCTTTCCTGGGGAATCAGGAACTGCTGGTAAGAAGATTGGTGACTATAACGAATCTTTAAAATGAAAAGGATGGACTAGATGACCTCTCAGATTGCTTTCATATTCAAAATTCTATAATTCTAATTTCCTATCTTGTGATTAGATACTTTTGTACTAGGTAGAAAGTGTTTTAATATGATAAATTGTCTGTTCTCCGCAAAACCCTAAAAAAAATGCTCCTCAGGTGTTGGAGGTCAACCTCTAAAGTGAATAATTGTGCAACAAAATATCCTGGTACCCATAATTTTGCTGTATTCAGCTAATGTTGAGCCAAATCCATCATTCAAACAACATGCAACTCAGCAAGCATTTATTAAGCACTTTACTATGTGTAAGACACTGATTTAAGGCATTGGGATACTTCAACAAACAAACAAGGAATGGAGAGGAAGGGAAGTTTTTCAAAAGTCTGATCCCTAACCCTAACCTTACCTCTTTCCCCAAATTAACCAAAACTGCTTCTAGTAGTTTTTGCTTAATTCTAAAAAAAGCCTGATGATTATTAAATACTGAAGTATTCCTCAAATTTCTTTAAAAAACTGGCTCATATTCAGTAGAACATTATTCAGCATATAACCTGGCAAATATATTAAAGAAAAATATTTTTAAAAACTTAAAAGGAAATTTAAGCTAACAGTGAATTTTAAAACCTTTAGACAACTGTAGCCATATAAACATTCAATCTACCTGGCAATTTAAGGTGTCACTATAAAATTGATGTCTGAATTTCCCAAGTTTTAAACAAAATAATATACTTCAATAACAGAAAATACTTAGAAATGATTTACCTTTTGTTCTTGCAAAAACTGATCTGCTAACTTTTTAATATTTTCTTCATGTTGTGCTCTTAGTTCCTTGATCTGTTGCCCACACTGAAAACTAAAATGGAAACAATCATTCTTTCTTGTTACACTGACTTCCTCTCCAAGTTGCCTAGAAGTGGGCACACATTTGAAAAGGTGTGTATGGTTCAGCATGGCAACAGAAATGCAGAAAGCTGGTAGTCAGTAAGAAAAGTATCAGTTAACAAGTGACCAAAAAAGCAGACTTAGAAAGGGGGAAGTGTTTAGTATTTACTATTAATTTTGTACTGCACATAATTTCTACAGCTAGCCTCATCACAAGAGAGAAAAAGACGGCAGCAAAAGAAACAAAATTACTACCACCATGAACCAGGAAAGGATGGGAACCACTAGCAAGAGATTTAATTTTCAGGAGGTATTTGTCTAAGAGTTAGTACATGCGTTCATTTTTAGCAAGCCTGGTAATCTAGAAAAAAGTTCAAATTTAAGCAGAAGAATGGAGAGGAGGAAGGATGAGGAAGAATGACCAGGGGGTAATATGAAGGGAAATAAAATTGTTTTTACAGTGGCCTATCATCTAATGAGAAAATTCTTGCGTTTGTGCACTTGAGTCTGGGCTATGTAAGTGTATGTGTAGGAACATGTAGGGGCAAGACGTCACAAGGTAGGAGCATAACAGGATGGTTTTATTCTACTTTGCCTTCAACCACTGCTTTCCCTTTCTCTTATTATCTTACATGTTAGTTTTATGTACTAGCTTCCCTTTCAAAAGGGCATTTCTCCTTTTCTGTCTTTACCTTTGGTCCTCCACAAAGTCCTACTCCAATGCCTCATCTTGGCATAGGGATGACTCTGGGTTCTCTAATACTTTGCCAGCAGAATGCAAGTACTAGTAGGTTCCACAAGAGTGTAGTATGGCAGTAGTATGGCAGCGGCATCTGACTCTTCATTTTCTAAGGACCAGTCTAAATCCACATCCTTATTACCCAAGGGCTGGTCACTTGGTGATGAATTCTTAGGCCATGACAACCCACAAAATAAAGAAAAACACAAAATGGCCTGCATAGCACTCTTCTGTTTCTAAAATGATAGTGACACTGTTGGGATTATATCCCAAAGAGATTACAGAAGTGGGAAAAGGTCCCATATGTGCAAAAATATTTATTGCAGCTCTTTGTGGTTGCAAAAAACTGGAAATATAGGGGATGCCCATCAATTGGGGA
>CM053589.1:44342852-44364636 GCA_028646515.1 Pseudochirops corinnae | reverse complement strand
AAAATTAAATTAAAATAAAATAAAATAAAATAAAATAAAATGATAGTGACAAAGTGGCAAAAAGGTGGACAGAGGATTCAACTCTCCCAAAACATTAATTTAACTGCTGTTGTTATAAAACGTGAGATCCTTGTCTAGTGACTAACATGTGAGTATGTAACTAAAGGAAATGAAACATACCAATCTTGATATTCTTATTAGAAGTAAAACTAATACTAATCAATCAAATAAGTTGCTAGAGATGAAAATGAAGCAGTTCCTGCCCTCAAGAAACTTAAAATGCGGAGATAAAAGAAACTACAACTAAATGGGAAAAAATCATTCTCCTTGGAAAGATGAGTCGGTAAAGTGGGTTTTATCTTATGTTCAAGGTCAACAAGAACCATCATTTCATGGGACATTTGATCACCTTGTATTACAATGTTCACAATGAGCATTTGCAGAAAGATTATAAAGATAATTGCAGCTTACACACCAACATCTGCTTCAGAGGACAAGGAAGTAGAGAAATTCTCTAAGAATTAGATAAAAGCTTACAGATTTAATCAACATATACTTTAATACAAAAGTGTGTACTGAGGACAGTGAAAA
The DNA here is from genome assembly GCA_028646515.1 of Pseudochirops corinnae. Taxonomy (NCBI): domain Eukaryota; kingdom Metazoa; phylum Chordata; class Mammalia; order Diprotodontia; family Pseudocheiridae; genus Pseudochirops; species Pseudochirops corinnae. The sequence continues at coordinate 44,364,045 of CM053589.1, read as the reverse complement.
ATTTGTAGAAAAGATGGTTCATGAGTAAATAAGGAAGGCTAAAAGCTAAAGGCTCATAGAGTGACTATATGTTCCATGCCTTTATCTCATGAATATATTTTTCAAACAAAATCAGGAGTCACTGAGCAAGGGAAATGACAGATAATACCACAAAAATAGAAGTTGATTATATTCTGATAGAATATGATTGGTTACTAATGTGGGAGGCACTTCTTAATGAGCTATCTATGTACAGTTGGGAAGTGGACTTATTAGGGTAAAGACAAAAAATCAATATTTAATTAGAAGAATAAAAATGAGAAGGCATAATATATAAGTGAACCAACTCCAATCTGATCTATTTAAGCAAATTATGAGCACCAGAAAATAGGAAATGAATTTTAAAAACCAAATAGGCATCAATACATGCTATCATTACTTCCTAAAGAAGTCTAACTGTTATAAATCATCTTTCCCAAAAGGAGATCAGAAGAGCCTAAAACTACCCCAGCTAGCACACAATCTATCTTCTTGCAACTCAAAGTAATATGGCAGCCAAGGGCAACTTGGCTCATTTGTAACATCTTATGGAAGAAGATGGTAGAAGATTATGAACAGCATCACCTCATAAAACTGTAAAGAGCAGTGGAAGAAACAAAAGTTTGCAGAAAGCTTGGCAAGAGACTCAAGTATGCCAGATAATCTCAGGAGCATCTATGAATGAAACTGGAAAGGAGGCACCAAATAGACAAAAATTGGAAAAAAAAATCATAAAAAAATTCTAAAATAATTTCCTCCATCAATGACAAGAAAGTTACCATATTTGTACACTAACATTACATTCCTAGTGTACTAAAACAAGGAAACAATTAAATGGCCCTAGCCTTTGCTGATCTCCCTAAATGCTAGAGCCTTTCCTCTGTTGGTTATCTCCAGTTCCTATCTTGTTTATGTATAGTTATTTTGCATGTTGCCTCCTCCATAAACAGTAAGCTCCTTGAGAGCAGTAATTGTCTTTTGCCTTTCTTTGTATCTCCAGGACTTAGATTATTGTCTGGCATGTAGAAAGTACTTTAAAAATGTGTACTGACTAAAGAAAAAAAATATGGAAAGAACAGCTATATTAGATCAAGTATATACAAAAGAGGCCTATGCTGGAGGCAACACAAATTTGAAGTTGTAGAAGAATCAGTTCTCAAGCTATAAGAGGGAAGGATGCTAAACACTTTGTGAAAAAAAGCATAAAATTTATTCTCTTTACAAAAAGGTGACTGATTAAAATATCAATAACTGCCCTCCATGTATGTCTATATTGTCTTTTTTACAAAAGTAGTATGGGGGCAGCTAGGTGGAGCAGTGAACAGAGTACCAGCCCTGGAGTCAGGAGGACCTGAGTTCAAATCCAGCCTGATACTTGATACACTTACTAGCTATGTGACCTTGGGTAAGTCACTTAACCCCAATGGCCTTGCCTTTCCCCCTAACCCCTCCAAAAAAGAAAAAGTAAGTATTATGAAATTAATTCATATATACACAGAAGGTATCCTGGAACAAACATATAAAAAGGGACTAGAAAGTATTCTATAAATGACATTATATAGCAAGCCACATTTTTATAGACACACAAATGACTAAAAGGTATGGAAAACATAAGATTCTACTGTAAATGCTCTCTTCCAAAAAGGTATCTCTCATCCATATATCAAAATCATACAATACTCTTTGGAAGTTGTAACAACAAAAGATATCTTTGTCTAACAACACTACTGTTACTAATATCAAGAAAGATATAAAAGGGGGGCATCTAGGTGGCACAGTGAATAGAGCACTGGCCCTGGAGTCAGGAGGACTGGAAGTTCAAATCTGGCCTCAGACACTTAACACTTACTAGCCATGTGACCTTGGGCAAGTCACTTAACCCCAATTGCCCTGCCCTCTCCCCTCCAAAAAAAAAGAAAGAAAGAAAGATATAAAATAAGACAAATATATTTTCCCCAAAAGTATATATCACTGTCATAGAAGATGTTCCGTGCATAGTATAAGTGGAAGTGAGGTCCTCCATATATTTCTATTTGGAGATGGCATTGTACTAATTGCATCAAGTCCTAGAATATAAACAGCTTTTAAATGGGATTTATAACCATTAACTTAATCTAACTATCCACAGAAGAAAAACTAAGTGAATAAAAGATTTCTGTTTTCCACAGTATAAAATTTAGCTGGAAAGAGCCTATAGAGCTACAAAAAGTAGCTTTGGATTATGAAATAATATTGTATCTGATGAATTAAAGTTGCAAGTCACTCAAATGTCATAGTCTGGAGCTCAAAATCAAAGATCTGTGTAGGAGAAATTGTGTAAAGGATATCATCAGAGATATAAATGGCTAAAAAAAAAGTGGGCTGGTCAGGTAAAGAGAGTGAGTGACAGCCTGCATGCTCCAAAGGTCACCATGTAATGTTACAGATTCTATAAGAGGGCTACTAACACTTGGGGTAAATACCCTATAGAAGATTTAAAGGAAGATATGAATGAGGCACACTGGATGATTCTTGTGGATGGATTAAGATCTGTACCACTGAAGGAAATGCTCACATTTAGGAAATCATTGATCCAAAAGTAAATTTTTACCAACTCCTATTTGTTAGGCTTGCTAATGGTTTTTTCCGACACATAAAGATATACGTGCTGTTTTTTCTGAAGGATTTGGCATTTAAAGGATTCTGTTAAAATTCCTGGGTTTGTGTAATACAAGTTATTAAGATAGCTCGATCATAGATCCTATGTGCTTAGTAAGAGTAACTACTCTGATTTCCAACGTGCTAAAATGGAAATGTGTCAAATATGGATTCCCAAAGGACAAACAAAGCCAATGAAAGGAGAGATCTGAAGCCAGAAAGAGGTAGAGAAGTAGCAGAAAGAGGAAAATAGAAACTAAAAAGGGGAGTGTATTTAGGTTTCTAAATTAATAAATGTGGATAAATACTTCTGACCTTCTTACCTTTCATACTCTAACCTCTTCCCAAAGTAAGTATTGTTCTTCTTGTAATCGTGAAGTTGATCCTCTTGTCGAAGGAATTCTTGACGAAGCTCAGCAAGTTGCTCTAACCCAAAAATAAATGAATAATAAAAAGGAAAGTTCACTTTCTCTGATCCTTCCTACTAAAAAATTCAACTAAGTTGTAAGCAGATTTTCAAAATAAAATTACTGCACATTTCCCAATTAATCTACTCATAATCTTAAGGGTGATAAATAATATCATTAGCATAATAATCCAATTCTTATATAGAAATGGATAATGAAATTCATTTTAAATTTGTGCGGCTTAGCAGTGTTTACTCATACCCAAAATAATGAAGTCACATTTCTTCTCATACTATGTAGATCAAAAATGCAAGTAAAAGTATAGTACAAATAGTTCCACCTTCTTCACAAATTCAATAATCTGTTATTTCATCAGCAGCTGGGTAGAAGAGTAGAGATCACAAGACCAGGAGTCTGAAAGATCTGAGTTCAAATCCTACCACATGCATTACTAGTTGTATAATCTTGGACATGTTATTTAACTTCTTTCAGAATAATTTTCCTCTTTTATACAATCAGGATAACAATAGCCACAACCTCACAGGGTTGCTGTGATGATCCAGCGAGGTAACATATATAAAAGGCTACATAAATGTTAGCTACTGTTTTCAATATTATTATCATGAACTCCCCCCCCCCCCCCATTCATCAGCAACACCTCTATCCTTGCTTGATTGCCTTTGAGAGCTATGTTGTGGGGAAAAACCCCTCATCAGCATGCAGCCAACCTATCTTCTACAGAACTCTTATCTATCCTTTAAATCTCAATTCAAATGCCACCTCTTCTAAAAAGACTGCCTTTATCTTGCCAATTAGTAACGGCCTTCTCCTTTGGACTTCACAAGGCACTTTGTTTTGCACACCTCTAATTCACCTGTCACATACGGACTATGGTTATTTTTGTGTTTTGACCACTAGCATATTATAAACTCCACCAGGGCAGTACATATTTTATCTAAATTCTCTACCTTCCCTCTGAGCTCTGCACAGATGAGGCAATTAAATGTTTATGATTTAATTTATTCATAGAAATATCTAACAATATAAACCATCTTTTAAAAAAATGATTTATTTTTAGTTTTTAACATTCACTTCCATGAGTTTTAAATTTTCTTCCCCTTCCACCTCCCCCAAGATGACTTGCAATCTGATATGGGCTCTACACATATATTCCTATTAAACACATTTTCACATTAGTCACGTTCCATAGAAGAATTACAATGAATGGGAAAAACCATAACGAAAAAAAACCAAAATATCTTGCCCTACTGGAAAGTCAGAGGGGTAATGGGGGAGGACATAGGAGAGAGCAGATTAGGGGAGGGGGTATACAGTGAGATCACTGTTTTGGGGTGGTGGGTAGGGGAAAGATGGGAAAACAAAATAAAAAAAAACAAAATAAAAAAAAACAAAAAAGAAAATAGTCTTCTTCACTCTGCATTCCAATTCCATAGTTCTTTCTCTGGCTGTGGCTGGCATTTTTCATCATGTGTCCTTTGAAATTGTTTTTAGGTCCTTGTATTGCTGAGAAGGGCTAAGTCTATCAAAATCAGTCCTCACACACTGTGGCTGTTACTGTGTATGATGTTCTCCTGGTTCTGCTCCCCTCATTCAGCATCAGTTCATATAAGTCTTTCCAGGTTTCTCTGAAGTCTGCCCGTTAATTTCTTATAGCATAAATAGTATTCTATTACATTCATATACCACAACTTCTTTAGCCATTTGCCAATTGATGAGCATTCCCTTGATTTCAAGTTCTTGGTCACCACAAAAAGAGCTGCTATAAATATTTTTAATATGTGGGTCCTTTTCCCATTTTTATGATCTCTGAGATACAGTCCTAGAAGTGGTATTTATAAACCATTTTAAACACCCTACTGTGGTGACTACTGTTATGGACATTGTTCCCCTGGTCTCCTGATAAAGGAATTTAAGTACAGTGTTGGAAAACAGTAATTATCTCTATTATTTTATCAGACAACATATGATAACAGCAGTGAAACATAAGAAAAATTCCTTATATTTTTTTCTCAGGTTGCAAAATGATAACCATGTTCCATGAATGAACAGTGAGCACACATGCCTGACATCAAGATGTTTTGTTTGCGAATTAGAGAAGTTTCTTCTTACATAGGAATAAAGCTAACAACAAACTAAAAATTAAACAACAAATTTAATCAGGCATATTTAACAAAATGCATAATTGTCATGGTGTTATCTGCTAACAAAACATAAATGAGAATGTGATAGTTCACACAGAATAACTAATTAGGATAAGGATAACTTTTACACAGCAATAACTAAACGTAAGCTTTTTCTCTTTCCAGTTTTATTTTCAGGTATCTCTAGTGAGGTCATTTTTGTGATTGTTTGCTTTTAAAATTATATTTAATTTTTTCCAATCAGCAAAAATTCACCTTTTCCCTCTCACATTACAATCTCACCTTCCCCGCTGTGAACAAAAGAAAACAAAAAGCCTTTTTGCAAACACATACAGTCAAGCAAAACAAATTTATGCATTGGCTATGCCCCAAAAATCCAAGAATGGTTCTGGATTCTAAGTCCTTCACTTCTCTGTCATGAGAAAGGTAGGATGTTTCAGCATCAATACTCTGGAATTATGGCTGATCATTGCATTCATCAGAATTCTTAAGTCTTATAAAGTTGTTTGTCTTTACCATATTGTTGTCATTGTATAAACCGTTCTGGTTCTGTTTACTTCACAAGTCTTTCCAGGTTTCCTTGAAACTGTGCTCTTAATCATTTTTTAGAGCACAACAGTTCCATCACATTTATATACCTTAACTAGTTCAGTCATTCCCCAACCTAAAGCACACTCTCAAATTCCTATTCTTTACTACCACACAAAAACGCTGCTATAAATATTTTTGGATATCCTTATTTAGAGTTTTGCTTACAACTAATCTCTTCTTTAATCTGCTCTCTCCTTCCTTCTCTCCTATTTCCCTAATGAATGAAATGTATATATGTACCCAACTCTGTGTTTATGTGTATATTCTTTCCTCTTTGACCAGCTGAGATGAATGTCAACTACCCTTCTCTTCCCTCTCTCTCCTTCTTCATTGAATGCAGAGATGTCTACATGTATACTCTGATTATATTAAATAAATTTTCCTAACCTTCCTTTCCCTCTCCCTCACTGTATTCCCTTTTCCCTCTATTTCTATCCCTTTCTTAAGATAATCAAGAAGATATAACAGCACCACTTCCAGGACTTCTGTCTAATTAGACTCTTTCTATGACCTTGGATAATGAGAAGGGCCAGAAAAGACACACTATCATCTACCCATATTTGAATGTATACAGTTTATACATGTTTGGTCTTGTATCATTGTTTGCTTGTGATTATCTTTTTATGTTTATCTTAACTCATGTATGTGAACTTCAGTTTCTATGTAGCTCTGGTCTTTTCATGAGGAATACTTGGAAGTCTTTTATTTTGTTAAAGATCATTTTTCCCCCTGTAGCATTATACTAAGTTTTGCTGCCTTTGCCTTCTGGAATGTAATATTCCAAACTCTCCACTCCTTTATACTGGTGGCTGCTACATCATGTATGATCCTGACTGTGACTCCTTAGTACTTGAATTCTTTCTTTCTTGCTAGTGTTTTTTCTTTGGCTTGGAAGTTCTGGATTTTGCTATACTGCTCCTGGGAGTTTCCATTTGGGATTTCTATCAGGAGATGACCAATGGATTCATTCTATTTCCACTTTGCTTTCTCATTGTAAGAGAGACAGGCAGCATTCTATTAAGATTTCTTGAAACAGAATGTCTAGCGTCATTTTTTAATGGACATGCCTTTAAGGTAGTTCACTGATTCTCAATTTTTTTTTCTCCTTGATAAATTTTTCCAGGTCAGTTGCTTTTCCTATAAGATATCTTACACTTTCATCTATTTTCTTCAATCTTTTGACTTTGTTTAATATTTCTTCTCGTGGAGTCATTAGCTTCTATTTGGTCCAATCTAATTTTCTTTTCTTTTAAAATAAATTTTATCACTTCATTATTTTTAACATTCATTTAAAAAAAACTTTTGAGTTGGGGCAGCTAGGTGGTGCAGTGAATAGAGCACCAGCCCTGGAGTCAGAAGGACCTGAGTTCAAATCTGGCTTTGGATACTTAATACTTACTAGCTGTGTGACCTTGGGCAAGTCACTTAATCAATTGCCCTGCCTTTTCCCCCTTCAAAAAGACAAGACTCTCCCCCCCAAAAAAAACTTTTGAGTTCCAAATTTTCTACCTCCCTCATGTCCCTCCCTATTGATATTGAAAGATATCTGGCAGAAAGTAGATTTAGGTCAACATTTTATACTGGATACCACTATTCCAAGTTGAGATGGAATTTAAATATGAATCACATTAAAAATTAAAAGAGAATAGTTCACTGGAATCATGACTGGACTTCAAGTCAGAGAACTATTGAGAAGGCAAAAAATGTGATATCAGTTATGTATGTGAAATCATGTAAAACAGATTTCTCTATTAGTCATGTTGCAAAAAAAGCAAAAGAAAATGAAAAAAATTGTGCTTCAATCTGCACTTGCACTTCATCAGTTCTCTCTCTGGAGGTGGACAACATTTTTTATCATAAGTCCTTCAGAATCGTCTTCAATCATTGTATTATGCAGAATAGCTAAGTCATTCACAGTTGATCACTGTATAATATTGCTGCTACTGTGTACAATACTCCCCTAGTTCTGCCCACTTCATGTTGCATCAGTTCATATATGTCTTCTCCAAGTTTTTCTAAAATTATCCTGCTTGCCATTTCTTTTAGCACAATAGTATTCCATCGTAATCATATACCACAACTTGTTCAGCCATTTTGCAATTTATGGGCATCCCCTCAATTTCCAATTCTTTGCCACTACAAAAAGCAGCTATAAATATTTTTGTACATTTAGGTCCTTTTCCTTTTTTTTTTTTAATCTCTTTGGGAAATAGATCTAGCAACAGTATTGCTAAGTCAAAGAGTATACACAGTTTTATAGCTATTTTGGCATAGTTCCAAACTGTTCTCCAGAATGGTTGGACAACCACCAACAGAGCATTAGTGTGCCCATTTTTCCAAATCACCTCTAACATTTGTCATTTCACTTTTCTCTCATGTTAGCCAATTGATATGTGAGGTGGTACCTCAGGGTTGTTTTACTTTGCAATTCTCTAATCCAAAGGGAATTAGAGCATTCCATTCTAATTTTCAAGGAGCTTGTTATTTAAGTAAGGTTTTGTTCTTCTTGTGCTAGGCTATCACTTCCCCTTCCAATTCTTTCTTCCATTGCCCTTTTTCCCCCTAATTTTTCCTCTAGTGCTCTCATTTCATTGATAAAAAGCTGCTTTTCAAATTCTTTCTTCATTTCTTCTAGGAATTCTAGTTGAATTTATGCACAAGCTTTGTTTTTGTTTTTTTGCCTGTAGATGTTTCGAAGTTATTCCCTTCTTCTGAATTTGTGTCTTGAGTGCCTTGTCACCATAATAGCTTTTTGTAGTCGTATCTTTTTTATTTGCTCATTCTTCCAACCTACGTCCTGACTTCAGATTCAGTGTTAGAGCTGGGATCTGTGCACTTCTGGAAGGAAGGTCCTGGCTAGTCTTGTTTTTATTTTCTTAGGGCATTGAATATAGTGTTATTCAACTGAGAGACAACTCAGGCTGCGCACTTGCAAACTTTCAGTACTCCCAAAGTAGTTTGATACAGGGCAAAATCTGACTGCTGTCTTCCTGCATTCAGCTTTGTAAGTTCCTGATCTGGGTTTGAATCTGAGCAACAAGAGACTGCTTCTGGACTCAGCCCATATCAGCCAGCTGGAAAGTCTTGTTGGTTCTAAGTAATATTACTAAACACTCCCCTTTGGTCTAGATTCCTGATCTGGTTATTGTTCTGCTGGTGTCACAGTGGGCTAGAAGCTATGACTGAGATACAACTTTCCACTACTGAGGTCTGAGCCACTCTACTGCTGCTTACTTCTGAATCTGGTCTTCTCTTGGTACAGTGCTAGGGTCTATGACCTATTGCTATTCTGGAATATTACCCCTACATATGCAGGTCCCTTGCTAAGTGTGCCCTGGATTTGTGAGCAGGATCTGGGTAGTGACTGACAAAGTTGGGGGTTGGCACTTGTTCCCACACCCTTAAAAGGGTTGTGATGACCCAGTATGGTCTGGGACCTTGTCTTGCCCTGGTGTACAGCCTCTCCCTTGCAGGAGTGCTGTGTATAGTGTGCTTCCGGCCAAAACCCTTCTCCAGGGTCTATAGAACCCTTTTTCTGTTTTCTTATGGTGACCTGGACTAGAAAAATAACTCAGTACAATTTTTAAAAATGTCCCCATTAGAATTAAGTTTGGAGCATTTTGGGAGTCTATTTGGAGGAGTTTTGGGGTAGAGGCAGAGGTAGCTGTATTGCTTCCTACTACTTCACCATGTTGGCTCTTATATAATAGTCAGTCTTATACCAATAGTCTCTCATCACACAAACATTTACAAATGGATAATTCCTTAAGTTCCAAATTCTCAGGGGGTGGAGCCAAGATGTCAGAGTAAAAGTTCCAAATTCTCTCCCTTCCCTTTTTCCATCTATTGAGAAAGCAAGAAAAAGAAAATTTATGGAGAAAGACTCACACTTCAAAAGCTCCTTAGGAACTAAGCCAAAGAAGCTCACTTCTAGTGAATTAAATGCTTAGACTAATCACCCCTTTTCAAATGTCATTTATTAGGTGTTTTAATAGGAGACTTCAGTGGCAAAAAAACAACAAACCTTGGAAAAAGAATGAAGTCCCACAGAGAATCATATTTGGATAGAGCAAATTGAATTGAGGTGGGGGAATTGTAAATGTGTAGCTTTCTAACACACCCCTGAGAAAGAACTGCCTGAGAAGGAAAGAGAGGCCTCAGCTTTGGCTTAGGCCAGTTTTTTGTCCTCCCTCTACTCCCCAGCTTTGATCAGAGAAAGACTTTGCCAGCTTTAAAGGGTCTGAAGTATGTTGGACCTAACCATCTTCCAATTACCACACTTCTGGAGGGAAGGTTTGGGGTGTTCTTGTTGCTATCTTTTGGGGCATTGGGTATTCTCTTATTTTAAGATCTCATAGACAGGCTGGGGACCTACAAGTTTTCAATATTCCCAAAGTGGTCTGATCCAGCACAAAGTGTGATTGCTGCTCTTCTGGTTTCAGTTTTGCAATTTTGTAATTTGGGTTTGGGTCTGAGCAAAAGTAGACTTTTGGGGCAGAGCCAAGATGGGAGAGTAAAAGCAAGAACTTACTTGAGCTTGTCCCCAATTACCTCAAATACCTGTAAAAAATGACTCTAAACAAATTTTAGAGCTACAGAACCCACAAAATGACAGAGTGAAATACATCTCTAGCTGAGGACAGCCTGGCAAATAAATAGGAAGGGTCCACCACATTGGCCTGGGAGTGGGACATGGTCCTGCATGGGTCATACTGGCATAGACCAGTAGCACAGACCGGCTGCAGCAGATCTCAGGCAATTGAATCACTGGCAGCTGTGGTGGCTTCCAGACTTCTCAACCCATAAATGCCAAAAAGAAAGTAAAACATCAGTGGGGAAACTCTGTTGGAAGTGGGTGAGAGAAGAGCACGGTCTGGTCCCTGCCAGTGGGAGTGGTGGAGGTGGTGGTGGCTGCAGCTTCTGTAGCTGCAGCTGCTTCCTGAGTTCCAGGTCCACAGATGGTGGGGGAGCCAAGTGGTTGATCAGAGGGCAATTGCAGGAATCTCTCTGCTGGCACTGAGGCAGGATTCTCTTGCTTTGTCCTGCATGGATCCGAGTTGCAGTCTTGGGTGATGGTCCTGGGGTGAGGACCATTGGCATGGCAGAGCTGTGGAGAGGCAGTCCTCCTCACGGTTTTGAGGTAGGTACCCAAAAGAAGCTCTGACAACAGCGCACAAAACCCCAGAAATTTGGGACACAGCACTCTCCACTCTGGAAGCAGGGTTCTACCTTGGCAGAGAGTTCAAAAGCCAAGTAACTGACTGGCAAGATGTGCAAACAGAGGAAGAGAAATCAGACTATAGAATTTTTTTTGGTGACAAAGAGGATCAAACATAGAACCAGAAGAAGACAACAAAGTAAAAACTCCTTCATTAAAAGCCTCCAAGAAAAATAAGAATTGGTCATAGGCAATGGAAGAGCTCAAGAAGGATTTTGAAAATCATGTAAGAGAAGTAGAGGAAAAATTGGGAAAAGAAATGAGAATGATGCAAGAAAATCATGAAAAATGAGTCAACAATATGGTAAAGGAGACACACAAAAAAATGAAGAAAATAACACTTTAAAAAATAGACTAACTCAAATGGCAAAAGAGGTCCAAAAAGTCAATGAGGAAAAGAATGCCTTAAAAAGCAGAATTGCCCAGATGGAAAAGGAACTTCAAAAGTTCACTGAAGAAAAGAATTCCTTCAAAATTAGACTGGAGCAAATAGAAGCTAATCATTTTATGAGAAATCAAGATATTATAAAACAGATACAAAGGAATAAAAAAATAGAAGGCAATGTGAAATATCTCACTGGAAAAACCACTAACCTGGAAAATAGATCCAGGAGAGATCATTTAAAAATTATTGGATGACCTGAAAGCCATGATGAAAAAAAAAGAGCCTAGACATCATCTTTCAAGAAATTATCACGGAAAACTGATATGATATTCTAGAACTGGAGAGTAAAATAGAAATTGAAAGAGTTTACCAATTGAATCTTGAAAAAGATCCCCAAAAGAAAACTCCTAGGAATATTATAGTCAAATTCCAGAGTTCCCAGGTCAAGGAGAAAATATTACAAGCTGTCAGTAAGAAACAATTTGAGTATCATGGAAATACAATCAGCTTCTATATTAAGGGATTGAAGAGCTTGGAATATGATATTCTGGAGGTCAAAGGAGCTAGGATTAAAACCAAGAATCATTTACCCAGCAAAACAGTATAATGCTTCAGGGGAAAATATGGGCATTCAATGAAATAGAGGACTTTTAAGCATTCCTGATGAAAAGAGCAGAGCTGAACAGAAAATCTGACTTTCAAATACAATAATCAAGAGAAGCATGAAAAGGTAAACAGGAAAGAGAAATCATAAAGAACTTATTAAAGTTGAATTATTTACATTCCTACATGGAAAGATGATATCTGTAACTCATGAGACTTTTCACAGTATGAGGAGAGTTGAAGGGAATATATATATATATATATACACGCACATATATATGTATGTGTATATATATAATATATATACACCCATATTTATACACACATATGTATGTATAGGTTAGTGTATGTGTGTGTATATATATATGTGTGTGTGTACATATATACATAGAGAGAGGGCACAGGGTGAGTTGAATATGAAGGGATGATAGCTAAAAAATAAAATTAAGCGGTAAGAGAGGAATGTATTGGGAAAAGGAAAAAGGGAGAGATAGAATAGGGTAAATTATCTCACATAGAAGAGGCAAGAGAAAACTATTACAATGGAGGGGAAGAGCAGGAAGGTGAAAGGGAATGAGTCAACCTTACTCTCATTGGACTTGGATTAAGAAGGGAATAACATACACACTCAATTGGGTATCTTATCCTACAGGAAAGCAGAGGGGAAGGGGATAAGAGGGGAGATGATAGAAGGGAGGGCAGATTGGGGAGAGGGTAGTTAGAAGCAAACACTTTTGAAAAGGGACAGGGTCAAAGGAGAAAATAGAATAAGTGGAGGGTGGGATAGGATGGAGGGAAATATAGTTAGTCTTTCACAACATGACTACTATGGAAACGTTTTGCATAACTACACATGTATAACCTATATTGAGTTGCTTGTCTTCTCAGTGGGGGTGGGTGAGGAGGGAAGAAGGGAGAGAATATGGAGCTCAAAGTTTTAAAAACAAATGTTAAAAAATTATTGCTACATGCAACCAGGAAATAAGATATACAGGCAATGGGGTATAAAAATCCATCTTGCCCTATGAGAAAGTAAGGGGGAAGGGGGAAAGGAAGGGAAAGGGGATATATGTGAAGGCAGATCTGGGGAAGGAGTAATCAGTATGCTTGCCATCTTGGGGTAGGGGAGTAGGGGAGAGATGGGGAGAAAATTTGGAACTCAAAATCTTGTGGAAATGAATGTTGAAAACTAAAAATAAATAAATAAATTCTGAAAAAAAAAAAGAAGTTAAGTCTAAATAAACTTCATTTGCATGAAAAAAAAAAAGAGAAGAAAAAAGAAATGGACTTGAGATTTTACTGATATTCCCAAATAAGGAAGTTTCCTCTGACTAATCCAGGTGAGCACATTCTCTGCAACATCTAGTCTCCATTCCCTAGAAGACTAAAAATTTAAGTCACTTGCACAGGGTCACATTGGCAGTACACAGCAGAGGGAGGATTTAAACTGGGTTTGAGGCTGGCTCAGATGTGTCAAACTCTTGATTCTTTGAAGCCTGCAAAACTCCCCAGTACTGTCAACCAAATTAAAATCTAATTGGGAAATAGTTAACAAAATAAAAAAAAAAAATACAATACAACATAGATTATGTTAAAAAAAAAAAAAGTAGACTGTTTCCAGACCTTCAGTCCCAACGGCTAGCTGAAAGGTTTTGTTAGTTCAGAGTCACAGAACTGTAGTATCTACTTCAGTCTGGGATTCCTGCCCTGGTTATTCCTCTGCAGGCTAGGCTAGATGCTATAAATGAGACCCTACTCTGCAGCGGGACTCTATGTTGCTGCTGCTAGCTACTGAACTTCTTCCTTTCTTGGCACATTGCCCAGTGTCTCCCCACTTACTATACCAACTTTTACATAGATCATCTTATCAGTCTGCCCTGGATCTGTGATGTGGAACTGGGTAGGGGCAACCAAGCTGTCAGTTTGTACCTATCTCCATCAGTTTCCCAGTATAGATCTGGGATCTCCTTTTTCACTGGTGCACAGTCTCTCCCTTGGTGCTAGGGTACTCCACATGTGGTGTACTTTTGGCCCAATTCCATACCCCGGGTCAGCAGACCTTGTCTGTCTGTCTCCTTAGGCTGAGCTGGGAGTGACTCATTGTAATTTTTTTCTAGATTTCTCCATTAGGATTTGGTCTGGTGCATTTTATAGATCTTTTTGGAGGAATTTTGTGGAGGAGGACTGGGCTGTACAAATTCCTACCACTCTGCCATCTTGCCTACACCTCAATTGTAGTACTTTTTTCTTTGGCCTACAAGCTCTGGACTTTGGCTATAATCTTCCCGAAAACTTTCATTTTGGGGTTTCTCAGGACACGACCAGTGAATTCTTTCTATTTCTATTTTTCCCTCTTGTTCTAAGAGACCTGGCCAGTATTCTTTTATAGCTTCTTGAAATGTAGTGTTTAAGCTCTTCTTTTGGTCATGGCTTTTGGATACTCCAATGATCCTCAAATTATCTCTCCAATTTTGCTATGAGATACCTTTCACATTCATCTATTTTTGTCCTGTCTTCTGACTATATCTGTATTTATCACGAATGAGTTATTGTTAATGTAAGTTATTCCTGCCGGTTTTTATAAATATGAAGGCTAACAAATCTTGTGGATACTTCTGAGATTTATGAAATGGTAAGGTTTAATGGAAAGAGTACTAGTTTTAGAGTAGGACATCAGGGTTCAAATGCCTGCTCCACTTCTTATTGCTTATATGGCTAGGGATGAGTTACTTTACCTCTGTGTGACAGTTTCCTCATATTAAAATGAAAATGACCTCAATACCTCTTCTAGTTTTAAACCCATGAATCCAAGATCCAATGCAGAAACAAATGGAGATGAGATTCAATGTCTGACTTCCAGGAGTGTACTTCTGGAGGGACAGATATGTACATAGCTAAGTAAAACAAAGACAAACTACATTTTTTAAGTAGAGGAACTAAAGGAATGAAGAAAGGCTTCAGGCCTCACATAGGACATAAACTATGCACAAGGTTGAGATGAGTGAGAGCATTCCAGACCTAGGGTATCCCTTGTACGAAGACATGGAAGCAGATGATGAATGTTGTAAAAGGAGAACAGTCAGTTTGGGTGGGGATAATAACCCTTATCCAATGGTTGGCAAACTCCCTCTTCTTCTACTCCAAATCCCTCTATAGGTAAAAGTCCCTTCCTCTCTGCTGATCAGGGAAAAAGAAAAATCTTTGCAACAAATACCTCTGATATGGGTTTTACATACAAGTAATACAGAAAACTAACATAAATATAAGACCAAGAACCATTTACCAATAGAAAATTGGTCAAAAGATATGTAAAAAGAGTTTTCAAGAGAACTGCAAACTATTAACAGGATGCTCCAAATCACTAATAATAAGAGAAGGATAAATTAAAACAACTCTGAAGGTTTACCTAACATTCAGAAAATTGGCAGAAAAAAATTACAAAAGATGCAAAATATCACTGTGGGAATGACTATCGAAAGAAAAGCACGGTAACACATTGTGATAGAACCGTGCATTGGTCTTAACAATCCTACAAAGCAATTTGGAATTATATTACATCTCCATTTCCTTTGACCCTAAATTAAGGCCACTTACATCAGAAATCTGAATTAGGGTTTCCTAAGCTCGAGGAACTTGAAAATGAAGGGACTTGATCAATTTCTCTTACCCATTTCAGTTCTTTTATTTGGTAGCAAATATCTCTCCAAATGAGTGATTGTATGGTATTTGAGCATGGGAAAGGAAACTCATGTACAAGACTTATATATTCAGAAAAGACTGTACATTTTTTTCCAGATAGTTTGAAAAAAGATTGGGGATACTGCAGGCCTCCAAAATATGTATCTAGATTGGGAAAACGAGAAAGGTAGGATGAATTGTGGAGTACCTGAACTAGAAAAAGTACCTGCATTGATGAAAGCATTTACCAATATAATGATGTAATACTTGAATAAAATAAAAATTATACTTGGCTAAATCATAAAACTTAGCTTAGACCAGCCTGGTTAATAAAATTTATGAACAGGTCATTCAGCTCAGTCTAAAAAGCCTCTGATATTTTCTAGTATAAAATAACATTTATGGAAACATTTTAGGATACTGTGAAGTATGCATGACTATAGATATAACTAATTTTAAGTCATATTATATATAAGGTTTCTGCTATTTATGTTCACAAATGGAACCCACCACCTCTTGGGCCTTAATTTTAGACATTTAGTACTCATTTACTTATACTTAATCTACAGTGAAATTTCTTACCTTTTAAACGATGTATGTCTGCCATCTGATATGATATGTTGTTCTGGAGCTTAACCTGAAAAAATTAAATTTTATTTTACTAAACAAAACAGAAATCTTGATATTTACTGTGGGTTTAATAATAAAAAGCAGAGCAGAAAGTTTTGATTCTGTAATTGCACAAATTTATTTTCAGTTTGCATCTAATAACATTCCTTTCCATTTGGTATATAGCATACAAGACAGCATAGTCATATGAAAAAACACTAAGTTTGTGTGCTGCTCAATAATTTTTTAAAAGTCCAATGGGAGGCTATACTTCCCAACTCCAATTCATGAGAGGAAAGATTAATTTTGATACATAGATATACTACAATAAGAGAGGTACAAAGATGTATTTAAGGTGCTCACATTTAAAAGCAAACTAAGGATATTAATATGTAATAAAATGACACTAGATGACAAGAATGTGTCCTTTTTGATGAACTAATTAATTTAGAAATGTAAATAAAGCTCTAGGTAAACATGATTCCAAATTTATTAGTAATAATAATATATAACCCACGGCCTAGAGCCTTCCAAAATTCTAAGCTTAAGAGAACTGGGTATCCTTCTGGGGACCAAACCTCTAAAAGAGTAATTTTCTCTCTGGAATGCTGCCCCCATTCAAAGTCACTCCAGGTAAACTTCCCAGTATAGTCATGATATAGCTCATTTCTGGGTTTCCCAGAACATGAATAAAAAGGGTCCATCATCAATTCCAGTATATATACATAAATATAATTTGTATATATGTATGTATGTATGTAAATAGAGAAAAACTTTTATTTCACAAAAAAATGAAGATGCAAGACTTAAAAAAATAGCTCAAAAAAGGGCAAACAAACAAAAGCCCACAGAGTTTTTAAAAACACACATAAAATGCTTAGCCCATCAGCAACCTTCTCAGAAAAGAACTGAAATTGGTGTTGCTTTTGGGATAACCCTTTGACATTTCAGTAAGTCCCAGAGCATCCCCTATAGTATCCCCCCAAATTCCTAGTATCTTCATGTGATTTAGATTCCCCTACAAGGTAAATATACTTTGGGGGCTGTTGAAAGCAATCCTCTTTTATACCCGGTCCTGTATTATACAATGGCCTTGTTCTCCTTTTCTTTCCCTAAGGAACAAGTTTCATTAGGAAAACTCTTTTTCTCCCAAAGGTCTGATCCTGGAATTTTCTAACTTGTGCTAAGTGGGCACAAATATATATTCTTCTTCCGTTTATTTCTGTGGAAAGCCTCTCAGTGGCCTGGCTGCTACCATCTCTTGAGCTGGGAAAGTCTAGTCCCAAGATTTCTTCTCTTACTTTGTGTACAAGCACATGTAAATCTACCATGTACTTCTTCAGAAATCCTAGTAATGCCCCAGCCATTGTTTTCTCTTTGGCTATGAATGTCCACTTAGGAATTCCTTCTCTGATATGCTCAGAAGGTACAAGTGAGCACATGCAACATCAGAAGTCTGCTAGGTTTTCTTGATAAGGTACTAGTGGGCATGTCCAGTTCCATGGGGAGATACTTCTTAGATGTCTCCAAATAAGATATTTCCACCTAAATCTCATTGGGATAATTGGAGAGTTCATCACAAAAAGGATTCCCCTGATCAATCCTCCGTACAATAACAATAGTTAACATGTATACAGAACTTCATAAAATGTTTTTTATATATATAAACCATCTCATTTAACCTTCAAAACCATGAAGTATGTAGTATATTTCCCCAATTTTATATATAAGGATTAAGGTTCAAAATGGTTAATTGACCAGCACCAGATTATACAGCTAGGAAGTAGCAGAACCAGAACTTGCAACTAGAGCCTCTGAATCTAGATATAATAATGTTCTTTCCACTATATTACAACTGCCTGTCTAAAAATAATTGTCTCATTTCTTTCCTTAAACACAGATGCTTCACAGGGTAAGGGAAATAGGATCACAGATATAGAACTAGAAGAGACCTTAGAAATCATCTAATCCAAATGCCTCATTTTTACAGAGGAGGATGCTGAGGCCCAGGAATGTCAATTCACTTGCCCAAGGTTACATAGGAGGTAAGCAGAAAAAACAGGATTTGAACACAAGTCCCCTGCTTCCAGATCCAGTGCTTTTTTCAGTGTACCCATTAGTCTTGAAAGGCCAGTGTCTAATCACAAAAAAGACATCAATAACAAGATATTAAACTGACTGTAAAATTTCAGTCACAAAGGTGAAGGGAAGCCACTCATCCTCAAATAATAACTCTTGCTATTTTGAGAAATGAAAAAGGTAGCTTTATTCTCTGAAACAGGTAGGTTCACAGTGACCCAATTTCAGATACTCCTTACAGATTAAGTAAGGAGGTAATGGTAAAAAATATTTTGTGTCTCTATCATATCGAATTCATTCAAATATTTATTAAGTACCTGCTATGCACAAAGGTAATATGGCTGAGCAAAAGATGAGTAAGACGCAGTCCCTGCATTCAAGGAAAGAGTTGACAATGTTTGCAATCTGGTAGGAAAAAAGTACCTCTTACAGACATAATTACAATACTGGCAATATGTGATAAATATCATGGACATTACCAAAAACAGTTAAGATAACATGTTTAGGTGTGCTGATCAGCCTAACTTTGTGGGATTACTGGCAATTTAGTTGAGACATGAATGGGTAAGATTTCAATAAGCAGACATTGTGGGAATGAAGGAGGGAAGTTCGCATTCGAAGTAGATGACCAGTATGATAAAACCAGTAGAATGTAATGTATGAATGACATATGAAAGATGGCAGTTTAACTAAAATAGAGGGTAGCTATAGGGAAATAGTAGAAGATAAAGCTGGAAAGGTAGGCTAGAGCTAGACTATATAGGATTTTGAATGATGGATAAGGATCTGAATGCTTTTCTGTGTAGGAGAGCATTGAAATGA
Source organism: Pseudochirops corinnae (assembly GCA_028646515.1). Classification (NCBI taxonomy): domain Eukaryota; kingdom Metazoa; phylum Chordata; class Mammalia; order Diprotodontia; family Pseudocheiridae; genus Pseudochirops; species Pseudochirops corinnae. The sequence continues at coordinate 44,344,836 of CM053589.1, read as the reverse complement.
AAATTTCTGAGTATGAGAGCATGAAGCAGTAGCTTGGATAAGTTAATCTGGTGGTAGTACACTGTAGGTATATCTGACCAGTCTCATTTGCTCTTCTTTCCCCCAACACAGTTTTCAAAAATTCTGCATAGCAGTTACTTACAAACTCAATACACTGAAAACACCAGTTTTCCTTTTAATCTTTACCCACTTTTATATAACATATTTTCTCTTCTGACAAATTCTTTTACATATATGCATATATATGTATATATGTACATGTGTGTGTGTATATATATATATATGGGGTGTTAAGCATTTCTACTACCCAACAGTCTTTATCTAGAATACAGATTCTCTAATCTTTTTTTTTTCCCTTTCCTTTTAATAAAATTCAACAAGCTCTGTCTCTTTAACTGTAGCTTGCCTTCTCTGTTCTCCCAATGATGATTTCAAAAATGTTTTACTTAGGTGAATTCCAAGACTAAAAGTTGCTGTATTTTCTCCTCCCAATTCCCTTTTCTTGGACATGTAGTCTTTGCACTGAATAGGAATTTGTTATGTATACATTTCATGTATTTCTGCTTTGTCCTAGTTCTGTTTCGTGTTGCCTATTGATGTTTTCATCTTCAAATGTATTAATTTCCATTTTATAAATAACTCTCCCATAATATTTCTTTTAAACCATTTTTCTTTTTTCCCCCTTTTGTATTCTTGGGTTTGAAACTCCACTCTGCTGTTTTCTTCATAGGTTAATTTTTGGTACTTCCTAGTCAATGCCCTTTTTTCAAGACATAGTTGAAATCCCCTCTAATGCCATCCTTCTTATCAGGTGCAGAAAAGGTACTGTCTCTATAAAAAGATTTTTTTTACTTTCAAATTTCTTTTAGGGAATACACACATTTTCAAATCTGATCTCCCCAATTCACAATAATAATTATAAGTCTTCCAAATCAGATGACACATTTTGAACATCTATAATATATATTAAAAGTCTCACCCCTAGTTCTGGAAAGACTACATCTGCATTTTTGGGGGAGCTGCAAAGTGGTCCAAGTTCTCCGGAAAGCAATTTCAAATTAGACAAAGAGAATGATTTAAACATCCAAACCCTTTGACCCAGAGATTCCATAGTTAGGCATATACTTCAAGACGCTCAATGGAAAAGGGAAAGATATTATATAAACAAAAATGTTTATAGCAGCACATTTTGTTCAACAAAGTAAATACCCATCAATTAGGGAATGGCTGAACAAGTTGTGGTATATGAATGTAATAGAATACACAATTATACAACGTAAATTAAAGGAATACAATAAAACAATTAAAACTAAATGCTGTGAAATGACAATAACCAGGTGTGGCCTGAAGAGGAGATATGAAAACACATCTCCTCTCCCTCCACCTTTGCAGAGATGAAGGACTATAGGCATAGAACACTGTATGTAATGTTAAATATTTTTGATATATTGGTTAGTTTTGATGAAGTGTTTTCCCCCTCTCTTTTATTCTATGTTCTAAAGAATTGCTCTGGGAGAGGGAGGAGGAAATATTCATTGGGAAATATAGATGATATAAAAACAAAAAATAGCAATAAAATTATTATTTTTTTAAATCCCACCCTATTTGGGATGGGATACTAAACTTCTTTTGAGAGCACTTTGCTAGGTCCTTCATGTGAGAAACCATATTTTTCTTTAGCCCTTCTTATACTAAAATTATAGTTTTTGGAGCCAAGATGGTGGCGTAGCAGCAGCAACATATCGCAGCTCTCACATAGCCACCCCAAAATAGCCATAAAATAGGACTCTAAACCAATCCTAGAACTCCAAAACGCACACAAGGATACTTCCCACTAAAGTCAGCTTGGCTATGAGGAACTATATCAGCACTGCGAACCGCAACCAGCCTGGCCTGAAGCTGCGGCTGTGCCCCGGGGGCGGCTGGGCGGGAGGTGCAGAGAAGCCTCTCAGGTGAGCGGATTAGCACCAGCTGTGAGTGGGGA
>CM053589.1:44321261-44342352 GCA_028646515.1 Pseudochirops corinnae | reverse complement strand
TATTATTATTTTTGACTACATCCAACCGGAACTTGAGATACACAGGCACTGCGGTTGGGAGATCCATCCTGCCCTACCGAAAAGTGACGTAGGAGAGAATAGACTGGGGTAGGGGGGACACACTGGGATGGCTGTTTTGGGGCGGTGGGTGGTGGAAAGAGGGGGAGAAAATATGTAACTCAAAATCTTGTGGAAATGAATGATGCAAACTATAATAAAATTTAAAAAACATAAAAAAAAATAAAAAATGTGTTTCTTGTAAGCAAAAAAAAAAATAAAAAAAATAAAATTATAGTTTTACTTATCTCATAGCCTCATAGCCTACACTTCTCATTTTCTTCATCTTATACTATTTGTAAGATTTGTAAGACATGTTTCTCCTTTAAGTTTTATAATTCTAATTAGTCCTCCAAGGTTTTCTTTGAACTATTTCTTCCCCCTCCTATTCCCTTAGCCTTGTCTCTTTCTACCTCTTTAGTTATACTAGATTCTATGTTACCTTCCTCCTGCTTCTTTGAGGCCTTGGTTTCTATGCATAATGAACTGGTTATTCTTGTTCTTTCCCTCCACTCATTTTTTTAGGATGGTCTCTCTATCCCTTCCTTTCATTTTCTGTGATCTTTGTAACAGATCCATTTCTTCTGAGGCAAATATTCTCTGTGTTCTGTTAGTGACGAGCTATCTTCTCCCTATTTTTATTTTGCTTCTAAGTACCTTTTATACACCACTAACTACTCTCTGTCTTTGGCTTTGGCATCCCCCATGGAAACCCATCTTCTTTATTTTCCTCCAGCTTCCTGATGCCCCATCTTATTGCCCTTTTCTTATTTTCCTTATCTTCATAGGTTTGCCTGAATAAATATGGACATCTGTTACCTATTCTTTTTCATTTCCCCCTCCATTGCTGAGTCGCTTGTATCAATATATCCTTCATAAATGTGTCCATTCATAAATATGCCCAGTAAAAACTACAAAGGTTACCTGTAATCTTCTTTTTACAAACACTGTAGGGTCTATGTTTTCCTCATCTGGAAAACTAGGATAATTTCATGAACTACACTTTTGTCTTTGATTAATACCCCTAAAAGGAGTTAACGCTATCCTGAAGGTAACAACTATACATAAGCAGATATAGTCTCCTTTAAGCAAGAAGCAAACCAAAATGACAAAGAAATCAAAGATGATTCCAAAAAAGGGGTGGCAACTGAGCTGAGCACTGAAGGAAAGATTTTAAGAGATGAAGGTGGGAGATTGTATTCAAGGCATGGGATGGCCTATGTGAAAACATGAAGGTGAGGGATGGAATATTAAGTAGGGGAACAATTAGTTGATAAGTTTGGCTCAAACACAGTAGACTGCAGGAAGGAAAATAAAATGAAATAATGTTGGAAGAAAGAAAGGGTAGGTTGGAGCAGATCATAGAAGACTTTAAATGCCAGGCTAAGGAGTTTTCATTTTATCCTAAGGGTTACAATGAGCCATTAAACTTTTGCGTGTGTGTGTGTGTGTGTGTGTGTGTGTGTGTGTGTGTGTGTGTGTTTTGGCAAGAAAGTGACAGTCAAATCTGTACTTTGGAAAGATTATTTTGTAAGTTTTGTAGAAGACAGACTGGAGAGAGATAACCCAGAAGCAGGGAGATCAATGTTGTTTGTCTTTCATTTTTGAATAGGACCAATGACATCATGATGAGATGGATGATAGCTGGACTTGTTAGTGAATCAGATTTAAATAAGGCAGAGCTTCACAAAGTCATCAGGCTCACTCTCTTTTCCAAAGTCATCAAAGTCCAATGGCAGGACTAAAGTCAAGGTGACTGGCCTGGGATGCAGGGGATGACCGTGGTATCTTCAATGTCTCCACGCTCTGAGTGCTCTACAATGCCTGCTTCTGCCGATTCTTACCTGCACATTCTGTCAGAGGAAGTCTTCACATGTTTGGGGTAGATATACTTCTAGGTTTGACGCCTGTTGTTTACCCTCAACCTGATTTAGTCCATCTGCTGAGATGGTTTTTTTCGGATATGGCTGTTGCACATGCTAAAGGTTCTTGGAGCCACAGGTAAGAGTTGGGTGACAGGTGGACATCAAAGTTGGATGATTTGACAAGGCTCAGCAAGCCCTCATACCAGAGGTGCTAGTCCTTTCTGAACACTCCATATACCCACTAAACAAGCTATCATAATAGTCTGGATTAGAAGTGTTCACGGTTTGAATGAGGATGGCAGCTGAATAAGTAAAGAGAAAGAAACCACTTAAAAATCTTGAACAGATAGTGGGCAGCTATAGAATGCCAGGTCTGGAATCAGGAAGACTCATCTTCCTGAGTTCAAATCTGGCCTGAGCCATTTCCTAGCTATGTGACCCTGAGCAAGTCACTTAATCCTGTTTGCCTTGGTTTCCTCATCTATAAAATGAGCAGGAGAGGGAAATGGCAAACCACTCCAGTATCTTTGTCAAGAAAACCCCAAATGGGGTCACAAAGAGTTGAACACAACTGAAACAAATGAATAACAACAACAATCTTGAGTCAGTCACTTAAACTCCCTAAGTCTCCATAAAATGAGAGGGTTGGACTAGATGACTTCTGAGGTCTCTTGTGGAGAGAGAATTAATCAGACTTGGCAACTGACTGAATATGAAGAATGAAGAAAACAGGAGATGCAAAGAAGACTAAGCTTATGAATCTGGGTAATTGAGAAGATAGAGAGGTCCTCCTAAAGGAAGTTCAGATGAAAGAAAGATGAATTTTTTCAGCTTAAAGCTCTCTTGATCAGATTCAACCACTCAACAGCCTCAATCTTCTCAGCAAAGGAAGCAAAATCATCTGTTATAAGTGTGAGGGGGATCAGGGTTTGATTGAAGACTGAGATGTGAAAAGTTCTGGAACAGTCACTGTGCACTGTGAGGAATAAGGTAGTTAATAAGAGCAGACAGACAGGTTACTTGGAAGCAGTCTGGGTTCAGCTAAAGCTATGCACCAAACATTTTTAAAAATCTTATTTTTAGTGACACTAAAAATCACATTCATTTCTGAATAAAGCCCTCTGTCCTATGGTACCCAGAGACCAGGTAGACACTGTTTTAAAAAAATTAATTTTTTTAAAAAAAGGAATACCTTATAAAAGATTTTTAAAAGAGGGAAAAATAGTTCCAGTAAAACGTATCTTTCACATCTGACAGCATACGTAATATTCCATACCCACAGTCCCCCTTTGTAAAGAGAGCAGGGAATACTATGCATTTATTAAATCAATTTGACTTTATGACTTTTTCCAAAGAAGCTCTACAGCTCAGAAGAAGATAAGAAACCAGATGGATAAATCTAATCCATGGTTGAGGATAAGATCACGTTTCATCAGTGTTAAAAGAATGATGGCTTCTAAGATGGTAGCTAGTAGACATTAAAGTGACAAACAATGCAGTCAAAACTGGAAATGGAAGCTAGTGAAACCAGAAAAAGTGGGGAACAATAGACAACACAGAAATGAAAGCGTGGGAGAGACAAAACGATAGAAGGTGTCACCAGGGTAGATTTTTTTTTTAATTTCTTTTTTATTGTGGACTTAACCATACATAGACACAAACATTTCAATAGACAAAGAACATTGAAAGCTGAATGAAATCATCACCTTCTCTTACCTAGTTATTTTAAATTATATATTTTATAATTGTATGGTTTTATAATTTATATATTTTAATAATATTAAATATATATTTATAAATAAATTTGACAAAGTAGTAACAAAACTGTTCTATTTATTTGTGGAAGGTGGTCAATATGAATACTGAAACTCACTACATGGAATAAATTCACTACAATGGGTTTCACAGGAAAAGTTTTGGAAGGATAATGGCAAATGGTTTAGAAGTACAGTGAGGGGTGAGAAGCAGTCAATCCTCCCAGCCTTGTGAATCAAGGGAAACTAGAAGGCAGGCTTTTAGCACCAACAGTTGAGAAGTAAATAGGGAAAATCAGATTTTGTTTAAACGGAAGAAGTAGAAGGGGTGTTGGAGAAAAAGTTACTGGAAGCAGAAGAGTCTGATGAGAACAGAGTGGGCATTTCCAGAGGATCTAGTGCCACAGGGCTAAGAGAAGGGTAAACCCAGCTGGGGTGACCTGGAGGAGAAGTAGAGCTGGTTTGAACAGGAATGGGAACTCAGGAGGGGACTGTTAGTTGGTCTCTCTCTCTCTTTTTTGGGGGAAGAGGGAAGGTTTGCAAAGTGCTTTGCATATATTAATCTATTAGAGTCTCACAACAACTGTGAGAGGTAAGTAAGCCAGGAACTGTTATTTCCATTTTAAAAGGGAAGATCCAGGCTTAGTAAGGTAAAGTGAGTTGACCAGGCTTACAAAGCTAGGAAATATCAGAGAAAGTATCTGAATCCAGGTTTTTTTGATTCCAGGTCCATATCTAGGACTCTACACACTAGGCCAGAGGAACCTAGATTCACTGATTCCAAATCAGTAGCTCACACAATCCTGCCAAGAGCTATAATGTATGTGCAAAAGAAACGAGGAGACCTGGCTTAGGAAAGGAGAAAGGAGAGCCAAGTTCAGTAAAGGTAAGTAAATAAGGAAGCATTGAAGTAAGTAAACATGACCTTGTTTTCACAAGTTTAAGAAATTATTATCTTGTCATTACATGTGGGACAAATTGGCCTGAGAAAAGAAATATTAACTTGCTGCTCAGCAGGAGTCATTTGGATAGTCTTCTATATGCATTGGTGGAATTACCAACATGAGACACAAGAATTCTTGCGTGTGTGTGTGTGTGTGTGTGTGTGTGTGTGTGACAGACATCAAAGGACACAGACATGGACAGAGCAAGACACAGAGACATAGAGAATGACAGAGCTCCCACAGACAGCCTGAGACAGAGAAAGGAGAAGAGACATAATGACAGAGCAGAGTGACAATGACACAGAAAGAGACAGAGACACCCTATTGTTTTCTTCCTCCAGGTCCCACCTCCGAATCCTGGCAGCTTACCTCCTAAGGTTGTTAGACACGAAACTTTGTTTTTTTTTAAAAAGCAACAAATAGTGTCATAAAGAAAAAGAATCTGTTGCATCAAATCTAAATTCATTAAGGCTTTCCGTTAACTAAATCCCACCTCTTCATGTGTTACTGGACTCATTCATAAATGACTAAATGAAACAAAAAGCATTAAAAAAATACTATGTGCTGGGCACTGTGGTAAGCACCAAGGATACAAACACAAAAAGACAGTTCCTGCCCTCAAGAAGCTTATAATAACTATAAGAAAGAACACATGTTATGGTGGCCAGGAAAGGGCCTTCTGGTCTGATAATTCTTATGGAAGGTAAGCTGTCCTTTCTAGAATCAATGGTACTATTGTTTTAGTTACTGTGACCAGACCAAGAGGTAGAAAGCAGTGGTGGGGGAGGAAGGGAAGGAATAGGGTATCAGAAGGCAGGGCAACTTGGGACTATTAGATAAGATATGAAGCACAGTTTGATCTACCCTGGGGCTGACCCAGGTAAGCTTGCACTCATTTAAGACAAATCATCCTCAGGGTGGGAATTCTAATTGAATATTATTAACTTCCCCAAGATTGTGTGAAAGAAAGGATTATGGAGGTCTAATGTATAGGATATTAGTCCAGGGGAGGAAAGCCAGGCAGAAACAATGGAAGGGGGAATAGAAAGATGAAAAGTGAAGCAGTCTCATCTAGTCTGGTCTGGGACTGGCTAAACATAGTAGGCTAGCCAAGTTTGTGCTCTTTCAAGAGCTTTGGGAATTCCAAAGCTGTATAAATTAGCTTCATGATCACTTAGTTGAGGTCAGACTAATAATAATAATAATAATAACTAGCATTTATATATTACATGAAGGTTTATCAAGTGTTTTACAAATATCATGTCATTTGATCCTCACAATAATCTTGGGAATTAAGTACTATTATTATCCCCATTTTACAGATGAGGAAACTGAGTCAAATAGAGACTAAGTGACTTGCCCAGGGTCACACAGCTAGTAAGGGTTTGAGGCAGAATGTGAACTCAGGTCTTCCTGATTTCAAGTCCAGTGCTCTAACCATAACTTTAAAGTACCACATTTCATTCATTAAACTGGCAAGATAGTTAAAAAAATAATAATAATAATGAGGAATTAGGTACTCAGTAACAGCCTTCACCAACTAGACTCCCAGACTTGATCCAACTAATATAATCCTTTCAATGTAAGAACTCCCTTGGTGTCAAGGGTTCCAGAAAAGTGCCAACATAAATGCTGCAATCAGCTGCTCAAAGATCCACTTTGATTAAATATTGGATATCAAGAATAAAAAGAATAGTTTGTTCAACACAAGGTCTGGAAAAGGTAAGTATAACACAGAAAGAAAAACAGTAAGGTGCATATGGGTTTAAGTTCTAAGTACAATTTCTATCCCTTGGACCCCATCCTAAAAGATTGTCCATTTGTGTGTCTTTCCATATTTGTCTTCCACACTTTATAAAGTCTTCCTAGTGGTGCCTTTAGTTTCCTCCTTCTCCCTTGCAGGTTTGATGGCCAAGAAGATTGGGTCCTCCTATCCTGTCTTACTCATGTGTAACACAACAGATTAAACTCTATCTCTTTATGTTCTTGGCATTTAAGTATCATACAATCTTTGAACCCAAATTAATTAAGTTTCAATTGATATTCCATGTCAATTAGTCTCATTCTATCATCTCCTATCCAAGAAGAGCAGTAAGCTAAACATGGTTATTGAAGTTAAGAGTACATTAAATGACTGCAAATTGCCAATTCTTAGATTCCTTACAGTAAAGTATAAAGAGCTTTGAAGCATATTTATGAGTTAAAACTACTGCTTACCCAATTGGTGCCCAAAGAGGCTAGAAGATGAAATCTCAGGCGCCACCTTAAAAGGGTCATAAACACAAGGAAGCTTGCATGTGTATAGCAGAGTAACAAACATTAACTGCCACAATGTGTTCCATAACATCTGATCTTTGTAGTTCTATGATTCTGTTCATAATGTAATGTTCATACTGTGCATAGTAAGGATACATCTAATATTTGGAACTTTAAAAACTTAACTGCCAGCCTCTCTCTACAAATATAAGCAAACTGATATTGTGCCACCTCTGGCTATTCTCTTTCCCCAAGGTTATCTTGTATATGTCCTGAATAGGTTGTACAAATACTTACATATGTCCATTTTGTGTTGTCTCTGTCCTCTCCCGTCCCCCGCTTTGAATTTAAGTTCCCTGAGTTCTCTGAACACTAAATACCTCCCACAGCGCCTGGCTCATAAATGCTCGAGATTGTACACATTCATGTATAACTGTATTAGCGAGCTGAACCCTTGACTCCTCGATATTAAGATCCTTGTGCAGTTCTCCTCCTATCCCCAACCCTGTCTAGGTCAACATTCATAAGCAGAAGTAGGAGAAAGCTCTTCTTTCACCAAAAAGGACAATTTCAGAACCATTCTTTATGGCCTTGATCAACTTAGAGACAAAAAAACTACTTAGGATACTTTGTTTTCTACTTATCCACGTAATTCTATTATTTCTCCTTATATACGTAAACTGGGAGCAGCTAAGTGGTGAAGTGGATAGAGCATGGGCTTGGCATCGGGAAGAATCATCTTCATAAGCTCAAATCTGGTCTCAGACACTTAGTAGCTGTGTGACCCTGGACAAGTCACCTAACCCTATTTGCCTCAGTTCCTCATCTATAAATGAGCTGGAAAAGGAAATAGCAAACTACTCTAGTACCTTTAGCAAGATACCCCAAATGGGGTCACAAAGAATCAGACATGACTGAACAACAAAAAAAACCTAAACTGGTAAGAAGGTCTCTTCTTGTTTCAAAAACTGTAACAATGCCTGTACAAAGCAGGTCTTCTTTTAAAAAGTGAATCAATTTTATTATTTAAAACAATGAATGTGACTGGTTTCCATTTTCCCATTAAAAGAAAAATATCTGTAAAATAGGTCCAGAAAGAAAATCTATTGTTATACTTCCAACAGGAAACATACTAAAAATAAAATATACATCTAGGTCAGCTTAGATATAACTAGGTTTTCTCTGCAGTAGCATTCCTTTGATGTTGAATGTTGGTCTATGCCCAAAGGGTTTCTCACAATTATATACATAAAACTTCTCATTCATGTGACTTCTGATGTCTAATAAAAGGTTTCATCAGTCTCTGAATGCTTACCCTCATTCATTATACACATAGGTTTTGTCAAGAGTATGAACCCTCTCATATTTAATAAGGTGAGAGCTGTGATTGAAGACCCTCCCACAAGGATTGCATTTGAAGGGTTTCTCTCCAGTACAAACCTTCTGAAATACTATAATGGATGGCTACTGACTCAAAGTTTTTTCACAATCATGACATTTGTAACATTTCTGTCCAGCAAGACTCCTCAGGTGAATAATACCTTGTGAGCTGTTTCTAGACGTTTTCCTACCTTTGTTTTATTTACAAGTGTTCTCATATGTATGAATTCTCTGATTTCTAATAAGGTTTGTTTGCCCAAGAGAAGTACTTTTCTTTGTAGAACCTAGTTCCTATAGATCAGAGGTGGGGAACCCACAGCCTTGAGGTTACACATGGCCTTCAGGGTCCTTGGGTGCAGCCTTCTGAATGAGTCCAAGTTTTACAGAACAAATCCTTTTACTAAGGGGATTTGTTCTGTGAAGTTTGGATTCAGTCAAAGGGCTGCACTTGAGGACCTAGAGGGCCACATGTGGCTTTGAGGTTGAGGCTGCAGGTTCCCCATATCTGCTATAAATAATATATTTATTCCTCCTAAGCAGAGATAAGAAAGATGAGTGATCTCATCCCATTCTTACCACTTTATTCAGTCAATCACTGCCCTAGAATTGCTGGGAACTAGAAAATCAAACAATTCTCATGTATATTAATAGTATGAACTTTTTTGTTCTAAAAAAGGGAAAACCTTATATCATCTATGGTGTACCACCCTAGATGAACTGACACCACTGTGCTCCTATCCCCCACCACACCTCATAATACAGGTGCTAATACCCTCTTCTCCTTCCCCCACCAACTGATATGAGACTGCAAACTTCTATGTTGCCCAAATAACAAGAATAAAGCAATCTCTGAGGCAGTCTCCCTGAGGAGTTATCATCGAATTTCCCTACCATCCATTTGAAGAGTTCCCACCTTTACTATCTCCCATCCTTTTCCCCCACTGGTCAACTTGACACTAAAAGTTTCTGTGGTCTTAGTGGAAACCCCACTCAAGACACAAACCTTAAAAGCATTCCATTTCACCTCCATCTATATAAAAGTCTGGAGATGTCTATTAGCTATACAAAAGACATCCTTCAATAAAACTCATTAAGATTTTATTTTATTTAGGATTATTTTTATTTTTTTTAACTCATTAAGATTTTAAAGTTTTAGGCCAGCAATTTATTTCTTTCTTCCACAGCTATAGCAGTTAGTTTATCGCAAAATGCCTCCTTTAGAAAGAAGCTGCAATTAAATGTAGAGAGTAATGTTGAATACTTTTCAATGATTTTCTGCAAATCCTCAAAGCAATCCTATTTCACTTCCAAAAAGAAGTAAGGCAGCATTAAAACAACAGGTCATCCTAGTACACCAGCCAATCATTCTATACCTACATTCTCAATCACAGTTTTTATACAACAAAGTACTAACAAGTTCTCAGGAAGGCGAAGACACAAATACCTGGCTTTCCTACCATCTGAAGAGTCATTCAGATTCCACTTGGCTCCAGCCCCCATGATCAAAAGACTCTCTAAGTAGGACTAAAGTGAAGTGACAAGAAAGAGAGAGAGAGAGGAAATAAGACACTGAAGCAAAAAGGGAAAGTATAGTGCCTAGCTGACAAAGGTATTGTTATTATTATTATTCCATATTAAAGATCAGAATAAAAGACAACCATTTGGAAGAAAGGTTCTATTTGGACTCCAGGCAAATACAATATATGAAAAACCTGTTTCATGTTGAGCCAATAAATAAAAGAGAAACTAATCAAATAAGAAATGACATTTCTGCTTTCAAAGAAAGTATGATCTAGTTAGGGAAACAATAACCCAAAAGTATGAGCATAACACAATACGTAATCAAGCACTGAGGGGTGTTGTATAAGCACAAAAGTTTGAAAAAGGATAAGATTACTGAGAATCAGAGTACCTAGGAAGTCAGTGAGCAGGTCCTTAAAGAATCTGATGAAGTAGAAAGAGCAATAGACATTGAGTTAGAGGTTCTGAGTCTGAATGCTGGCTCCACCACCTGCTGTCTATATGACCTCATACTTTTCTGGTCCTCATTTTGTGCAGGATAGAATGGAAGGGGGACAGACTGAAGACAAGGAGATCAGTTATGGGGCTGTTGTGGTAATAAAAATTCGATTAAAGGGTTTGACTGGGGTGGCTTCATTAGGAACAGGGAGAAAAATATAACAGACATTTCAAAAGAATGGACAGAATTTGGTGACTTACTAGAAAAGGAATGGAAGGGAAGAATCATATTATTCTCAGATATCTAATAATGATATCATTGACAGAGATGAAAAAGTTGAGAAGTGGAGACAAAGCATGGGGACGTGACAAAATTTAATGCAACACAGAATTTTAAAGTTTGGAAGAATCTTGAGTTCAAACTCCTTATTTTACATAAAAAAAAAAAATCAAGTCTCAGAGTTAAATGACTTTCCTAAGATCATATAGTTAAAATCAGTGGCATTGCAGATTCTAGAAGTCAGTTCTCACTTTTCTCCATTTAGCGTTCTACTATTCCATACTACAGTGACCTCTTGGCATTCTCAGGTTTCACATTGACTGTTTTGGTTATTTGAGGGTTGGTCATTGATAATTAAAGGGGAATTTTCTGAGATTTGTGGAGTACTGCAGAAAATCACAGATGATGCACTACAGAAAGAAAACTAAAAAAAAAAAATTAGTAAATCATAAACATGTAAATACTGTATATTATTCATCTATTTTTATCATTTATTACAATAAGTACACATACACAAATTTATTACAAAGTTAAATTTTGTTGAAAGTTTCAGTGCACTAAAGAACTACAGGCTACATATTCTCTTTAGAAAGACCTCCTCTTTGTCTCTCTACCATCCAGATCAAATTATGTGATTTTTTTCCCCACTGTGATCACTGTATCTTGTACTTAGAAATTGGTGAAGCAGCTGCTGCAGCTGCACCAGAGGCTGTGATGACTCCACATGGTGTGTGAGATACTAATATCTTTTGCATAGAAACTGCAACTTTTTTATGGGTACAATGTGTTGTTTTAATTGTTTTGTGTGTTAATATCAGAATTATTAAAAATGAAGATTTGAGGGTCTAGACCTATTCACAGTTTTCATATTTATGGGGATCCTGTACCCTAGCGCGCCCTGCCCCTCGAATTCTGAGGGATGAGTATATTTTGTTGAATTTGAGATACACTAAAACATTCAAGGTAAGAGACTACAGCTGAATATATTGACTCAAACTGTATACTAATGGGGGCAGCTAGGTGGCACAGTGGATAGAGTGCCAGGCCTGGAGCCAAGAAGACTCATCTTCCTGAGTTCAAATCTGGCCTTAAACACTTACTAGTTGTCTGACCCTGGGCAAGTCACTTGACCTTGTTTGCTTCAATTTCCTCGTCTGTAAAATGAGCTGGAGAAGGAAATGGTTCCAGTATCTTTGCCAAGAAAACTCCAAATGGGGTCACGTGGAGTTGAACACTGCTGAAAAACAACTGCAATGATAAATACAACAATGAGCTTGATTTTGACTCCTGAAAAAATTCTAGAACTTATTATTAAAATGGATGGTACATGAAGATCCACAAAGGGAAGCAATGGATCACTAAGAACCAGCACAGGTTCATTAAGAATACATTATGCTATACAATTACAGACACTTCGTATCTGTGATGACTAACTTTGATAGACTGGGCTCTTCTCAGCAATGCAAGGTTCTGAGATAACTCCAAAAAACTCATGATGGAAAAGGCCATCCACATTCAGAGAAAGAATTATGGAGTCTGAATACAGATTGAAGCAAACTATTTGCTCTCTCTCTCTTTTTTGCTTTGTTTTGTTTCTCTTCTCTCATGGTTCATTCCATTGGTTATAATTCTTTATAATTTGACTATTGTGAAAATGTATGAAGGTATATGTAGAACCTATATTGATTGCATTCTGTCTTGGGGGAAGGGGAAAGGAGAAGGAAGGGAGGAAAGTTTGGAATTCAAAAACTTATGGAACTGAATGTTGTAAACTAAAAATAAATAAATATAAAAGAAAAAAGAAGCATAAAAAAGAACACATTATGCTAGACTAACTTAATTTCCCTTTTTTCGCAATGGTTATTAGACTAGATTAGAGAAATGTTTCACTGAATTTTAGCAAAGTGTATGATGAAGTCTTATGTTAGTTTATAGATATAATAGAGAAATATAGGGTAGACAGAATTGCAGCTAGATGGATTTGCACTAGTACAATTTGGGCCCAAAGAATAATTAATGGATCAATGTAAATCTGAAAGGAGATCTCTAATGAATACTCTAGTGAATCTGTCTCTGGCTCATTTCTCATTTGTTTTTATCAATCATTTTGATAAAGGTATAAATGATATGCTTCTTAAGTGCACCGATGATACAAGGTGGGAGAGATAGCCAGAATGCTGTACAACAAAGCTGAGATTCAGAAAGATTTCAGCAGGCTAATATAACGGTCTGAATCAAATAAGACTAAATTTCAAGTCCCCTTTGATTCCAAAAGAACAAGTACATAAATTCAGAACAGGGGAGACATGGCTAGACAACAGTTGACACAAAAAAGAAAAAGTGAGTTTTAGTACATTATAATAAGTTCAATGAGTCAACCACATGACATAACAGCCAAACAAGTTAATGCAATCTTACTTTGATAGATTCTTGATTCAATTCATAAATATTCCTTCTACCAATACAGACTATAATCTACCCAAGCCTTTTTATCTTATGTAACAAACAATATTTTCATTGATCTTCTACAGAGGAAGAATATAAAATAAAATAAAATAAAACATGAAGTTCAGAAGAAATGGGCTCAAATCCCATGTCAATCACTTATTATCTGTGTGACCCTGGATAAGTCATTTAACCTTTCTTGGCCTCAGTATCTCATCTTTAAAATGAGGGGTTTGGACTCCCTGGCCAGCTCTTAACTCTCGCTCTTTCAATGTTTTACAGATACCAGTGCAATATTCTGTGTGTCTATCTTTAACTTTTCACTCTGCTATATAACCAATCCACCTCCTTTTCTAGTCATGTGTCTCTGATGTTGTTTGTGCCGTTTCTCACACTACAGTTATATTGTTTAGTATTCATTTTTTATTATTTTTTATTCTGAACTTAACAAACACCAGTTAAAATGAGCATTTCTCTACAGACTGTAAAACAGGAGAGAATTGTATTAGGGACTGCAAATCTCTATTAATGTAAAGTCTGCTTTTCTTTTTAAATATATACATTTGATCTTAGCCTCAAATGACTAATGAATTCAACATGTAACTTTAAAAGCTGTCCTGTTTGTGAATCTTTCTGACCTACCTTCTGTACTCTTAACTACCCTCACTACCTCATACTCTGCGGAGGAAAAAAAGAAACCCCTGAAACAAACACTCAGGTCATTGTTGGTAATATGCTTAGACTTCACTAATGGAGGGACAATGTTTAGAATTGAATAAGTGATAGTCCTCCCCTGCTCAGACCACATCTAAAGTACTGTATTAACTTCTACTTACTACAGTTTAGGAAAGATATTTACACCTTGGTGCAGAGGAGGGCAACAAGGAATGTGATAAGACTAGAAAACATTCCATACAAAGGAGGAACTAAGGATACTTGGTTTGGAGAAGAAGACTCCAACGGGACATGATGACTGCCTTCAAGTAGTTGAAAGGTTGTCATATAGAATAGTAAGACTTGTTTTACTCACTCTTTAGGGGCAGAACTTGGAGCAATGGTCAGAAATTGCAAAGAAGCACATTACAAAAGAAGCTCAATAACTTCCTAATAAGTAGAGCTGTTCAAAAGTTAAATGGGCTGTCTAAAGAGGGAATAGGCTTCCCTATTAATGGAAGTCTTTAAGCAAGTGACAGATGGGTATTTGTTAAAGATGTAACAGAAGGTATGAGTTAGACTAAATGACCTCTGAGATTCCTTCCCAATCTGAAATTTCAAAGTTATCAGCATAAAAATGGTAGGTGAAACTATTAGAATGTTTAGCTAGGATCACATGTCTAAAGCTAAAGGGGAGCCAAAAACAAAATTTATTTCCACAGGGCAGGAAGAGATGAAAGTATCAAGAAAACAGAAAAGAACAAGTTGGAGAAGTGTTGAGTACACCTACTAGGAGACAAATGTCATTGAAGCAAGAGATGAGATAGTTTTAAGAAGCAAATGAAAACGGTATCAAATGCTCTAAACAGATGAGGTAGAATGACAATTAAGAGAAGGTCTTAGAATTTGTTCAGGATGATGTCACTGGTGACTTTCAAAAAAATAATTTTAGTAGAGTGGTAAGGACAGAATATGTATTACTGGGGATTAAAATGAGAATGGAAGATAAGGAAGTAGAGGCAGTTGCTGTAAACCACAGATTACAGAATTTTGATAGGAAAAAAATATAAAGTACGTAGGAAGGAGATAAGTTGCATAATAGGTTGCAGGGTCAAAAGCAAGCTCTTTCTGGGTGATGAGAAAGCTGTGCTATGTGTGAAAGCAGAAGAGGGGTAAAACAGAGACAGAGTTAGATATTCTTATCAATGATGCTAGAAAAGTAGAAGATGACCCTGGGAAGAAAGATGGAATGAGACTCAAAATAGAGGTAGAATGGTTTGCTTTTGAAAGAAGAGGTAGCTCTTCCTTTGAGATTGCAGAAAGCACGGTACAATGGAAAGAACACTGGATTTGGAGTCAGAATATACAGATTAAAAGCCCAACTCTGATAGTATATGTGTGACCTTAGAAAAATCACCTCTACTCTCTGGGTCTCAGTTTCCTCATCTGTTAAAATCAAAATAGTGGAACTAGAAGACACCTAAGATCTCTTTGCATTCTAAACATGTGATCCTATGACATAAACAGGGGTAGGTTTTCATGAAGCAGGTGTATGAGGACTTCGGATCTTTTTTTATTTTTTGCAAGGGCAATTAGAGTTAAGTGACTTGCCCAAGGTCACACGACTAGTAAGTGTTAAGTGTCTCCTAGCCGCCCCAGGACCTTGATCTTAATGTTACAAGAGGTCAAGTCTTGTGGTGAAGGGAAGACTGGAAAATGGATGTTGGCCTAAAATAAGATATATCTAGGAAAATGACATACCTAATAAAGTTTGATGTAACATCACAGATATAACTTGTGTTTGACAAAGGGTATATATAAATATCAAAGATGTACAAATTAAGGTGATTAGCAAAAAGGAGTTCATAAAGAACATTTACTGCAGCTATGGATTTTTGCTACATGAAACATACAAACTAGATTAATAAAGTGGTTTTAAATATTTTTAATCTTAAGTCACTTATCATTTTCTGCATAAAATAGAAAACCTAGAGAACTGAGCAGAAATTATGCTTTACTTCCCCATTCTTCCCCAAAATCTCACTGAGAAACACTTTCATAAAACTTAAGCTAGGTACTTACATCTTTATGTCCTACCCTCCATGTAAATTTAGCTACCAATCTGTAATATAACCTAAGTTATATGGATATGGAACAAATATGTCCAGGTCATATTGAGCTCTGATAACATAATTTGATTCAAAGAACAGGTAACATTTGAAAATCACCAATATACAGTCTTGGTGAAATAATTATTGCTTAAAGGATAAGTGTTGTATAACTCCTATGAGTAGACTGAGTCTGGAAATGTGCAACTGGTTTTTTGTTTGTTTTTTAAAAAGAAAAAACGAAGGAAGAGAAACATCTTTCAGGGTACAGGATAAGGATGTTAGCAATAATAACCAGACCAAATCTTGGCAGTCTCTAGATTTATGTGTTTGCGAGTGTGATGCTGCCACATAAGTCTGATGACTGCTACTGCCAGCTCAGCAGCTGAGCTTGAAGCAAAAGGTGGGAGGGAGCGGTCCCTCCCCAGACATACAAGCCAACCCCAAAAGGAACTACACTTACCTGACTCAGTTCAGCAGGGGTTAGGTGATGGAAGATGGGAGTGAATAGGGGGTGGACTTTAAATGTCGGAAGTAAGGGATTTGTGGGAGCATAAGGGAGCCTCTGAGGTGCTAGTAAGCTAACAGCATCCATTTCCCTGGGCCGAGTGAAAGAAAGGGCCTGGAGTTGCAGGTGGGGGGTGGGGGAGAGGGAGAATAGAAGAGAGGGGTCGCCCTTACCTTGTCATCTTCACATCTCTTCCCCTGGCCTTCCCTGGCCTGCAGCCGGCTGCTGAGGAGGCCGTAGTCGGCCTCCTTCTGGTCCATCTGCTTCTTGTGCGAGTCCACCAGCAGCAGGAGGTCCGAGTTGCGCTTTTCCAGGTGACTGCGGGCGACCTCGGTCCTCTGCACCTGGCTCTGCAGCTCCAGCATCTCCTCCTGAAGCAGGACGTGGCGGGAGGAGACCCTCAAGTAGTTGAAGGCGAGGATTGCAATCACCACCAGCAGCCCCAGCAGCACCAGAGAGGGCAGGCGGCCAGCCCGCCGGTTGGCCCCGAATCCCACCATCCTCCCGGCTCAGACGCTGGCGGGAAGCCGGTGGGGGGGGGGGCGGACAGGTTGTCAAGGCGGCGGCGGGACAAAGGAGGCCGCAGAGAGAAAAGCACCTCAGTCGGACCGCCGCCGCCCGGGGGACCTGGCCCCAGAGCCCCCAGGCAGGCGGGAGGGATGGAGAGCAGGAGCCGACAGAAAGGGGCGGGGCCGCGAGGGGCAGACCCGCCCCGCCCTCCTTCCCCCGGGTCCCCTTCTCCCCTGCCTGCTCAGGAGCCTTCCCTTGGACTCGGGCTCACCTCCTGAAGAGAACCGCCACGAGGCAGGCCCAGGCCAGAGCGCCCGCAAAGACCTCACACCCAGACCCACCAAGCCCAAGTGGGTCCAAGCGCGAGCGGAGGGCGGGGAGAGAAAAATCGGAAGGGGCGGGCTTACTTTGGGCCCCGCTCAGTTGGACAGCTCCAGGCGATGGGGGAGGGAAGGGGAGGCTTTTCCCGGTTTCCGCCGACGCCCCTTTCTCGCGAGAGGGCGGGTGCTTTCTCGTTGACTGCTGGGGCTGCCGGCGCTTGGAAACGAGTGGCTGCGGCGCCGGAGTCGGTGGTGTGTCGGTGGCTCCCCGCCCCGCGTTAGCTCAAGTTTGGGAGTTGCGGAAGGGTGACTCCGGGCTTATCTGCTCCCCTTCGTGTGCTCCGCTCCGCGGTCTTCTCTTGTGGGGAGCGCTCTTCTCGATGAGCTCCTTGGGATGCAGCCCTTCCTGCTAATGCCGTACGTTCTTCGGTGTCTGTGCAGGGAATGAGACCGGGACCTGGGACCTGGGACGTGGCAGCCGCAGCTGCAGTGGCCGAGACGGAGCATTCTCTTTTCTCGTTGTTTGCGTTTAAAAAAAAAAACGTTTTAAGAAGGGAAAACTTGAACCTTAAGATCGCAGTAACCTATTTTTTAAAAGGGAGAATGGCTGCGATGCAACGAAATAGTCTAATAATAAATATCTAATAATAAATAATATCTTTTTTTGGTTTTATAAAATTTAACCTTTTTTCCCAAACACATCATTTTTGGTGGTTTTGTTTTTATTTTTTTCAATTGACGAAAAATCAATTAACCTTTCCATTTCACCATTCCTTCCCGTAATTTAGAAACTAAGAAAAATAAAAATAAAATCCCTGTAACAAACACGTATGGTCAAGCAAAATGGATTTCCGCATTGGCCACTTCCAAAAAAAATGCCTCAACCTGCACTCTTGAATCTCTAATTTCTATGTTAGAAGGTGAATAGTATGTTTCATAGTGAGTCCTTTGGAATCTGTGGTTGGTCTTTGTGTTGATTAGAATTCTTAAATCTTTCGAAGTGATACATAATTTAGGCTCTTACTTTGTGCCAGGCATTGGGGATAAAAAAAAAAAATACAAGTAGGCTAGACAGTCCTTGCCCTCAAGGAGCTTATATTTTAATCGGAGAAGCCAGTACATAAATATTTGGGAGCTAGAGGGGTGAGGATGGCCTTGAATCTAAGGTTCCAAGATAATAAGCACAAAAGAATTGTATTTCAGGATGGAGTGTGTTACCATTTATTACACTCCTCAAATAGAAGTCTAGTGGGTCTATACTAATTGTGTTTAAACAAACATTTTAAGCACAGTCTGGATTAAGCAGAAACAGAGAAGAAGCAGATTGCTATTCATTAGTCCCAACTATAGTGAATTAGAAAAAACTACCCAATTATTTTATCTTCGCTGAATATACCCTAGCTCTTTCACCCTGGGTCTGTGAATAAAAACCATATGCAGGTATAAGATCTATTACCATGAAAGGGTACTGAGTTACCTTGTTTAAGAACATGACCCCTTTTCCTATCTTTCCAGTCTTTTTACACCTTACTGTCCTCAACAAACTCTTATTTCTTATCAACACTGGCCTAACCTGTAATTCCTCAAACTGGTTGTTTCCTATTCCAGTCCCCAGTGATCGGTGTCCTCACCTCTGCTTCTTGGCTTCCTCCATATTTCAGTGTAAGTCTCACCTTTTGGAGGCCTTTACTGTATCCCCGACCCCAAATGCTAAGGCCTATACACTCAAGGTGCCTTACAACCACTCTATATTTCTTTTATATACCTAGTTATTTACATGTCTTTCCAATTAGCATGTAACCTGAAGGTCAGAGACTGTCTTTTTTTTTTTTTTCCTTTCTTTGTCCCTGCAGACCCTGGCACACAGTAAGGCATAATAAATGCTTGTTGACTGACTTTCAGAGTAAATGCTGAAAAGCTTGTAAGGATCAGTGCAAGACTATCATGGTGAAAAGAGATCTATTGTTTTATTCTGTTTGACCCCAAAAGTCAGAAACAAGATCAACAGTATAAAGGTGTCCATAGTTATAGATAGATTTTAGTGCAGTCTAAGGGAAAACTTGGAGCCACTCTATTAACTCCTTATAATTTCCCCTATAGCTTTTAAAAATCTTTTATTTATCTATCTATCTATTTATTTGTTTGTTTATTTATGTATTTACTTATTAATTTATTTATTTTTAGTTTTCAACATTCATTTCCACAAGATTTTGAGTTACAAATTTTCTCCCCATCTTTCTCCCACCCCAAGATAGCAAGCCTACTGATTCTCCCAATCTGCTCTCTCATATCCTCCCCCATCCCCCCCAACTTTCTAGTAGGGCAAGATGGATTTCTGTACCCCAGTGTCTGTATATCTTATTTCCCGGTTACACTTAAGAAACAATTTTTTTAACACTTGTTTTTAAAACTTTGATTTCCAGATTCTTTCCCTTCTTCCCTCCTCACCTACCTCCACTGGGAAAACAAGCAATTCAATATAGGTTGTACATGTGTAGTTATTTTGTGAAAGACTAACTATATTTCCCTCCAGCCTATGCCACCATCCATTTATTCTATTTTTTACTTTGACCCTGTCCCTTTTCAAAAGTGTTTGCTTCTAACTGCCCTCTCCCCCAATCTGCCTACCCTTCTATCATCCTCCCTCTTTTCCCCTTTCCCACTACTTTCCTGTAGGGTAAGATACCTAATTGAGTATGTTATTTCCTGAAGCCAAATTCAGTGAGAGTAAGGTTGACCCATTCCCTTTCACCTTCCTGCTCTTCCCCTCCATTGTAACAGTTTTCTCTTGCCTCTTTTATATGAGATAATTTACCCTATTTTATCTGTCCCTTTCTCCTTCTCCCAATATATTCCTCTCTCACCTCTTAATTTTATTTTTTTAGATATCATCCCTTCATATTTAACTGATCCTGTGTACTCTATCTATGTATACATGTACACACATATATACACACTCATATAAGTATTTATATATATATACACATACACCCTTCTATAGCACACATAGATATGTACGTATACATATATATTCCCTTCAACTACCCTCATAATGAGAAAAGTCTCATGAGTTACACTGATCATTTTTCCATGTAGGAATGTAAATAGTTCAACTTTAATAAATTCCTCATGATTTCTTTTTCTTTTTTACCTTCTTATGCTTCTTTCGATTCTTGTGTTTGAAAGTCAGATTTTCTGTTCAGTTCTGTTTTTTTCATTAAGAATACTGGAAAGTCCTCTATTTCATTGAATGACCATATTTTCCTCTGAACCATTATGCTCAGTTTTGCTGGGTAGGTGATTCTTGATTTTAGTCCTAGCTTTTCTGATCTCTGGAATATCATATTCCAAGCCCTTCTATCCCTTAATGTAGAAGCTGTTAGATCATGTGTTATCTTAATTATGTTTCCACAGTACTCAAGTTGTTTCTTCCTGACAGCTTGAAATATTTTCTCCTTGACCTGGGAACTCTGGAATTTGGCTATAATATTCCTAGGAGTTTTCTTTTGGGGATCTTTTTTTTTTTTTTTTGCTTTTTGGAGGGGCCATTGGGGTTAAGTGACTTGCCCAAGGTCATGCAGCTAGTAAGTGTTAAGTGTCTGAGGTCACATTTGAACTCAGGTCCTCCAGACTCCAGGGCCAGTGTTCTATTCATTGTGCCACCTAGCCATCTTTGGAATCTTTTTCAAGAGGCAATCAGTGAATTCTTTCAATTTCTATTTTTCCCTCTGGTTCTTGAATATCAGGACAATTTTCCCTAAGAATTTCTTGAAGGATGATGTCTAGGTTCTTTTTTTGATCATGGCTTTCAGGTAGTCCAAGAATTTTTAAATTATCTCTCCTGGATCTATTTTCCTGGTCAGTGGTTTTTCCAGTGAGATATTTCACATTGCCTTCTATTTTTTCATTTGTTTAGATCTGTTTTATAGTATCTTGATTTCTCATAAAGTCATTAGCTTCCATTTGCTCCAGTCTAATTTTGAAGGAATTATTTTCTTCATTGAGATTTTGAAATTCCTTTTCCATCTGGGCAATTCTGCTTTTTAAGGCA
>CM053589.1:44293387-44320761 GCA_028646515.1 Pseudochirops corinnae | reverse complement strand
TTATTTTCTTCATTGAGATTTTGAAATTTCTTTTCCATCTGGGCAATTCTGCTTTTTAAGGCATTCTTCTCCTCATTGGCTTTTTGGGCTTCTTTTGCCATTTGAGTTAGTCTATTTTTTAAGGTGTTGTTGTCTTCAGTTAGGTTGTTGAGTCTCTTTTCATGATTTTCTTGCATCATTGTAATTTCTCTTCCCAATTTTTCCTCCATTTCTCTTACTTAATTTTCAAAATCCTTCTTGAGTTCCTCCATG
Organism: Pseudochirops corinnae; assembly: GCA_028646515.1. Lineage (NCBI taxonomy): Eukaryota > Metazoa > Chordata > Mammalia > Diprotodontia > Pseudocheiridae > Pseudochirops > Pseudochirops corinnae. The sequence continues at coordinate 44,320,509 of CM053589.1, read as the reverse complement.
GCTTGTAACCAGTTCATATTTTTCTTGGAAGCTTTTGGTGCAGGAGTTTTGACTTTATTGTCTTCTTCTTGTTCCATGTTTTGATCCTTTTTGTCCCCAGGAAAGGATTCTATGGTCTGATTGTGCTTCCTCTGCTTGTTCATCTTGCTAGCCAATTACTTGACTTTTGAGCTCTTTGCCATTGTAGAACTCTGCTTCCAGAATGGAGAGATCTGTGTCCCAAATTGCTGAGGTTTTTGCAGTTGTCAGAGCAATGAGAAGGGCACCCTCTCTAAAGCCACTACCACTACTCTGGTACACTGGCATTCCTCAGGACTACCATCCAAGACCGTGATCCAGATCCAACCAGGTTAAAGCAAGAGCGATTACTCTCTGAATGGTTGCTTGGCCCACTACGATCTGCAGGCCAGGAGCTCCAGAGACAGACACATGACAGCAGCTGCAGCCACCACACCATGCATCTCTTGCCCCAGGGGTAGGGGCCGGACTGTGCTCTTCTCTTACCCTGGATCAACAGGGTTCCCTGCTAACCTTTTACTTTCTCTTTGGTGTTTATGAGTTGAGAAGTCTGGAAACTTCCACAGCTGCCAGTGATTCACTCTCCTGAAGTCTGCTCTGGCCCATCTGGGCTGCTGGCAGGGCCATCTGGGGTCTGGGCCTATACAGCTCATGTGGGACTGTGCTTGGGTCCCAGCCCAGTGTGATAGACCCTTCCTGTCAGTCTGCCAGGCTGCCTTCAGTGGGAGATTTGTTTCTGTCTGTCACTCTGTGGGTTCTGTAGCTCTAAAATTTGTTTAGAGTCATATTTTACAGATATTGGAGGTGGTCGGTGTGGGAGCTTAAGCAGGTTCCTGCTTTTACTCTACATCTTATCTTTGTCCCATTCCCTATATCTTATAGCAGATGGTTCAGTCTTCTACTTCATTGAGAAATTAAAAGTACCTAAAAGTGGAGGAGAAGCATAAAGAACTGCCTCAACTTACTGATACATTCCTCATAACTTCTCAGTGGTAGTATCCACTCTATTCATTCTCTCTGGTGATAGAAATAGGAAGAAGCATTCCTATTTTTCCCTTTCCTCTCAGTAAACTCTCTTCCTTTAAGATCCATATAATCTACATTTTCCAGCCAATCAAAATCCTTGTTGCTGTTGCCTACAAACTTCCACGAGTTCAGTACCTGGCTCACGATCTTTCTCTTCCTCAACTCCTGCCGTCATACTTGAGGACTTTAGCACACTTATTGACATTCCCTTAGACACCACAATCACTCAATTTCTGTCTACTTACCATGACTTACTCCTCCACATAACCTTAGCCACACAGAAAGATAGATAGTAATACTCTTGATCTTGCCATCACCCACAAAATGCACTAAAACTCTGAAATCCTTTCATCTGATCCAGATCTACTGGTTTTCATGTAGCCAGTCTAGTTCTGGAAGAGTGATCCAGAGCCTACTTTATCCCCTTTCCCACCACTGCTAGAATCACTGCAGAAGTATATTGGGTCCACATAGGATTTAGGGTCATTTTATATTTTATATATAATATATATAAATATAATATATTTTGTGTGTGTGTGTATATATATATATATATGAAAGCCTTGTGAGTTGCCGTGGCTAAAAAAACCCCTCATGTCATCTGATCAGCCTGTTCTCTGTACTTATCTAAGTTAGTCCTGTGAAAACAGACTAAGTCTATTGCCAGAGCCATATATGAAGCCTTTTCAGTGTGATAAACCCTGTCAAAGGTTACTCTCTTCTGGTACAACCTTCAAGAACCCAGGATCTTCTCCATGGTATGATCATACACTGGAGTTGGACTTTGTGCTTGAGAATATATATGTATGTATATACATATGTGTGTGTACACACATACACATTCTTACACATATGTATATACACACACCATACAGATATATCTATATACACATATATACATATTCATATATGTACATATATGAATAAGGCCTTTTTACCTTGTTCGTATATTGGTATATTGGAAGTTATTTTCTTCTCAATTATAGAATCCAAATTGTCATTGACCTGTAGAAGGGGGAAAGCTATAAGCACCATAATTAAAGGCCTTCAAGCCTCACTGCAGAAAACAACCCAAAGCTGTTGTCCTGGCATTGGCCAGGCAATTTAGAGGTAGAATTCCCTGGAAAGACTTGGGCTTTTATGAATTGGCTACTAACTTATCTAGCTATAGAGTTTCAAGTATTTCAGATCATAAAAAGATCTCTTGGGGTGACTATGTGGTGCAGTGAATAGAACACTGGCCCTGGAGTCAGGAGGACCAGAGTTCAAATCTGGCCTCAGAAACTTAACACAAAAAGTGGCCATGTGACCTTGGGCAAGTCACTGAACTCCAAGTGTCTTACCTTCCTCTCTCCAAAAAGCAAAAAACAAAAAAGTCTCCCCTCACATTTTTCTCAAGTATAATTTCATAGCTAAGTATCCTCCTGCACCTAGATTGTCCATAGCACCTGGGATCATAGATAAAACCCTCCATGTCCCCTTTTGCAGCTGAGTAAATTGGAGAACAATCCAGTCCTATATTCTCTCATCCCCTTTAACCAGTTACTGTACTCAAAGATTTCAGTGAATAGATTTGGAAGCAGAGGTAACGGATAATACTTTACTCCTCACCAGTCACCATCTTGGAACCATCCAAGTATCCCTGACACATATCAGAGATGGAACTTTTCCTATTAAAAAAAGGAAGCCATTTGGGAACTATCACCCCACTACCCCAGTCTATATCTTCCCATAAAGACTAGCCCATCTTAAATGCTTAGTTGCTTAATAAAGGTTATAGACATAGGTGCAAATGAAGGCCCACAGCATTAGTGGCCAGCTCATGTCTTCAGCCTCTTATAAAAGAAAATCTTTTAATGAACCTTTTTTTTTTGACACATAAATTTTATGTGTGGGTTTTCTCCTTTTTCCCTTCCTTAGTACAGATGCTGAGCATAATTATGCATTTGGAGAGGCCTTTGCTGGCACATGTGGGAATCACATAGTGAGCTCCCAACTACAATGGAGTGGTCCTAATTTATCAATGCATCCAGGGCTACACAGCACAATGAATAGTTTGGGATGATGGACAATGAAGCAATTTCTTAAGTGGCATCCAATATGATCTCCTCTATACTCTATCCACACAACTTTATCCCATGTCTGTGCAAGATCTATCTATCTTTGAAATTACCTAAATCAGCAAACTAGAGTGGCTTTTCCTGCATTTAAGTTTGAAGGTAAAGGACTCCCTCAGTCACTATTAGGAAGGGGGCGCTAAAGGCTACCTCATTTCATTATCCCTTTAAAGCCTTGTAGCCCTAAGAAACAGGCTTCCATCTTTGGCCTTCTCATTGGTGCTGTTCCATTTTATTTTTTTTAATAGTATTTTATTTTTCCCCCAGTTACATGTGAAGATAATTCTTAACATTCATTTTAAAAAATGTTTGAGTGTGGGGGCGGCTAGGTGGCACAGTAAATAGAGCACCAGCCCTGGACTCAGGAGGACCTAAATTCAAATCTGGCCTTAGACACTTAGCACTTACTAGCTGTGTGACCTTGGGCAAGTCATTTAACCCCAATTGCTCTGCCCTCCCTCCTCCAAAAAGAAAAAAAAATAAAATGTTTGAGTTCCAAATTTTATTTCTTTCTCCTTCATATCCCCTCTTCCTAAGACAGTGAACAATTTTATATGGATTATACTTGTTCATTAATGCAAAACACATTGCCATATTAGTAATGTTGTGAAAGAAGGCAGAGCCCCAAAGGAAAAAAAAATTAAAAATACAGAACATGAAAAAAAGTATGTTTCAATCTGCATTCAGATTCCATCAGTTCTTTCTCTGGATGTGGTTAGCATTTTTCATCATGAATCCTTTGTCATTGTCTTGGATAATTGTACTGGTGGGATTAACTAAGTCATTCATAGTTGATCATCATACAGTATTACTGTTACTGTGTACAATGTTGTCCTGGTTCTGCTCAGTTTACTTTTCATTAACTCATAGAAATCTTTCTAGGTTTTTCTGAAATCAGCCTGTTTATCATTTCTTATATATTGTTCCATTTTAGTTGAGACAAGTAGAACATAGTCATGGGGATTTGGGAGACCAAGAATCCTCCATGGATACTGGAGCCGGCTCAGTGGGATATCCTGAATACCATGGGGTCAAGGCCATAAGCTCAGCAGAAGCTGGTTTTGCACTTGAATTTTATGGGATTAATGCCATGTAGAAACTGAGCTAAACTTTGAACATAATTTCCCTCTCCACCTGAGAGACTAATGACCTGTGGCATTGGGGTGAATATTTGTATGTTTGTTTTTGCTATACCTTTGAAATAAATAATTCTTTATAATAGCTAATCTTATATTTAGTGTAGTGTACATCCTAATATTTTATTTAAATTTTTTGTGTTGGTATTCATTAGGGACCGTATTTTTAGCATAGAGATCAGAAATTTATTGTTAAAAAGTGCTTATGTATTAATAGAATTAACTGTTCTTTGAATGTTTGATAGAATTCACTTGTAAATCTATCTGGTCCTGGAGGTTTTTGATTTGGGAGTTCATTTATGACTTGTACAATTTCTTTTTCTGATATTGAGTTATTTTAGTGGTCTATTTCTTCTTTTGTGAATCTGGATATTTTACATCTTATAAGAATTCATTTGTTTCCTCCAAGGTATTGGTGTTCGTAGCATATAATTGGGCAAAATAGTTTCTAATATTTTTCTTTATTTCCTTTTCAATTTTTGTGAGTTCTTCTTTTTTATTTTTGGTACAATTTAGTTTCCCTTTCTCTTTTTAAAAATGAAATTAACTGTTTAGTACTTTTCTGAAAAGAACAGCTACTATTTTATTTATTAATGCAATGTCTTTTTGCTTTTGCTTTTTATTAATTTCTTCTTTAATTTTCAGAATTTTAATTTTGTTGCTTAGCTGGGAATTTTTGATTTGTTGTTTTTCAAGGTGGTTTTTTATTTCTCTACCCAATTCATTGATTTATTCTTTTGTTGATGAAAGTGTTTAGAGACATAAATTCTCCCCTAATAACTGCTTTAGCTGCACCATTTAAGTTTTGATATTATTGTTATATTCTTTAATGAAATTTTCTATTATTTGTTTAATATATTTTTTGACTCACCAGTTCTTTAGAATTGTGTTATTTAATCACAAACTTCTTTTAGATTTTATCTTCAAGGGACCTTTATCAAATATGATTTTTATTTCATTGTTATTGGTAAATGATATGTTTAGAATTTCTGCCTTTTTACATTTTTTGGAGAGGTCTTTATGCCCTAATAAATGGTCAGCTTTTTAAAAGGTCACATACACCATTGAAAATTATGTAAATTTCTCTTTAGTCTCATTAAATAATCATCAGAAAACTATCATGTACGATTTTTAAAAAAATTTCTATTTGGGTCCTTAAGTTTTTCTTACCTTTTGGTTAGATTTGTCTAGGACTGAAAAGGGTAAATTAAGGTTTCCTACAATTATAGTTTTACTATAAATTTTTCACCCCAATTTGATTTTTTCGTTAAAGTATTTAGGTGCTATCCTATTTAGTACATTTATAATTTGTATTGATATTAATTTATCTATGTTATTTTTAAGAATAATGTCATTTTCTTGCTTGTTTTTTTTAAAAAAAATCGTGTCTGTTAAACTATAAGCTCCTTGAGAGTATGGACTGTCTTTTGCTTTTCTTTTTATCTCCAGCATTTAGCATAGTGCCTGACACATAATAGGAGCTTAAGAAATGTTTGTTGAAAATGTCTACATTTATTGTAGCTTTATTTGAAATCATGATTGCTGCTTCAGCTATTTTGAGGTCAACTGATGTATAATAAATTTTATCTGAAACCTTTATTTTAATTGTATGGAAATCTTTTTGTTTCAAATGTTTTTCTTTTTTTTTTGGAGGAGGGGAAGGCAGGGCAATTGGGGTTAAGTGACTTGTCCAAGGTCACATGGCTAGTAAGTGTTAAGTGTCTGAGGCCAGATTTGAACTCAGGTCCTCCTGACCCAGGGCTGGTGCTCTATTCACTGGGCCACCTGGCTGCCCCTCAAATGTTTTTCTTAGAAAAAACATATTATCAAATTCTGTTTTCTAATCTATTCTGCTATCTTCTTTTGTTTTATAAGTGAGTTTTTCCCATTTATGTTCACGGTTATGATTGTTAAGCATGTATTCCCTTCTACCTTGTTCTTTGTACTTTTTCCTATTTTTGCTTCTACCCCTCTCTTTACAAATAAGAAATAGGAGGGAATTTGTCTGATACTTGTGATCTCTAAATGAAAAGGTCTGTTTCTTTTCTGTTACAGCTTTTTTCTTCTCCTTGCCCCAATCCTGATTATAAGTTTTTATTCTTTTTTTTTTTTTGTTACTTTTATCCTCCCTTCTCCCCAACTTTCAAGTTTGTTTGGCTTATGATCATTATCTTACCTATCCTACACTCCCTCTTAAAACCCTCTTTCACCTTCCCTTGTCCTTATCCTTTCCTATTTCCCTTTTGAACTTAATATATTTCTGTACTGCAATCTTTCTTTTATGTCGATGTGTATAGTTTTATTTAATCTTCCTTTATCCAGTTCATATGAAAGTGAAGTTTATGGGGTGCCCATTCCCTCTACCCCTCTCCATAATTAAATACTCTTTCTTCATTTGATATACCTTTATTATGTGATCATAATTTTCCTTCCCATTCTTCCTCTTTTCTTCTCCAGTATAGTCTCCTATTACTCTCATTTTTGTCTTCTCAAACATCTAAACAAAACAAAATCACCCATAGACACACTGTCATTTTATCCTTTCTCTATGACTCCTTTAGATTTAGGATTTTGAGAAGACTTTTGTTTCTTATCCCCCTATTAAGATGTAAACAATCCATCCTATATATTCTTTGTCCAGTTAAACAAATATATGTGTCTTTCTATCTTTCTCTTAGCACCTGAGTTTCCATTTCAAAATGTCTACTTAGCTCTGGCCTTTTCAGCACAAATGCTTGTCAATTTTCTATTCCATTAAAGGTCCCTTTTCCCCTGTATGGTTATACTTAGCTTTGCCAGACAAGTTATCCTTGAGTAAACTTTTATCTTTTGTACTTTGAAATAAAAGGCAAAAATTGCCTTTCAAGTTTGTATCTCTTTTAAAGCAGCAGCTGCTAAGTCTTGTGTGATCTTTACTTGTGTGACTCCTTAGTACTTATACTCTTTATTTTTAGCTGCTTATAGTATTTTTTCTTTGACCTTGAAACTCTGAATTATTTCATCTATCATATTTCTCGGAGTTTTAATTTTGGAGTTTCTTTCAGGAGGCGACCAGTAGTTTCTTTCTGTGTTAACTTTGCTCTTTGTTCTTTTACCATTTCTTGAAATATGGTATTCAGACTTTTTTTTAGTCATGACTTTCAGAAAGTCTGATTATTCTCAGCTTCTCTCTCCTTGATCTGGTTTTCAGGCAGTTGTAATTGATGTAAATATTTCTTAGGATTTCTTCTGTTTTTAAACTCTAAATTTTGTTTAACATTTCTGCTTGTCTTATTGAGTTGTTTTATATAGCTCATTGTAATTTTCAGGGCTTTTAGTTTTTTGGGCAGGTTTTCTACTCTCTGTTCTAAGGTATCAATGCTCCTTGCTGTTCTTTTACTCCTAGCTATTCCATTTTGTATATCTTGTTTCATTCCTTCCAGGTACTCTTGCAATTCTTGTGATCAGGAAATTTTTTTTCCTGAGGCTTTACTGAACTTGTTGTGGGGTCTCTATTCTCCTCAGAATGCACCCCCTGGACATCTCTCAAAGGTATTTCCTCATGGTATTTTCCTTAATTTGCTCATTTCAGCAGCCTCTATATCTAGGTTAGGGAGACAGTATCTAAATTGTGAGTCAAGCTCCACAACTGAATGATATGGGTAGGGCTTGCTGAATATAGTGGCCAAGAGTAAGCTCCTCTTTCAGGGGACTCTGGAACTGCTCTGGGGCTAGTCTCTGCCTAGAGAACCACTCTTGCCCCCAGATCTCTAAAATACTTTAGACTTTAAGCCTGGTCTTTTCCTAGAACTTTTCTTTCACCTCTGGACTTTGGACATTAGTCCAAGCTGACCCAACCTGTAACTCCCTGTGGCTGCTTTGTGTTCTGGATTCCTATCACGAATTTTGGGCTGCTCAGGGCTATTCTTTGCCTTTCTCCTACCCCTGCACCTAGGGCTTCCCACCCCACTTCCTACCCCAACCCCCAGGGCTGTCTTGCCCTCTATTTTCTATTTATCCTGGCTTGTTTATCTCAGTCTCCCCAGGATTTTGGGGGGTCTGCAGCTGATTCTTCTTATTTCCTTTCAGATTGGTATATTTCTAAACCGTACCGAGTTGTTTCCAGAGGATCTGGGCTCTTCTACATTCTGTCATGCTACCATTTCCCCATATCTTTTCTAATTTTTTTTTTTAGTTGCGATGAGGAGTGTGTTAGAGACAACTTGAAGCAGTTCAAAAGGAGTGACTGCTAAATTTTCAGTCTGAGCATTTATACCTTGGAAATCTGCAAGATCTGCAAATTAGGGTTTGATCTACTTTTTGTTTTGTTTTTTTCTTTTTTTTTTGGAGGGCAATTGGGGTTAAGTGACTTGCCCAAGGTCATATGGCTAGTTTTTGTGTCACGTGTCTGAGGCTGGATTTGAATTCAGGTCTGCCTGACTCCAGGGCCGGTGCTCTATTCACTGCACCACCTAGCTGCCCCGTTTGATCTACTTTTAAAAAAAATTTCTAGATTTAATAAAATATTGGAAAAAATATTAATAATGCAGATTAAACTTAAAAGTATGTTATGTGTAATGTATCTTTTTCTAGAGGAATAGTTGTTAAATGTATTCCAGCATACTACTGGCCATTGCCCAATTCACTGATTTGTTCCTGCTCTTTTCTGTTTGTTGATAAAAATGCTTAGTGTTTAGAGATACCATTTCTTCTAAGGACTGCTTTCACTGTACAAAGGTTTTGGTATGTTGTCTCATTTTTGTCATTTTTTGAAATTAAATTATCTGTTTTTATGATTTGTTCTTTGACTCACTAATCCTTTAAGATTTAATTACTTGGAATCTATTTATGTTTTACTCCTTTCTCCAAAGATCATTTGTTTGTTTCTTTGGTGATACTTGCCATCACAGATTCAAATTTTTCTATTCTGCGCATTATTTTTGCTTTGCAGGTCATAAATTCTGCTCTCACATTCTCCTTTCTCTTTCAAGCCACTCAGAAACAGCATCTTGCAGTCTCTTGTTCTTCTCAAGTTCTAGTAGTTCCTCTGTCTCATGTTTCTTTGTTTTGAAGTATTAATTCACAAATACCTGAACTTTTTTGGGGGAGAGGGGGAAAAGCAAGGCAATTAGGGTTAAGTGACTTGCTTACAGTCAACATGGCTACTAAGTGTTAAGTGACTGAGACTGGATTTGAACTCAGGTCCTCCTAACTCCAGGACTGGTGCTCTATTTACTGCACCACCTAGCCACCCCTGAACTTTTTTAAAAACTAGATCTGGAGGACATATTTCCTTCTGCTGTTATTTTTTCTGAGTTGATTTATCTGCTTAGTGCATTGAATTTTCTTCTTCCTGAGATCTTTGGTAATTTCAGTTTTTTTCACCCCTCACCCTTTATTTTCCTCTATTGCTCACTTTCTGACTCTTTCCTCTCTGGTTTCTTTAGGAGTTGGATCTCAAAGGGTTTTAACCTCCTCCCATTCTGGGCAATTCCTGTCCACCAGTTTAAAAGGGGGTAGAAAAAGAAAAGGACTCTGATCAATACCAATTGTCTATAATTGAAATTGTCTGTCACTATCCATTCTTTCTTCACCAAACCTAGACCCAGAGTGGTATCTTACATATAATATCTCTTTTTGATCCCTCCTTTATGATCAGACCTTCACAGTTAAAACTTGTTTTGCTTGTAACAATTTCCTTCTGAATCTACTCTCTTTTTTATTTGCCTCCTCTCCACTTTCCCAGTCTCTACCTGTTTCTCTGTTGAATCTGATGTATTTCTATACCTAACTCTTTTTGATTATGTGTGTGTGTGTGTTCATTCTCCTTTTATTTAGTTTAGAAAGAACAAATTCATGCCAACTCACTCCACTTTTTATTTCATGTTTGTAAATGTTTGTGTACTTTACTTCATTTATACTTGACATTCATTGTTTTCCTCCTCTTCCTTATTTAATCTTTATTGTAGTCCTTTTCCTCTCCCTTTCCTTTCTTAAAATCAACAAAATGGAAGAAATGTGTTTTCTTTGCTTAACTTCCTTTGTGATCCTTGAAGACATTAAAGTTCTAAAGGAAAACTCGTCTCTTAACCTCATTGCAATGTAAGCACTGTTATCATCATTTTGCCCCCTTCCAATTGCTCAAATGTACAGTATTTACCTTTCTAGATTTATCTTGCCTCTTGTGTTTTCATTTCAAAGTTTCTATAAACTAGACAACCTGCCCCTCCCCCCTTGTATTTAGCTTATTTAACTCCTTTTATGACTCTCAAAGACAAAGATTTTGAGGGAACTCTTGTTTCTTTTCCCACTACTAGAATATAAGCTCTTTATAATTGTTTAGCCCCCCCTCCTCCAATTGTCCAAATCTGCAGAACTTTTCTAGGTTTCTTTTGCCTCTTGTGTTTGCATGTTAGAGTTTCTGCTCAGCTCTGGTCTTTTCATCAGGAATGCTTTAGTAGTCCTCTTTTCTATGAAAAGTCAGTTTTTTCCCCCATGTAGGATTATATTCAGTTTTGCAGTATAAATTATTCTTGGTTGTAAGCCTTTATCCTTTGCTTTTATTTTCTTTTCCAAAGGTAAGCTGGTGGTGCAGTGGGTATAGAGATAAACCCGGAGCAGAAAGACCTGAGTTCTATTCTAGCCTCACATACTTACTAGCAGTGTGACTCTAAACCAGTCACTTAACCTCAATTTCCTCATCTGCCAAATGGGGATAATAATAGTACCTACCTAACAGGGTTGTTGTAAGGATTGAATAACATGATATTTGTTTTAAAAGCACTTAGTAGGTTGCAGCTAGGTGGTGCAGTGAGTAGAGCACTGGCCCTGGGGTCAGGAGGAGCCGAGTTCAAATCTGGCCTTAGATGCTTGACACACTTATTAGCCATGTGACTTTGGGCAAGTCACTTAACTCCAATTGCCTTCCAAAAAGCAATAAATAAAAAAAAAGCACTTAGTACAGTGCTTGGCACATAGTAGGTGTTATTTAAATACTTATTCTTCCCTTCTTCCCCCTTTTTTGCAATATTATTTTCCAAAATTTTCTCTCCTTTATATATAGTTGCTACCAAGTCTTGTATAATCTTAACTTTGCTTCCTTTGTACTCACTCTTTCTGGCTGCTTGTAACATTGTGTTCTTTGTCTTGGAAATACTGGATTTTGACTATGATATTCCTACGTATTTTTCAGTTTAGAGTTTCTTTTAGAAGATGATTTATATATTTTTGCTACTTTTACTTTGCCTTCTGATTCTCATAGATTTGGGCAATTTTCTTTTATAATTTCTTGTAATATTGCATCACTACTTTTCTTTGCTCATGGTTTTCAGGGAGTTTGATAATCCTTACATTATCTCTCCTGTTTGACATATTTTCCAGGGTAGTTGTTTTTGAGAATAAATACTTTATATTTCCTTCTATTTTTTCAATCTTTTTATTTCATTCTAATTGTTGTTTCAAGGATTTATTGATTTCTGTTTTCTTCATTCTATTTTTCAGGTAGTTCACTATTTGGGTAAGAATTTCCACCTTCTGATATAAACTATTTCTTCTCCTTAACAATTTTTTTCCTATCATCTGTCAATTTCATTTTTAAAAATCTCTTGCTTGTTTTCTTCCAGACATTCTTGGAGTCTTTATTGCCAAACCATTTTTTTTCTTTGAAGCTCAGCTTCTACTTCTGCTTATTGTAGGATTATCTCCTTTCTCTTGATTTGCCTCTTGGGCTTCCCTTAACCGATTTCATTTGCTCATTATGTCTAAAGTTTCTTTCTCTTTACTCATAGTATCAGCCTCAGTTCTCAGATTGGGATTTTGTGTTCTGACAAACTCCCTTCAGCACTACTGGATGGATCAAATTGATTTTGGTCTGGTACTCTCTATAGTTTGGATTTTGCTGCCACTGTTGATATGGAAAGAGTGATTGGAATTAGGCTTCATCCTGTAGCTCAGTCCTTGACTTCTTTCTTAGTCTTCTGGTGATTTCCACTTCAAGTTCAGACCTCATTTTATCTCTTTATCCTTCTCTTTTCCCAGTTCTCATTTAGGAGTTTTTTTCCATCCACTGCTATGTTCCATACAGGCCACAGTGGGATATCTAAAATCCCTCCTGGCATTGCTACTCAGGCGTTTACTTGACCTCATCTCCTCCTGTGGCTCCCTGTGTCATGAGCAGTACACAGCATGGCTTCCTTATGGTGACCCTTTGGGGCTGGCTCCATCCCTTGTTCTTTTCTGAAAGGCTGAGACTGGGATGATTTGAGAGCTGGCTGTGGCTTGTGACACTCTTTGTCAGAGTATCACCTAGTTCAGATCTATTTGCCTCCCCAACTCTACTCACTTCTGCTACCTTCTTGCTCACTCACTGGAGTTTTCTGTGTTGTGTTGCGTTGATTTCCCAAGCATGACTCTCTCCTGCCTGAACTGTGGCTTCCACCTTTACTAAGGATGGTGCTAGCTTCCTCAGTTTGTCTTTTGTACCAGGCTTTGCTCTCTTCTAACCTTCTTCTTGTGAAGTTTTGGACTAGATGAAGGGGCTTATATCTGTTTCTTTTTCATATTTCCTTTAAAATGGTCTTTCTGGTGCCTTTTTCAGATATTTACTGAGATTTCCAAGGGGAAGCTAGATTTCTCTATTACCTGTCATGTTACCATCTTAACCAGAACAAGCCATTGGATATTATAGAGTAGGTGAGTAACATGCCACCTGCATTTTTTTAGCATAAAAAATATATATGTATATATGTATATTTATATATAGCAGCATTTGCTGTAACCATAATAACAACAACAAAAGCTAACATTTACATAGGGCTTATCACATCCCAGGCACTGTGCTAAGCACTTTACAATTATTATCTCACTTGATCCTTGAAACAACCCTATGAGGTAAGTGCTGTTATCATCCCCATCTTATAGATGAGGAATCTGAGGCAGAGGTTAAGTGACTTGTTCAGCATCACACAGCTAGTAGATATCTTAAGCCAGATTTGAACACGTCTTCCTGACTCCTGACCTAATGCTCTACTGTGCCACCTACCTATCTGATCAATCAAGAAACATTTGTTAATGATTACTTTATATTCTAGTTTCTGAGGATACAAATACAAAAATGAGATAAATCTTACTTTCAAGGAGTGTACATTCTTTTTTTTTTTTTGGCTCTTTGGAGAGGAGAAGGCAGGTCAATTGGGGTTAAGTGACTTGCCCAAGGTCACATGGCTAGTAAGTGTTAAGTGTCTGAGGCTGGATTTGAACTCAAGTCCTCCTGACTCCAGAGCCAGTGCTCTATTCAGTGCGCCACCTAGCTGCCCCAAGGAGTGTACACTCTAAAAGAGGCAATACAAAATATATATGGCAGTAGCTGTCAGAGAAGGGACTTTTAGTCTAGTCAGTCACAGGGATTTTGAATGGAGCCATAGGGAAGCAGATTGTCACTTTCTTTTTAACAGCAATAGTAATATTAATTTTATTATTATTTCCAGAAAATGATGAGAGAATGTGAAGCCAATGAGGGATGAAGAGAAGGAAGATGGTGGGATGCCTATGGTGGGGAGGCTCTAAATGTCTTGGTGGGTATCTGAGTGGGATGCGAAACATCATCTGGGGTCAGCTAGATATAGTCGATATCAATCTAGATTCAGATCTCACTGTAAATATATAGTGATTTGTCATTCTGAGTTTTATAGACCCAGGAAAACCACCATCTACACGAGTGCCAGAATCTTTCTATGAAAAAGGTCTTATATGAAATGAGAGAATGTGGACTAGGAAATCATTTTCTAAGAAGTATTTGGGGGCAAGAAAGGACTGAGTCAACATAACTTCCATACTGTATGACATTTCACTATTTTAGGTACATATGGAACCGTATATAAATGCATGAGAAGGATCCCAAGTGATTTCTCTGTACTATTCTTTTTTCCTACTTTTAGATTACCCTTAATCTTGATAGACTTATATAATATAGAGTTATATGGTAACACAAATGCCTCTTTTATTAAAAAGTGTGTATTTCATTTCAGACTTGAGCCTATAATAATATATACCAAAATTACTATTTTAAAAACTATAGTTGCAATAATGTCTGTTGTCTAGGAAAACTCTTTTTTTTTTTCTTTTTGGTTTTTGGAGGGCAGTTGGGGTCAAGTGACTTGCCCAAGGTCATACAGCTAGATTTGTGTTAAGTGTCTGAGGCTGAATTTGAACCCAGGTCCTCCTGACTCCAGGGTCAGTGTTCTATTCACTATGCCACCTAGGCACCCCAGGAAAACTCTGTAGCAAGATTTATGAAACAGGTCATCTGGAGGACTTTTGCTAAAGAATTGAGCTTAACGGTCACTAGCTTAGACGCTGGACTCATTCTACCCCATTCTCTTCCAGATGTAATTGAGCGTGAATGAACTAGAGGGTCAGACCTTGAGGTCAGGAAGACTTGAGTCCAAATGAGGCCTTAGACACTTATAAGCAAATCACTTAACTCCTGTTATCTCAGTGTCCTTATCTGTAAAATGGGGTTAATAATAATAATAGCACCTACTTCCCAGAATTAGTTGTGAGGATTAAATGAGATGACTGTAAAGTGTCTATTAGCACGGTGCCTGGCACATAGTAAGTGCTATATAAATGGTAGCTATTGTTATTATTATTGTTGTTGTTGTTGTTAAAGAATGAAAGCAACTATAGACAAATAAGATGGGTTTAAAAGTGCCACTGTTAAGCCTGAATTCAGCTTCACACCAAATTTTCCCCTGAACTACTGTTACAGCCTTCTAATTCACCTTCCCACCTCCAACACTTCTCTTTCCTTGGCTCCGCTCCAATCCATCTTCTCTGCACATGTCAAAAAATCTTGATGCATGGGCATGATCATATAGTGACCTCATATGGTCAAAAACTTTCAGCAGCTGCCTATTGACTTTAGTATAAAATGAAGATTTTTTTGGAAGGGGAAGGCAGAGCATTTGGGATTAAGTGACTTGCCCAAGGTCACACAGCTAGTAAGTGTTAAGTGTCTGAGGCCAGATTTGAACTCAGGTCTTCCTGACTCCAGGGCCAGTGCTCTAATCACTGTGCCACCTCACTGCCCCCAGATGCAGAATTTTTTTTTATTTTTTTATTTTATATAGATATATATATATATTTTTAAATTAAACCGGTTTATTTACTTTTAGTTTACAACATTCAGTTCCACAGTCCATTGAGTTTCAGATTTTTTCCTCCTCCCCCCCATCATGGTGGCATTCACTCGGATACAGGATCTGCAAATATCTTCCCATTAATCATTAGTCAGGTTGTAAAGAAGGATAGTAACCAATGGAATGATCAGTGGGAAAGAGGAAACAAAACAAAACAAGAAAAAGAAACAGAATAAGTAGTTTGCTTCAATCTGCATCTCCTTCTTTGGATGTGGATATCTCCTTCAATAATGAGTCTTTTGGAGTTGTCTTATAACCCTACGTTGCTGAGAGGAGCCCAGTTTACTGAGGTTAGTCATCACACATACGTTGTATCTGTGATTGTGTACAGATTTCCAGATGCAGAATTTTTTACCTGACATTTTAGGACCGCCATAATTCGACTGAAACCAACCTTTCCAACTTTATTGAATCCTCCTCTCCCTTTATGCTGGATTACTTGCTATTTTCCATCTCCTCTGATTCTCCTCTGCATCTGCCCATTCATACACCATCATCTACATTGGCATATTCTCTCTCTCTTCTCTAGCTATTCAAATCTCTCACAGAAAAGCCCAGCTCTAGAACTGCCTCCTCATTAAGCTGTCTTGGATCTTCTTAGGTAAAAGCAGTTTTCCTTTTCTCAAAGTTTCCCATTCTTTCCTTTTTTCAAAAAGCATTCATTTATCTCATGCCAAACTTATTTGTGAACATGTGACATGTCCTTCTTATTAGATTGTAAACTCCTTGAGTACAAGAAACTTATTTTCATCTTGTGTCTTCTTGTGGTTCAGGACACTTGTGGAATTGGGGAGACTTGAGTCTTCCATGCTCCCATATAATAGAATCAGAGACTGTTATAAGCCAAGAAGTTAAAGTGCAGACTTGGGACAACTTGAGTTAATTTTTACCTCTGATAGAATAATCTGGAACTCAGCTGTGGGTCTTTTGGGCAAGGAGGACACAGCTAATAAGTGTATGAGGTAGGATTTATACTCAAGTCTTTCTGGCTCTAGGTCCACAGCTCTCTATCCACTGTGCCACCTAGCTGCCTCTCTTATTATTCCCCAACACAGACCCTGTTCTCCAGCCAGACATCTTTTCACTTTCCCATAAACAAATTGTGCCGGTTTTCAATTCCAAGCATTTTCTTCTACTCTTCCTCTAACCCAGAATGTCCTCTTTCCTTTTTGACAACCTAAAACTTACCCATACTTCACAACCAGCTCAGATCTCATCTACCCCTCCCCCATAAGGCTTTGATGTTCTATCCCACTTACACCCAGGTTCTGAAACCTATAGTAATTACAGTTTATGCTATTTGGGCATTGAATGGTTTCTTTGTGTGCCTGTCTTTTTTCTCCAACTAGAATGTAAGTCTCTGAAGGACAGAGATTATAGCCTCTGGAGAGAGAGAGAGAGACAGAGACAGAGAGATACAGATAGAGAAAGAGATAGAGAGAAAAGAGAGACAGAGAGACAGAGAGACAGAGGCAGACATATAGAGACTGACAGAGAGACAGAGACAGATAGAGAGACAGAGGCAGAGAGAGGCACACACACAGAGAGACAGAAGTGGAGAAAGACAGAGAGATAGAAAAAGAGAGAAAGACAGAGACAGAAAGAGAAAGAGATTCCAGGTGAGGAAATTTCCTCTAACAATATGGGTTAGCAATTTCTCTGCAATTTAATCTTAGAGAGTTGCCTAGAGCACCGAAAAGTTAAATGATTTGCCTAGGTGTCACACAGCCAGTATATTTCAGAAGTAGAGTTTTAACTCCGGTCTTCCTGGCTCCAAGACCAGCTTTCTGTACAACAAATATTTATTAAATGAATTGAATTCAATGAATTGAAAACTCAGATTCTTGGCCACTAATGAAAAGATGGTTTTGCTTGTATAGTCTGAGGAAATATATTTCTTGGGGTTGGCAAAAAAAAAAAATCCAAGTTTTTTGTTTCCTGCACTGCAGTTTTTCCAATTTTCTTAGTGACTTAGTGACTATGACTAGTAGATATTGCTCTGCAGAATAACTAAATTAAAACCTGGTTCGGCTTAATGTAGTGTATCTTTTAAGAGGTGTCTGTCACCCTGTAACTTCCAAAACCTTCATTCTTCTTTTCCCTGTCATAGAATGCCTGCTACAGATCCCAACTTAGCATTATAATTAGGCTTCCAGTCTAAGGTTACCTTCCTTTTATTCTGCTCCATCATACGTGTACTTATTTTATTTACATATTGTTTCACCCATTAGTATGTAAGCTCATTGAGGACAAGGACTGTTTTTGTATCCCTAGTGTTTAGCATAGTGTCTAGCAAATAGTAAGCACTTAATAAATGCTTGTTGATTGATAGACTAATGATGAAGGACTGGAGTGGATTGACTTTGGGCAGAAGACTATTAAATGGTATTAACCTTGTGTCATATAAAGTCCTTTAGACAGAAAGCATTTTTTTTCCTCAATATCTAAATAGTTAAGGGCTTTAAAAACAACAACCTTATATGCTTTTTTCATTTATATATATATATATATATATATATATATATATATGTATGTATGTATGTATGTATCTTTGAAAAGATGACCCTGACTTTACTTCTATACTCCTGTTCATGGTCACTGTTTTAATTTGTTAGCACCTTAGAGAATCAGAGCATGGCAGCCTAGGGCTTTTCGTTTAGGCAGAAGTCAAAATTTTATAAAGGATATTAGTGTGTGCAATGACTTTGAAAAACCTACTTTCCATCAGTTTGCCCCTTGTTTGCAAGCAAGGGGCTTTTGTTGTTTCTACATGCAGAATGTTCTCTGGTTTAGAATCTGGGAATTCTGATTGTTAAAACTCTATAACAAAAATTATTGGCCTTTCAAAGCAGATCTGATAAACCCAGAACCCTAGGAAACCACCATCAATGAGAGACTTGAGGGAAAAAAAGGTTGAAAAGAGGATTTATTTTGCCTTCTGATAGCTGATGTTTGGCTGGCCCTCTTGCACTTTAGCACACATAGGGAGAGCCTTAAAATGTTAGTTTTTTTTTTTCCAAAGCAGAAAGGCTCCTATGAATGTTCCATTACAGGCTTATCACTGGAATAGAACCAGAAGGCAGAACAAAACTGCAAAAGAAAAGAACATATAGAACAATGACATATGAAAACGTATCAGAGGAAACAGGGGGACACAAAGAAAGACTCTGAAGTGCTCTGTGGCTTCAGAGGAGTTGGTGTGGGAAGTGTCCAAGAAATGTCTCTCACCTCTCCTACCCTTACCTCCTACATGCTGTACTCTTCTGTGGTTTATCCTGCCTATCATTCAACTTTAGTCTATGACACAGAGAAGAGGCAGAAGAAGGCTTGGAGTTCCCTCCTTTGTGAGAAGACATCTAAGTATAGTATAGCAGAATTAAGGTGGGAAGATGAGACATATAAACATAAAATACAAATTATATCCAAAGGGATGGTGTCTGATGAGAGTGGATGTCAGTGGAAAGAATTTTCCCAGTGAATTCACAATTGATGGCAACTGAACCTAAAATATCTGCTTCAAAAAATAGTCCTCAGCACTACTAGTTAGAACTGTCAGGAAATAGGAATGGTGGAAAGTTATGGACTCCTGTTCTGCTGCTGCTCCTTTGAATACCTGTAAATTGGGCTGCCTCTGTTGTACCTATTCCTCCTTCCTTTCTTTGATCTTGCAAATCTCCCAAAGGGCAAGAGGAAGGTAGAGGATGGGGGTAAACAAGCTGTAGCAGATTGCCAGTGATGACTTGTATACCTTCTGTACTGTAAAAGATATTATTAAGGACATATAGACCAGGAAAAGGAGGTAACAGATGAATAACCACCTGTTCATGGTGGAGGAAGGACCTAACTGATGAGATCATAGCTTCATCTGAAGCCACTCACAAAGCTCAGGCTCTCAATACCTCTCATCTAGACTATTGTAATAACCTCCAAATTGGTTTGTCTTCCCATTCCAATCCATCCTCCTACCAAAGTCATTTTTCTAAAGTTCAGATCTTACAATGTTACTCCTCCCATCAATAAACTCCAGGGCTACCTATTATCTCTAGGATCAAATATAAGTTTCTCTGTTTGGTGTTTAAGACTCTTCACAACCTGACCCCATCTTACCTTTCCAGCCTTACTGCCTTTTACTCCCCTCCAAGTACTCCATGGTAAAACTAAATTGGCTTTCTTGCTGATCCTCACACATGATTCTACATCTTTCATCTCTGTTCCTTTTTAATAGCTGTTTCCCAACCTTAGAATGCAATCTCTCTCACTTCTGCCTCAGTGTGACATTCTACATGAAGTCTTTCCTGGTCTTCCCAACCACAAATGCTTTCTCTCTCCAGGTCTATTTCGCGTATGTAGTGCATGCTCTGAGGATCTTCTCTCATTCATATAGGCAGGTAGGATAAGTTCCCTGAGGATAGGTGCTTTATCCCCTCAAGTTGCTAAATTTAACCCTTTGATATTGGGAGGTGGTTTTCTAGTAAAGTAGGTTCTGTTCTAATAGACATATGTGTTCCTAAAATTTTTCACCTCATGCAAAATAGTACAATAAAAACCATAGGTAAAGGCCACAACACTTCAGCTACAGATGTTTTTATTTTCATGGCATTATCTCTGCTGGATTCCTTTAGGCCTGTTGCTTGGGAGATATGTGGGGAAAACCCTGGACAACCAAAAGAGATGCTGAGGCAGAGCTCTGAGCCAAAAAATTTTATTAAGAGACCTGGCACCCTTCAATGAAGCAGACCCCAGACCTTTCTCATGATCTGAGGTTTCCTCTACTTCCAGGGCCCTTATTTTTTCATAGGCCCTGAACCTAAACATTTAAGAGTGGCTATAACAAATACAGAATAATTCCACTGGTTGACATGACATATAGGCTAAAATAAGCTAAACAACATCTCAGCAGGGTCATGGGTTGGGCAAGACAGGAAATTATCTCTGCTAACTAGGTAATCACAGGACAGATGGGCTACTTCTAAAGTTGGGCAAGAGGAGGTGGTACAGGCTATACATATGTTCCAAGAACATTTTGGGGGAAACTGGGGGACTTTACATGCCATGACTCCACTCATGGTTGGTTGAGTCATGAAATTTGAGCAAAACAGAATGGAGATACCCATGTCAGCATTCTGCAATCTTGTGGTTGCGCAAGTAATCTCCATAGCTCATAAACAAGTAATGATTATATTAAAACTTGGAGCCTATTATAGGGCCTTCCTATTAGAATATATATGCCTTTGTAACTTATATAAAATATAGATTAAGAATAATTAAATGGCTTATTAAATATGTATTACCAGATGAGTATAATAAAATAATTTCTAATAATCATTATACTTTATGAAATCATAATGAACTGACTAATACTGATTAGAGTTTGAGTAGGGGTCCTCAAGGAATCACCTTTCTCAGACACCATGTTTTCTCTTGTTTCTTTCAAAATGATTATTATTTCAAGCCTTTCTTCAGTACTTACAGCTTTCCGTTTGATAGGATTGACTGGCTTTTTTGAACAAGTCTGTCAAGTCAATGAGCATCCGTTAAATGCTTTCTATATACCAGACACAGAGTTAAGGACTGGGAATACAAAGAAAGACTAAAGATAGTTCCTGACCTCAGGGAGCTCAAAATCTAATAGAACAGGGCAATTAGACATCTTTGAGATACTGAATGAGTGTTTTATTTTGTTTTAACATAGAAAAATTTATTGATGTGAAAGAATAGTAAAACACAATCTTGTGGGAAAACGTGGTAAATTGAGGTAGCTGGTAGATGTTTGGAGTCTGTGAGTGTGTGCATTTTGTGTATCTTTGTGTTCTTTTGCATCCAGTTTTCTGCATTGACCTAGAGTTGGTTAAATTAAGTGTTACCAAGAAAAGGATTGATAAGGTGATAATAACAATATTCAGTATAAAACATCTTCCAAAAGTCTGTTAACACATTCTCCCACTGGTATTACAGAATCAAGGAGAAAGTGGGCTTATGCTTAGAATGCACATGTGGCAAAGAAGTAACTCATTATTACTCCTGGAAGATCTTTTGCTGGAATCTTCAAGAGTTTCCTCTGGAGCAGTGGTTCTCAACCTTCCTAATGCTGCGACCCTTTAATACTCGTATGTGGATGTATCTGCACGTGGGTGGACCCGCCTAGAGATGGATAGAGGAACGGTGTCTCGGTTCCTAAGACCATCGGAAATACGTGTTTTCCAATGTTTTTAGGTGACCCCTGTGAACTCTGTGAAAGGGTCATTCGATCCCAAAGGGGTCGCAACCCACAGGTTGAGAACCACTGCTCTGGAGTATGTTGGAGACAATTTGTACTGGCCAATTATTAAATTTTCAATGTGAGTATTTACATCTTAGAAATTGGCAAATGCTACAAATCAGAGCTTGTATTCTTTTGTTGATGACAGACTTAAGAAAGTGATCAGGAGAATGTTAATATTGCAAAATGAATTTTAAAATATGTTGTGCATACATTTTTTCAAGAGAGAGTCCATTGCTAAACATTTACTGGCACTCTCTTGCCCTTAGATCTAACATAACTTTTCTTTTTGGCTCCTTATAGAAACTCGTATCTTCCTTTCCTCTGACTGATGCCATTTATTGCAATCTCTAAGATACTGTTAGGATACCTAAGAAAAGTTCAAATAATATGGTCCTCTAAAGTTCACTATGTCCTTCTTCAGTTAAGGGAGGAAGGAAAGAAGAACAGAGTGAGTCTGGTGTACTCTCATTCATAGCCCAGGTAATTCTTTCTTAGAGGCTTGCCTGGCTGCTTACCTCTCTGATTTGCTAGATACTGGATACAAACTGTTAGATACTTGATTCAAAACTAGGTTCCTGATGTTATATAAGCCCTACAACCAATCCAAACAGATTTTCAGTTGCTCCTAAAGAGTTATTCATATTTTTTTATACTAGTTTACACCTCTGATTGATCAGATCAAGATATATTTTCACTTTATAAAGGTATAAGAACTAAATGGGATGGAAGTGATTGCCTTAATCAGTACCCATCCTTACACAAAAACTTAAATATGTATATATTAGCTCCCTGAATATAAGCTCCTTGAAGGATGGGGCTGTTTTGTTTTTGTCCAAGTTCCCAGTGCCTAGCATAGAACTTGGAACATAGGAGTTTTTTAAATAAATGCTTGTTGATTGATGTCAGAGTGACTTTGTGAGCCTCTATCATAGTTGGCCACCTGGATATTTATTTGGTGACCAGGATCACTATGCTAAATTGTCCAAAGAGCAATCCTATACTGACTATGAGAAGGTTAGGAGATCCTACCATTAATTAATATGGCAAGGCAAAAAGAAAAAAAATAGAACCGTTGGGCCTCTCTTCTTTCCTTCGTGTTTTCTGTCCTTGAATACAAGGGTCACCATCTTAACTCACCTGCTCGTTTTGAGCACTAGGTGAAACAATTTATATTTCAGTATATCAGTAAAAAGATAGTTTCTGATAGGCAGTAGTCTGGAGGATGCATTTATATATACCTTTTAGAGAGCTTTCAGAACTACCATATGGGTGTATATCTGTCTCTGATGTTCTTTGGGATAATTTACATGCTTTCCTGTGATGTATTTTGATACCTTTCTTAAAATTGCTCCAAGCCAAAAACAGGACCTGTCAGGCTGACACTGTGGTATATGTGTCTTAAGACAGTTGAATTAATGTTGAGAATAGAATAGGAACCCTAAAGTCTTAGTCTATTGGTGTTTAGAGACAATGTGCTTATGTTTTCTTATTGGTATTACTGATTATTTAAGGCCATAGGATGCATTTCTTCCTAATTATAACTAGTCTAAAATTTTTATTTATTTATATTTTGAATTTATTTTTATAATTGGTTTTTCTTCTCTGACTGATTTTCTTTTCTTTTTTTTTTTGAGGGGGAAGTTAGGACAATTGGGGTTAAGTGACTTGTCCAAGGTCATAAGACTAGTAAGTGTTAAGTGTCTGAGGCCGTATTTGAACTTAGGTCCTCCTGACTCCAGGGCTGGTGCTCTATTCACTGTGCCACCTAGCGGCTCACTCTGACTGATTTTCATGTGTGATTCATCCTATGTCCAAATGCATGCTTTTTAATTTGAGCAAGGTCTTTCCTGCTTTATTCATTGAATGTAGCATGGCATGGTGGAAAGAATGTTAGATGTGGAATCAGAGAACTGAAATTTGAATTCCAGTTTTGTCTCTTACAAACCCTGGGTGATCTTCAACATACCACACACCTTTCCAAGCCTTAGTAAAATGAGGAAATTGGACTTAATGACCTCAAAGGTCCTTTCCAATTTATGATCTGATCTTATTGACTCCCTACAAAATTCTTCAAAAGAACATTAGAAATATTCTACTGTCCCCAAGCCCCCAACTGCATATGAACCCCTCTTACTGTTGTTGTTCAGATGTGTCCAACTTCCCATGACCTCATGGACCAACTGTCCATGGATTTGGATTTTTTTGTTTGTTTGTTTTTGGTAAAGATACTAGAGTGCTTTTCCATTTCCTTCTCCATTTTTATGCAGGCACTGAATCTGTGCTCTCTTACCTTCTCTCCTCCATTCATCTCAGAATTTCTAGTTGAAAGACACTTCAGTTGCCTTCTAAATCAATTTTTACATGAGTAATAATCCCCTTTACAACATACCTGAAAAAAATAGTATCCTTGCTTTTTCTTGAAGACCTCAGGTGAGAAGAAGTACATTCCACCTTTAAATAGTTCTGACTGGTCAGCAGGTTTGTTTTTCTGACAACAAGCCTAAATTTGTTTCTTTGCAAGTTCTACGTATTGCTCCTGTTACTTTAATCCCTCAATCTCTGTCCTCTCCTATTCTCTACTCTTTTCGACTCAGAAAAGATGACTTTCTTCCTTGTCAAAGTACTCTATCCATGGCCTTGATCTCTCTTTCTCCATCAATCAGCCCCCTCCTCTTTGCATCTCTACTCATTCTCTTTCCACTGATTTCCTCCCCTCCGCCAACAAACATGTTCAGGTCTCCACATACCTGATATTTTCTCACTTGACTGTGCTATACTGTTCTTTTCTAACTACAGTGTCTCTCCCTCCTTCCTTTCGCTTTCAGACTTCAATTCAATTCAATAAATATTTATTGAGCACCTACTATGTGCCAGGCAGTGTCCTAAGTGCTGGGGATACAAAAAGACATTAAAGATACTCCCTCTCCTCATGGAGCTTACAATCTATTGGACAAGACAATGTGCAAACAAATATATACAAAATAAGCTATTTACAGGACACATGAAATAATTAACAGCAGGAAGAAACTGGAATTAAAGGGGTTGGGGAAGGCTTCCTGTAGGGGGTGGATTTCTGTTGGAACTAAAAGGAAGGCAAGGAGGTCAGTGGTCCTGGTGGAGGAGGGAAGGCATTCCATGCATGAGAGACAGCCAGAGATATATAGCTATATACATAAATATGTGCTTCTATTTCCTCACTACCTACTTATTCTTCAACTCCATGAAATCTCCAAGTTTGCTTATAACTTCTCAATTACCAAATCTAATAGCAATTTCTCAGTTCTTAGCCTCTCTTCTCCTTTGGATTCCATGACAATCCAGTTTCCTCCTATCTATGTGGCCACTTCCTCTCTTTCTAATTGCTGGTTATTCTTCCTCTTCCCATCTCCTGTGTTAGTATGATGGAGAAAGCAATGACCTTGAGCCAATGAAGAAGAAATGGAATAGGCATGGACTTTGGTCGTGGGAGAGAATACTGATGTTTCCAACTGGATGTGGCTCTAATTAGTCAATGAAACAATTACTGGTGTATTGTATGTCCTTATGATTTTGTAGATATAGAAATTAAGCTTAGGGAAGTGGCATCATCATAAATTCCTAGAAGAGATTCATAGAGTTAGACATGGAACTAGAGGTATGCTAGAACCAATTCATAAAGGTTTACTACTGCTAATGGTTAATTTTCATCGTGCACATTTACTACGAATGAGGGTTTGACTTATTGTTGTGTTGATTGTCTAAACTTAAGAACTTAATAAAGAGAATGTTAATAATACATATTAATTTAAAAAGGATATTATGCTCACTTTTTCCCCTTAGATTTCTTTAGATTTCAGGAAGAAGAAATCTCAAAGACCTTGAACATAAGCAAATGAATCAACAAGAAAAACAATACTATGGTCTCCAGATCTAGTGAACAAGTTCAAACATCTATGAATAAGTGTTGAAAAATGATCCAATGTTTGATGAGACAGAGAGGGCCTGGTGAAATTTGAGAATACTAAGCCATTCTTGAACACTCCAACAACAGAAATGTAAGAGGAGTGAATAAATGCAGATAGCAACAGCAGCTTAGGGATAACAAAAAGACCAGTAAGAAACTTCTCTCTAAATATACACAAGGAGGTAGGGGTGAAAATGAAAATCTGGTAGAAGTAGGAGTGAAGAGGTGAACAGGGGCCATTATGGACAGAACTTGGTAATACCCTGCCTACAGGTGAACGCTTCTTTTGTGAGACTACATTATAACATGGCAAGATGCATGAAAGAGGGTAAAAAAGCAGGGGAATAGAGAGGAGTTATTGATGCACAGGGTCAAATTAAGGACTAGCAATGATGGGAAGGTACATTATAAAGACTTTAGAGTCATCTGCACGGAGTTGATATTAGGTTCATGGGAGGTGACAAGATCACCAAGACAGAATATGGAAAAAGAAGACAGAAGGGCCTAGATCAGAGCCCTGGGGGTATATCTGTACATAGTAGGAGTGTCAAGGATGATGATCCAGCAAAAGTGTCCAAGAAGGAGCTGACAGGTGAAAGAAGATTCAGGAGAGAGCAATGTTACAACAACCCAGGGAGGAGAGAATATTCAGGAAGGAGGTATTAATAATGACGAGCTCTGCAGAGAGGTCAAGAAGAATGAAGATTGAGAAAAGGTCATTGAATTTACCAATTACAATATCACTGGTAACTTTGGGGAGAGCGGTTTCAGGTGTGTGGTGGGGTTGGAAGCCAGATTACAAGGGATGGGAGGTAAGGAAATACAGGCAATGAGTGGAGACACCTTTTTCTAGGAATTTTTCTATGAAAGAGAGAGATGGAGGATGATGTCTTGAGACAATGGAAGGGTCAAATAAAGCTTTCTTAAAGATGTGGTAGATATGGATGTTTACAGGCAGCAGGTAAACAGCCAGTGGATAAAAATAGATTGAATGTTGAAAGAAAAAGGGAAAATTATGAATGGAGATGGGGAGATGGAATCAAGGTACAAGTAGAGGAGTTAGCCTTGCTGAAGAGAAAGACTATTTCCTTCTCAGAGATTGGAGCAAAGGAGACAAGGAAGAATTTGTTGAGAGGGTACAAATTGTAGAATGGAAAAGAAGAGAGAGCTCATGTCAGAAAGCCTCTATATTTGGCAAAGTGTGAAGTCAGGTCCTCTCCTAAGAGGTAAAAGGGTAGTACTGATGACTTTAGGAGGGAAAAAAAGATTTGAAATAAATGCTATGGAGAGTGGACTAGACTCAATTTGGGAAGGGTAAAAGGATCAGCATTCCGCAATTAGGGCCCACCTGATATTATTTTTTTTTGAATGACTTGTTTATTTACTTTTAATTTACAAGATTCAGTTCCACAATCACTTGAGTTTCAGATTTTCTCCCCTCCC
>CM053589.1:44272719-44292887 GCA_028646515.1 Pseudochirops corinnae | reverse complement strand
TAAAGGTCTATAATCAAATGTTAAATATCTATCTATCTATCTATCTATCTATCTATCTATCTATATATATATATATATATATATACACAATAATTATTATTGTTATTATTAACTACATCCAACTGGAACTTAAGATACACAGGTACTGGGGTAGGGAGATCCATCCTGCCCTACTGGAAAGTCAGAGGGGCGATGGGGGAGGACATAGGAGAGAATAGATTGGGGGAGAGGTTATACAATGGGATGGCTGTTTTGGGGTGGTGGGTAGGGGAAAGATGGGGAGAAAATTTGTAACTCAAAATCTCGTGGAAATGAATGATGTAAACTAAAATAAATAAAAGTTTAAAAAAAAATGAAATATAGACAACCAAAAAAAAAAAAAGAAATGTCTAGAAAATCTCTTCAAAACTTCAGTTCTCTAGCTGGGAAGTTGATATTGTAGTGGTATTATAAGGTAACCTTATACTGAATGAATTCCAAACAAAACAAAACAAAAGAAAAAAAAATAACCAGCAGTGAAACCCTTTAGATTATGTGACTTTTAATGTTATTCATATCTTTGGAGACAATCAAATGGAAAGGACAGAAACAGAAATCTCTATGGTGTGGGATGGTTTACATGCTGATTAGAAAGGTATTGATAGCATTAGAGTCTATCTATCTCCAATTTTCAGACTTTCGCGATCCCATGGAAGAGAATTAGAATAGCTTGAAATTATGATTGGCTTTTTTTGAAGTAGCATTACCTAGAATTTAAATAGTGCTTTAAGCATTTGAAAATGCTTTACAAATGTTATTTGATCCTCATAACAACCTTGGAAAGTAGTTGTTATTTTCCCCATTTTATAGATGGGGCAATTGAGGCAGGCAGAGGTTAAGTGACTTTCCTAGGGTCACATAGCTGCTACATGTCTGAGGAAGGATTTCAACTCAAGTCTTCCTGCCTGTGTACCCAGAACTCTATCCATTGTGTCACCTAGCTGGCCTCGTAGTAGAATAGGACCAGAAAGACAAAAAATGATAGTAAAAACTAAAGAGTCTTTACTAAGGTCTTCTTTTCTAGGATTGGAGCTATATTTCTGCGTCTTCCCTGGGGTTCTTGATGAACATTTCTAGTCAAATCAATTGTTTCTGAATTTCTGGGTATCTAAATCTGTTCCTTCACTGACTCTAATAGTAAGTATTTAATTATTATTTATTAAATTGAACAAAAAGGGGAATCAGTGATAACGTTAGGAACTTTTTTATAAGAAATATCAATCATGAAATAAGCCTTGGACCCAATATTATGTTAGATAAGAAGTAAGATTCATGATTCTTCAAGATTCTCAAGATAATTAAAATCTAGGGAGAAAAACAAGACACATACACATAAAACAGTTAACAGTGGACAGTATATGTTACAGAAGAGCTTCTGATCTAAATCACTAGAGGAAGTTTTTATACTGGGAATGTCATACACTTATGAAATTACAGTTCTTAATAAAAGAGAAAAGACACTTTTCTAGAAACATCAATTTTTGTTCACTGATCAACTAACTGACCACAAAGCAACAGGTAATAGGAGCAAAAGCACTGAAAATACTTGAGAGTCCTTCTTTGGACCATCTCAACGGATTTAAGAGTCTGGATTTTTGTTAGCCTGGGGAAAGCTATCTATTCCTGAATAGCAACTGAAGTCTCTGTATTAGAAAATGCTGCAACTCAAACTACCCATTTCAGTCTCATTTCCATGAGAAACCTCCCCATAAAGGTCACTTGTTAAGCATTGTTGAAGATTACAGTTCTTTCAGCTTCAGAGGAAAGAGCTCATTCTTTCTCATTAGCTGGTGCCAGTATTAGATAGTAATTCTCACAATTTCCTGATTAAAAAAAAAACTTCCGCTCTAGTCTATTGTAGGAGTATGAAATTTGAAATATTTATTTTTGTAAGGTTAGAAAAAATCAATCTAAATGTGATATTCAGCCTTCCTTCGTCAAAATGTTCTTATACCTAAGTATTTTCTCAAATTATTTTAAATTCTGATTCCGTTTTTGTTTTTACAGAGGGGTGTGTGTGTGTGTGTGTGTGTGTGTGTGTGTGTGTGTGTGTGTGTGTGTGTGTGTGTGTGTGTATGATGACTGGCAAAGAAAAACAGGCCAAAGACAATTTCTTAAAAGTAACAGGCCTAGGGAGCAGCTGCTGCCTATGAAAAGAATATCCCTTTGTCTTTGTGCCTGTGCCCACTGTTTTCTAGTTTAGAACTAGCATGGTAATAACATAACAAAGAAAGAATATGAGATGCCATGAGAAGTTGGAAGCCCAGGCATAGTGCCCAGGTAGATGAATATCATGAGAAAATTTTTCATCATTTCCTAACCAAAACAATGAGCAAGTACTAGCCTTATAGTACATGAAAGCTTATCTTTAATTTGGTTACAGACCAATGTTATATAGGTATAGCCAATAGCTGACCAACTTTCTTTGACCCTATCACATGAAGGAAGGGAAAGCATTAGGGTTTTTTTGTTTGTTTTTTGCTTTTTTGCAGGGGTGAAGGCAGGGCAATTGGGGTAAAGTGACTTGCCCAAGGTCACACGGGCTAGTAAGTGTTAATGTTTCTGAGGCCGGACTTGAACTCAGGTCCTCCTGACTCTACTTCACTGCACTACCTAGCCACCCTGAAAGCATTAGCATTAATTAATTCATGTATATATATGGTTAAAGTAGATCAATCAGCGTGACAATATACAGTGATTAGCACTAGTGGTTGGTATATTTTGGAAGTGGGTTAAACTTTCCTTTTTCTGCCTTTATATCTCATTTTTTGTGTAACTCATACATTTCCTGTATTCTTTCTTACTTTCTGGTACAAACTATATTCTGCCTCACAATAAAGTTATTTTTTAGCTTAACAACCTTCCCTCACCCCTAACTCCAGCTTCCCATCCAGTCTTGCTCTTCCCCAAGCGTCCTATGGTCCCAAATGACTTATTTTTCTAGCTCCCTATGAAAATTCTCATTTCCTTTTTGATATGATACTCAATAAAGCAGTAGTAGAAAAGTAATCTGAACAAGTTGAAAATATACTGAGCATTTTAGTATGATTTTCTCAAAGCGTTTTGAATTTGGAAAAAAAAAAGCTTTTCAATGTAAATTAATCTATAATTGATAGGATGGAGTAGCTCAGTGGTATAGTGGATAGAGTGCTAGGCCTGGAGTTAGGAAGATTCCTCTTTTCGAATTCAAATCTAGATTCAGACATTTACTAGCTATGTGAACCTGGACAAGTCACTTTACTCTGTTTGCCTCAATTTCCTTATCTGTAAAATGAGCTAGAAAAAGACAGGGAAAACTATTCCAATATCTTTGTCAAGAAAACTCCAAATGAGGTCATGAAGAGTTGAACATTATTGAAAATGACTGAACAACTGAAATAATTGGAAGAATTTCCAACTGCATTGAGGGGAGGAAAAAATTTCAACCAGTATGGCCACTTTTAAAATGTTATACTTTAAATGACACCATATAGGTAAATAGCTACCTTTGAGTAAAAAGGGTCCTATAATGTGCTCTATCTCTCTCCCAAAATTAAGTTTTCACTTCTTGCTTATGTATTTGGCATCACCATTCATTGCTATGAGTTTGAAGGATTTAGGGCAGTGGTTCTCAACCTGTGGGTTATGTTCAATTTATAACAATAAAAATACATCCTGCATATCAGATATTTACATTACAATTCATAACAGTAGCAAATTTACAGTTATGAAGTAGCAACGAAATTGATTTTATGGTTGGGGTCACCACAACATGAGGAACTGTATTAAAGTGTCTCAGCACTAGGAAGGTTGAGAACCACTGATTTAGGGCCTTGGAAAAAGGTGAGACTCATTAGAAAGGGAGGATAATTGTACTGATTGTTAATGGGTTGCCATGAATCTTCTTTATGTTTTCTGCATTTTCTATGGGGTAAAGATTCTAGGGAAGCTAGGTGGCACAGTGGAGAGGGTGCTGAGCCTGGAATTCCTGAGTTCAAATCTGGCCCCATATACTTACTAGCTATGTAACTTTGGGCAGGTCACTTAACTCTGCCTGCCTCAGTTTCCTCATCTGTAAAATGAGCAGGAGAAGGAAATGGCAAACCACTCTAGTATCTCTGCCAAGAAACCCTTTAAAAAGAGTCAGAGAAGACTAAAAAATAACTGAAAAACAAAGATTCCTATACTCAATATATGCGCTATTACTTTGAATGATTGCATTAGATCCAGTGTCTGTTTTGTTTACATCTTTAGAAACTTAGACATAAGTTATATTCATATCTCTAATACTGTAAAACAAGATCAAAAGCTTAGGGTCAAAGCAAGACTCTCCATTACAGTAAAAGGAGGGAGAGGAGAAGGGAAAGGAAGAAGTAAAAAGAGGTAGGGAAGGTGGAGAGAGACAGATTCAGAGAGACAGACAGAGAGAGATCAAAGGACAGGGTGAGGACAACCTAGAACAGGTAGAGGTAGATAGGGTGAGAGCATGGCAGTGAAAAGGGCCAGATTATCACTAAGATGGGGATCAAGGTTATAGAAGGGAATACAGAATAGGTGACTATTAGGAATCATTCTCCGGTCTCTGCTCCTAGGCTATGTAAAAATCCTGGAAAAGCTGGTATCCAAGCTCTCAACTCGATCTTTTTTTTTTAAACCAAAACAATTTATTTATTTCTTTTTAGTTTACAACATTCAGTTCCACAAGCTTTTGAATTTTAAATATTCTCCCTCTCCCTTCCCTCCCCGCCCCCCAAGATGGCATGCAATCTGGTATAGGCTCTACATATACATTCACATTAAACATATTTTCACATTAGTCATGTTGCAAAGAAAAATTATAACCAATGGAATGAACCATGAGAAAGAAGAAACAAAATGAAACAAAAAATAGGGAGAGCAAATTGTATGCTTTGATCTGCATTCAGACTCCATAATTCTTTTGTTGAATGTGCGTGGTATTTTCCATCATGAGCCTTTTGGAGTTGTTTTAGAACCTTGCATTGCTGAGAAGAGCCAAGTCTACCAAAGTTAATCATCACACAATGTGGTTGTAGCTTTGTACAATGGTCTCCTGGTTCTGCTTCCCTCACCTAGCATCAGTTTATATATATCTTTCCAAGTTTTTCTGAAGTCCACCTGCTCATCATTTCTTATAGCACAATCGGATTCCGTTACATTCATGTATCACAACTTGTTTAGCCATTCCGCAACTGATGGGCATCCCCTCAATTTCTAGTTCTTTGCCACCACAAAAAGAGCTTCTATAAATATTTTTGTACATGTGAGTCCTTTTCCCATTTGTATGATCTTTTGGGGATACAGTCCTAGAAGTGGTATTTCTGGGTCAAAGGGTATGTATATTTTTATAGCCCATTGGGCATAGTTCCTAATTGCTCTCCAGAATGGTTGGATCAGTTCACAACTCCACCAACAATGCACTGGTATTCCAATTTTCCCACATCTTCTCCAGCATTTATAATATTCCTGTTTTGTCATGTTAGCCAATCTGCCAGGTGTGAGGTGCTACCTCAGAATTGTTTTGATTTGCATTTCTTTAATCAATAGAGATTTAGAGTATTTCTTCATATGACTATAGATAGCTTTAATTTCTTCCTCTGAAAACTGCCTGTTCATATCCTTTGACCATTTATCAATTGAGGAATGACTTGTATTCTTATAAATTTGACTCAGTTCTCTATATATTTTTGAAATGAGGCCTTTATCAGAGACACCGATGATAAAAATTCTTTCCCATTTTTCTGCTTCCCTCCTAATCTTGGTTGCATTGGCTTTGTGTGTACAAAAACTTTTCAATATAATATAATCAAAATTATCCATTTTGCATTTTATAATGTTCTCTATCTCTTGTTTGGTCATAAATTCTTCCATTCTCCATAAAACTGACAGATAAATTATTCCTTGCTCTCCCAGTTTGCTTATAGTATCAGCCTTCATATCTAAGTCATGTATCCGTTTTGACTTTATTTTGGTATATGGCATAAGATACTGGTTTATGCCCAGTTTCTGCCTTGCTATTTTCCATCAACTCAGTCTTAATCAATATGTTTTTTCACATCAATAAACTTGCTTTAAGATGGTAGGAGTCCTGTTAAGGATGCTCACAACAGGCCTTTATGTTACTCTACAGTTTTCTCTGGGGTAGCAGTGGGATAGAACTGGGCCTGGAAGCCTCTTCTTCCTGAGTTCAAATCTGGCCTCAGGCACTTACTAGATGTGTGACCCTGGGCAAGTCACGTAATCCTGTTTGACTCAGTTTTCTCATCTATGAAATGAGTTAGAGAAGGAAATGGCCAAACCACTCCAGTATCTTTGCCAAAAAACCCCCCCAAAACCCAAATGGGGTCATGAAGAGTTGGACATGACTGAAAAACAAATCAACAACAACAGTGATCCCAAGAGTAAAATAAAAGGGTCAGGATGTCTCCATGATTTGAGTTGGGAAGGGCATGATTAGAATCTCTTAGGCCTCTGTAGAGACCCTATTAGGCATGGAGTACAAAGGAATGAGATGCTACAGTGTCCTGTCTTGTGCCACAGAGACTCTAGGTGTGAAAAAAGCTTTTAGAACTTTTGCACTGTCTGGTCATGTATCTGATATGATGGAAGGCCAATCCCTGGTGATACCTTAGTAGTGTGTGAGAAATCTCTCACTTCTTAAATGTTAGATGTTCAGAAGCCAGATAGGTTTACCAGGGACCCAGATTAGTGCAGTAATGCTTAACCTTTTTTTTTTTTCCCCAGGAGAAATTATTTTCAATTTTCCTTGAAACCTGGGGATGACTGGTTTTGGGAGAATGGTAGAGGGTCTCAACAAAGAGCAAAATCCCTGATTAATTGTGGGGAAAGGTGATACTACAGGCTGTGCTTTGGTACAGTGGAAATGTCAATAAATCATAAAGATGGGGGAATGGTAGTAGCAACTGCTTGGAGATAATCCAGTGAGACTTTGAGAACTCTAAGAAGATGTTGACCTGCTACCGTGAGGTTCCTAGAATATATGTGTTTTGAAACTCTTCAGGAATAGAGGGAAGGGAACAAATATCTATTAAGCACCTATTACGTTCCAGGCACAACGCTGAGCGCTTTACCAATATTATCTCATTTGATCTTCACAGTAACTTTGTGAGATAAGTATTATTATTATTATCTTCATTTTACAGTTGAGGAAACTGAGGCAGGCAGAGGTTAAGTGCCTTGCCCAGGATCACACAACAGCAAGCAAGTGTCTGAGGCTAGCTTTGAACTCTGGTCTTCCTGATTCCAGACCCAATACTCTGCCTGCTGTGGTACCTAGCTGTCTCTGTAAAGAGCACAGGACCAAGAAACAAATTATTTTTTTTTTAAGTTACATACTTAGAGATTTTTATAATCCCTAAAACCTGAAACTAAGTTTTTAGCTAACTTTTCAAAACTTTTTCATAGAATCATAGATTTAGATCTGGCCATCAAATTCAACCCTCTCACTTTTTTGTAGGAGGAAATCAAGGCACAAAGGGATTCAATGATTTATCCAGTCAGAGGTAGTAAATGACTAAGGCAGGAATCTGAACTGAGATCTTCCTGCCTCCCAATCTGGCACTCTATCAAATACCATGCTGGCTCACTATTCTGCCAGACAATAAGGGTTTATGCATTTGATAGCAATAAGAAAATGAAAGAGATGATACTAAATGCTATAGGTCATAAAATCGTTACTTTCCAAGAACATTATTTATTTTATGCTGACAGCCTGGGTTTTTTTTTTGTTTGTTTGTCTTTTTTAGCTCCCTGACTAGTGTTAATATGTCTGATTTAAATTGTAAATTCAATCAATTAACAAAAAATTTATTAGGCACTTAACTTATTGTCAATTACTATACTAAATTCTAGGAATAAAAAGTAAAAGTGAAAACAGTTTCTCCCTCAAGGAACTTATATTCTAATGGAGGAGAAAACGGTACATATTAGGAATAGGCAAGGTAAGAACAAAATGGGTACAAGATAAACTTGGAGAGGAAGACAATAGGAGCTGGGCGGGCTGGAAAAGGTTTTCTGTAGAAGGTGGCACTTGAAATGAATCTTAAAGCAATCCAGGGATTCTAAGAGGCAGAGATGAGGAAAAAGAACATTCCAGGCATGGGCAGGGGGGCGGGAAGGAAGAGTGAGGACAACCAGTATAAAAGAAATAGAATTAGTGAGTCCCAAAGACCAGTAAGCATGGTAAACATAGCTAGTAAGTAGACCAGTATGGCCAGACCAGAGTATCAAACATGCTGCTGGCCCAAATCAGACTAAAATGTGATTGGGAAATATTTAATGAAAAAAATAAAATTACAATAGAGTGCAGATAATATTCATACACGGTTTTCTAAGCCAATATGTGGTCCAAAGTGATCCTTACATACAGATTAATGGTCCCCATTTCTATTTGAGTTTGACACCATTCCTGAAGGGTATATAGAGTAGCACAATGTGTAAACAGACTAGAACAATAGGAAGGGGCTAGGTTGTGAAGAGCATTAAACACCAGACAAGTTTATAGTGGATCTTGAAGGTAATAGGGAGCCACTGAGTTTGTTGAATAAGGAGGTGACATGGTCATACCTATACTTTAGGAAGATAATTTTGATAGCTTAGTAGAGGATGTATTGAAGTAGGGAGAGGTGAGGTAGGGAGACCAATTAGGAGGATATTGCAATAGTCCAGCCAGGAAGTGATGAGGGAGTAAAGTAGGGAGGGAGCTTTGTGAGTAGAGAGAAAGGGACTTATTCAAGAGGTGATGCGGTGGTAGAAGCAATGAGATTTGGCAACGGATTGGATATGTGAGATGAATGAGAGTGAGGAGTCACAGATGATACTGAAGTTTTAAACCTGGATGACTCGAAGGATAGTAGCATTCTGGACAGAAATAGAGGGTGGGGTCAAGAGAGAAAGCATTTTTTCCCAACTCATCCAGCACATCTCCTCTACTTCAACCTAGAAGACATGCCAGACTAAATTCTGACAGTGAGTTGTTTTTCCAACCCAAGACAACTTAGTAAGATAATCTGTGGGCACTGGGTCAGGAGCTGGCCTAGAGTGGATGCAGGGACATGGAACGTCCCAGCACCCAAGAATGGAAATGGAGCTAAGAGAGAGAGTACCATAGTAGGAAATCTGAAGGCAAGAAGAGATCCCAGGGGACTCCTGAATGAGCAAGGGGGCCGGAATGAGTGCCATGCCATTGCCCAGTTCTGGGTCTCAGAGCCAGGAAGAAGTGGTCACCTGCAGGGTCTAGTTGAATATCGCTGACCAAGGCACGAGTTCCAGAAATTTAGCAATATGACTTTGAGTCTAGGAGCAGAACAGTGACTCAGTTCTGACCTTTAGCCCAGTACATAAGCCTACAGTGGAATAATTATGGCAGGAGACAAAAGGGAACCCACATTTCAGTTGCTGTGAACCTATAGAACCTCCCAGTACGCTTACAGTGACTAAGTCCAGTAGCAATTGACTGAAACTCACCTATACACAAGCCCAGAATGGCAATAAACAGACCTCTCACTGGGTCATACCACATCAGAAGCATTGAAAACTTGTAGTGTTCCTCCCCTCCCCCCCCCCCCAACTGATCTGTGAAAGTTGCAGGACATTTCAACACTTCATCTTATATTAGAGCAATTGTCAGTTTGTTCATTCATTAAGATTTGTGATCGTTAAATCCTTATCTTGTTTTCCATGTGTTAGTGATATTAAGAGTATTGTGTGCAAAAATCACTATCCTCAGGGATAAAATGCTACACATAGATCTAGTTCCAGTTCACATTTTCTGGGTTTGATGCCAAAATAAATTCTTTACATCATAAATAATGAAGTAGTGAGGTCTCTCAAACCTCAGACAGGAAATGTGAAACCAGGCCAAAGAGCGAGCTCAGTGAGAAACACACTGCTCCACCCTGTGATGAACTCCTGGAGAGCCTTGGGATTTCTCAGGGAAAACAATTCTTGTATATGTACTACACAAGAGAAACAAATTCCCTGGAAGCTGGACAGTGTAGAAAGTGGCAAGGAATACCCACAAAGTCCTTAACTACTGGTTGTGATTTCACCTCATTTCACCCGTGTGACCCCCTTCACTGGAAGATAGGGAGGTACAGTGAGAGAGGCCTAGCATTGGCAGAAACTTGCCTTACCTAACTGTGGAGTCAGGTCCCCAGCAACTTGGAGAGATTTTCCTGAAGATCAAAGACAATAGGTGGCCCCTAGAGTGTGCTGTCCCCATCTTGATTGCATTAGACTGAGACTCTTTTTCTATTCTCTGTAAAGACTAGACCTGATTCAGCCCAAGAGGGAGGGAAAAAAAAGTGTCAAGATAACTCTTTAAGAGCTAAGCATTCTGAAAGTCAAAGAAGTATTGCCTCCCCCAGAGAGAGGTGGGACACAAAAGCAGACAGACACCCGGGAGCATCAGAAGGGACTGGAGGAGAGTACAATTCACTACTGTCTTATGTGGGCTATTAACATTCTAGCCCCACAATCTGGTGACAAAAGGCTGAATTCACAAAGAGAAGACAGCAACAACCAATTCCTGGTATTTTATACTCACAAATTCATGAATTTCAATTTCTTTTTTTTTTTCCCCCATTGTATCTTATTTTTCAATTCACAAGTATTTATTTTCTATCTCTCCTACCCATCCTCCCCCATTGTAACCATTGTAACAAATATTCATAGTCAATTAAAACAAATTCACCCATTATCCATGTCTGAAAATGTATATCTCATTCTGCTTCTTAAATTCATTGCCTCTCTCTTAGGAGGCTGTTAGCATAGATTAGTACTCTGGAATCATGGTTAGTTATAGAATTGATCAGAAATCATGAGTCTATTTCTAAACAGTATTTTATTTTTTCCAATTACATGTAAAGACAAATTTTAACATTCGTTTTTTTAAAAATTTGAGTTCTAAGCTTTCTCCCTGCCTCTCTTTTCCTCTCCCTCCCAAGACAGTAAACAATTTGATGTAGGTCATATGTGGGCAGTCATATAAAACATATTTCCATATTAGTCAATCATAAGTCTTTCAAAGTCATTTGTCTTTATAATGTTATTATATAAATTCTACTCCTGGTTCTGCTTACTCATGAAGTGTGATTTCAGATCTGAAGGGCTTTACTTGGGAAGCAAAATAAAAAGAAAGGTTTGGGTTATTCTTAGACCCAGCAATCAGCACTTCCTATATGGTTCTCAACCTGTGGGTTGTGACTCCTTGGGGGTCAAACGACCCTTTCACAGGGGTCACAGAGGTCACCTAAGACCATCAGAAAACACATATTTCCAATGGTCTTAGGAACCAAGACACTGCTCCTCTATCCGTCTCCAGGAGGGTCCACCCACATGCATATACGCCCACATATGAGAGTATTAAAGGGTTGCAGCATTAGGAAGGTTGAGAACCTATAGCATAAGATGCAATATAGAAACAGTATCCAT
Source organism: Pseudochirops corinnae (assembly GCA_028646515.1). Classification (NCBI taxonomy): domain Eukaryota; kingdom Metazoa; phylum Chordata; class Mammalia; order Diprotodontia; family Pseudocheiridae; genus Pseudochirops; species Pseudochirops corinnae. Next base: position 44,281,397 of record CM053589.1, on the reverse strand, counting down.
CTTAATAAAGAGGGATCTCTTAAAACTTCTGGTTGCTAATGAGTTTAAATAGCAGTTCCACAAGGGTTGCTTTGGAGGGAGAATCTCTGGGCTCCAAGACATATGAAGATGGGACTTCTGTTTTCAAAACTACAGAGAATTTAATCCTTCTGCACATATGTAAAAGAAAGACCTTGGTTTGGCCTAAATGAGTTTAGGATGGGATCATCATGGTTTAGTTGTATGGTTTGGTTTCCAATGACTTGCTCCTGAGGTTGTTACTTGGAATAGACTTTTAACTAGTTGATTTAATTTTCAATGATTGTCATAATGAGGAGTTTGTTGGAGCCAGCTTTTAATGGTTTGGGAGAGATTGTTAATTTTCTGAGTGAGCATTTACAACTTGAAAATTGGTAAATGCTTCAAATTAGGGCTTGATTTATTATTTTGTTGATTGTCTAGACTTAAGAAAGTGATGGAAAGAATGATAATATATATTAAATTTTAAAATGTGTTGTGTGCTTTAGCAGAACTGGTTATAAAACATTTACCAGCACACCCCTGGTCATAATTATAACATATTAAGTCAGAGGTTTCCAAACTTATTTGGCCTATTGCCCTCTTTTAAAAAAATTACTCAGTGCACCATGGAAATCTTTAACCCTTTTACAATTTTTTTGAAATTTGTGTCATTTCAAAAAAGTAGAAGATTTTTTAAAAAAATGATGCATCTTAAAATTTAATAATTTATTGTAAATTTCTGGAGTTTTTCTGCATTGAAATTTTGATGATGCAATATTGTGTTGTGTAACCATATATCATATTGGAAACAAGTCATTACACACACATCTTCCAGCCAATGCATGTTGGACTTCTTAACAATGTATAACAAGCTAGCCTGCCAACATTTACTTGTTAAGACCTACCAGTGGACTTGACCACTGATCAGTTATAACTTACACTTTGTGTGTTTTTGGAAAATCATGTAGTCACTACAACTTTACCTCTGTCATACAACAGATGAAACATATATAAATGGTTTTTCAAAATTTTCTTATCTTTTCTTCTTTCCTTATGCTTCCACCACCCATTTTTTAAATTCAACTCCCCCTAGTTGCAGCTGAAGCTACTCTCTTCCCGTCCCATCATTCCAGTGCCCCCCAGGGATGGTATTGCCCACTTTGGAAACCTATGTAACAAGTGCACCAATTTATGCTCCTTGAAAGTAAATTAGAAAGAAGGCTGTGAGTTAAAGTGAAACTACTACCTTACTTAAAGTCAGATAATTTGACTTAGTATCTTTGTAAACTTAAAAAGACATAACTTGCTTGGGCTCCACTTTCCTATCTGTAAAATGAGGAGCTTTGACTAGAAAAACTCTGAAATCCCCTTCAGATGCAAGCCCTCCATCCTCAAGAAGGAGAGGACATTTGCATTGGTCTTGTTTATTTGCTTGGTTATTTTAAATATTATAAATGAATAATACAGATGGACTCTTCTGACATTAGGCTGGAATAACTGTCTTTTCTTCCCCCTCTGGTTTGGAGGCAATCAGGGTTAAGTGTTATCCAGGGTCATCCAGTTAGTGTCTGAGGTTAGATTTAAACTCAAGGCCTTCCTGACTCCAAGAACAGTGCTCTATTCACTGTACCACCTAGCAGCCCCAGGATAACACAATCTTAAGAGAGGCACTTTCAAGTAGAACTTTGGCACATTCTCAAAACCTGAAAATGAATTTTATAGGAAGTCTCTGGCTTTTCCAAGATGACAAATCACAATAGGAAAAATAGCACCATTCAGTTGGTACATTTGACCTGGAACAGAAATGAGACCAAGGTTACAAGTCAGGAGGTTAGGAAGGGTCCTTATTTAGACAAGCATAAAATCAGTGAGCTTGAAGGGATTTTAGAGATCTTTTAGTTTAACTTCTTTATTTTACAGACTTGTCTCAGATACATGGAATGCCTGCCCAAAGTAAAAAAAAAAATGAGTTAGTGCCAGAGTTGGGATTAGAATCCCAGGTTTTCAGATTCTCATTGTCTCCATAATACAAATGAAATGCATTGCTAGCTAATACAAAGGGTCCCAAAAGTCAGTAATTTAAAACTTTATTAGCTCTCTGTTTAGAGCACTGATAATATCCATTTAAAGGTATTGGGTCTCAGCCTAGGATATAGACCAAATTCAGTGCAGACATTCAGGTTTTTTATTTTTAACTGAGATAACCAGATAAGACTTCCTATGGTTGCGCTGGCCAACATAACAGATGTAAAAAGCATTGCAAGCAAGTGAGTTACCAAGAAATGTTGAATGACATAAAATTTTAGCAGTAATGAGCATAAGCACATCTGCCAATACATACTACATAATCTAAAGAGCAACTATAGACTTCAACATGAGAAACCTTATGGTTATATTTTCTTTCTTATACCCTAATTAAACTGTGGTAATCTAGCCAGATTTAAAGAAGAGATGAATAACAGCCCAATCTTGTTATTTTGAATGAGTTTCAAGAGCGACTACATTTCTGGATAGAATAATCAGCTCTATCAGCCAGACCTTCCATTTCTGTCCCCCTTTTGCCTTTACTTTGGACCCCTGACACCAATTATGTAAATTCACTCACACAGTGCCTGGTCGTTTATGTATTGTAATTTAAATGGAGGTGTCACATGTAGACAAAGGGAAATGCATTGTCCTTTTTAGAATTTAGAGTTGGAACTGATTCACCGGTTTTGTTCATGTCCAATTACTAGGCAGCTGGAGAAACAGCTGGACCGGTTTCTGAGCCTCAACAAAAAACCTCAAGAACGAGTTTCAATGGTGGTTTTCATCTGAATTCCATATTATTGTTTAATAAATACAAAACATACTTTGCTAGTAATTGGCTGCTTTCCTGTTTATATTAGTAAGTACATTATGAAGAAGGAGCCAGCTTACTGGAAATTGCTTCGTTTCCCTGATAATTGTCAGGGTCTGGGCCTTGTCAGAGTATAGAACTACAAGCTACAGTTTGAAATAATGTTTCCAAACTTCACCACTACCCATCCACTCAGAAATGAAAAACCATATATTTTTTTTCAAGCTTTGGATGATGGAAATTATGCTACCCAATTTAGCATCTCTTTAAACCAGAAGTTCTTGGTCCGTGGATAAATTTCAGGGGATCTATGAATTTGCATGAGGAAAAAATGATGTCTTTATTTTCATTAATTCCTAATTGGAATTTTTCACTTCCTTCAGTTGTGAATATAGGTAGCAAGTTCAAAAAAGAGGCCCTTGTTTTAACTAATCCATCGACCTTCTATTACTAAATGAGTTAGCTAATGACTCAAAAGTAGAAAACTTGGATTACATGTTTATAGGCAGGCAACACTATTGGGGGGAGGTTAGTACTCCTAGCTATGGACTCACAGTAGGGGAACTCCATCCATGGTTGAGGACCAGTTGCTAGAGACATTAAATGATTTGACTGGTCATATGGCAATAAATTACAGAGGTAAGATTTGAACTAAGGTCTTCTTAAGCTAGTTCTAGTAGTCTTTTCACTATTCCACACTGCTTATCGCTCCTAGACATGCTAAGATACATTACTTATATGTGCTACCTGCTCTTAGAGTATAGGGATTCTGCTGCCCTACTGGTTCATGAAAGTCTAATTCTCATTCTGTTCAATTCATCTATATGCTGGTTAGAGTATGGGGTATTATAAATTCAAATTAAACCATTGCAGGGTTAATTTGGGGAGAAAGAGAAGAAAAAAGTTACCATAGGGGAACTCTTGAATACTCTTCCTTAAGAAGGATTAAAATAGGAGTTTCACCTTTCTTGAAATTTGTGCATCACAGAGGTGGAACAAAAATGAACGTTCTTTAAATTAGAAAACAGTGGTCTCTAAAAATTGCATCATTGCTTTTCTGTGTATCTATTTGGGATGTACCATAGACACTGGGTATATAGATCACCAATTTGGGGACAGAGATTCTTCCTTTGAAACTAGATAATTCAGTATGATCACAGACCATAGGTTTTTAGATGGAAAAGGCCTTAGAGGCTACACAGTCCAATGTTACCATTTTACAATTAAGGAAGCTGTTTTCCAGAGTAGAAATGGATCGGCCAAGGTAACACTACCTTTAGGAGAGAACGTTGAAGGAGTCTTGGAAAAGAATTTTCTTCCTTTGTGTTCAAGAAAATTCTTTCCTGGTATGCAGGGAGAAACTGTATTCATTTTTTAATTTGTAAATTTTATTAACGTTTTTGGTTTTTATAACATCTTCATTTGTGAGTGTATCTATACTCATTGAATTATCCCTTATTATGAAGAACAAAAAATAAAAAAGAAAAAAGAGCACTTCAACAAAACTAACACATCTGACAATACATGATATTCTGTACCTATAAGGAAAGTAGCATGATTTGTACTATTAGTATCTCCATTTTATGGAAACAGGTTAAATGAGTTGCTGAGGGTCACAGACCCCATAAACATCTGAGGCTCAATTTGAACTCAGGTCTTCCTGACTCTATCCACTGCACCACCTAGCTTCACCAGGTTGTGAGAAGCAACTAGGGAAATACGTGGAAAGTACTTTGTAAGCCTTAAAGCAACTTATAAATGTCAGCTTATGATGAGGATGGGGATGATGATGATTCTCTGAGTGATGGAGTGTGATTAAATGCCCAAGCTGTTCTTCCTTGTTCTATCAGCCACCTTCAGCATCACTAATCATAAGATGTATCTATTTCATTTTCTATTTTTGATAGTGATGAATAGAATAGCTTTTCAAACACTCTTGTCTCTACCTCTGAGACAGAGAGAGAGAGAGAGAGAGAGAGAGAAAGAGAGAGAGAGAGAGAGAAAGAGAGAGAGAGAGAGAAAGAGAGAAAGAGAGAGAGAGAGAGAGAGAGAGAGAGGAGAGAGACACACACACACACACACACAGGGTGGTGTCAGAACTGATTCTGTTTTACGGATTATTTCCCTTGGTCTAAATTATTCAAACAGATAAACGTGATGCCTAGTTGAGTCCATCTAAAGTAGAGAATAAAGGGAGAAGATTGCTCCATACTTAGGGAATGTTGATAATGGCAATGATTAGAGGAAAGTGAAGGAGGCAAAAGAGAGAGAAGAAATAAATGGGACTGTAATACTAAGATAGTCAGTTTACCAGTTGCCTCTGCTGTACTAACAAAATGCAGTCAATTTTCAATCATTCAGAGGATGATTATCTAGTTTGTGGATCACTCAGGCCTTTTGCTTCACTGCATTATTCTACCACCTGTTTCTTGACTATCCATATTATTGTGTATTAGCAGCTTCTCCAGAGAATGGGAGCTGGGAACAAAAAGTGACGAAATTCAAACTACTTATTTTTACAGTATATTTACAGCTATGGCCGAAAAGATGTCTGGTTAGGCAGAAGGCTAAGACTGTTGTTGGATAATATGACTTTTTTTTCTGCTTTTTGGAGGGGAGAAGGCAGGGCAATTGGGGTTAACTGGCTTGCCCAAGGTCACACAGATAGTAAGTGCGTCAACTGTCTGAGGCCACATTTGAACTCAGGTCCTCCTGACTCCAGGGCCAGTGCTCTATTCACTGTGCCACCTAGCTGCCCCTAATATGGCATTTTTGGTTTAAGCTAGCCAAGTGGTGCCCATTAGTAAGAAGACTGAGTTTCTACCTTTATTCCTTTCTTTCCTCAGATCTATGAAAGAATCTTAGTTTAGCAAGCGTTTCAAACCTATTTATTTTTAGAGTTATAACTGAATTATGGACTTAGTGTAGTATAGTAGAGAGCTGGCTTACAGTCATGAAAACCTGGCTTCAAGTTTCACCTTTAACACAGAGTAAGTGTGTAATCATGGGAAATCACTTAACCTCTAGTTCTTAGGCAAATCCCAAAGTACAAGTGAGCGGCCCATTTACATCATCGGAAGGCATTTATTTCCATACTATGAGTTCCCTATCCTAATGAAATCCCGGGTCAGATTCACCTCTGCCTCACAAAAAGAAAACAAAACAACTCTTTAATAGTAGGATGAAAAGTTGATAAATTTCCAGTTTCTCATGCTTCTGAAGCAACCTGATAAAAATAGGTAGCAAAGACTTTGGGATAATATTTGGTTCAATAAACATTTATTAAGCTATTGACTGGGGAAATTATAAAGTTTAGGTGTGGCTCCTACCTTCATGGGTCTGTTTGGGATTGAGGTGTAACACATAAATGAGGAGTTATAATACATTATCATACAAGGTAAATGACTTGGAAAGGAGCAAAACAAAATGCTCTAAGAGGTCTGTAAGAAAGTCCTTACCGACTGGTGGGGGCTGGTAAGGAAGGAGGTCTTCAGGTGAGTAAAATAGAGAGTCTAGGATGAAGCTGAGTTCAGAATCTTGTAGATAAGGATGACAAAAGATAAGGATTTGGCTATGAATTCAAGTATATAAAATTACAAGAAAAATAGCTGGGATCGCAAACTCTGTGTGTGTGTGTGTGTGTGTGTGTGTGTATGTGTGTGCGTGTGTGTGAATGTGTGTGTATGAGGGGAAATGAAGATATGGAGAGGGAGAATACCAGTTACCCAGGCCTGAGGGTCAGATGCCTATTATAAATGTTAGGGATGCCTCACTGAACATTCTGTATTGCAATCAGAATCCACTTTCCTTTGGCGAAAGGCAGACATTTACTTCTCCGTATTTCTGGGTAAAAAGTTAACCACCTATTTCAAGGGAAAATGCTGCTTAGATATGTTTGACCTTTGTATGGGGCAGTCCCTTTCCTGTTTTAGCAATTAGCTTAATGAAACAGGGAAGAATGAGGAGAAAACAAAATCAATCATTACTTTCTTTTAACCAACACAAAATGACAAATGCATAGGGTTGCATATAAAACCAGTTAAAATCACTCTTTTGTGTTGTGTTGCTTGACAGTTTGGGGAGATTTTTCTTTTTGTTTTTGTTTGTGGGTTTGCTTAGATTTGTCCATTTTGTTAAAATGAAATTTCTCAATAAAGGAAATAAATCAATCCCTTTTTTAGTAGCTCCCATTATTCTTTCCTCCATAATTTCTCTCAGCCTCCTATGGTAGAGGCATTGGTTTCATCCACAATTATCTAATGGATAATCTTTCCATCCTCAGCCTTCCCCAAGAGCTGTTAGGATGTGAGATAGTATAGCTTGCTTTCTGAAATATGGTTGTATAGATTGTTCCTTCAGTTAGATGAGAATTCTGCTATTTACCTGGCATCCCCTATATTAAATAAGAGTGATGTTAAACTGGTATGGATGCTATATTATTCTCTGTTGATTGCAATACAGTTCTTATCTTTACTATTTAATTAGCCAATCAACACACATTTATTAAGGTCTACTGTAAGTCAGGCAATATATTAGATGCTGGTAATACAGCTACAAAAGTGAAACAATTCTTGCCCTTTAGGAGCTTACATTCTATGAAGGATATCTTAACTTGTTCACAGATGATATATATAATAAATATATAATGACTAGGTAGAGGGGAACATTAGCAACAGGAATTAACAACCATGGTGACTGTCTCAGTGTCTGTCACAACCTTGCTTATTGTTAATATTGCCTCTTTATTGAAAGATAATGCCTAATCAATATGATAGATTTGTTAAAAAACCGTTCCCATTCTGTTTCTCATAGATCTTAGAATTGGAAGGACTTTAGTCCAAACCCCTCATTTTACAGGTTTGAAAAATGAGGCTGAAATACTAAATGTTCAAGGTCACACTGTTGGCAGAGCCAAAATTCAAGACTAGGTCGTCTGATTCAAAATCCAGAGTGACTTTTCATAGTACAACGATTCCTCTAAAGGGAAGTATATATCACAACACAGTTGAAAGAACCAATGGTCTGGGTGTCAAGAGACTCAGTTTCTGATCCCACCTATTCCTCATGGTTGACCTTATGCAAATTTTTTAACCTCTTTACCTCAATTTTTTCATCTGCTAAAATAAGTAGGTTAGACTGGGTGACTGTCACTGTCCCTTCTAGGTAGAAATATATGATCTTATGATCTCAGAGGTCCTTTACAAGTTCAAAATTCCCAAATTCCTATGAACCTCCATGGGTTTTTCCATTATTTTTTGGGCTCCTTGTACCCTATTGCCTTTCTTGAGTTTATTACACAGAAGACATACTACCATAGAATCATAGGAGATGAGATGGGACAGTTAGTTCCTGGACACAATGCCTTTCTCAAGGCATTAGTTTTCTTGGCTACCATATGACATTTTTGACTCATTGAGATTTTATTTTATTTTATTTCATTTTTTCATTGACTCGTTTATTTACTTTTAGTTTACAACATTCAGTTCCACAATCCCTTGGGTTTCAAATTTTCTCCCTTCACTTCCCCCCCCCCCCATGGTGGTATGTAATCATGTATAGGATCTGCAAATACTTTCACATTGTGCAATAGTCTGGTTGTATAGAAGGGTTGTAACCAATGGAGTGAACAATGGGAAAAAAAGAAACAAAACCAAACAGGGAAAAGAACGATAGCATGTAGATTGCTTCAGTCTCCATTTAAACTCTGGTCTTTCTAGATCTTTCTCTGAATGTAGATATCTCCTTCCATCCTGAGACTTGTAGAGTTGTCTTGTAGTTATACGTTGCTGAGAAGAGTCCAGTTTATCAAGGTTGGTTGTCACACATACAATGTGTCTGT
>CM053589.1:44249120-44272219 GCA_028646515.1 Pseudochirops corinnae | reverse complement strand
TATGTAGATATATATGTATATTTATATACATATAGATAGAACAGCCCATATTCAGAAAAATAAATCATTTCAATTCTAATAATACAAATATGGTAAATTAAAGGACTTGAAATGAGATAAGGTTAGGAAAGGTTTTAAAACAGGATACTGACTTGTGTTATACAATTCTCTGTGCTGTTTCTAAGAATGTTTTCTAGTATAATTAATTTTTAAAAGATACCCAGTATGTTACTATTGTTATTACATTATATCATGTCCAGTGGAAATATTTATTCTCTTACCTATGCCATAACAGTGCTTTCAGTTCTTGTAATGTATTTGCCATGATTATTTGTTATTATGTATTGCTTTAGTGTTGTGCACTTGACATAAATCTGTTGTGTAGGCAAAATGTGTCTTGTGAGTGAGTGATATGATAAGTAATTTGCGTGTATGTGTGTCTTGAAAATAGAGTTCTGTACTATGAATCTACTATATACATCCTGGATCCAACGGAATTTTTTTTTGCTACACTCCTTTTGTGTCAGTCTCCTTATAAATACAAGGTTTTATTCTTGTGTTCCTGGAAATATTTTGGAATTATGATGTTATACAGATCTCTGCAAAGGATGTCTTTGTTCTAGAATTCAGTAGGAATAAATTCTAGTACTTTGTAAAAGTACACAACCTTTTCACTCCTTTGTAATCCATACTTAGGTTTGTAAATACTATTTTCTGTATTTACAGCAATGCAGTTTTCTAATAACTCATTCTTAGGCTCAGGTATGATGCTACAAAAAGATTCAGAGACTTGGCTTTGAAATTGGTGATCCTTCTTCTGTTCACCAGTGTGTATTTGCCCAAATCAAGAGTTCTGATGAAATATTTTACTGTTCTAGATTTGTCAAAGACAACAATTTTAAACGAAGACTCATGTAGTAAGAAATTGTTCAGGGATGTCTTCTCTTTCTGATGAGTTAGCTACTTTTGCTAAAAGAATGGGGATTATATTTCCCATATAGGAAACCAAATTATAGTAGAATGCCTTCTGAAATCACTATGTTTGTTTTCCAGGCCAGGGAGGAAATGTGGCACAGCTGTCATTTGTTATAAATGATAATACATTACAGAAGTAGGTGAAGGAACAAGCAGGGATTTGCTGTAGGAGAACAGGCATTATATTTTCTTATCAATTTTGTCAAGTACTTGCAATAGCTCATCAATGTTGAAAGGGTAAAACTGAAATAACTTGTATATGTATTTGTGTGTACATATATATGTTATTTTATTATTATGTATAATAATATAATATAATATATTATATTAATATATATTTCTATATTATTAGATATAATTGTAATGGTCAAAGGAATTTTTTTTATTAGGAAGGCTTTATTTTTGATATTCTTACTTTTTAGTGGTTTTTCCAGAAATTATCGTACTGTTAAAATGGGATTAAATGGTCAGTTCTAGTATAACCTATAAAACTGAGTAAGCGCTGCATGTTAATATTAAGTAGGATTTTATTAGCTGTCTTAAATGGGAAAGCTCAGATTTTTATTTGGTATAGGTAACTAAAACTAATTTACATGATTGATGTACATACATTTTCTCTTATGCTCTAATCGATTTTTCTCCCTCATGTTTGTCAGTAGTGACCAACCTTCTTCCTGCTTCAATCTATCAATCACTCTTCCAACCATTATTTTTGGTGTGATATTGCCTTATGGACATATTTGGCCTCAATCAATTCCATATCTGTCAAAGGTATGATAAAATAAGATTCTGGGACCAGCTTTTCTTTGAAATTGGTGAGCCTTTTGTTCAGCAGAGGTGGCAAGTTAATCAATTTTCAACTGCCCTATAGTCACTAATTAATTAATTTCACAAGCATTTATTCAACATCTACTATGTTCTAGAGACATAGTAGAATGCAAAGAGAAAATGGAATACAAAGAGAAAAACAAATAATCTTTACCTGCAGGGGAAAACTACATGTATACAGACAAGTAAATACAAAATATTTAATTTTAGTGGGGGGAGTGTAATCATAACTAGGAGGAATTAGGATAGGCCTTTGAAAAAAATGTAGCACTTGAGCTAGGCCTTGAAGCTTGAAGGAAGCTGGACATTTCTGAAGAGCAGGAGGTAAGGAGGGAATGCATTTTAGGAGTGAGTGACAGTCCATGCAAAGATTCAGAGTTATGATGTCATGTAATAGGCCGGTTTTGTTGGGACGTAAGAGTGAGGTTAGTGAAGCTAGGTAATAGGCAATTAGACTAGACTGCCTTTTGGATGCCAAACAGGAATTTGTATTTTATCCTAGAGACAGGAGGGAACTGTTGGAGCTTCTTGAATAAAGGAATGTGACACAATCGGACCTCTTGCTTTACAGGGATGATCCAGCAAAAGAGACTCAGGGGTAGTTAGACAGAGAGGAGGAGAACCAAGAGAGAAGAATCATGAAAATGTAGAGATGGGTATCCAAAAAAATGGAGTGATGAGCTTTTATGAAGAAAAAAGAGAATTTGGTTTTCATTTGGTTGTTCAGTCATTTCAGTCATGTCTGACTCTTTGTGACCCCACATGGGGTTTTTTTGGTAAAGATATTGGAGTCATTTGCCATTTCCTTCTTCAGCTCATTTTACAGATGAGGAAACTGAGGCAAAGAGGGTTAAGTGACTTGCCCAGGGTCACATAGCTAGTAAGTGTCTTGGACTGGATTTGAAGTCATAAAGATCAATCTTTCTGATTCTAAGCCCAGTACTCTATCCATTATACTTGGTAAAAGTCATTAACCATTAGTTGCATGATTAAAGTGTTAAGAATCTATCATTTAAGTTTTCTTATATTCTGTTCCCTTTCTGCATACCTATCTCACTGGCAAGCGCATTCATTCCCATGACTTTAAGGAAAGACTTCGGCATTGATGACTTCTGAATTTGTGTCCAGCCCCAACCTCTCTCTGTGGCTTCAGATCCCCTGCCTACTTCCACCATTCTGGCTTACCTGGAAGACTCATATCAGATCCTACCTTCTGTAGGTATCCCCCTGTAGCTACCTTTTCCAGCAACCCTCCCCAGCCCCAATCGAGCTGTTAATGCTTCCCCTTTCTGAGATTATCTTTCATTTACTATGTAACATATTTTCTATGTACCTAGTTATCGCCTCCATTAGACTGTGAACTTTTTGAAGACAGAGATTATGCTTGCCTTTCTTTGTATCCTTAGTGCTTAGCACAGTGCTTGGCATTTAATAAGTGTTTAATGAATACTTGATTATTTGACTGATGTCCTACTGGTATCTCAAAGTCAACATGCCCCCAAATGAGCTTACTATCTTTCCTTGGAACTTTCGCCTTCTTCCAACTTTATATTTGCGAATGGCACTGTCGTTTACCCTGACCTGTGAAACAACTGTTTGACTTTTTTGATTCTTTCTTCTTCCTCATCTCTAACATCCAATCATTTAAAGTACTGTGAAGTTCATTTCTGTGATATCTTTTTCATCTATCGCCTTGTATTTGTTCTCACTGCCACTATCGCAATAAAGGCATCTGTTCCCTTATTACCAGCAACCCGGACTATTGAAATAGCTTCCTAATTGGCTTTATCTATTTCTCCTCTGCTTTTTCTCTCTTCTAATCTATACTTACAATGCTGTCAGTCTAATCTTCTTTATGCATAGATCTGGTTATGCTGTTCCTTAGGAATTGTTGAAAGGGTTTGAGTTGTGACCTACCGAGTTTAAAAGTTCATACTCCTTATTCCAATATTCTGAGTCCTCCACAATCTGGTACCCCCTTACCTTTCCTGCTTTATCTACTATTGCTTGTCTTTCATGTACCCAGGAGCTAAGAATTTTAAAATTATGTTTTATTGTATTTTAAAAATGTAAAATCGTTTTTAGCCCTCTGGTCATACAAAAATAGGAGGCTGCTGGAATTGGTTATCAGGTCATACTTGCTGATGTTCCCTACACTATACCCTAGCCTAAGTGGACCACTGACTTTCCTTTGTACAGATGCAATGCTTTTCCATCTCACTTCCATAGCTTGCTATGTCTTCTGTAATGACCTCTCACTTTGTTTCCAGCCTGCTGAATGCATATCCATCCTTTCAAAATTGGTGTGGTGGTGACCTTGAATTCCTGAAGGTTGTTTCAGTGGAGCACAAACTTCAACAGCTTTACCATGCAGGAAGGACTTCTAGATGACAATGTTTGAAGGCTTAAACAATCTTAGATATATATGGAGTCTCATCACTGATACCTTGACTACTGAGTGATAAAATTTTTTGACATGAAATGGAGAAAACAAAAATGATCCCTTTCTAATTCCTCAGTGATAGAGGTGGTAAGGAAGCAAAGGTGATAAGAATCACATAATTCTTAGTATTCTCAATATGTGGCAGTTGTCTCGTGACTAGTGAGTTGATACTTTACTAGAAGAACTGAACTACAACCACTCTGATATCCTTGGTATAAATGAAACCGGAAGACAAACTGAAGGATGGCTCACATTTTTCTTTGGAAAGAAAAAATAAAGGAGTTGGGGGAAATTGGTTTCATCATGGGCCCAAAGGCACCCAAGAAACATCATCTGTAACACACTTGATCATCTTGCTTTATAGAAATTGTCTATAGAACTGTCTACACTCTAGAACTAGAGTGTAGAATATAGACAGACAGCCATGAACATAATTACAGATTATGAGCCAACATCTTTTGCGGTAGAGAATTTCTATGAATAACTTTAAGAGATCTTAAAAAGCAGCCAACACATACTTTGATTCTTGGTGACTGATGCAAAGGTGGGTCCAAAGGAGAATGGCAACATTTTTACTGAGATTAAGAAATGAGAAGCTAGAGGCTTGTTTTGTATAGGCTACTTTGAAGCTTCTTTATATAATGAATTTTTCTCTAAAGAGGAAGATGAAAGGCGCTTGCATGACAAACACCAACCAATATTGTAAAACAAAGTTGATATAATTTCAATAGTTAGCAAGTGACTGATGCAGGAGATAATAAAGTAGGCCCAGAGTTTGAGGAGGAGAAGCAGGCTGCATTGCGTTTGGAAATGATGGAGCACTTTAATTGATTCTAAATTGTTCATGGTCACAAAAGCCCATCTTATTAATATTTATATTCTGGTGAGGTTATGTAACTGCAAGTCACACAATACCACAGTTGTAGAAGGATAAAAATTTCAGTTGGTTCAGAGAGTAATGAAAAGATTCTTGGTGAATCTAAGTAGGGCCGATTACTAACAGTAAATGTCCCAGTGAAGTGAAACAAAAGATATCATCAAGGACTTGTATTATTGGGAAAGCAGATGGTTCCAGCATGTAATCAGGGATGATAGAGAGCCCAAATTCTGCACTGGTATCCATAAAATATTGAAAGAATTAGAAGAAAGCCTCTAGCACATCAGGTAGATCCTTTGTGGAGGATTTATGGAAAGACTTGGAAAAGAATCATGAAGTATTAGAAGATGTGGACAGGTTTGATCTGTACACCAATGAGATGGTTGGATCCTTTGGTTAACAGATCCATCAAAGTATCAAAGAAGTTTCCCTCTACAGTTGTATCCTGGCCCCCCTTCCCCACTTTTTTCTTTTTAGTCTTTGTTCAGTCCATTCATCTCTCTGTAGTATTAGAGCCTGAGTCTTAAAATGGATGAACCTGTTTCCTCCAGTGCAGAAAAAGCAGTTAGAAATTTTTAAAATCTAGTCTCACCTCCACCCCAGCATATACATGATAACTAGTGAGGGGGATAAACAACCCATTGCCTCTGGATGCTGGAGGAGGTACCTATGTCAGTTTTTCAAAAGGAAGGGGAAAGGAGGCTTTATTGGTCTTCTCTCTCCAACTTCTTAGAAATTGACATCACTGATTTATCTAGACGCTGAAGACACCAGTGCTCTCGACTTTATTGGTGAAAAGGTCAGTCTGCCCCCTCTGTATAAAGACAACAGTTTCAGCATTTCTCATGAAAGTGGTCATTTGCCTTTGTTTTTGTCCCTAGAGGAGATAGGTAATGGTTGTGTTAGGTTTCTAAAACTCTGCCTTTGGCTACAGTTTCATCTTGTTTCCTTTCCATTTCATTTTCTTAAAGCTGGATATGTTAAATGGGGCTGAAATTAATGTGTTTATTTAGAGAGCAGTCATAACTAGAGATCAGTAATGGTTTACTCTGCCAGGAGACTTGTTTGTATGTCTCCACTGGGTCTATATCATTTTAATAGTTAACCTTTAGAGAGCAACTGTATGAAAACATACTGCATTTTATGCATCTTTTTTTTTAAGAGCAAAGGCTAATTTTCAGAAAGTCACTAATTATTCTAAATTAAAGCAGAGGAAAGGTGGCATGGTGCAATGGAAAGCATTCTGAATTCGAAGAGAGTTTGAGTTCAAATTGCATTACTGCCATGTATTTCTTTTGTGTGTTGGGCAAATCATTTCACTCCTCTTGGTCTCAGATTAGTCATCTATAAAACAAGAGGTTTGAACTGGATATTCTTTGAGTTCCCTTCCAGCCATAGATCTATGCTCCTAAATAAAGATGTAAGATGTTGTAGAGCTATCTATCGACTTACGCCAATGCTAATTTTTACTTAAATACCAAAAATTGTCTTTATGTAGGTACATAAAATATTTTTTTAAAATGTAATGTTTAAAATCCACATGAATTTATGAGGGAGTGGGATAAGTTTTTAATTATGTCATAGCAGGTTGATATATCATTTTTAGGTATCTCTCAGGAAGAGGTAGAAAAAAAGGCATGGAATTAAAGACATCAGACTTTCTGAGCTATTTGAATTACTCTATGGAAATTTAAAGATAGCATGTACTTTAATCATTCATATCTAGGAGGAAATCATTATTTTCAGCACTTGAAAAAACGTGATTTCTAGAAATACTTTGGGGGAGCATTCATTGGGCTCATTGTACGTCTATCAATATATTATTAAATAAAAGTGTTGTTAATTACAACTTTGCAAAAACATAATTTTAATTTTTAAACTATAACTAAAGACTTATAGAGGGAAGCTCTCATCAGTCCTGAAAGATTCATAATCATTTCATTTGGGTTGTCATGATTTGATCGATGATTTTGTCTGGAAATAGAAAGATGTCTCTAAAATCATTCCAGACTTAATTATAGTGGTACATATAATATAGCTTTCATATTTTTCATGATTTATAAGTTGGCTATTTAAATCAATATCATTCTTATTCTTGCTACGAAATTCTTAGTGAACCTTTGGACATTATTATAATAAAAAGAATGAACTGACCTATCTTTCTAAAGAAAAGGATGTTCTTTTGCCTAGTGACCGAGGGTAATTTTGAGTGGGTGAGTGTGAATGATCTTGCTTTGATTGTGCATGCCATGATATGGTATGCTATTTTCATAGAGCACTGTCAATAAGTTACTACTACTAAAGAATTCTCTACCTGCCTTTGGCAGCTACACTTTGACTTATAGAAAGACAAGTTCCTGAAAATATTTTTAGAAAACAAGTAAAATTTTAAATGTACTAGAGGAACTCCCCCACTGAATTTGTTTAAAGTTAGGTTACACTTGCAGCAAAAAACAAACAAAAAAATCCATCTTCCATGGTGATAAATAACTCATTCAAGAATGACAGAACAATGTGATCTGGGTAAAATAGCTTGTCTTCATTGGGGGGGGGAGACGGGGCAAGTGAGGAATTAAGTCATTACCAGAAGTTAATTTGAAGTGATGTAAAATTATATTTTATTTTGGATTTAAAATAAAAATTTTAAGATAATGTTTAGCATTTATATAGCATTTTACAAAATATTTCCCTTATAAGAATTCAATAAGGTGAACAGCACAACTATCGTGAACTTTTTTATGGATGAAGTTGAGGCACAAAGAGATTGAATGTCTTGTCTCTACAGTACCCATAAGTGGTCGTACATATTATATACTTTGTGAAATTCAGAGAACTCATGAGTGAAATGTTGAGAAAGCAGGAGGAAAACTTTACTGGTGTATTTGGGATAAAGGGGTCAAAGCCAAATGAGCTGAGGTTGTGAACTATCTAATCTCCCTTGGCTTTGCACTTTCTTATGATAAACTTCAATTTGTAATTGTGAAAGCAGCCATAGTGACGAATACTAGACTTGTATTTCAGTCACAATCACTCCAGCATTTGTCATTATCCTTTTTAAATCAGTCTTATGAATCTGATGGGTGTGGAGTGGAACCTCAGAATTGTTTTAATTTGCATTTTTCATATGGCTTTTGATAACTTGGAATTCTCTCTCTGAAAACTGTACCTATCCTTGTCAATTTATCAGTTTGGGGATGGCTCTCATTCTTATAAATTTGCATTAGTTCCCTAGATATCTTAGAAATGAGACCTTTAGGAGAGAAACTTGCTGCAGAGATTTTTCTCATTTACCTATTTCTTTTCTAGTTTTAGCTGCATTAGTTTTGTTTTTGCAAAATCTTTTAAATTTTGTGTAATAAAAATTGTCCATTTTACCTTCTTTGATCCTTTCTATTCCTTGTTTGGTCAGGAACTCTTCCCTTTTCTACAGATCTGAAAAGTGGTTTCTTCATTGCTCCTCTAATTTGTTTATGATGTCATCCTTTATAAATATATGCAAAATTGCTTAAACTTCATCACTAGTATCTATTACCACCTTAAAACTCACCAAAGACCTACTCTAATGTCTCATCTTGGCATGGAAATGGCCCTAGGCTTTCCAAAGCTGTTGCAGTGAAGAAGTTCTAGAAGATCCTATTAAGTTAGAGAAAGGCTTTGAGACTAGACCTGATGTTTGTCATCTGAGGACTCATCTAGTTCAGAGAAACTCATTACCAGGTCTGGCCATAGGGCGATGAATTTTTCAGTTAGAGGATAGAGCAGTTGAGATCTCTATCAGTGGGGGAATTAATGCACACTGATGCATCATATTGATGCGATCACAGTTCCTTTAAATATTGAAGCAAAAGTATTGAAATATATATTTCAGTAATATTCTAATTGTATGTTATATAATTATATAGTAATAACTACATATAAGGAAGGAATCATAAAGCAATCAGTCAATTTTAGTTGAAGGGTGGCAACCACTGCCACCCTGTTTTTCCACATGCACTCAGGCTTTCCTATTAGCACTCCTGCAAATGAAATAATACATGCAAAACCTTTTGCAAACCTCAAAATGCTTTGTTAATGTGAGTGGAAGTGGTTTTATTTTTTACTGTCATCCCTTTGTAATCTAAATGTTTCAGGAGACATTTAAAAAATAATTTCTTCTTACAAAAAGGTTGGTGTCCACTGCCCTAAAGCAATCGTGCATTAAAAGTAAGCTTTATTTGGTACTTGAAGTCTAGGGGAGTGGAAGAGAATCTGGGTGCAAGATGATATCCACTTAAAGGAGGTTAGAGGCCAGAGAGTACATCTTGAAGGAATTTAGTAAAAGGTGATTAGATTAATATAGAAAGCTTGGAATGGATTAAGAAAGAGAGGGAACTGAAATGAGGATACTGTAATTGAGTGAACAAATCTAAGAGTTGTTTAGGAGCTAGTAATAAACAGGTTATTAAGTGCACAGGTTTTATTATACCCACCAGCTTCTATTGATTAAAATTAGAATGAGCTCAACTGGGTCCTGTACAGCCTTAAAAATGCTTACTATCCCTAGCTAATGGTAGTGATGCCACTGAGCACAGGGAGAGAATAAATTGGACAATTTGAAGGCATGAGAGATGGGGAGGATTAATTCAGGAAAAGATGAAATTATATTGATTGTGAAACAATGGGGAGGGAAGAGAAATGTTTAAAGTCAAAAGAGCCTATGGCAGCCAGTGGAGTTGTGATGGTACAACACTTACTTAGTTTTCTGGCCAGAAGAAGAGAAAATGACATGTTAAGAGTAGTACATAGGAGAAAATTCAGTGAGACATAGGGAAACAGAAATGGAAGAGGAACTCTGGAATAGCCTAAGTAAGTTTTCTGAATAAAGAGTGGTTATCCTGAAATATCTTGGGGACGTGGTTATCTCAGGACAAATGGTTTACTATGGACCTTCTCTAAATAAAGTTAGTCAAAACTGCAATTTTAACTCCATAAATTACATCAATAGTCAGAATGGTCAAAGTGTAGTTAAGCTGGCCTTGTGGTCCTGAAGGGCTTTGAAAGTATATTCTCGATTTATATATTCAATTCTTCCTCTAAAATCATCTGTTAATTATTTTTCCCACCAGTCTCATTATGTATCATATTATAATTATATGTATTATAATTTTAAAGAAGTATTTCCATGAAAATGCCCTTTTATACAAAAATATTTATAGCAGCTCTTTTCTGGTGATAAAAAAGTAGGAATGTAGAGTGAATGCCCATCATTTGGGACTGAACAAGTTGTGGTATATTATTATGATGGAATGCTATTGTACTATAAGAAACAATGAGCAGGATCCTCCCAGAAAAACCTGGAAAGACTTGCATAGATTGATGCAAAGTGAAATGTACTGTGTACAAAGTAACAGCAATATTGGAAGATGATCAGCTGTGAATGACTTAGCTATTCTCAGCAATACAACGATCCAAGACAACTCTGAAGGACTTATGATGAAAAACGCTATCCATCCCCCAGAGAAAGAACTGATGGTGTCTGAATACAGACTTGAGTTTTTTTGTCTGTTTTCTTTCACAATATGTTTATTATGGATATGTTTTGCATGACTATGTATAGCCTATATTGAATTGGCTTGCTTTCTCAGTGGGGCTGGAGTGGGGAGGGAAGAAGTGAGAAAATTTGGAACTCAAAATTTTAAAAATGAATGTTAAAAAAATTGTTTTTACACATAACTGGGGAAAATAAAATACTAAATAAATAGGAGAAAAAAAGCATTTCCAGGGAAATATGGGACCTAAGACATCTACCCTAATAGAAGAATTCTTATGTCACCTCATATTTATCTTTCAGTATTTAAAAGATCTATAATCACATTACTGCGATATTTTACTCTGGCTAGGTGGTCCAGTGAATAGAGCTCTGGGCCTGGAATCAGAAAAACTTGAATTAAAATCCAGCCTGACACTTAATAGAGCTGTAATACTCTGGGGCAAGTCAATTAGCCTCTGTTTGCCTCAGTTTCCTCACATTGTAAATGGGGATATTTATAGTACCTATTATTGTGAGCATCAAAGGAGATAATAGTTAAGTGCTTAACATAGTACCTGGCACATGGGTAGGCTCTTACATGCTCATTTCCTTTCCCCTCACTCACAAAAATCATAATTCCTCTGTCACTTAAATAGAAGACAACCTACAATATTTTATTGATGCCTCATCTTTATGTCAGTTATTTCTTACCGACCTCCAGACTGAGTCCTCTCTTATGGCAAAGAAAAACAAGCAAAATTATGTTCTATAGGCACCTTAGTTATGGTATATAGGATATTTCTTTCCCTACTTCACTATCACAAGAGAGGGAGGAAGGTTTGGTTATTTCTTCTCCAGGACCTTCATTGATTTTCTCATTTCTTACAATTCAACTTCCTTTTAGTGTCTTTATAACTTGGTTATGGGGTGGTTGGTTATGAGAGACGGTCTTTAAGGATTCCTGTGTTTGAAAATTTCGTTGCCCTATAGCCAAGCTCAGGTAAGCCTCTGCAGTCATTTTCTTTAGACTTTGCTTAATGCCTTTGAAGCTTTGTAGGACCTGCCGGACCTTTCATTCTACTTATATAACCTTCAAGGGTCATCTCCATACCCAGATGAGACATTGGAGTTAGACTTTTGTGGAGGTCAGATTTGTCAGTCTACATTTAATTATACAAACCTGCAAGAATTTAGTCAAATGACAGATCATCTGCATTATATTTCAAATAAATATAATACTTTAGAGCTGGAAGGAATCTTAGATATGCCTAGCTCCTGCCTCTTCATTTTATAGATGTAAAACTCATGGCCATGTGCATATCACACTGTGTACTACTTCGGACTATGTAACTTGTGGCTATAAAGTAGTCAGAACAATCCAAATTAGTATGTCAGCTGAATTTTCTAAGCCTACAGAAAGGCAAGCTTCTCCCCTTTCTTCCTTCCCCTCCATGCTTAATATGCTCTCTTGCTTCCTTCAAGACTCAATCAACTTAAAATCATGCCTTATGCAAAAGGCCTTTCTCACTCCCTACTTTCTTAGGATTACCCTTCCCCCTCATGCTAATGCTTTCCAGTTTGAGATGACTTCCAATTTACCTTGTAAATATCTTGGGTGCACATAGTTTTTTCGTGTTGTCTCCCTCATTACAATGTGAGCCTCTTAACAGCAAGGGCTGTTTTTGCCTGTCTTTGCATCCCCAATGCTTAGCATAGTGCTTGGTAAATAGTAAACACTTTAAAAAATGCTTATGGACTTGACTATATTAATTATCGCTCAAGGATAGTGATATCAAGCCACCAGTCAAATGTCAGTCACTCATTCATCAAGCATTTATTTAATGTTTACTTGTGTCTCAGGGACTGTGCTAAGGGTTGGGGTTACAAAGAAAGGTAAACACAGTCCCTGCCCTAAACAAGCCCACATTCTAAAGAGGGAGAAAACCTGCAAACCACTATGTACATACAAGATACACATGTATACATGTATGTATGTGTGTATATGTATGTATACATATACATGCACACACACATATGTAGAAATAGATATGAAAGGCACCGACATTAAGGGATACCAAGAAAGGCTTTTTGCAGAAATTGGAACTTAGCTGAGACTTGAAGTCAGGGAAACCAAGAGACATGACATGATCAGACCTACGCTTTAGGAAGATCACTTTCATAGCTGTATGGAGAATAGACCAACCCAAAAGCTATTTCAGTAATTTCTCTGGTATGATTGTTTGAATGAATGGCCAACATAGTCATTCCATGCAGCTCCAAATGGCAGTGCTGAGAGATTTAAAAGAACCCACGTTCTACATTTAGCAAGGGGGTGATATTGACTATCACTCAGAATATATTAAAAACAGGAAATCTATGGATCTGCCTCCACCTCGCACCTAGAATCTCTTATTCCTGTCAATGACTTTCACTTTCATAGCACAATTTATTGGACATTATGAGAAATAAAAGAAAAAAATTTAAGCTCTCTGCTTAGCTGTTTTCTCAAACTCTATGTTTACTCATCTTGTTCTTTCGGTAAATACATCATGGGGCCTGGGGCAGATTTTCAAAACATACAGATCCCCAGATTGGTTGATATAGGGATGTGTGTCTAGGGGCCCCATCTTTGAGTCTTGGAAGTATATCAAAGGGAAGCTGGGAATAATGTACCAGGGATAAGAGCCATCTTGTTTTCTACCAAATCCCAGTGCTATTTCCACTGGGTTCTATATCCTCAGATGCTACACTGATCTCCACCAAGTGGATATTTAGATACTCTGGATTTGGAAAGTGCTGGTCAGGTACTTCACTCATTCGATAGTCCTTGCCCACCAATAGACAGTGTTAGGCTTTGGCAGTCCCATTCCCCAAAGTTGCTTATTGATGTGGTGATTAGCAAATCCAACTCTACCACCAGACGTTGAATGGCCCAGTTCTCCATATGGTAAACAGGAAGTCTCTCTCCAGGGCAAAGGGATAGGAAATAAGGAATTCTAAGGTTCAGACTCATGTGAAGATTTTTGTCACTTTCTGATGTCTCACAATTTTGCTTCTCTAGGAATTTCTGGAACTCTCATCTCTACAGAGATAAAACCCCTGCTACACACATTTTTACAAATACATTTGCACTGAAATTTTATTTATTTTGGGAGATTATATGTACTCCATAATACTTGAATATTTATTCAGTCATACTTCACTATTTTATTAGTTTTTTGACTTAGAACTCACAAGCTTCAAGGACCATATAGAAGTATTTTTCAAAATCAAACCTGAGAGATTCTAGCAATAGAAGTATTACTGACCTTTTGAGCCCCGTCACTTTCATTTTTCCTTAATTACTGAATTTTATTTCCATTTATTATCCAAACTCCAACAAATTCACAATGGAATCTCCTACAATCCTTGAGAATAGTTAAGTAAAACACTCTAAAGAGTGATCAAATGATAAGTCCTATCACTTTCCCTCAAAATAAGCGCTTGTTGATCTTTTGACTTAATGATGACAGATTTCTAATCGTTTATCTGATTAGCAGATTATTTGTGATGTTAATTGAGCTAACCAAAAAAAAAAACCAAAACAAAACCCAACAACCCAAAAGTTGAGCAGTGTGAAAATGGCATTATTGCCCTGCTTTATTTAGTGTGGTTTTTCCCTAAGTGAACACACATGAGATTTGTATTAGTGAGAGAATCTAAATTTCCTTGACTGCCTCAGAGAGGGGGATAGGATAAGTGAAAAACATTATCACTAGCACATGGAATACTGAACTCTCAAGACAGAATCTTTAAAAGGGGTGGTAGAACAACTTAAAGTATACTATTCATAGATGAAAGAATTTGTTAAATTTAAAGTCTTTGGAAGATACTGAACAAATTCAGGTGCTACTTGCTTTCCGTTTAATCGATTTGTTATTTAGCATTTCATAAGTGATGATAGAGTTGGAATGAGATTAAATAATACCTGGAGACCTTGCTTGGATCACTGAGCCTCGCTCTTGAAACATGCAGTTTGGAAAATGAGGGAGGTGACTTTGAAAAGACAGACTTTGTGTCCAAGCAGAGGAATACTGTATTCACATAAAGTTTTTTGTTTTTTTGTTTGTAGTATGGCTCACTAATTAAGAGCCAGGCTGTTACGTTTTCCCTTCCAAGTTCTAAGGATATATTGAGGGGTTTGGGATGGGTTTTCCTCTATTGCCATTGGCTTGTGGACCCATCAGCTTTGTTTCCTCCATTTGTTAGGGACATGTGACAAGTGCCCCAGTTCCATTTAGCCACTTAATATCTTAGCTTTTACAAAGGAATATCTACTTCAGAGATAATAGTGAGAACAAACATACAAACATTCCTTTTCCCTTCCACCTCAATCTTTGAGAAAGTAGCTCCAGAACTTAGCTCAGTTCCTACATAGCATCAGTCCTACTAAGTTCATTTCCAGGTGTAACTGGATACCAGATGAACCTGAGTTTCAGCTGGGCTATGGTCCTGAGGGTTACTCCTAAAATTGCCTCCTTGAGGCTTGGTTGCTATGCTGGCTGCAAACTTGTCCTGTGGAATGCTGGGATGTCAAATGCTGGAACATTTTTTCTAGTCCTCTACATCTATCTATAGATGAAATGATGTAAATAGCAGTAGTGAAAACCACTTTTCCCTTTGACAATGATGCGTGAATTTCCATTCTTGAAAAATGCAATATCACCTCAGTTAACCAGGATGATGAGAAGGAAATATTCTGGATAACTTTATTTTTCTGGATTACTAGAAGATAATATTTTAAGTAACAATATTCTTGTTTTAACTTTTTAATGGAAATATTTCTAAAATAGATTTCCCTGACTTAGTAAAGAGTGTACATTGAGCCAGATTTAATCTTTTTCTTTGTGATTTAGAAGCATTATAAATAATTATTGTGCTGTGAAAATATATATATATATATATATATATATATATACATATGAATATGAATTTCAGGCTGAATGCATACTGTTCTCAGGGCACATGCCAAGCTTTCTTGATTAAATACTATTTATCACTTTGACTCCTTTGTGATTTACCTTTTTCTCATAAAAGTAGAAGACAGAAGGTAAATAAAGCTGCCTGATCTCTAGGCCAGTGTAACATGTCTACCTTTTTGTAAAATGATTAAATCAAAGATAGTTTCTGTCATTCTTAATCATTGTCTTCATTGTCCTTTTGACTGTTTATCAAGTCAAGTCAAAAAGCATTTGTTAAGCTTCTAATATGTGTCAGTCACTGTACTCAGTAGTAGAGATACAAAGAAAGACAAAATACAAAACAAAATAAAATTCCAAAGAATCCCATATTTCAAGGAGCTCAGAGTCTGAAGGAGACTAAAAAGGTACTTAACAGTATCTCAAAGCAATAACAATTACCCCATCCTCCCTTTTCAGTTTCAGGATATTCTTACCTGCACTTGAATTTGCTCGTGGTTCTGAAGAATATTAATTTTAATCATTATACTGTTACATGATGAATTTTTATAACAATTTTGATTTTACTTTTCATTTTTGAAAAAAAAGTTTTATTTATTTATTTCTAGTTTATATCATTCAGTTCCACAAACTTTTGAGTTTTAAATTTTCTTCTTCTCCCTCTACTCCCCCTTTCCCAAGAGGGCATGCAATTTGACATAAGTTTTAGATATACAATCACATTAAACATATTTTCACATTAGTCATGTTGCAAAGAAGAATTATAACCAATGGAATGAACCATGAGAAAGAAGAAACAAAGCAAAACTAAACAGAGAGAGAGCAAATAGTATGCTTCAATCTGCATTCAGACTCCATAATTCTTTCTCTGGATGTGAATAGCATTTTCCATCACGAGCCTTTTGCAGTTGTTTTAGGTCCTTGCATTGCTGAGAAGAGCTAAGTCTGTCAAAATCAGTCATAGCACAATGTGGCCGTTACTATGTACAATGTTCTCTTGGTTCTGCTCACTCAGCATCAGTTCACATAAGTTTTTCCAGGTTTTTCTGAAGTCCACCTGCTCATCATTTCTTATAGCCCAATAGTATTCCATTACATTCATGTATCACAACTTGTTCAGCCATTCCTCAATTGATGGGCATCCCCTCAATTTCCAGTTCTTTGCCACCACAGAAAGAGCCACTATAAATATTTTTGTTCATGTGGGTCCTTTTCCCATTTGTATGATCTCTTTGGGATACAACCCTAGAAGTAGTATTGCTGGGTCAAGGGGTATGCATATTTTTATAGCCCTTTGGGCATAGTTCCAAATTGCTCTCCAGAATGGTTCACAACTCTACCAACAATGCATTAGTGTTCCAATTTTTCTGCATCTTCTCCAGCATTTATAATTTTCCTGGTTTTTGTGTTAGCCAGTCTGACAGGTGTGATATGGTACATGGTGAATTTTTAGGAGTTAAAAACTACAGAATCTATTTTTTTTCTTGTAACTATAGGCTTGAATGGAATTTTTGCAAAAAATTTTTCTTTGAAGATATAACTTTTCAAGACTTCTTCACTGACTTTTGAGTTTGCTGTAGCACTAGGTACTTGAGAGTAGTAGTTAATCAATTTTTAATGTAGATTATCCCTCTTTAAGTGGCAAATGATGTGCCATTGATTTCTAGGATTTAAAGAAGTAAGGAACCTTTAGAAATCATCTCCTAGACAACTTAGAAATGAGGAATTGAGCCTCAGAAAGATGAAGTGACTTGTCTAAATTCATACAATTAGAATTTGAACTCTTCATCCCTTGTTCATTGTACCATAGTGTTCTAACTCTTTATTAGTCCCTGGAACTTTCTTCTCAGTTTGCTGTCTACACAACTAGATACTCCGTGGATAGTAGAGAGGAAGAACTGTCTTAGGAAATGTATCCTAGAAGACTGATTATAACCTCTTAGATATTTTTATGGTATATGATTTTAAAATCAAGGTCACCTTTGTAGGTAAATTACTATGAACTCTTCCCAAACTACATGTGTATGCCTAACTAAAATTAAAATGTTACATAAAAGCTTCTGACTTTAATTTATAAGGGATCACAGAGCTAACTTCAGAGTTTCATTTCTGATGTTTTATAATTACCACAGTATTTAGATCCTACTTCATGACCCATTTTACAGGCATATTGCTTATTTTACATTTTATCTAGAATTGCTTTTTTTTTTTTAAAAAACCATTAGTTGTGTACAAATGGACTAAATTAAAATTTTAATAGTATTAGTTTGAATACCAAACCCTAGAAGTTTTATTTTTTTTATTTTCACATTTTAAATATGTTCGTCATAATGCTCAAATGTTCTCCTTTATTAGATCTAAGTCCTAGAGAAATATCTGAAAAATAACCTTGAAGTAATAGAATTTCTATTTCTATTTGATTTCTGTCCTTTGAAAATCCTATAGAGCTTTACAAGGATATATTAGTAAATATGCTTCTAACTCCCCAAGAAATTGATAATTAAGATTATTCCCATTATGACTATAGGAAAATTGAAGCACAGTCCAAGCCTCATATAGCAGTAGACCTGAGGTTAGAATTTATAGTCATCTGTGTTTCATAATTTGGCCTTTCTAAGATAAGGGGACATATCTTAAACAAATCATCATTTTCATAGAATCTTAGTTGAAAGAGACCTGAAAGGCTAAATTGTGACTTGTCTCTATAGCAAACCTGATGAGTAGGTGTCCAATTTTCACTTGAAGACTTATAGTAAAGGGGAATTTACTACCTTACACGACAGCTCACTGCACTTTAGGACAGCCATAATTGTTAGGGAGCCAATTCTATTTTTATATAGCTCAAACTTTTAGGAAGTTTTCCCAAAAAGTTCTTCTCTTATGAACTTTTCTTCTCTTCAGCTCTTCTCCACCATTCCTAGGTCTGCTCTCTGGGGCCAAACAGAACAGATCTTATCTTTCCTTTCATTTGACAGCCTTTCAAATTACCTGAGGAGAACTATTTTTCCAACCCTTGCCCCTTAAGTCTTCTCCAGCTCCTTGGCTCCTTCACCCAGTCCTTGTATGGCATGGTTCCAAGTCCCCTTCCACCACTGCCTTTCTCTGGATGTACTCCAGCTTGTTAATGGCATTCTTAAAACGTGACACTCAATATTCCATTACATTCTTGTACCACAGTTTGTTTAGTTATTCCCTGATCAATGGACATCTACTTTATCCTAGTTCTTTGCTAATACAAAAAGCGTTGCTATAAATATTTTGGTGTATGAAACCTTTCTATTTTTTACTTCCTTGGTATATCTATGTAGCAGGAAGATTTCTGAGTATGAGCATTTCAGTAACTTTTGTTTTGTTTTAGTATAATTCCAATTTTCTTTTCAGAATTGTTAGACCAGTTCTTATCTTCACCAACAGAGCCCTCGTATAACTGTCTTCCTGTTGTCCCCTCATTATTAACTATTTTCATTTTTGGTATCTTTGTCAATTTGCTGAGAGTGAAAAGCTCAGAATTGTTTTGATTTTCAATTCTCTTATTGTTGAAATCTAGAGCAATCTTTCATGTGATTGTTAATAGTTCACAGTTCTTTCGAAAACTTCATGTCCTTTGACCATTTATCCATTGTGTTAACTCTATATTTCAAAGAACAGACCCTTATTCTGATAAGGAATTATTTAACACAATGATATTTTATATCAAATCTACAACTTTCCTTCTTAGTTGCTTTAATTTTGTCCTGCTTTGATTTCTCTGTTGCTATTTTTAAGGACTGTGCTGTTATTTTGTATTTGTTTTTTGTTACCTACTCTTCACTTCATCTCTTATACTTGTCATTTTAAAATCTGAATTTTTCTTTGAGCATCTTGTTGATTCACCTCACTTTCTTTATATAAGTTCCCCTTTTCTTTGTGATCAGAATCAATGATGAGTATGTTTCCAGAATTTTGTTTTTGATATCTTCCTATCCCTCTTGTGCTAACTTTTCTTTTAAAGGTCTCAGACCATGGGATCCTACTGTTGTTTGTTTTTCGTTTTCGAAGAGGACCAGTGATATCACAGGTTGATGTGTTGACTTGTGCATGAATTGGATTTAAGTAAGGCAGAGTTGCACAAAGTCATCAACCTCACTCTTTCTTCCAGAGTTACTGAAATCCAGTGACAAGACAGAAATGAAGATGACTGGGATGCATTGGATGACCTTGGTGTCCTTGATGTCTGACCAAACTCTAAGTATCCTACAAAGCCTGCTTCAGTCACCATCATTGCCACTGGAATAAATTGTTCTTATATGCCCTTTCCTCCAGGGAAAGTCTTCACATGCTTGGGGTAGACACCCCCCTAACTCACTGGCAGGTTGGAGCCTTGCTATCTTTTCTCTGAACTTTTTGCTTTTCCAAAGTCTAGGTTATATATCAAACTTTGTCCAGCCTTCCTCATCTATTAATGAACCTTCAGTTGGCATGGCTATTGCTTCTTAACGTTCATATCATTACCATTTCACCAATCAAGTTACTCCCTCATGTGCTTTCTCTGAGTTCTGAAACGTGAAATTGTCAGCAAGACAAATCAAAATATAGCAATTGTACTATAAAAAATGACGAGCAGGATGATTTTAGACAAACCCAGAAAGACTCATATGAACTGATGCCAGGTGAAATGAGCAAAAGTAGAACATTGTCCAATATTATTAATATTGTAACAGTAATATTATAATGCTGATAAACTGTGAAAGACTTAGCTGCTCAGATTAAGACAGCGATCCAAGATAATTCTAAAGGATTCATGACGAAAAATGCTATCCACCTCCAGAGAGAGAACTGATAAAGTCTGAGTACAGATTGAAGCAGACTTTTATTTATTATTTTATTTATTTTTCTTGTTTTGGTATTGTGTGTGTTTTTCTTTTGCGACATGGTTAATATGGAAATGTGTTTTGCATGACTTCATGTGTATAATTGACATACTTTGCCTTCTCAGTGAGTGGGTGGGGGCAAGGAATTTGGAGCTTAAATTTAAAAAATGAATATTAAAAGATTTTAACGTAATTAAAATATTTAGTGAAATAATTAAAAATATATTTTAAAAAAGAATACCCCAGCTGTTTTGATTGGGAAGAGATTTCCAGATACCCCTAACTACTTGAAGTTGCCCATAACTGCTCTGTCCTGTTATTATACCAGTTTTGTGATCCTTATCAGGAACTATTCATCCAGAACCTTTAGCTTGTCATTGTGGTCTGGTAATCTCACACTGTTATATAGCTTTTGTGTCTCCATCAGTAGCATAGAGATAAATCTGGCTTTATTCAGTTAGTTACTGAATGACCCTGTACAAATCACTTAATCTTGATGAGCCTCAGTTTCCTAATTTGGAAAATAGGGCTACTATGTTTCTCTGGTGCATACAGGGTGTGACCACGAGCAAGTCGCTGAAAACATTAGTACTGTAGGCCAGAGGTGTCAAACATGCAGCTCCTGGCCCTGTAACAATCCCAGTTAAGGCCTGAACCAGATTAAAATATAATTGGGAACTCTTTAACACAACAAATTTAAAAATAAAATAAAATATGGATGGAGAAGGCATGCAGATGATTAGAGATTACCAGACCACTATCCAATGCACTCCATTAGTATGAGCCAAATGAAATGTTGACAGATGTCATCATCTTTTTCTTCCTATTCCTATTTTTCTCACTTTCATCTAACGGGAAATTTGTTCAGACCTCTTTTGTTCATCCTTACTCTCCTCTTGCCAGTGTTGGCCCACTCCAGTTTCCTTGGTCCCTATTTACTAATTTCAGTTGTAAAGTTTTAAAAAGCATAAAGTTTAAGGAAAAATTCAGAAGAAACTTCTGATCTTGTAATTTTTTTATAAAAGGAAAAGATAAGCATCTTATACTTGAGAAAAAAATATTTTTTTGGTTTTGTGAACATCTTCCTTAATAGGATAAATTCCTGGAAGGCAAAGTTTTTTTCATTCAGGTTAGTTTTAGTGTCTCTTTTAAAAATATTCTGTTATATTCCAAATTTCCTCCTTGTCCCAGATGTCATTTTTAAGAGTATTTTTAGATTACTAGTGTCAGTGACACGTAACTTTTTGTTATTTATTTCTGATTTTATCTCACATTCTGAAAATGTGATATGTCTGTCCTTCAGAAGTGGAAATGTAAATGTGATAGTGGAAAATTAATCAGCAAATATTTATTAAGTACTCTTGGAGAAACTGTTCTAGGCCCAAAGTTATAGAAATAAATCTTACAGGATTTCAGCCTTCAAGCAGCTTATTGGCTAATTTGAAGAGCAAGAAATATACGAAAACACAAACAGTGGCTTTTTAATGGGGCTTGTGATTTCATTGTATCTTACACTGTTGTTATTGTTATCAAATAGTAAAGAAATAGATATAAACTGGACCTGTGTTAGGGATAAAGAATTCCTGACAAGGAAAGTCCCTTAATCAATAAAGTTTAATACCTCTGCACATTAGAAGGCAGCTGGGTGACTTGAAGACAGAGCTGGGTCTGGAGTCAAAGATGAGAGTTCAAATCTGGGCTCAGACACTTACTAGTTTTGTGGCACTAGGCAAGTTACTTAACTCCCACCTAAAAACGGAGAAGGAAATGGCAAACCATTCCAACATTTTTGCCAAGAAAACCCCACGGACAGTCTCATCTCTGGTCCACAGGGTCATAAAGAGATGGACATGACTGAACAGCAACAACCTCTGCAAATCATAGACTTAGAGAGTTGCCTTAGAGTACTTAGAATTAAATGACTTACCCAGGGTTGTATAGCCAGTATGTATCAGAGACAAATCTTGAACCTAGCTCTTCCTGAATTCAAGGCCGGCTTTCTATCCACTGTGAGATGCTGCTTCTTATGAGATAGTGAAAAAGTGCCAAGTGAGTGGTAAAGACATAAGGGCGTTTTGGGAAGTTTGATGCTGTGTTCACTACTTGTTACAAAATAAAGTGGTATATTCTAAAATATATTTATTTATTTTCTTCTTTTAAATTGTGAGGCTTTTAAGTAATTGCTTTTCAATTTTTGTTTTTAGTGTCCAAATATACAATGACTTAATACTTTTTTTTTTGCTTTTACACCAAAATCATTTCACCACAACAATCTTTTCCACCCTCAGTTGAGTCCTCCTTTTCAACATGTAATGTTAATGGGATTTAAGATCTTCCTTGCCCATTAATAATAGGCCTCACATGGAGCTCATTAATGGAAGCTTGCTTAGGGGAGGCTTGCTTGTAAGAAGGCTTTCACACCTTTTTGCTAATTTCTAATTAGGCACTGAGTCATGAGGGTTGTGATGCCTTCTGGCTCTAAGAAGTATATATATGTATATATATATATATATATATATATATGTATGTATATGTATATATATGTATATGTATATATGTATCTATATATATGTATGTATATGTATATACACACACATATATATATATATATATATATATACATATATTCTGAGTTGGTATTTTGCTTTGGGGGTTCACT
>CM053589.1:44225451-44242501 GCA_028646515.1 Pseudochirops corinnae | reverse complement strand
CACTGGCTATGGCTTTGTTGAGCCTTGATTCCCCAGGAACTGAGATTGCTGAGGGCTTCCTCCAGTGAAGATGAAAGAAGGGCCTTTCCTTGAGTATTCAATGCTGAGATGATATCTTAACCTTGTTGTAACTTAAGGGTGGATGGCCTTTTGTGCTCTCCTGCCCCTTTTGAGATTCAGGGGTGGGAAGCCTTTGAGTTTTTTGTGCTCTGTGATTGACCAAATGAATGTACTTTGTTTATGATTGGAGACTAATCTCCATTTGAGAGGAGAGACTTTGTTGACTGACCAAATGTACTGCCCAGGAGTGGGCTACTTTGACTAATGTACTGGCCAGGGGTGGGATACTTGGACCTTGATGCTTTGCAATTGAATTGAGAACTTACTTCCTAAAAGAACAAGTTACATTGTATTTTGACTTTCTCTGTTCTGTAAATGTTTTGCTGAATAAATGGGGTTTGCTATGCTGGTAATCTGAACCTTGGAAGTTGCCTTTGCTTGGCATTACAGCCAGCGGTTCTCAACCTTTGGGTTATGTTCAATTTGTAACAATGAAAATACATCCTGCATATCAGATATTTACATTACAATTCATAACAGTAGCAAAATTACAGTTATGAAGTAGCAACAAAAATAATTTTATGGTTGGGGGTCGCCACAATGTGAGAAACTGTATTAAAGGGTTGCGGCATTAGGAAGTTTGAGAACCACTGCTCTAGGCCCAGTGCTCTATCCACTTCCATCACCTACCTTTACTGATAACAGTTGTACCATATCATTAAATATAATGCTGGATTAACTTGAAAGTTTTATTTGATTATAACAGCAAATTCCATTGACAGGTATTCAGACATTGTAGTTGATTGCTCATGGAGTGTTGTTACCTGTTTACAACTTAAATACAGGGATCACTGTAGATGGAGGAGATTTTTACTGGGCAGTTAAGATACTAAACATCTTGCTAGGAAGGTGTATACTACCTGCATCTAGAATTGTTCCAAGTAGGGACATATACTCTTCCATGTAGAAGAAAAAGGAAAAGTAAAATAGGATACCTGATTCTATTGATGGAAAAGTTTGCATTTTACTTACCAGAGATGCACTAATTCTTTCATGTCACTAGGGTGGCATTTAGGAAATCACCTGCCTCTTCCAGGAAACCCTATCTATATTGAAAGGAATTAATACAACTCCAAACGGTAATCAGTTTACTCCCTTTTAGTCAGATAAAGCCTAGTAATAGCTTTTTATTCATTTGTACAAGGTAAATACATTTTTTGGTATAATACTCTGCAGATCACCAAACAAGGGGAAGCATTGTTTATAGGCAACAACTTCCCACACAGACTGCTCAGAGCAAAGTATAAATAATAACAAAACCATGAATAATTGTTGCGGATGAACACTATGCAAAAGTAGACATGAAAAGTCTCTGTCCTACATTTAGACTCCAAGAGTCCATGGAGCTTTGTATCAAAAAATGTCCCTAGATGAGAAACTCATTGGTTAAAGATAAATGTAAAATTTTAACTTGACAAATTCTGAATCTCCATTAATCCCAATTTTCCCATTTTCAACTAGAACTGTCTCTTAAGGAATTAGCCTTGATTTCTTTGATGTGCCACATGTTAGGGCCTTTGGTAAAACCAACCACTGTGCCCTGTGACGTCACTTTTTCATTTTGTTCTTACCAGTAAGCTCCTTATTCATCTTATTGGTTCGTGTCATCTCAACTCTGTGCCAGAGTTGTATGTAATACTTCCTCTCCTGCCCAAGGCTTAATGAAAACCAGGCTACTGGTCTGAAAGAATTTGATGAAATCTTTTTTTCCTTTTTTTGTTAGGCACTTGTGGAGGTTGGTATTTGAGGGTTGGTTTAGGTAGGCATGCAGTTTTGGAAGCTTATATTCTCTTATCATCATGATTTGTAGAGCAAGAAGAAAGGCTGGACATGGTCAGAAGTATAGGGTATATGGTGAGGTGTGTGAGAGGCAGAGACAATACTTATTTTATAGACTAAAATATGGGACTATAGATTCAAAATAATCTGTCTGCAAGCTAGTTTTAGACAAATTCTGTGATTATACTTGGGAATACTGCATATTTGCCAGGTTGTGAGGTAGGAAAGGAAGAAAGAAATATGTCTCTCATTATGCTATTGGATAGGAAACCAGAAACAAGACGTTGGAATGAATCAAGGAGTTAGATAGGGCTTGAGGGCACAGATGTCTCTTCTTTTTCCTTATGTTCAATTTTTCTATAAACAGCAAAATAGATGAGAACAATTCTGAAAGGAAAGAGCTGCTACTACCTCTATCCCAGTAGCAATTCATGTCTCATTTCTGGCTATACTTCATTTTGGTGTAAGATGGTTGTATTTATCATATTTTAAAAGTTAAAGAAATACAAGAAGGTATCTGAGATTCCTGGAATAAAATAAGATCTGAATGCCTGTCATCATTGAGCCTTTGATTTTACATCAAATTAGTGAAATAAAATTCTGACATGCCATTTAAATTTAAGCTTGGCCAGCTGTTGAACTGAAAAGGTCAATCTTCATCATTTCTTTACCCTGAGCAAACATATTTGCTGTGTTGGTTCAGAACATGAGATCAGAATCAAGTAATAAAAAAATGCTCAGTAAAGTGAATCAATTGTCTAATCAGGCATATGATTTGAATGTAGTTTGAAGGGTCCTTGAGTTTTCTTTTTTTTAAGACTTGAAATCAGGAATATGCGATTGACACAACATGACTCATGCAGATCTGATTGAAGTTCCCAGCATTTTCCCCCCTCTTCCAGCTTCTGAATTGAGCTCTTTCATTTTCTTCTCTATTTTGGATTCTAGTGAAAGGAAGTGACAGTAATTTAAAATGAAATTAGACCATACATTTGCATATTGTAGAGCTAGTGCCATTTTGGACTTACAGTTTATGATGTAAATTACTTAGCAGTAGTTTTTCACACTGGATTCTGGGAGCTTATATTTCAACACATACATTGACTTTCTGGTATAAATGTACCTATTCAGGACTTTGAATTTGCTGAGTGTCAAGTTCTTTCCTTCTTGTATGTGCCCTAACATAAACATTGGCCAAAACAGCATGTTTATCTTTTTAAAATCACTTCTGCTGAGATTTTTAGCTTAATTCATACGTGGGGTAGATGATGCTGTGGCCTCATATATTATATGTAATATGCATATTATATGTAATATATTATATGTATTATGTGTATCTTAATATAACAAATTGTCCCTTTACTCTGAAAATCTTGGCATAAGACATTTAAAAACAAGATAATTAAGTGTCCTTTTGTTGTTATGCTTAGCAGCTACTCTAATATTAAGTTTCTGGATTATCTGAATGGGACAAATAATACAGTTTTGCTGAATAACTTAGTAAACAAAGGTCTAAATATGTATTTTTTTTAGAGGAAAATACTTCTGAAGAAAGTAGCTTGGCAATGCTGCTCTCAGGACATCAGGATATAGAAATACATGAGGCCTTTCATATAATCAAATGATACTAATTTTCTAAGAAGTAACTCTGAAACCTTAATCTATATCACAGATGTGGAGATGCTACAAATATTACAACTGCAGAAATAAAATGTCTTCTGTATTTACACTTTTGAACTCTTGGCCAACAGAGAAGCTAAATTTTAAAGGTGGTGTCTTATGCTGATTTAAAAAAAGAACATTTTTGTTTGAATATATTTTGTTAAATATTCCCCAATTACATTAAATTTTTAACACTCAATTTAAAAAAATTTTGAGTTTCAAATTCTCTTCCTCCTTTTTGCGCCCTCCATTGATAAGTCAAGCAATTTAATGTCAATTATATATGTGAAGTTATACAAAGCCTAGTTCTGTATTAACCATGTTGCAAAAGAAAACACACATAAGAAAGAAAAATAGAGAAAGAGAGAAAAATATGCTTCAGTCTGTGCTCAGAGTTTACCAGTTTTCTCTCTGGAGGTGGATAGAATTTTTCATCATGGGTCCTTTGGAATTGTCTTGGATCACTGTTTTGAGCAGAGTAGCTAAGTCTTTTACAGTTAATCATTGTTACAATGTTGCCGTTACTATACAGTGTTTTCTTGATTCTGCTCACTTTACTTTGTATCAGTTTATACAAGACTTCCTAGGCTTTTCCGAAATTATCCTGCTCATCATTTCTTACAGCATAAAATTAATCTCTCACAAGCACATACTACAACTTGTTTAGCCATTCCCCAACTGATGGATTTCCCCCTCATTTTCCAATTCTTTGCCACCACAAAGAGAGTTACTGTAAATATTTTTGTACAAATAAATCCTTTTCCCTTTTCTTTATTCTCTTTGGGATACAAAATAATCTTCCAAAAGCACAATTCTTTATAGACTTGTTTCACATCATTTTGTACAAAGGCAAGGAGACAGGAGATTAAGAAGCAATTTTGGAGAACATCAAATAGAGTTTGATTGGTACCTAGAATATTTGAAGAAAAATGATATTAAATTAGTCCATAAAACATAAGCTTGAGTCAGATTGTAAAGAGTTTTAAATCTCAGTATGAAGAATTTCTATTTATCTTAGGGGCAATAGGATTCCACTTAAGATTTTGAGTAAGGGAGTGACTTAGTCAGAATTGTGCTTTTCGAAGATTATTTTGGCACCTATATGAGAATGGATTGGAGGGAGGAGAGACTAGATGCAGAAGAAATAATTAGGCCATTGTAAAAGATGAACTGAGAAGTAATGGGGACTTAAACTAGCCTGGTCGTAGTGTGGGTAGAGAGAATGGGACAGGTGCTAGACCTGTCGTGGAGGCAAAGTCTATAAAATTAGGCAGATGATTATATATGAAGGAAGGGAGAAGGAAGAGACAAGTGTAACTCTGAGGTTGGAAGCCTCTGGAAGAATTTTCTCAACAGAAAGAGGAAAGTAAGGAGTGACATATTTAGCAGGAACTACGAAGGGTCCTGTTTCAGATTGTTATTTCATTTCTAACTTGGTTCATCATTCCACTTCCTCTATTCTTGGAAAATTGGACTCTATTCCAGGAGCCATGTTGGCCTTTGATAGGCCCACTTTGGTGTTCATTTGCTCAAGTTCAGGGCTCCATGGCACTTCCCCACCATCTCCAGTGATGCCGTCCAAATGTATTACCTCTCCCTTATCTTGCTCTCTCCCAGCTCCACTTTATGTACTGTCTTCTCTCTTTAGAATGTAAGAATCTTGAGAGATCAAGGATCATCTTGCTTGCTTTTATTTGTATCCCTAGTACTTTGTGCTTAATCAAACTTTTATCTATCTCATGATATTTGTTGTAGTTTTCATTGTATAAAATCAGACTGGTATTATTAAGCATTCGTTAGAATACTCTATAGGTGCTAAATATTGAATATCAGGCCGATACACATTGTCTAATGAAAATATAGTTTGGGGGCAGCTAGGTGGCACAGTGAATAGAGCACCAGCCCTGAGGTCAGGAGGACCTGAGTTCAAATCTGGCCTCAGGCACTTAATACTTACTAGCCATGTGACCTTGGGCAAGTCACTTAACCCCAATTGCCCTGCCTTCCCCCCTCCAAAAAAAAAAAAAACTAAAATATAGTTCAGATCATCATGTATAGACATGTACTTATGCATTGGTAGATCTTAACCTATATAAAGGAAAGCATTTTAAACTTTCCAGGATAATTATGGGCCACTAAGTGGCGTAGTGGATAAAGTGCTGAATCTGGAGTCAGGAGGCCTCATCTTGGTGAGATCAAGTCTGACTTCAGACACTAACTAGCTGCTTGACTTTGGCTAAGTCAAGTAACCTTGTTTGCCTCAGTTTAGTTATCTGTAAAATGATCTGGAAAAGGAAATGGCAAATCACTCTAGTAGCTTTACTGAGAAAACCCCAAATATCATGAAAAGTCAGACACCACTGAAACGACCAAACGACAACAGTATTGATATACGTTAGCCCATTTCTCAACAGCAAGATTTTGAAGGTGAAGAGAAACCTTTTGATCATCAGTTTAAGTAATACAGTCTAATATCTTCCCTCTACAGTCATCTCCAATTTATGTTGTATATATCTTATTTATACATACTTTACATGTTGTCTCCACTGAGTTCCTTGAGAGCAGGGATGGGGTTGGTGTTGGGAGTGTTATTACTCTCCTACCACATGTAGGTTTCTGTACTAGGTCACTGTTTGCCTCATTCCATTACATTCCATAGTATAAGTTTTATATTTGAACCATTTCACCTAATTTAGATTATACCTTAGTTCCCTGAATCTTTTGTATGCATGTCCATGATATGCAAAATAAATGCATTCTAGCAAATTTATGTGTATATATATATATATATATATATATATATATATATATATATACACACACACTCACATATATATATATATATATATATATACACATATATTCTAGAGAGAAGTAAGTTCTCATATTGCTACTGAACTCTACTGGAAGAAAAGGGAGATTTAATGGTTTAAAAAAACTACTCATTCGATACCTACTCTTTGTAGAACATTGTACTGAGCTGTGGGATAGCTGATTAACATGGGAGGAAGAATCACAGGGTATTGGGCTAGCAGGGATGGCAGAGACCCTCTAGCCCAATTCTTTCATTTTACAGAGAATGAAGTTGAGGCCTAATCAAGTGAATTGCCTGGTCACATGGAACTCGGATTTGAACCTTTGGTCTCTAGCTTCAAATCCAGTGTTCTTTCTACTCTCCCAGCTCTGCTTGGCAGAAGTGGTTTTAGAGATCTATTGAGATAACAGGAAGGGAGAGCAAGCAGTATGAATGAAAGACCAGGAAAATTTTGTGGTGGAGAGAGATTTTTTTATTTTTTATTTTATTTTATTGTTTTTTGGAGGGAAGAAGGTAGGGCAATTGGGGTTAAGTGACTTGCCTAAGGTCACACAGCTAGTTTTGTGTTAAGTGTCTGAGGCTGGATTTGAACTCAAGTCCTCCTGACTCCAGGGCCAGTGCTCTATTCACTGCACCACCTAGCCACCCTGTGAGATTTTTTTTTTTTAAACAGTGTTACTTTTCTCAGTGAAGTATGGTGTAATGTCATCAATTCTTACATGAGGAAGGAGTGGCAAGGGCATAAAACCTTTTTTTTTTTTTTTTTTTACAAACCAGAATCTAACAATATATTATTTACAAGAAACACACTTGAAACAAAAAGACACAGATGGAGTTAAAATAAGGGGGGAGAAAAAGCCAAATCATAGCAAAATAAAAACATAAACAAGAAAGAAAATTTCATTTTACAAAACAAATTATTGGGTCTAAATGGAGGTTACACAACTCTCCATAGCTACATCTGAATTTCTGCACAATGAGCACTAGTTCCCTATGGCACAGAAACATTTACTGCAAGTTGCTAAATCATAAAGAGAAAAGACTGCTACACAGTACAGAATAAAGAATATTGGATTCTCATTTATGATTCTAAATTCTTTTAGGAAGGGAAAAATCTAAAATGACAGTCATTTTAAGCTAGAAGGGTATTTAATAATTAGTTCAACTCCTTCATTTCAGATGAGAAGACTGAGGTCAAAATTAGGAGTGACTCACTAATGGTTATATAGAAAATTAATGGTAAAGCCAGACTAGAACTCAAATCTGCTAACCCTCATAGGGCATAAAACCTTTAAGGAGAATTACAAAGGTATGGAGAGTAGGCCAGAGAATCATTGAGATAAGATTGGGTTTTAGAGTTGAATGAATCAATATCATTCAAAGCTTTCACTTCACTTTAGAATCATCTACCTTAGAAGTGTATGCCTTAGAGCAAGTGATGGTTTGTAAAAGTATAGAAATCCTAAAGTTTCCACTTAATAATCAGAAAAGATTCTTGGCAATCATGTTTCCCAATGGAATATAATTGGATTTTCAGTACACAATCATAAAGATAGTAATAAATGATGTGCTATTTGTTTTTAAACAAAACTCTAAACCCTGAATGGTAACTTTAGCTTTCCATGAGTTGGAATCTTTTTCAGCTACATGGAAATGAGTACTACCCTCAAATTTTCTTTAGTCTCAAGTTAGTAAACCATTTAAAGGCATTTTATCATTTCCTGCTGAAACAGCAGGGCCTAGACCTAGAAGTTCTACCATAAAGGAAGCAAATTTGATTTCATAGCTATCACTGACTCTGGGTATAGGATTAAATCTATCATTAAACTGTGGCTCACAAGGGTATATCTTTATTCAGAAAGGATAGGATAGGTAAAAGAAGTGACAGGCAAAGTAGCATTGTTCATTAAGAAGATATATGAAGGAAGCAAGAAATTAGAGGAGGAATATGTGTTGGAGAGAGATTTGAGTGAAGATTAGAGGCAGAAACAGAAATGATACTGTATATCTATCTTAGAATTTATGATAGAAAAGGAAAGGTAAACTGGGAATAATTTGATATGTGCCCCAAATTTTAGGAAAGCGTATTTTAAAGGGTCCAGAAAGAGAATACATAGAACTTCTTGGACTAAAATTCTAAAGGGAGATGTGACCCCAGTACGGATGGAAAGTTCTCAATAATTAAGGTATGTAGACACAAAGATAAATAATTCCAATGAGGAGGAAGAAGAAGAATCATCTAAAGTGACTTTTGTAGATTCCCAGGGAATTCACCAAATTAGATTTTTTTTAAAAGGCCTAAACAAAAGAGAAAAGCAATGGCAGGTAATGGAGGATGAATACTAGGAGTATGGTTCTGTCTTGTAAAAATAATGTCAGGAGAATTAGATTGCAGAATAAGCTGAGTGATAAGGAAAGCTAAGGTCCTAGTAGAGATTTGAGAGCTATATTGGGCAAAAGAGAAAGATCAAAGAGCAACTTGGATGCTTGGGATAATAACAGACAAAGGGAGAAAGCAGAGATGTTTAAACTCTGTCTTAAAAAATGTTTTCTCTACCCAGGAGAATTATTTTTGAACTGGAAAGAATGTGATGATATGGGATAGGAGATATATTCTGAAAATGACCGAGATGGTAACAGGAAAACTTAAACTTTTTTTTAATTTAAAAAAAGTAAAAGGAAAACAATTACTTTTTATTTTTCCCTCTTTTTCAAATGATTTAATATTTTATTCCTCCCAATTACATGCAAAAATAATCTTTAATATTCATTTTTTAAAAATTTGAGTTCCAAATTCTCTCCCTCCTTTCCCACACCCTCCCTCTCCCCCCAGAGAAGGCAAGTGATTTGATAGGTTATACATGTGCAGTCATGCAAAACATATTTCCACTTTAGTTATGTTGTGAAAGAAAACATGGAACCCTTCCCCCCCAAAACTGAAGAAAGATGAAGAAAGTGAAGAAAAAGTATGCTTTGATCTGCATTCAGACTCCATTTGTTCTTTCTTTGGAGATGGATAGCATTTTTCATCATAAAACCTTTGGAATTGTCTTGGATCAAACAATTGCCTTTTAAAAAGCAGGTTATAGCACACTAACCTTATTTTATTTTTTGATAGTTACTAAACTGTCAGATCAGAGGAGTATTATAGTTTGCCTAGATTTTAGCAAAGTACTTAAACCTTTCATGCTGTTCTTGAATGAATGAATGAAAAAACATTTATTGTATTTACTATGTGCCAGACACTGTGCTAAACATTGCGATATTAATAAAAGCAAGCAAGACATCTCCTGCCCTTAAGATCCTTACATTCTAATGGGGAAGACAAAACACAAATAGGATTTAGAAAAGTGAGCTAATGCGGTATGGTTTGGAAGTGAAGTGGAAGCCTGGTTCTGGGCAAGATGAGGGAAAGCCCACCTGTCAGAGCCCAGGGCCTGAGGGGGGTAGAGGAAGATAGAATTGTAGGTGGCATGGAAAAATCAAGTAGAGTCCAACAAACATGTATTAAGTGCTTGCTATGTGGTAGGCCCTGTGCTAAGCACTGGGAATAGAAAGGAAGGCAAAACAAAAATGAAAACAAAGCAAAAAACCCAACCCCACCCCTGCTTTCAAGGAACTCACAGTCTAATGGTGAAGGCAGCATGCAAAATATGTAATAAGACATATACAAGATAAGTTGGAGATAATTGCAGAGGAAAGAGACCCTAAGACTATAGAAGCCTGGGAAAGGCTTCTTGCAGGTGGAACATTAGCTGAGACTTTAAGGAAACTAGGAAAGCCAGAAGATGGAGAAGAGGAAGGAAAGAGTTGCAGGCATGGGAGACTAGCCAGTGAAAGAGGAAGTAATGTTGATTGGAGAATAGTTTACTTAGGTAGATTCACAGTTAGTCGAATGTCTAGAGTAGTCAAACTGTATCTGGAGTATTATGTTTCTCTCTGGGCATCACATTTTAGGAAAGACATTGATAAGATGAAGCTTATCCAGGAGAGTGGTAACCAGGTTGGTGACGGACCTTAAATGTATTCAATATGAAGGTCAGTTAATGAAACCGAGGATATTTGGCTTGGAGAAGAGAAGGTTTGGAGTGAGGGATGGGAATAGATACATGACAGTTGTATTTAAGTGTTTAAAGGTTTATCATGTAGTAGAGTACTTTTTCTGCCTGGAACCTGAGACCAGAGATAGTTATGGTGACAAATTTAAACTCAATAATGTGAGAGGGAGAAAAGCTTCTTAACAATAAGAACTGTGCAAAAGTGTAATGGTCTGTTTTGGGAGGTGTGGGTACCCCTTCACTAGAAGTCTTAAACAAGGACTTGATCATTTCTTCTCTGGGTTGGCTTAGATGGCCTCTGAGATCCCTTCTAACTCTGAGATGATAGTATCCTTTTAAGTAACACTTAATTTTGGAGAGATAAGTCAGCTAAATTATTAGTGTTATCATAAATAATAATAGAAAAGGCAAAAGGGCTGTTTCCTAATTTGTATTGTTGCCTTTGTCTATTGTGCATAGCTGATTATTCAAGAAACTGAGTTCTAAGTAGCCCTGCTTTTATGACCTAATAAATATTGCCAGGTCCTTTTGTCAAGAAGAATGTGATTGCTGAATTTTATATAACCTCTGAGATTCTGTCCTGGAAATACTTGGTTTCAATCTTGTGCTGAAAAGACAGTTTATGCCCACATTATGGCATCCAAATGGACAAACAAAACCATTTAAGTATATCAGTACACATATATCTTGGACAGGTAATGTGGTTGGACAGTGACTGGACCCAGAATTGAATAAGATATTTGAACTGGATTGAATTTGAGAGATTGTGCTTTGCTTTCTATCATCACAAGCTACTTCTTACTTGTTTCAACACTGATGTTTTGGTAATGACAGATGCCTATGAACTTCAAAGCACCAAGAATTACAATTCTAGGGAAACCTAAAGGAAAGCCACTCACTAGCCTGATTCCACTATTTATTGGGAGGAAACTTTGACCTGCTCTGCTTCTGACATGGACCCATTTGCCTCTGTGGAGGCAGCTCCCTGGGCCTTATCACTTATCCACTCTGTGGATGCCTGATCAACTTTGGCTTTACTACAGTTTATACTTCCAAACTCCAGTGACCCACCACCCTCAGCCTCTGTAGTAACAGGGGACAAGCTTTCTCCATGACTGTTCATTCTCTACATTTTTTTTTACAGGTGAGGGAACTATAGATTAGTTAAGGAGAATGACCTATAGACTAGGGAGACCATAACAAATATTGTTAAGAGAATTAAAATACATTACAGGTGATATAATACAAGAATCCAGGCCACTTATCCTGGACAAATGACACCCCAAGATATGAAAAAATTACTGAATCTGATTTTTGAATCAGTTATGGTTTTGAAAAGTCATGGAAAGTGTCACAAGTACTACAATACTAGAGGTGGTGATGATGATGATGATGATAGTTCTTATATAGTACTTTAAGGTTTGCAAAGTTTTTCACAAGTATTATCTCAACTCCTCATAACAACCTAGCAAATAGGTGTCATTATTATCTTCATTTTACAGATGAGGAAACTGATGGAAGCAGATTAAATGACTTGCCCAGGCTCATACACCTATTAAGTTTCCAAAGCCATTGATTTCAGGTCTTCCTCACTCCAGGTCCAGCACTCTATACACTGTGCCACTCAGAGAAAAAATTGTAGATTTTCAAAAGATTTTTAATAGCAGAAGAAACAAAGGAGATTCTACAAACTAGTTTGGTAAGCTTGATGTCAGTTTCTGACAAAACTCTGGAATAGATGACTAAATGCCCTGAAAATTCTTAGAGAGAGAACAATGGTGATCACTTTGAGTTGGCATGAGTTCATTAAGTCTCTTTTTTTAAATTGTCTTTATATAACTTCACTTTTTTTTTTTTTGACAGGGCTATCTGACTTAGAAATCAGGGAAGTGCAGCAGATAAAGTATACACGGTTTTGTGAAAGGCATTCCACAAAACCTCTCATATTCTTATAGATAAGATGAAGAGATAAAGGTTGTTGCATGGTTTTGGACCTGTTGGAAGAACTCTATTCTAACATCCTTGATTCATGAATTGATATTAACTAAGAGAGAGGGTCTCTAATACATCCAGGTTCTATGCTTGACCATTTTTTTCCCATCATTTTTATTAATGACTTAGAAAAAGGCATAGTATAAAAAAATACTTATGAAACTTGTGGTTGACCTGAAACTGGGAAATGTGGTTAATAGTGTATAATAGAATTGAGAATCCAAACACATCTCCATTAAGTAGAATAAAAAAAATCTAATGATGATATTTAATAGAGAAACATTGTGAAATAGTGGTTAGACTTCCTTGTACTAGAGTCAGAAGTTCTGGCTCTGCTACTTGATAGCTAACCTTGGTCAAATTGTCCAACCTTTCTCAAGTCTTAGTCTTTTCATTTGTGAAAAAGGATAATTTAGACTTATATTATTTCATTCACATGGTTGCGGTGAAGAGTAGTTCAACCGTTTTTATGTGCTGATTATGTGAAAAGCACAATACTAAATAAGGAAGATAGAAAGATAAA
The DNA here is from genome assembly GCA_028646515.1 of Pseudochirops corinnae. NCBI lineage: Eukaryota > Metazoa > Chordata > Mammalia > Diprotodontia > Pseudocheiridae > Pseudochirops > Pseudochirops corinnae. The sequence goes on along the minus strand of CM053589.1, from coordinate 44,229,552 downwards.
TAATAAGTTTCATATCCAGGAAGGTCCATGAAGGTCTTCAGTAGAGACTAGTTGGCTTCTTGTTGTGAATCTTGTAGAGGGGAATCCTCCTTCAAGTAGGATATTGGACTAGGTGACCTTTTAAGGTGCCCTATCCAACTTCAAGATGCTAGTTAGGAAGTTTACTGTCTCTGGCTGCTGAGCTGGCTTTTACAATTGAGTTTTCCAGTGTTTTGCCTAGTAGTACAATGCTTGACAGACGATTCCTTAAATAGCAGAATTGGGTTACAGCTTTGGTCTCAGTACTGTCAATGAAGATTTTTATCTATCTGTACGATTTACATTTACCTTTTTTGTGCTAATTGCTAGTCTCTCTACATAGCACATAGATAACATGCTTTTGGGGGCTAGAATTGAACAGCATGTATATGTGGAACAACTTTCTCAAAGGGTAGAGCCAAATATTTTCCTTAGTTTTTATATTTCTTGTTGAATGTTTAGGCATAGACATAAAGAGAAGTAGGTAAAAGTGAACCTGCTGAGTACCATCAAGTCAGTTTAGAAAACAGAACTTTGGGATGTTTGAAAGGCTAATATAATTTCAAGTTGATAAAATGTTTCTTAATCTCTTTCTCTAATGGTCAGAGCATACTGGACGCACTATAGTTTATGCAGGACTGATGGAACTCTCAGTGCTCTTCCAGGCCTGCATTGTTTAATCCTTATCTCAATTTAGAACACATTGTAACCATTTTTTCCCCCCAAGATGGACAGATCTTGCCGGGTAGTAATTGTGTTTACCTTCTTTCAAAACTATCTATCAAAGTGCAGAGTTTTGTGCCAACTTTCTAACACCTTGTATACCCTCATTTTCTATGCTTCTGCATTTCCCTCAGCCCCCAATTTAAAGGAATTTTTTCAAGCCTTGTACTTGACCTTTCTCAGCTTTGCCCAGGGTAACTAAGGACTACTATGTTAGTGGTGATAAATTTCTTAAAATAAGTGATCCATTCAATTTTAGTCTTTCTATTATAATTAATTTAAGAAAATAACAACTTTTGGAGTAATAAATACTTGACATCCCAGACACAAACTCTGTCAAAACATGATCAGGTGTTATGGTCAAGTTAAGTTGATTAAGTATCAGAAAAAATGGAGCCACAAGAGCAATTAAGGTGAGGGATCTTGTCCCTGAGAGTTTCAACCTCCCACAAAAGGCCTTTGCTGATGTCTTTTCTCCCTCCTTTCCGTAGTTGTTAATGATGATGATGGTGGTGATAGCAGCTAATACTTATATAGCACTTACCATGTACCAGGCACGATGCTAAGTTCTTTACAATTATTATCTCATTTCATCCTCACAACAACCCTGGGAGGTAAGTACTATTATTATCCCTACTTTGCAGATGAGGAAATTGAGGCAAATAGATATTAAGTGACTTGCCCAAGGTCACACAGTTAGGTTTACAAAGTTAGAGCTGAAAGAAACCTCAGAAACGACCCAGTCCAATCCTCATGTTTTATAGACAAGTAAAATGAGGCCTATGGAGGCTAAGGCTAAAGCATAGCATCCAGGATAGGATTTGAAGCCAGATTTAGATCCAGAATTGATGCTCTTTCCCTTGGACCATATACTTTCTTCCTTTCTATCTTGAAAGTACTTTGTGTTTCTTTATATGTACTTTGTATCGACTTATCCACATGCGTGTGTATCCCTTGATAGTGAACTCCTTGAGGTGAGGGACTTTGATTTTCTTCTTTATGTAAGTGTCTGAGGCCAGATTTGAACTCATGAAGATGAGTCTTCCTGGCTCCAGGCCCGAACTAGCCATCGTACCACCTAGCTGTCACATTCCAATCTGGAAAGCTTCCAGCAAAACATATTCACTGCCTACATCTCAGCTCAACTCTGTCAACTTCTGTATTCTATCTTCCTAGTGTAGGTACTGCTCTTTTGTTATGAGGCCATTTTGGTTACTGAAAAAGGAAGGAAAAAGGACATTTCTATAAGAAATACTGATAAAATCACCTGAAAAGTGAAGAAATAGCACTCCCCCCCCAGATAAAAATGCTTAAACAGATATATTAGAGTTTTATGAGAACCTGAGAGAAAACTTCCCTTCAGATAAATGTACTGAGAAGAACTGTTTGAAGGTAAAGGACTGATTGTGTTTAACATGACTACAGGATACTATGGTCCATTAGCTCATTTACATATGATTGTTCAGTTTTATAGTTATAACTTAGGCTATACCTGAGAAGTTACAAATCATATAACTGTTTGGGAACTATGAGACAATTTTATAAAAACTGTTAAAGTCATATCTAAAAAGTAGATTTTTTGAGTTTCACATAATAAAACATATAGGTTGCTGTTTACAAGGGAGTCCTTATTTAAGGCATTAGAAAGTATAATGGGGGGGGGCAGCTATGTGGTGCAGTGGATAGAGCACTAGTTCTGGAATTAAGAGGACCCAAGTTCAAATATGGTCTCAGAAATTTGACATTTACTAGCTATATGACTGTGGGAAAGTCACTGAACCCTGAATCTCCTCCGTCCCTTTCCTCCGCCCCCCCCCCCCCCCAAGAAGCTATAGGAGGGAGAAAATGAAGATCAAAGCAGGAAAGGAAGGTGAGTATAGGAAATATCAGGAATAAAAGCCAATTGGAAAACCTCATTAACAGAAACAGAAAACAGGAGCTGAGTTTACCATCATACTCTACAACTGTTCTGTTGGAATTGTGCTGATTGGAAGAAAGACATTGCTTAGCTGAGAGCTGATTGATTGAAGAAAGCTTAGTCAGCTGAGAGAGCAACTTGAAGAGAGTAATGGGAGTGGAAGTTGGGTTCCTGGAAGCTTGAGAGGTAAGTAATAAGAAAAGCTCTTTGTAAAACTTAAAGTACTATAAAAAAAAATTAGTTATCAGCATTGGGATTATTATGCAAGGTAGTCAGGGAGCATAGATGACACTTTCTAAATGTTTAGTAGTAAAGGAGAGTCAAGATAAAGATAGTAACTTGGAAGGTATAAATAATGAGTTCAATTTTATACATTTCAAGTTCATGATACAAGAGTGTTGTCCAAGTAGAGATGTCTAGCTGCTTGGTGGGAATACAGAGCTCAGTACATATAATGTACTTGTTATTATTTTATATTAAAGTACAACAAACAATATCCTAGTTAATTTATTAAAGCCCCTGAATTGACATATTTCTGCTGTTTTCAAACACTGCCATCCTCTTGAAAATGACAGAAAATTTTTCTTACATTTGCAAATAACATATCTCATTTATGTTCCTTTATGCTAGTTGGAAATACAGCATTTGGCTTTTGCCAAAACTTAGAATGTAGGAGTATCTGTTACCTGGTAAGATATAAGAGAACAGTATTTGTTTAAGACTTGCAAGCAAACTAAGGAAGTTTGGTAGATAGATGTAATGTATTTTTTCTATAATTTGAAGGTAATGAAAGGCTGTGTTCCTTGAAGGCTGTGATGAATTAATATGGGCAAAAGTGAAAATACTATTGAGCTATAAAATAAATCTCACCCTTCTCTTTCCTTTGTGTTTTTTATATTTTATAGTAGTAGTCTTGGCTGTTCTGTACCTAGGGAAATAAAGCTCTTGTCTAGAGTTTGCAGAATAAGAATAAATATTAACTCCAGATATCTTTCTGAAAGAGATTTTGTCTTGGATTTCTACCTTGCATGGTTTTGTTTTATTAAAATGTTATTTGCACTGGATAAAAAAAACAATGCATTTCATACTTTAGTCCTGGCATGGTTTTGTTCATATAGAATTTTGCATGCACCAGCTCAGTTCAGGAAGCCATTTTAGGCACCTCTTATTTGCTAAGACATTGGTGATACAAAAATAAAGTAATCCTTTCCCTCAAGGAGCATACATTCTACTAGCAAGCATGATGTAGACAGATAAATATAATTAATACAAGGGTAGGGAGTGATTGGGGGAAAGGAGAGGTTAGGCAAAGCATTTTAAGATTGTTTAGGAAGGAAGGTGACATTATTAACTAGGAGCATCATGCAATACCTTCCTGAACCGTAAAGGATACTAAGGAATCTGAAAGACTAAGATGAGTAATCAAAGTTAATTGAAGGGGG
>CM053589.1:44205955-44224951 GCA_028646515.1 Pseudochirops corinnae | reverse complement strand
CAAAGGAGCTAGGATTAAAACCAAGAATCACCTACCCAGCAAAACTGAGTATAATGTTTCAGGGGAAGATATGGTCATTCAATGAAATAGAGGAATTTCAAGCATTCTTGATGAAAAAACCAGAGTTGAACAGAAAATTTGACATTCAAAAACAAGAAGCAGGAGAAGCATAATAAGGTAAACAGTGAAAAGAAATCATAAGGAACTTACCAAGGTTGAACAATTTACATGCCTACACGGAAAAACAATAATTGTAACTTATGAAACTTTTCTCAGTATGAAGATAGTTGAAAGGAATATAAATGTACATATATATGTATACATACATATATACATCTATATAGGAGAGTATATGTGCATATGAATACATATGTGAGTGTGTGTATATGTGTGTACAGATATACATAGACAGAGGCACAGGATCAATTGAATAGGAAGGGATGATATTTAAGGAGTAAAATTGAGAGGTGAGAAAGGAATATAATGAGAGGAGATAGGGAGAGACAAAATAGGGTAAATTATCTTATATAAAAGAGGTAAGGGAAAAGTGTTACAATGGAGAGGAAGAACAGGAAGGCAGAAGGGAATGGGTCAACCTTACGCTCATTGAATTTGGCTAAAGGAGGGAATAACTTACACACTAAATTGGGTATCTTACCCTATAGGAAAACACGGGGGAAGGGGATAAGAGGGGGGATGACAGAAGGGAGGGCAGATTGGGGGAGAGGATAGTTAGAAGCAAACACTTTTGCAAAAGGACAGGGTCAAAGGACAAAATAAAAAAAAAGTCAGGGGCGGGCTAGGATGGAGGGAAATACAGTTAGTCTTTCACAATACAACTACTATGGAAATGATTTGGGTAACTACACATGTATGACCTATATTGAATTGCTTATCTTCCCAGTGGAGGCAGGTGAAGAGGGAAATAGGGAAAAACTCTGGAACTCAATATTTTAAAAACAAATGTTTAAAAAAAATTTGTTTTTTACATGCAACTGGGAAATAAGATATATAGGCACTGGGGTATAGAAATCTATCTTGCCCTACTAGAAAGTTAGGGGAGTGATGGGGGAAAGACCAAAAGCTACCCTGCTTTAGGAGTCTTAAATACCAGAGAATGGTAACCCATAGAGTTAAATATTATGGTCTGTGTTATTTTCTTACACGTATTAATGTCCTAGATTTTAAAACCTATAAAACCTAACCTGACCCACTTACTTGCCTGTAAAACAAGGTATTCAACCAGGATATGTAGAGGATTGAAATGCTAGACTAAGGATAAATGGTAAATAGCTAAGTATTTTTCACTAGGATCCTTACAAAGTAAAAATAAAATGCTGCTTTCAATGTTTTAACCATGTTTATCTGTTTTCTATAGAAATGAAGTATTTTTCACAAATCTTTTTAAAGACCTTGCCTCTTACTATACTGATAAAATTTAGGCCATTCAATAGGAGTTCCCTCTCTTCTCATCATCTCAAAATCCCTTGACATTATCTACTAATTTCTCCTTTCCTCTAATCTCCAACGAAGAGGTAGCACTCCCCTTTGCCAAAGCCAACCCCTTTATATGTGCACTTGATCCCACCCCTTCTCCTCTTCTCTAAAAGGTTGCCTCCACTAACATTCACCTTGCCTCTCAAATTCTCACTTTCTCCCTGTAATCTGATTCCTTCCTTCCTGGCCTTCAAACACACTTACATCTCTCCTATCCTTCAAAAACACAAACAAAAACTTCCTTATATTGTCTTCTATATCCTCTCTCTTTTTCTGCCAAACTTATGGAAAAATGCTATCTTTATTCATCACATCCCCTTTTTCTCTTATTTACTCTTCAACACTTTGCAATCTAGTTTCTAACCTCATCACACAATTAAAAAGTTCCCCTCCAAACCAATGATCTTTTAGTTGCAAAATTGAATGACCTTCTCTCAATCCAAATCCTTTTTGACTTATTTGTTGCTTTTTACAGATAGTTGACTACTCTCTGCTTTCAGACATTCTCTTCCCTCTGGGTTTTCATGACATTACTCTCACGTGGTTCACCCCCTACATGATAGATTTCTCCTTCTCAAGTTCCTATGCTGACTCATCAACATCATGTCCTCTAACTGTGGCTGTTCCCCAAGGTTCTTTCCCAGGTAGACTTTCTCTTCTCCCTCTTTGTAACCTCATCAGCTTGCATGGGTTTTACTATCATCTCTGTGCAAATGACTTCCAGGTCTACATATTCAGTTCTAGTCTTTTCCTCCAAGCTTCAGTCCTGGACAACTATATACAGACATTTCAACCTCAATGTCTTAGAGACATCTTAAACAAAACATATCTAAAACTGAAGCCATTATCATTCCCTTTGACCTCCCCATTTCTGTTGAAGGCATCACCATCCTTCCAGTGCCTGAAGTTCACAATCTTGGCATTATCCTGGACTTTTCACTCTCTCTCATTCCATGCATCCAATCAATTGCTAAATCTTTGCCATTTTTACCTTCACTGTATCTCTTGCAGTTGACCCTTTTCAGCTTATTTTTTTCTACAAGAAATATTAAATGTTTGTCATTTCCCATGTACTTGTGAAACTTTTTAGTGTTTAATTTTGAAAGAGTTACACCATTATAGCTTTGAAGTTGAGAGGTGTGGGACTGTGGATACAAAATATCACATATGCTATGTTCATCAGTTTAAAAATTTTTTTGTTACATGGGAAAGTTCTGTGTTAGTGTGGCACATACTGGCAAATTACTGTGTTTAAAAAAAAGCCATCAATTAAACAAAAATATATGGCTTTGGAGAAATTTTTATTTTATGTGTACAGGTATAAAACTCCACCTCTTATCAGAAGCAGCTTCAAGGTTCTATCATTATGTGTTCAAAACCTGATGGCTCTGAAAAGTACTTACCTAAAATTCCATTTTCTTTTACTAAAAATATTTATTCTAACATCTGAGTAAGTGTTGAGTTCTCAGGGCACTGTCTCTGGCAGCTGTGCAAATTTCTAACTTATTCTCAGTCTGTGCTTTTCTCCAAAATATAGATGCCATCCAAAGTTTTTCTTATATCTCTGTTTTTACTGTTGTAGACTGCTGGACCAGGGCATCTGAGTTTGATAGATGTTCAATATAATTTCCTTGAAAAAATCAGCTGTCTTTTTGTGCTTGAGGAAAAGCACAAGCAACACCTGGTCCCACTGTGTCTGATTTCAACGAGTGAGGTATTCTCTTGGATAGCAATGTTGATGATGAAATGTTATCTGTAGACTTCATCTTGTACCAAAATCCCAAGATAGTGCTTTTGATCACATTTTGCACATTATTGCAGGCAGTGTGAATTACTTACTGTAAGTTCTTTTCAATCTCTCCAACACTTATTGATCTAGACTTCTTTTTTTCCTTCTTTCTAAGGAGAATGAGTTCAACACTGATATACCTGAAATCCCTTTGCAGGATTTCTTCACAATAACTGTCAAACCCTTTAGAAAGATGTCAACCTTATCTGGGGTGTTGACAGTCTGGTTGCTTGGAACAATCTTCATCCTGGTTATGGACAATCCTATTATTCTTTATGCACTCTTTGAAAAATGGATTTGCTTTTATCTTGAATTTCTATTCAAACTTTTATCTCTGAAACAAAACAATTATAATTTCTCACGAACTTCTGAAACTTGATTTTGATATTTTTAAATTAGTACTTTCTACTTGGAGAAAATGTAGTTTTGAGAGAAAACACTTTTTTCCCAATTAATCTGGGAGTTCTACTTTTTTTGGAGTTAACCCTGTAACAGCAGCGGGAACTTCTTGACCTTGCTAACAATTCAAGCAAACTCAAATATTCCTTTTTTAAAACTATATCTTTGTATTAATTGTAATACAAAGCAACACAGAACCAAGTGTATTATCAACACTCTTGTGATAATAATAATGTGTTGGGTACTCCAAGTTCCTCAAAGATATGAACCAAAAAGAGGTTATATGCTCTTTTTAATACATTCTTTCTTCTTCTTTATATCCTGAAGTGTTAATGTTTGTTCAATGTTACATTTATAATAAATTTTTAAAAGAAATTAATTAGAAGAAAATGTATTTTTTTTCTTTATATAAAAATCTTCTCAAAACAAAAAGGATACATAGGATGATGCAAAAAAAAAAATCCTTACATAGCAAGAAAAATCCCTAAACTGCACAGAAAAATGAAACATAAAAACATTTTTTTAAACTGCATATATAAGCTGAATGAGAGGCATTCTTGGTGTGGTGGACAGAGAGCTACCTTGCTCAAGGTTAAGACAACCTGGACTTGGTTCAAGTCCTGCTTCTGAAATATACTAAGTGACCTGGGGCAAGTCACTTAACCTCTTAGAGCTAAGTGGTGCAAATTATTGGACTTGAGGGTTAGGAAGACCTCAGTTTGAATTCAGCCTCAAATATTTACTAGGTGTCAGTCATTTAAACATTCTCAGCCTCAGTTTCCTAATCTATAAAATGGGGATATATAATAAGATAATATGTAAAATGTGTTGCAAGCTTTAAAGAGCTATATAAATTATGGCTATTATTATTGTTAAAAGTACTGGATACTTCTACATTCCTGGAACCCAAGAAAATATTCAAGGAAAGGTACAGGGGACATGGGGCATCTAAGTGACACAGTAGATGAAGTACTGGTCCTCAAGTTAGGAAAAGTCATCTTTTTGAGTCCAAATCTGGCCTCAGACTTGCTGTATGAACCTGGGCAAGTCACTTTATCCTGTTTGCCTCAGTTTCCTCATCTGTAAAATGAGCTGAAGGAAATGACAAACCAGTCTTTGTCTTTGCCAATAAAACTACAAATGGGGTTACAAAGAGTCAGACACAACTGAAAATGAATGAACAACAGAACACTAAACGTGAGATCTGACATTTTAGATCTAGCTAGAGGATCCTTAACTGTCCTTCAACTGGGATACCTAAACCTAGACTTTCTGCCAGATGCCTTATTTTATTGAAATCCTTGGCTTTTATATAACCTTTGTTTCTGAATGCATCTCTCCTTATAAACACAGCATTTGCGAATGAAAAAGAGGGAGATGTAAAGTAGTTAAGCAAAATCAGTCAATGTGTCAAACACTCCTCAGAGTACATGTGATATTCCATAATCCCTCATTCAGGTAAGAAAGGAAGAGCAGTATATTTTCTCAGGTAGTCTCTAGAGGAAAGTTGATCATTGTAAATTAATAGCATTCAATTTCGTTTTCTGCTTTTTCCATTTACATTGCTGCAGTCACTGTTTATCTATTGATCGCTTATTTCTGAATTTGATACAATACGTATTTATTAAGCATCTACCATGTGCCAGGCACTGTCTAAGCACTGTTCTTCTTAATTCACTTTTTATCAGTTCATGTAAGTCTTCTCTTGCTTGTCTAAATTCTTGACATTCATTGTTTCTTATGACATCTAAGATTTTATAAAAATCAAGGCTAAATATTTTGACCCATTTGTGTATAAAAAAACCAAATTATGTACACTGTACCCATAACAATCCTCTCAACCTATATATTATTACCCGAAACCAATCAAACAAAAATGAAAACAGAAGCTATCTAATTCCATATCAGTTTTTAGTTGATTCAGATGTAGATTCTCATCTGCCACTCCAAGGGATTTTATTACAGTTACACAGGCTGAAAATATGGCACAAGGTCAATGAGTGTTCCCTGTGCAGAGCTTTGGGATAAAGATATTCCCTTACTGTCTTTTGGAAGCATTGCAACTAACCCTGTTTTAATTTGGCTTCTTTGTCTCATTTCTAAAATATTTCATTATACTCCATGGCCCTTCCCCTGGTGACCTAGTTAATTAAGTTTACATAATTTTCCTACTGATTAGTTTTGAACAGCTTGTTCTAGATCTTAACTCCTTTAAAATTTTCCCCTTTACATACAGCTTAAAATATCCAAACTATCTTTTTGAAAGAATTAACAAGGAGCTACTACAATCCTTACTATAGTATATGTTGGAAGTCTATAAGTCATCATAATCGCTACCCAAAAAAAGCATCACTGACTCTTAGGAGATGTAATTAAGATCGGTTTCTCTTCCAGAAAATGAAGAAGCCACAAATTATGATCCAATAACAATCCCAATACTATGTTTCAGTGATCAGAAAAAGAATTCTTAATCAAAGTTATTGGCAATATTTTCTAATATATTTGCCCACTGCATACTTTCTCTGTGGATTTCACTCTCTTTGCCAGAAAGAATTATGTGTTCTTCTTCCAGGCTAGAAGCTAACATGGCTATTAAAGTTTAAAACTGCACTAAGACTTTTGAGATACCTGGTACTTTGGAGGCTTTATTATCTTATCAATGTGTGTACTCCCTTCCATTGATATAGTTCACAATCCCTTCATGACATCTCATTAGAAGAGATTCCTGTCAAAATATAATCTATACACTAAGAATTGACAGTTCACAGATGTTCTAAGTTGATTTTTTGTGGGTGTTCAAGATCTGTGATTTCTTTGGTATAGGGAGCACCTAGTGAGGAAACCCCTTCGACCAACAGAGAAAAGTTAAATACTCTACAATTTATGGTCTCAGAGAGCCAGATAGGGTGCTGAGATAAGTAACTTGTCCAATGTCACATAGCCAGTCTCTCCTAAGCCAACTCGCTCTGCCACAATGCCTACAGAATGCCCTTTAGAAAACTCCCATTTCATACTTAAACTATGTTTATACGTATTAAAATTATTTAATATCAGATAGCCATATTCTGGTCCATTGGGAACTAAGGAGCAGCCTCAGATCACTTATCAGGGAAAAAGTAAACCCTAAACTTCAACATTCATCTTCTAAAGTATTTTGTCATCCGGAAAGTAGCAAAAGTAAAATAGAAAACATTCAGAAATGACATTACTGGGCTTACAAATTATCTTGAAATCTATTTTCCTCCATCTACTTTTCTTGGAACTTTATGTAGTTCCAAATGGTCATTATTCCACAAAACTTGTATACAAATGCTTTCAATTTTATCGTCAGGCTACCCTGAAGAGAAAAGTACACATCATTCTGTCATTTATATAAATATGGGAACACAGAGAGTGAAAGATTTTATGACGGTCATAAAGTAAATCAGTGCCTTAAACATGTATTAGATTTTAGACCTAATGAGTTCTGTGTAGAAAGGGTCAATACTGTGGGCCTGTTGTGTCTAACAGATACAGTATCATGGGAGGAGGAAGGGCTTGGAAAACATTTAATTGAACTCTTTCATTTTACAGATGAAGAAACAATCTCAGTTTTACTATAAAGTGAGTAGCCCAAAGTCATAGCAAGGTTATGCCACCTTTCCATATGGTATAATTTCTGTGGTTTTCCATGTAGTAGGAAGCAGATCTCCTCCATCCCCCAATCTCACATTGAACTGTGCTAGACTGAGCTTTGGTTCTTACTATATAACAATCAGTTCTCCTCCTCCAGGGGCTCAGTTCTGTCTCTAGTGATTTCATTTATAATTGACAGTCAAATCTGTTGACTCCTCAGCAGCTAGATGCTTACAAATCTCAGCCTAATGCTCCTTTATTTCTGTGAAAAATAACTTATTTTAAATGCAAAGAAGCACAGTGGGAATGAGAGATTTGTCAAAAAGATTTTTTTTTAGAAGACTAGAGTTCATCACAGTCTCCCCATAACCAGACAATTTAGTAGTGAAGAGATATCCAGCAATGAAATAGACAGATTCCAATTTGCAACTTCAGAAATAAGTGTCAGTACTTACAAAAAAATTTCAGAAGTTTGGAAATGAATGATAAGATACGGAACACCAACTAATTGGTTAATTCACAAGGATAGACTCTCCTTGGAACAAGAGTAATTCCCATTATGATAAGCACTGTGCAGGTGGTACCGAATGAAGGATAGATAAAGTTTGGCAATTAAGTCAGAGCTTCCCCAAGAGATTGCTGAATTCAACAATGGTACCAAAGGAGTATGATGCAATTATGAAATTAAGTTTCTCAGGATTTATGTTTCTCAGTTTTTATGGTTGAAAAATACTTTATAAAACACTATCTGAAAGAAATATTTTATATTCAAGTTTTTCAAACACCTTCTGACTACAGGCTCAAAAAGGCACAATTGGAAGGCCCTTCTTTGACTTGGCTGACAGTCTAAATATAAAAATATTAATGAGAGTTTCAGATCATCATTCAAAGGAATATAGAATTTAAAAACATGACTTTTTAAAAGTCCAATATAATTGGGAACCAAAGATTCATAGACAGAGAACTTATATAGCTTTAAGAAAAACGCTTTTTTAAAAAATATGAACCACTTTTCCCTGCCCACATACAAAATACAAATATAGACATCTCTCCAAATGACCAAGACTGGATTTCATTTCTTCATGTTCACATTTATACAGGTAACAATTTTTAAAATGTGACATGCTATATTGTTAATATGTATAATGTATATATAATATATAATTTTATTTTTCCTTTTTAAACTATATATGCAAATAGGTATGAGCTAAACCTATAATTTCATTGTATACAGGCCACCTACCCCCATGCTGGGCTTCATCTTCTCTGCTTAGATTTAGTAGCCTACAGCACTGAGAGGTTGAACATCTTACCCAGAGTAAGAGAGCCATCATGTGTCAGAGGTAGGACTTCAACCTGTGTCTTCCTGACTTTGATGCCAGCTTTCTACTGACTCTGCTGTGTGACCTCTCTGTATGTAAACAGACATGGGTGATTCTTTATGGTCATAGTGCTATTTGCATTCATTTTATTCAAAGAAAAACAATTTAAAATTCTTTTTCAAGAAGTCTCTATACTTTTGTGCTATAAGAAATGACAAGTAGGTGAATTTCAGAAAAATCTGGGGAAGACTTACATGAAATGATACAAAGTGAAGTGAGCAGGACCAGGAGTACATTGTACACAGTAACAGCAATATTGTATTATTACTAACCATGACTGACTTAGCTCTTCTCAGCAATAGAATTCAAGACAATTCCAGGGGTTTCATGAGGAAAAATGCTATTCACATTCAGAAAAAGGACTGATGAAGTCTGAATGTAGATTAAAGCATACTATTTTCACCTTATTTTTTCATGATTTTTTCTTTTAGTCTATTTCTTCCTTCAAAACATGACTAATATGGAAATATGTTTTACATGGTTGCACATATATAACCTATGTCAAATTGCTTACCATCTTAGGGAGGGGGAATATGAAGGAGGGTTAAAATTTGGAACTCAAATTTTTCAAATGAATGTAAAAATTTGTCTTTACATGTAATTAGAAAAAATACTATTTTTTAAAAAGCCTCCACACTCATTTGATGGATTGTACTACCCAGAAGGAAAAAAAAAACAGTCCAGTCTAATTGGGAACCATTTTAGTTATGGTCTGGCTTGTCAATTTAAAACCTGACCCATGTAAACTAAATCAAGAGAGGTCAAATCAAAATTGTCTGAGGCTCCACTGGCCACAGAAGACTTGAACTCTCTCTGTGGTATTGATCATAACTTTATTTCACTGTTCTTGAATTGTTTAATTGGTTTTTTGTTTGCTTGTTTTGTTTTTTTACAATTTATTTTACTGCTTAGATTTTTTAAAACTATTTTGAACTGTTTAGATGCTAAAAGTCTTAAATGTTTCAGAATTGAAAACATCTGCCTTTTGTGTTAAATATTCAAGAGCACTGAGAATGAAGATGGAACACAATAAAACAAGATCAAAGAGATAAAAACAAGTAAAACAGTAAAACATTCAAGAATATAAGATAAAAGCACTGGGAAAAAAATCTGAATAATTAGATATAAGACAGTTAAAATGGTAGTGTCAACATTATGTCTAGAGTTTTGGACAGTTTGGTTTGGGGAATCTGGAAATAAAATTTTCTCCACAACATGATCAGTCACAACATAAACAAGAATGAATATTTTTTGTTGTTCAGTCATTTCAGGAGTGTCTGACTCTTTGTGACCCCATCTGAGGTTTTCTTGGCAAAGATGCTATAGTGATTTGCCATTTCCTTCACCAGCCCATTTTACAGATGAGGAAAACTGGGTTAAGTAATTTGCCCAGGGTCACATAATGAGTATCTGTGGCCAGTTTTGAACCCAGCAAGATCAGGTTCCAGGCCCTGTGCCTTGTGCCAACTAGCTGCCCTAATAAGAATATTAGTCAATGAATTTGATTCTGAGCATACTACAAGTACAAGAGGGAGCTGTCATACAAAAGAGAGTTCAAATTGTGGACAGCAGCAAAAAGAAGTTTTATAGGCAAGTTTAAGGAATATTTTCTAAAATCTCAGCCTCAGAAGGTTAGAGACACATCATAAACATAATCTTCCTTTTAATACATTACTGATCAATTCATTTATTTCGAACATATCTGTTTGTATTTTCATCTATACAATATATCAGAGTAATGTTGCATATGTTTACTCCCTACTATGCTAAGGAGTACCTCCTTCTGTTTGTCCTAAAACTCCTGGCTTTGACACTAACTGTATGATCTTAATTTGGGGGCCTTGCTTTCCTCACCTTTCAAACAGGAGCACTGGATTAATAAAAGGGGCTAAATCTATGTTTTCTTTGGCATAGAGAGCTCCCAACAAGGTCAGCACCTTCTCTGCAAATTTCAGTCTTCGAGAGTGGACTAGAGAACACAGAAGTTATGGGATTTGCCTACAGGTCATAGAGTCAGTATGTGTCAGAAGAAGGTGTTGAACCAGGTCTTGCAGGCTCTGAGATCAGGTCTCTATTCACCATGGCATGCTTCCCTTCTAGCTTTATGATTCTGCCTCCTTCAATTTGCAAGATATGTCTCCTAGATTTAGTGTTCAGGAATTTGGCGAACAAGTCTTCTAGACTACCTTTACATGGAAGCTGCTTCATCCCTTTGGTTATTCTCTTGTCCTTTTCTAATATCACTGTGTCTTTCTTGGGATCCAGAACAGAATACTGTATTCTAGAGACATATGTACAGTGAATTACACCAATGCATAAGTATAATTTCTAGATTTCTTCCCTCCGTACTCCCTCCACAGGTCCCACCTATCCATCATCCTTTCTGATGGTTCCATTTTGGCTTTTAACTCTGTGTTTGTCCTTCCTTCTCAAAGAGGACCATGACATCAGGGAGATGATGACATGACTTGCAGTTGACTTTGATTTGAGTGATGGAGGCCACCAGCCTCACTTTCTCCTCTGGAGCCATCTGGGTCCAGTGGCCAGATACTCATCAGGATGACTGGAGATGGCCCATGATGCAAAGGGAGACCCTAGTCCTTTTAGCTCTAACAGCACAATGATGGAAGTACGTTAGTAAAATTATAGATCTGAAAGTCTGATTTGGATCACAGTCTTGACTCTACCTTTAACTGTGACCTGAAGTAAGAAATTCTATTTTTCTAGGCCTCAGTTCTTACATCTCTAAAATAGAGATAATGGTAAATCTCCCAATTATTCCACAGGAATATTGTAAAGATAAAAATAAGATGAACGTGAATATAATTTTTAAAAAGTAAATCAGTACAAAATTAAATGTATTTTTTTTGTTGCTTGAAAATAATTGATAATAATTCTGTAATATTTTCTTGGCTTATAAAGTATGTATCATTTCCCTTCACTTCTATGTTTAGTCTGAATTCATGAGGTTTTACTATATTTACAATCTTCCAAAAAAATTTCTACAAATTCACACAGTCTGAGAAAATAGTGCCCCAGCCACAGCAAGGTACCAGCAGACACAGGGCAATGAGAGTTGGTCTAAATACAGAGCTGTCCATGGAAATAAAGTACGGCCAAGAGGAAATATTTCCATATGCACAGACTTCACCCAACAGCTGGAGTTTACATAGACTCTCATTTAATGACTGCAGTCATTTGGTGCGGCATTCTTAAAATAACACTAAACAACATCGAGGGGGGAAGTACTCACCATCACTTGCTGTGTGTGTATTCAAATGGAAAAGAAAATAGAAAAAAAATCCTCTCTTAAAAAAATCATTTAAACTTTATCAGTGAACACATTCATTTCAAATAAGCCAAGGCCCTAAAAAATCACAATTCCCTAATTGTCAAAACAAAGTAAAAATACAGTATTATGTGAGTAAACAATGAAAAAAAAAGAAAAATGGTCATTAATGAGAAACTTTCTACAGAAAGGATTTCTCTTCTTTGGACACATTTTATTCATTTGCTGGGCAAATATTTATATAATACCTACTATAAACAATCCTGGGCTAGCATTGAGAAGAATACAAAGTATAGAGGCAGCTTAGCATCACAGATAAGGTGCCATCCACAACCAGGCTCTAAATCTATGAGCCTATGGTCTGATTCCTAACCTCAAAACCAAGATGTGAACAGATAACTCAAAAAGCTTAAACACTTGAAATAGTACAGTAAATAATGGTACAAGACAGTAGTATAAGGATTGTCACAATCGGGCTGTATCTGGAGTCAAAAAGGCCTGAATTCAAATCTGTCCTTAGATTCTTATTAGCTATGTGACCCCGGCAAGTCATTTCTATCTGCCTCAGTTTTATGTACACAACCCTTATTTTAAAAGCAGATGGGTTCCTTTTCTCTAAAGTTATTTTTTATGTCAAATTCTGTTTTTCCATTGACTTCCATTCAAAACTCCTATCATACTATTATAGCTTTAGAACTGGAAGTTCAGAACCATCTTGTTCCACCCCCTCATTTTACAAATGAGAAAACCAAGGCCTGGAAAGGTTAAACAGCTTGTTCAGGTTATACACAATAACCAGCAGAGGTATAAATTTGAACCCAGGTCCCTTGATTCCAAATTCTGCTCCACTCCCTCTCTGATGTATTCCTACAGAAACCTATTTGCCTCTATAGTATAATGACAATTACACAAGGACAAGGGAAAGGAAAAAAGGAAGACCTTGTCCTATTGAGTTTGCAAACGTATCCAAATGTTGTTTGCTCTTCCCTTCCCTTCCCTTGGTCCAACCACCCTGGCCTTCTAAAACCTTAGACAGGTTTTTCTTTTCTTTACATTTTCCCACATGTCCTTACATATGTAAAATGAAAAAGAAATGCATTTTCAAAACAAAAGATGTTTTAAACCCTATTGTTGGAACTCTGGTCTTCATAACATTTGTGATTCTTTTGATACTCATTACCAGAACTCCAAGGGCATAAGTAGACATTTGGGTTTCCTTTAAATGCCTCCTCATCCTTTAAGTTCATTTCTTGCTAATAATGGTCAGAAACCAACCAAACAAAATGTACTCACAATGTCGGAACAAGCAGAAAGAAAGGAGTTAGAACAAAGAAATCAGAATAATAGCAACAGAAGGTGGGCACACTCCATGCTGGTAGCAGGGAAAATTTCTTCATTCCAGATGTTTCAGTAAAGTTTACAGAATTCATTTCCATTTAACTGAACAAACATTAAGTACTAATTATTTGCAAAGTGATATGTTTTGCACTGAGAACACAAAAATGAAATTACTCCTGTCCTCAAGGAATTTACATTCTTCTTGGGGAAATGAAACACTTATTCATGTGAGAAAGCACAAGACAATTTGAGAAGGAAGAAAGCTCTAACAATAGGAGATACCAGGGCAGGTTCCCCAAAAGAGGTAGCATCAGAACTGAGCAGAAAAAGAAGCTAAGGATTCTAAAAGGTGGGGGAAAGGAAGGAGTCCTTTTCCAGGCATGATAGACTTTGTGAAGACATAGAGAGAGGAAATGGAATGATATCTTTGGAAAATGGCTATTGAGCCAATTTGGCAGTAATGTAGAGAATATAAAGAGGAATAATGTAAAAGAAGTCTAGAAAGGTCAGCTGAAGTCAGATTGCAGAGAGACTGAAATGGCAAGCTGAGGACCATGCATTTTATCACAGAGGCAACAGGGAGTTACTCAAAGTATTCCAGCAAGGGAGCGGCATAGTCAATTCTATGCCTTAAGAAGATTAATTTAGGAGCAGCGTAGAATATAGGCTGGAGAGGGCAGAGACTAGAAGCAGGGAAATCAATCTGGAGGCTACTATAATACTTTAAGTAAAAGGTGATGACTTAGGGTAGTGACAGATTGAATAGAGAAAGGGAGTAAAGAAAGAAAGTGGATGGGAGAAATGTTGTGGAGATAAAATCAACCAGCCCTAGCAACTGTTTGGATAAAAGGGTGGGAGGGTTGAGAGAAAAGGAAGAGCCAGGGATGATTCTGAGGATGCAAATGTGTGTGAACACGCCCTCAAGAGATGTAGGGAAGTTTGGAAGAGAGGTTGTTTTGTTGGGGTTGATAATTTTTTTAAAAAATGGAATCCCAGAAGCTACCTAGTCCAACCAGTTCCTGACTCACAAATCCCTGAAGAACATTACTGGACGAGTACTCATTTGATGTTGGCTTGAAGACATTCTGTGACAGAAAACCCACCACCTCTCAAACCTATTCTACTTTTTGGGCAGTTCTAGTCATTAGGAGGTAGTTAGGTGATATAGAAGATAGAACACTGGGCCTGGATTAAAGAAGACTTGAGTTCAAATTTGATCTCAGACTCTTACCATCTGGGCAATTCTGTCTGCTTCAGTTTCCTGAATTGCAAAATAGTGGATAGTAATAGTCCTTGGTTGTTTTGAGGATCAAATTAAGCTTGCAATAAGATTTGCAAAGAGCTTAGCATAGGTCCTGGAACACAGTGATACTTAATAAATGCTTGTGTCTTTCCTTCCTTAGTAATTGACTATCAATGGTCTGCTTAGTCCTCTGAAATCTTTATTAGTCAGTCATCAGAATCACAGATTTAGGGGGGTGGAAAGGATTTTGAAGTCTAGGCCTATAAGCAAGTACGTCCCTTCTATCATGCTCTAGTTTCTTGGGACACTTCATCTTCAGTCCATTTATTAGAGTCTGGACAAGACTACCCTGACCACAGGATTACAGATTCAGAGCTAGAGCTCCAAGTGACTTTAGAGACTCTTCTGTTTTTGAGATGAGGAAAATGGAGCCTAGAGAAGTTAAGGAACTTGTCAGAAGTAACTCAGGTCTCGACTAGCAAAACCAGGATTTGAACCCAGGTCCTCTGACTCCAAATTCTGAACACTTTCCATTATACCATGTTGACTGCTTGCCTCTTTTACTAACTTGTAGAAAGAAATGACTTTCTCTTAGACTCCTAAAGCAACCTCCTCTTAGGAGTGGGGCCTTTTTACTTGTAGAAGGTATGATTTCAGTTGGGACTTGAAGGATCAAATTCTAAAGTTTTCTCATAAGGGAGTTCTCTTTGATCAAAAATGTCATTGTCAACTCAACTGCTCATCCAGGTAAACAAACAAACAAGTCATAAATCTGTCTTTTATCACCTGACCCTGACCAGTGTGGGCAGATTTTGAGGAACAATCTGTTCTGGGCCAAAGATCAAAATTCCTTCTCCAGTGAACTTAACCTGACTGAGGACTGGAAAATGTGTTCTTCTAGCTATTGGCAAAACCTCTGTAACTATCAAGTCCCAAATGCCAGCATTTCTCTTTGGAGGTTCTCCAGATAGGTTTAAAACTCAGCACTTCAATGATGCTGGTTTACTTCAAGCCATAAATACCTCAACACAGGCAACAAAATCCTCCATTCTGGGTGGTGCGGCAAGTGAAGTTATAAATCTTCTAGCCTTAAGAGCAAACACATTACTGTGGGACAGTTGGGATGGGCAGGCACACAGTTGGGTTTCACTGGTGCTGGGCTGAGTTCAAAGCCAGGTTGTTGTCATGGAGTTTCTATCAAGGGAAACAGAGGAGCCGATCCAATGTTGCCAAACATTGGAAACTGGTATTAGTCACCAGGAAACACGAATCATTAGGGAGGAGAGGGGCAAGGGACATGAAGGTAGAAGGAATGATCGGTAACAAAAACGAGCAGAAGGCGTAAGAGCTCATGATAGTCAGACAACTGTTGAAGAAACAGTATCTGGGAATAGTCAGACAACTGTTGAAGAAACAGTATCTGCTCACACCCTGCAGCTGTGGCGGCCCTGGTTCCTGCACAGACAAGTCTCATTCTGTCCCACTGTCCCTTTGCAGTTGAGTTTCTGAACCCAATAAGAAGGTCTTTCATTTGTCCCTGTTAATTTTTTCTGTTAGATTTGGAGTTATCATTCCAGTTGGTTGAGATATTTTTATATCTCAATTTTAATATTCAATATATTATTTCTCCAAATTGTTTCATCTGCAGAGATGATAAACATGCTTTCATCCAAATCACTGATAAAAAGGTACCCCAAATGGCCTGACTTTATCATCACTCCTTACCCTACCTAAAGGAAAGCTAGACTTGAGAAAGCTTAATACCTCTGTGTTTATTTGGTTGGTTTTAAAAAAGTAATCGTTCCTACTTCGTACCAAAGGCTATGCTAAGAAGGTTCCAAGCCCTAAAATTTTATGACATTAAACTTTGCATAACATCCACCAAATCTGTTATTATTAGATTAATTATATTACAGAAAATTTGAACTTTAATTTTCTTATAATGTGAAATCCTTGTAGCTATACTTTTTCTTAATTACATTCTTTTTCAATCAACAAAAAAATGTCTCCCCAACCTCCCCATATCCCAATGAGAAAGAAAAAAAACCAAAACCCCCAGAGCAAACATTTTTGCCTTTCAAAATCCTTGTTCCTTTCATTTATTTGTTTAAAAGTTATAGTCTACTGGGGCAAATACATGGCAGGGATTGTTTCTTTTTTATCTTTATGCCTATATTCTAGTTCAGTGCCTTGTACATAGTAGGCACTTGATATACATTTAATGAATTTAATTGAATTTGAAGATAGCAATCCATATACCAGCAGTTCAAATATGCCACTTAAGTTATATATTATTTAACTTCTCTAGAACTTGGCTTCTGTAAAATGAAGACAGCTATCTACCTTGTGGCAAATACTTTAATAAATTATTTTGTTCTTCTGTTTTATTCTGATATGAGTCTGATAAACTATTTTGTGAAGGTCTGATTTTTAAAATTCTTTACATTACACATGTAATGTACTGTCTCTGAGGCTATCTCTTCTCAAATAATACTCTCAGTTTGGGTCTTAGCAGAGAAAGAGCAGGAGCCAACTACTCTGTGGAATTCCATGGAGGGGGGTGTACTCCTGAAACTATATCTCATAAACTCCCACTAATGCTTTACCTTCAATAATCAATAAGCAGACATGATTGGCTGAAAGCAAAAGCATTTGCTGAGATGACATTGTAAGAAGTTCCTTCCCCTCCCTCAAATCTGAGGCACATTTTCCCAGTATTACATGGCAGCAAGGGGAAGAATGGACCCATACATGGAGCCTGCTACTACAGAGCTGTTACTTGTAGAGGATACATGTGATCCAAGAAATTTACACTTCTGACACTGTGAGGCCCTGATGTCCTTTTCCTTCATCCACATGCTAGTCTTCTGGGCATAGTGTCTCTGCTAGGTGTTTCATTCACTTAGGTTCCCTGGTCCTGTATCATAGTAGGTCACAAATAATGAGAGAAAGCTAAATGACCCCTACTAAGCCAGGAGATGCAGAAATGCTTTCGAACTCCATGTACATCATGTAAAATGTCACCTTTTTAAAATTATAGGACAAAGAATATGGAGATGCAAGAAAAATTCAGTATAGCTAGTACACATCAGCAAATATTAGGATCTGACTTCTGCTATTAGGCTCAAATGTCCCAAGAAAGATATACATTTGCTAGAAAGTTCACAAACTCCCGTGTCTGCTCACCTGCCTGACAGTCATTAGAATCTTCACAGGAAAAAAAGGAACATTCACTCTTAAAGGAGGCTATGGAAAGGAAAAGGAACAGAGAGGGTAGCACCCATGCCACCTAAAAGGTGACAAAGGCAACTTGCCAAATGCTTCAGCTTGTGACCTACTATGAAGATTCAGGGATTCCCAACTGCTAATACACTGGTGTGTTGTAACACTTTGATGCCTAATGAAGATACTCTGGGTGTGTCAGTAAATCACAGATTTCCCCAGGGGCCACCTATCTGCCCCATTTTTGGCTTCTCACAGTCTTTGAATTTGGTTGCTAGTCTCCATCCTAGAGGTAAAAGCCCAAAGTTCATAAATCCCATTTGAAGGATCATACATTTCACATAACTGAGCCATTAAAATTAGGAAGGAAAACAAAGCTATTTCATTTTAACATAACATTTACCATGAATTCCCAAATTACATAAAATAGAAAATTATATTAAAAATCCATTCTGTTTTTTAAAAACAAGTCTCTATAGCAAACATTTTTCAGGGGGAGAATAGCAAATGCAATAGGATAGTGATAATACACCTAAATATAACAGGACTATCCTACAAGTTCATAGTATAGAAATAAAGCCACCATCAACAACTCTTTATGATGGACTACTTCTGCACGGAAGCCAAATGGACATTAACGTACACACCACCACACTCCCAACGTATCACAGGTCTAGGCAAGGTCACATGTATGTGGGAAAGTATTAGGAAACACTGACTGGGGGGTGGAGCCAAGATGGCAGCGTAGCAGCAGAAACATATAGCAGCTCTCACATAGCCACCCCAAAATACCCATAAAATAGGACTCTAAACCAATCCTAGAACTCCAAAACGCACATAAGGATACTTCCCACTAAAGTCAGCTCGGCTAGGAGGAACCATATCAGCACTGCGAACCGAAACCAGCCTGGCCTGAAGCCACGGCTGTGCCCCGGGGGTGGCTGGGCAGCTGGGCGGGAGAAGCAGAGAAAGCTCTCAGGTGAGCGGATTAGCGACAGTGCGTGGGGATTGCGAAAGGGGGAGATAAGCAGTCTGGCCAAAAGGTCTCCAGAGCAGAAAAGCGAAAGGCAGAGGTTTTGCACCTGCCTCCATGTTGTAGCTTCCCGCCCGCGGCCTGCAGACAGCAGGGGGACTGAGCGATTGTTTTCAGGCCAGGGCTCTCGCATTGAGCGGCCTGGATCTGGATCGTCGTCTTGGGCCTCGGTCTTGGAGTCTTCATTAT
>CM053589.1:44172151-44205455 GCA_028646515.1 Pseudochirops corinnae | reverse complement strand
CGATAATCACAAGTCAAGTCAGTCAGCCAACAAACACGTATTTAAGGGCCTACTATGTGTCAAGTACTGTTTTAAGTAGCTAGGCTTCAAAGAAAGGCAAATGACAGTTACTGTCCACAAGATCACAATCTAATGGGGGAGACAACATGCAAAGAAGCTATCTAAACAGGAAATAATGAACAGAGAGAAGGCACTAGAATTAACAGGGATTGAGAAAGCCTTCTTATAGAGGGTGGGATTTTAGCTGGGACTTGAAGGAGTCAGAGAAGCCAGGAGGGGGGAAGCATTCCATGCATAAGGGACAATGAGCGAAAATTCCTAGAATCAGGAGTTAGTGTCTTGTTCACAGCAATGAGACCCGTGTTACTGGATCTAAGAGTATGTGGGGAGAAGAGATGCAGAGTGTCAGGTGTAAGATGACTGCAAAGGGAGTGGGGTACTAGATCATGAAGGGTTTTGAAGGCCAAACATAGGATTTTATATTTAGTCCTGAAGGTGATAGGGAGTCACTGGAGTTTATTAGGTAGGTGGTGACATGGGGGGGATCTGTGCTTTAGGAAAATCACATTGGTGGCTGAATGGAGGATGGATTGAAGAGAGGAGGGACTTCTGACAGGCAGTCCAACCAAAAGGCTATTGTAATAATACAGGTGTGAGGTGATGAGGGCCTGTACCATGGTGATGGCAGTGTCAGAAGAGAAAAAGGTGGGGGCAGGGTATTCAAGAGATGTTTCAAAGGTAAAACAGAAAGGCCTTGACAACAGATTTAATATAAGAGTTGAGAGTGAGTGAAAAGTTGAGGATGACATCTAAGTTGAGAGCCTGAGAGCCTGAGAACCTGGGAGGACGGTTGTGCCCTCGGCAATAACAGGGAAGCCTGAGGGATAACATGGTTTGGGGGAAACTGAATGAGTTTAAGATGCAAACAGAACAGTGAATTCTAGATGTCCAATAGGTAATTTGAGATGCAAGACTGGAAGTCAACTGAGAGGTTAGGGCTGGATAAGTAGATTTGAGAATCATCAGCATGGAGAGGAAAACTGAATCCATGAGATCTAAGTGAAATAATTCAGAGGAAGAAGGGAAGAGATCCCAGGACAGAGCTTCATGAAATACCCATGATTAGTAGGTATGACCTGGATAAAAATCCAGCAAAGGAGACTAAGAAGGAAGAGTCAGATAAGTAGGGAGAACTAGGATAAAAAAATTATTTATTGTGAATTTAAAAGCAAAAAGACAAAAGAAAAAAAACATTTCCATGTACACAGCACAACATAAAAAGAGGATTCAATAGAAAATCATGAATTTCCATTCCATACTGATTACTTTTTTGGAAGAAACTTTGCAATAAATACTGGACAGTATTTTAAAAACTATACTATGACTTTTCTGTGCTTCCTTCTGTGCTTTCTTTTGTTCACTGCTATAGACTTTATTTTTTTTCTCCTTCCCTCCCCACCCTGCCCTCAAGAAGGCTACCATTAGACATTAATGTGTGTGTGTGTAAAACTGCACTATAATATTTCTATTTATCAGTTCCTTCTCTAGATGTGGATAGCATCTTCGTTCATTGGTCCTCGGTAGTTGATTTCAGTATTTATGATACTCAGAATGACTTAGTCCTTCAAAGTTGTTCTTAAAACAGTATTGCTGTTACTACATACAATGTTTTCTTGAGCCTGCTCATTTTACTCTTCAGTATTTCAAGCAAGCCTTTCCATGTTCTTCTATAACCAACCAGCTCATCGTTTCTTACAGCACAGTAGTATCCTATCACAATCACATACCACAACTTGTTTAGCCATTCCCCAACCAATGGGCATTCCCTCAATTTTTAATTCTTTGACATCACAAAGAGAGCTGTTATAACTATTTTAGAACATAAATTTCCTTTTCTCTAATCACCTTGGGAAACAGACCTAATAGTGTGTATACATTTTCAGACATAATTCTAGGTTGTTCTCCAAAATGGGTTGGATCAGTTCAAAGTTCAACCAACAGTGAATTAGTGTCCCAATTTTTCCACATCCCCAGGTACTGTTCCTTAAACCCAGTGGGAAGAGAATATCAAGAAGAGGGTGTTCAACAGTGTCAAAGGTTGCTGAGGATTGAGAAAAGATTTTATACAGTGCTCTAAAGTTTCATGAAGTACTCATGCACATATCTTATTTGAGCTCTGTAACTATTCTATGAGGTAGTTTTTAATCTTTTTTACTAATACGAAAATGAAGGCTTAGAGAGGGTTTAAGTGATTTGTCCATGGTAACACAGCTAAGAATCATCACGTACAGTATTTGATCTCAGTTTTCATTGTCCAGTACTGTTGTACCAAGCTGTTTTGCCTATACAACAACAAGCTAAAGTCAGAAGCAGAAAAAGCTAAAACTATAGTTCATTAAAGGAGGACTCAGGGTGAGGGTCACTGAGTCCTAGAGTATATAGTGTCGGTATATCAGACCATAGCATCCCTCACTTTAGATGCTTCCATCTACAACGCATTCTGAGTAAAATTTTCTTTGCTCTGAGACAAAGAGTGTTTTCATTACTGAACACAGCCAAAGTTATATAATGTGGGGGCTTTATTTTGCAACTTTTCTAAATATCACAAGCCCAAATGAACTAGACGACAGAAGTGTTTATCAGTTACCAGTTCACATTTGTTCTTTATTGTATCAGCAGTGAAATTATAAATAAAAGAAAAGTAGATCTCATGATTTGCATCAGTTTTTAACCAAAAAGGGATATTAAGGAGAGTTCTATATCCAAAATATCCCCTGAAATGAACATATTAGAAAGGTTAGGTCAGTATTTGGAATTCCCCAAGACCAACTGACATTAGGAATACAGATGAAACTCAGAGACTAGATGCCATCCCCTTAAGAGTTCTGAAAGACCCTCAAATGAAACTGAATAACCACTGATCAAAAGATAACTAGCCATTATAGTCACTGGGCAAGAAGACTAGCACATCACAAATGGTGACCTTTATCTAAAAATAAGGATTCCAGAGGGGATCCCAGAGAATTACAGACTCTTTATTAGTCTTAATAATAAACCACCAGGCAAGTTGGTGGAATCTATAATTAAGGATAAGTTCAGAACACTTACACAGAAATAACCTGTCAGGAGAAAGGCAACATGATTTCTGCAAGGGGTAAATTATGCAAGGCCAATTTACTGGAGCTCTTTGGGGGTGTAAACAGGCATGTAGAAAAAAGGAACCTCAGGCGTGTAATCTAATTATACTTTTTTTTAGATGTCTGGCAAGATTCTACATGGCTTTTTTTTTTTAATTGCTATAGGATTGAGGGAGGAGGGTCTATTTTGTCACAGTTATCAAACTGGATTAGATATAGGAAATAAAAGATAGGGATAAATGAGGACTTCTCTAGATGAAAAAGAATAAAGAATGGTGTCACTTGGGGATTAGTGAGAGGATAAAGATTATTTATACATTTGTCAACTATCTGGAAGAAGGAAAACACAACAAAATCTCTAAATTTGGAGGTAACAAAATCTCTGAGTGTCAGCAAAGAACAATGAAGAAGGGACAAACCATGGGGAGATCTTAGGAAGCAGTACAAATCAAAGAAAAGTTGCTGAAGAATTTCAACATAAAGCAAGCACTAAGTAAGACATTTAGTGAACACAAAATTCCAACAATTGATAGAAATAGGTCTTGGGGTCACTGGGTCAAATACTAAGAAAAAATCTAGGAGTCATGTTAGATAGAGGGACACTTTTCTATACTTTTTGATGTTCTCACTCATTCTTTCCTTCCCTACCATTTATATGAAAGATGGAGCCATCTTTTTGGAAAAAGCCAACCTTTCTCCACCCGTATCTATTTTTTTCTCCTTCCATATGGGACAGAACAGGAGTAAGCATTTATTAAGTACCTACTATGAGTCAGGCGTTGTGCTAAGTGCTCTACAAATACTGTCTCATTTGATCCTCAAAACAGCTCTGGGAGTTAAGTGCTATTGTTATTCCCATTTCATAGCTAAGAAAATTGCAGCAGACAGAATTTGTTAAGTGACTTGCCCAAAGTTCCCCAGCTAGTAAGTGTCTGAAGCTGGATTTGAATTCAGTTCTTCTTGACTCCAGGCTTAATTCTCTAACCAATTCTCTGATATCTTGCCTCATTGATCATCTCCTCCTTCTTTCTCATTCACCCTCAAATCTTTCCTTAACTATCTCCTTCTTTTCAGTCTACATATAACCTCAGGTCTCCAATAATTCTGTTAGCTACTCAAACTACTGTTCTCTCAGTCTCTCCTTGTCTGCCAAATTCCTAGAGAGAGTAGTCTTTTTGCTTCACTTAGCCATTGACACCACCTCCTTATTACCCATTCACTTCTTCAACCCATGTAGTCTGGCTTCCTTCCCTATCACTCCTCTGAAGTAGCTTTCTCCAAGAGAGACCCAATCCCCAAGTACAATGTCTCCACCTGCCCTACCCCCAACCCATCTTTCTCCTCCATCACCTCTCTATCATATTGGAGCATTACCACCCCCCTTTTTTCTTGGATTTTATTGATATTCTATTCTCATGGGTTTCTGCCTACCTGTCTGACTGAACCTTCTTTTGGTAGCTTCTTCATCCTTCTCCAGCCCCTGAAACATGTATGTTTCCTAAAATTCCATCTTTAGTTCACTTCTCCCGATAGAATCTTCCGTGGTGAGCTCATCCACTTCCTTGACTTCAAGTTATGATTGCTATGCAGGTAACTCTCCAAACTCTCTCTCTCTCTCTAACCTTAATCTCTGCCAAGACTTCAGGGTCATATTTTAAATGTCTGCTGAATAGTTTCACTAGTATACCAAGATAGACCAGCATGTCCAAAACTGAACTTCTCCTCAAATCTCCTAACTTTTCTATTTGTTATTGGTACCACTATCTTCATATACACCAACACTCATAACCTTGTAGTCACCTTTGAGCCTCCCTTCTCTTCCCTCCCAGCCTCTACATCTGGTCAACTGCCAATGTCCTGTCACTTTTAATTCTATGATATCTCTTCCATCTTTCACACTGTTGCCTGAATAATCTTTTTAAGGTGCTACTATGATCATGTCATGTATCTATTCAAATAGACTTTCCATGGGCCCAGAATAGAAGGACAACCTAATAAACTCATAAAGTATAAATGCCAGATCATGGCATTCAAAATCTTCTATAATCTGTCTCTAAACTACTTTTCCATTAACAGCTTACATATATCTCTTCAGATAATTTATATTCCAGCCAAAATATACTATCTCCTTTCTCCAGTTCTCTTCTTGCACTTTTATGCCCGGGTGCCTTTGCTCTCATTATTCCCCCATAGCCAGAATGGACTCTTTCCCCAACAATCACCTTCTACTTAAGTCCCTCTCTTCTTTTAAGGCCCCAATCAAGGACCATCTCCTTCATGAAATTCCCACTGGCCCTCCTCATTCCCTTAAGAAAAACTGACCTCTCTTCAAATTTCTTGTATTTCTTTGCTTAAATCTCTCTTATGTACACAATTCCTCCTTTCTTGTATCATAGTTATTTGTGTGCACATCATCTCTCCTCCGCTAGAGTGTGTCCTATTTGTCATCATTTCTCTAGCACCTAATACAGGGTATTACACAGGGTGGAGGTGTGATAAATGCTTGCAGTTGAACTGAATTATTTTTTGAGTACACTGGATTAGAGCATTACTGCATCCAAGATGATTAACAATATGTTAACCACAATCTAGGTTATATACAACTATGGAGCTTCTACACCTGGCATAAAGGGCATAACTCTGAACACCACAACTGAAGAATACAACAAGTTCTGAGTTATATAAACCTTCTATCACTTCCAAACTTGGAAGCAGGAAAAGGAAAGTAAGATTTTTAGCAGCACAGCAAAAGCCTCTGAACACCCAGGAACAATGAAAGCAACTGAGAAAACCCCAAGACCACACACAATGTGCTATGATTGGTTTTTCGAATCAGAAGGAAAGTAGTATCCTAGTTGGCAATATCTATAAAACAACTACACATTTTGTACTCTCTGACAGGAGGAATGACAAGAGAGGCAAAAAAAAGCAAAGCAGAAGGGGAGAAGAAAATTGTGGAGATTAGTAGCAGGGGTGGTGGTACTAGCTGTGGCAACAAGAGATGAGAAATGGTGATGGAGATTAGAAACATGTATGGGAGCAGTAAGAAGCAAACATCCTAAGAAAGGAGAAATGGACAGTTAGTGAGGAAAAGACAAGAGTTTTATCAGCTCTACAATCTAGAAGAACACAAATGTGGTTTAGTGTAGAAAGTGATGGCCAAGCAGTCAGAAGTCCTGAGCTTGAGACCTGACTCTGGCACTTACTAACAGCCTGACTAACTTAAATCATTTAATCTTTCTCAGTCTCAGTTTCCTCAAAATCTCAACTATAATAGAGTTTAGTATTTTACGATATTAATGACAGAAAAAAACGTCAGATGACAAATTGTTGGTCTGACTCTAAAAATTTGGCTTTACCTTGTAATTCCTTTATAAAGGTCTAAATGAGTCCTTTGAGAGTATCAGAAAGAAAGCAACTGATACATATTTTTTTAAATAGTATTTTTCCCAATTACACATCACGACAATTTTTAGCATTCATTTTTACAAGATTTTGAGTTCCAAATTTTTCTCTCTATCCCCCTTCTAAATAAAATGGTAGGCAATTTGATATAGGTTATACATGTGCTATCGTGTAAAACATTTCCATATTAGTCACAATTGTAAAAGAAATACAGATCAAAAGAAAAAACTATGAAAAAGAATAAAGTAAGTGAAAAAAAGTATGCTTTGATCTGCATTCAGAGCCCATCAGTTCTTTATTTGGATGTGGATAGCATTTTCCTTCATGAGTCCTTTGTACTTGTCTTGGATCACTGCATTGCTGAGAAGAGCTTAATCATTCACAGCTGATCATCACACAATGTTGCTGATATTGTGTACAATGCTTTCCTGGTTCTGCTCATTTCACTTTGCATCTGTTAGTACAAGTCTTTCCAGGTTTTTCTGAAATCTGCCTGCTCATCATTTCTTATTGCACAATAGTATTCTGTTATATTTATATGCCACAGCTTATTCAACCATTAGCTAAATGATGGGCATCCCATCAATTTCCAATACTTTGCCACCATGAAAGTCTGCTATAAATATATTTGTACATGTAGGTTCTTTTCCCCTTTTTTTATGATCTCTTTGGGATACAGACTTAGTAGTGGTATGGCTGGATCAAAGGGTTGTTGTTGTTTGTCCTTTGTTCTCAAAGAGGACCAGGACTTCAGGGAGGTGATGCCATGACTTGCAAGTATATACACAGTTTGGTTGCCCTTTGGGCACAGTTTCAAATTGTTCTCCAGAATGGCTGGATCAGTTCACAACTCCACCAACACTGCATTAATGTCCCAATTTTCCCACATCCTCTACAACATTTATCATTTTCCTTTTTTTTGTTAGCTAACCTGATAGATGTGAGGAGGTACCTCAAAGTTGTTTAAATTTGCATTTCTCTAATCAAAAATGATTTAAAGCACTTCTTATCCTTATGCATATCCATTGACCATTTATCAGTTGGGGAATAACTCGTGTCCTTATAAATTTGACTCAGTTCTCTATACAGATATTTGAGAAATGAGGCCTTTACACATGCTGTAAAGATTGTTTCCTAGCTTTCTGCTTTCCTTCTAATCTTGATTGCATTGGTTCTGTTTGTGCAAAAACTTTTTAATTTAATATAATCAGTTACATTTTGTAATGCTCCGTATCTCTTGTTTGGTCATGAACCTATAACTGTAACTCACTTAACTTCTCCTTTAAGAATTTATATGATTTACCACTTGGTGCCTATATGTTTAGTATTGATATTACTTCATTGTTTTTAGCAAGATTAGTTTCTTTCCTTATCTCTTTTAATTGGGTCTATTTTTGCTTTTGCTTTGCCTGAAAATCAGGATTGCTACCCCTGTGTTGTTTTTTTTTTTTTTACTTCATCTGATGCATGATAGATTCTGCTCCAGTCCCTTACCTTTACTCTGTGTGAATATCTCTTCTTCAAGTGTGGTTCTTATAAATAACATATTGTAGGATTCTGTTTTTTGATCCACTCTATCTGCTTCTCTTTGTTGGGAGAGTTCATCCCATTCACATTCACAGTTATGATTACTAACTGTGTATTTCCCTCCATCCTATTTTTCCTGTTTGTCCTCTATCTCCTTTCATCCTTTCCCTCCTTGACAGCATTTTGCTTCTGTCTACTGCTTACCCCAGTCTACTCTCTCTTCTGTCAGTTCTGCTCCACTT
Source organism: Pseudochirops corinnae (assembly GCA_028646515.1). Lineage (NCBI taxonomy): Eukaryota > Metazoa > Chordata > Mammalia > Diprotodontia > Pseudocheiridae > Pseudochirops > Pseudochirops corinnae. The sequence goes on along the minus strand of CM053589.1, from coordinate 44,197,144 downwards.
CCTTTATTTAATCTCTTCCCCTCCTACTTTCCTGTCATGTAAGATAGATTTCTCTATATTCAACTGATTATGTATATTATTCCCTCTTTGAGCCAATACTGATGAAAGTACAGTTCAAGTGATGCCCATTACCCATCCTCCTATCTTTCCCTCCACTGTAACAGGTTTTTCCATGTCTCTTCCTGTGAAATAATTTACTCCATTCAACCTCTCCCTTCCTTCTGTACCCAGTGTACTGCTTTTTCTCATCCCTTATTTTTTTATGTTATTCCCTCAAATTCACTTTATACCTGTGCACTTTATCTATGTATATTCCTTCCAACTGTACTGTTAGTGGTACCAATATTCAACAATTACAAGTATCTGCCCACATAGGAATGTTAACAGTTTGGCTCCATTGAATCCCTTATGTTTTCTTTTCCTTTTTTTTTTTTTTTAAACCTTTTTAAGCTTCTCTTGGGTCTTGATATTAGAGATAAATTTTTTTTGGTTCAATTCTGGTCTGTTTAGGAAACCTTAAAATCCTTCTATTTCATTGAATGTCTATTTTCCCCCTTGAATTATTGTGCTTAATTTCACTGGGTAGGTGATTCTTGGTTGTAGTCTTAGCTCTTTTGCCTTCTGGAATATCATGTTCCATGACCCCCGACCCTTTAATATTGCAGCTGTTAAGTTCTGATTGTGGTTTCCCGATATTTGAATTGTTTCTTTCTGGCCACTTTCAGTATTTTTTCCTTGAATTGACAGTTCTGTAATTTGTCTGTAATGTTCCTTGGAGTTGTTATTTTGGGATCTCTTTCCTGAGGTGCCTATTTTGTCCTCTGGATCCAGGATATCAGGACAGTTTTGAAAGATAATTTCCTACAAGTTTCTTGAAATATTTTCTTGAAAGATGCTGTCCAGGGGCAGCTAGGTAGCACAGTGAATAGAGCAGCAGCCCTGGAGTCAGGAGGACCTGAGTTCAAATCTGGCCTTGTGGCCTTGGGCAAGTCACTTAACCCCAACAGCCCTGTCTTCCCCCCTCCAAAAAAAAGCATAAAAAAGAAAGATGCTATCCAGGTCCTCCTTTTGATGACTGCTTTCAGGTAGTCTGATGTTTCTGACATTGTCTCTCTTGGATCTATTTTCCATGTCAGTTGTTTTTTCAATGAGGTATTTTACATTTTCTTCTGTTTTTTCATCCTTTTGAATTTGCTTGATTCTTGATGGCACATAGAGTCATTATCTTTCACTTGCCCAAATCTAACTTTTAAGGAGTTGTTTTCCTCAATTAGCTTTTGTACTTCTTTTTTCCACCTGGCCAATTGTACTTTTTAAGGAGTTGTTTTCTTCAGTGGATTTTTGTATCTCCTTTTCCCTTTGGCTGATTCTACTTTTTAAGCAGTTTTTTTTTCCAAGCTGTTGACGCTTTTCTCATAATTTTCTTGCATCACTCTCATTTCTTTTCCCAGTTTTTCTTCTACCTCTCTCATATGATTTTGAAGCTCTTTTTTGAGATCTTCCATGAGTTCTTTCTGGGATTGAGACCACTTCCCATTTTTCTTTGAGGTTTTGACCAGAAGCATTTTGACATTGTTATTCTCTTCTGAGTTTGTGTCTTGATCTTTCTTCTTACCTTAATAACGTTCTATGGTCAGTTTCTTTTTTTGTTGATTTTCATTTATCTCTTTTGCCCTTTTTCCTTTCTTTTAAATTTGAGCTCTGCTCTTGGGGTAGAAGGGGCACTGTCCAGGCTTCTTGTACCAGGGGCTGCAGGCCCTGGCTGATTACTTGGTGCTGTACTGATGTTACCCTGAGACCCACAGGGAACCCTCCTGTCTGGTGCTGCACTGAGGGGATAGTGTGGGGAGTGGCTGGTACTGCTGGAGGCCATAGGGGTATGGCACATTATCTGGTCCTGAGTCAGGCATCCTAGTGCTGGTTTCTGGAGTGCGCTGAGGTCAGTAGGGTGTTTCTGCATTTCCCTGGTGCTATGCTGAAGCACGTGGCAGCTCCTGGAACTGCAGTCTGCCCATTCCCCTGGCTATGCTGAGGCACACGGGGGGGTCCTCGTGTTGGCATTGGCTTGCTCCACTGTACTGGGGCTCAGTATCTCCAACTGGTTTGCTATGGTGGGGCTTGCTACTAGTTTGCTGGGATGCTTCCTGTCCTGGACTACATTCCCCTTTTACTCAAGTGAGACAGACCTTTCCTGTCAATCTTCCAAGTTTCTTGGGCCAAAAAATTGTTTTACCTGACTTTTTTTTTTTTTACTGGTTCTGCTGTTCTAAGACTTGTTTGGGGGCACTATTTTATGGTTGTTTGTAGGTAAATATGTAAAAGTTATGGTGATTTACTGCTTACTCTGCCATCTTGCCTCCCAGAAAGTCCCAGATATTATATTTTAAAGAAGGGGAGGCTCTGCCTTGAGGTACCTTTTAAAAATGAGTTCAGTGAATCCAGGACACAGATTCAAAAAGGAATTAAGTTCCTGACAGGACAAGTAAAAGTTGCAAGGGGCTGGAGAAAGGAAAGTTCTTTTTTCCTTTATTTAAAAAAAAATTCTCCATTTACCAAATATCAAAAACAAAATAAAACAAAAATTTCCACATAAGCATTTTCATATAAAAAGTAGAACAGAGCAAGAAGACTGCATATGAAAATGTGGCTCTCGATTCCATACTACTGCTTTTTTTTCTAAAGGATATAATAAATTCAAACCATCACTTTAAAAACTGTATATCTTCCCTGGACTCAGAAGGGAAGTTCTGAAGAACCATATGGAGCTGGGAGAGCAGAAACAGGAAGAAACATCTAACACAGAGAAAGGGACCAGGACTCTGGGAACACAGTTGCTTGGGCCAGCTGGGAAGAGGAAGCTTGCCTGGACAGAAACTGAGTCACAGAAATCTATCTGGACTACAAGATGAAATGGCAGTAATTCATTATCACCTTTTCCTCCTTGATCTCCTTTGTAAGAACTTTAAGCCTTTTCTCCTAGAAGTGGGGAAAGTCTGTTTATTTTTTTTCAATGTTTGCTTTTATAAACAATGTTAACCACTGGACATTTGCTAATGGAGTGAACTTATTGGGAATACAGTAGGGAAAAGGCAACTAATGGTGAAAGCTTTCTGGAGAAGAGACAGAAATAGCTTTCACAGGAGTTTTTTGACAGAAGTCTATTTCTTGCTGGGCCTGGAAACTAACTAAAACAGAAAAAGGATTACAGATCTTTTGATACTATGTCCTAGAATGGAGAAGGAAAAGTTACACAAGGAAATCCAGCATGTCACAGAAAGACGATGAGGCAAATAGGAGAGCTTGAACAAACACCAATAGCCACACCTCATGATATAAGTACCTTCCCTGAAAGAGGAAACAAAAGTTCTGGGTTAGAAGTCAGAGATCTGAGCCTGCCAATAATAAGCTATGTTAAGGAAAAAAAACAATAACCCTATTCATCTGCCATGTCTGACAAGGTATTCCATATCCATATTCTATTTTCCCTCTACTGACAGAAGATAAATATGTGTTTTTGCCAACCCTTGAGAATCAAGAATTGATTTTCATGGTTAATCCTAATTTGTATGCCTTTAAATGTTAAATGACTAAATGCAGTTATTGTATTATGTCAGGGAAGGGTTCCTCCCCAACCCCAGTCAATCTTTTACAAGTCACCATCTTTCTGTTCATGTTTGCTCACCTGTAAAATGAAGGTGGTTGGACAACATTGTTTGGAAATTCTCTTTGGAGCGCTAACATTCTATAAACCTTGTATTTCAAAAGCCTTTGAATGTATAGGCGTGAACTATTTCAACCATGTTTGCATATTTTTGCTTTTCTGTCTTGCTGTAGAAGAAGTGTTGGTGTGTAAAAGGAGAAATCAAGGTTAACAGACAGTTTTATTTCAGCAGCTTTGAAGGGCCTCAGTACCACTCTGAAGCTATGCTAACCAGTCCTGAAGTCTGGAGGCGTATACTACAGGACTGATCTAAGTCATTTAGTCCAGCATCTTAGGCTATCTACAACTATCGCAATAACATATACAACAAAGTTCAACTAACGTCTACAATCATGACTCTGAGTGAAATGGCATAAACATTTAAGACCAGAACCAGTATTCAGTAGATTAGCTATCAAGGGATATGTCACCATAGTCTCAAAGCCCATTGGTATTGGACTTTCTCCTTATTGGTGGAGAGCAATCTTTTGAAACTGTGTCACAATTAGGCAGAGTTGGCAAGGGTGAGAGAGAGGAAAGTCTTCTCTGAATTTTTATGGAATCTTCTTTGGTTTCTCTTCTAGTCTCTGAGTCGCTCTGGACTTTGGGCACTTCTGAGCTTTGAGAAGAAAGATAAAGGAGACCAATATCACTTCACTTTGCTACAGGAAAAGACTCTGGGAAAACATGAGAAGGGCTGACAATCTCCATCATGACCCTGTCCCCACCATGCTACATTAGAGACTTTATTGGGAATACAGTGAGTGTGAGATCAAGCACTCTTTTCTGCTTGAGCTGAGTTACTTAATTTCCAATGGAAGAGCTCCTTTGCTTTGCATCATTTGGTATATATTCTCCAATATATACTTTCTCTGACTTTTATTTTGCTACGATTTGGATAACTGCAATTACTGGCTGAGTGCTATATAGGTTCACTGTGGAACTAGTATTTGGTGGGAAAGGGGTCAAGCCTTAGATAGAAAGCTTAGAGTCCTGCTCCCCCCCACCAATAATAAAACAGTAACCAGAAGTTAGCTTGAACCTGAAAACCTCATCCCCCAGCAATATTTAAGAGATATGTAATTTTAGCCTGGTATCCCCTGCATCTGAGGACAGCAGAATAGCCTCTGTCCTCAACTTCCTGTTTCTCATCTTGTTAGGAATTAAAGTCTCCCTCAGAGAGATGGCAGGGGTCGGGGTGGGTGCACTGGGGAAAAAAAGAGGTTAGAGATATCTATTCTGTCCCTCTTTAAGCCACAGAATGAAACTTCCATGCTACATGTGAGGGGATGCTCTCACAAAATGATCCTCTCAACAAAGATATAAACAGCTTTCAAAAGAACCTCAAACTTTCAGTAGCTATATGAAGAAAAGCTCCAAATAACTAATAAGAGAAATAGAATAAAAAAAAAAGACTCATGAGGTTTCACCTCACACTCATCAAACTGGCAACACTGATATAAGACAGAAATGGTCAATGTTGAGGGGTTATAGGAAGTACGCTATTACAATATAAATGGGGCTATGAATTTGTCCAACCTTTCTGGAAATACTGAGAGCATTGAGAAAAGTGATTAAATTAACTTTCCCCTTTGACTCACTGTTACCACTTTGGGAAGTGTGACCCAAAGAGGTCAAAGACAGAAGAAAACATTCTACATATAGTATAATATTCATAGCAGCATTTTTTGTGGGAGTAAAAAACTGGAAACAGTGGATGACTGTTTGATTTGAGAATAGTGGAACAAACTGCTGTCTATGAAGGTACTAAAATATTGTTGCACCCTCAGAAATAATAAATATGAGGAATTTTTTAAAACCTGGGAATACTTGTATGAACTGATAGGGAGTAGAAAAAACAGAAAAGAACCATCTATGTATGTATAGCACATTCACTGAATGATTGATTGGGGCTGGAGAAGAACCTTACCCTGAAATACGCAACAACCACATTTAACATTTGGAGACACGTGAATTAACATTAATACAATAATCAATCCTTGATTCCATTGGGCTGACAATGAAACATATTTGCTTCTTGTCAAGAGAGGAACACTAGATTATGAATGTGTAATATACTGTTAGACATGGTAGTTGAATAGATTTTGTTTTGTTTTCTGCTTAATTATTTTTCTTTGTTAAAAGGGAGAGTAATATGGATGGAGTATCAGGAAGTAAAGGGGTATTAAAAACCAAGAAAATTTTTTTTAAAATTATCTGAAAACATCAAGTAAAGATTAAATTAAGTTCCATGTACTCTTTAAGGAAGGTAAGGCATATATTTTAGAAACATTTCCATTGTTTTGAAAAAAAATCTGTTAAAATGAAAAGGTTGGAATGTAAAGTGTTAAACTTCAACCATTCCCAATTGCGTCTTATCTAGAAGCTCTTATTTCTGGAAAGTTCAGATAAAAGTTTTATTAGATAATGAAACTACAGAATCTCCAAATAAAAACTAAAAATGATAGGAGGGATGTAGTCTTGGTATATGAGAATAGACTGGAAAAAAAAATTAGGGCAATTCAGTCAAGAAAGGAGAAGACAGAAATGAAACATTATTAAAATCTATACAGTTAATAACAGCCTTAATAAGTGGACATATAGTTTATCAGGTGTGAAACTACTAGGACAAGTACTTGTATTGTACCTGGAAAAGAAACTAAGACCTTCTGTGTGACCAGCAATGAGTCACAACCTTTCTGGGCCCATTTCCTCAAATGTGAAATGAGAGGATTGCATTAGCTGACTGCTTATGTTGTTTCCAGCACTAGGAGAGTCTACAATTAACAAAAACATGTCTAAGTTACTTCAAGATCCAAAAAAATATAAAGGACGTTGGTGAAGATGCAGAGAGAAACCACTATCTGTGTAGTGCTAATTTAACACATCCTGGAAATGTAAATAAGGTAAATTCTATCTCATTACAAAGTGTATCATCTAGTTGAAGAGACAAAGCATTATTTACCCAAGTAGCTAAATAATAGTTTAAAATAACAATAATACATGAATCTCTAGAAGAATCTGCCTTAGAGACCTCTTGAATCTTAGTTCAGGAACTCTTAACCAGATGGGAATATAGATCTTTTCTATGGGCTACAGGGTCTCAGAAAACCATGCAGTACAAAGATATGAGCAGCAATAGCTCAACTTACATCAACTGATTGACTTTGTATATCAAATCAGCCTTTTCTATTTCTCTTTTTCCCTCATTAAGCAACAATTTTCATCAAACTACTTATAAGAATTTTAAGAGACTCTCTTTTCACATATTAACATTAGAGACATAGATGGCAGAGATGCTTTCTGCAATGGCACAGAAGAGAAGTTCTGTAACATACAAAGGGCTACTGATGATTCAGTCATAAACCAAGAAAAAATTAAAGAAGAGTTTCTTCTAAAGCTTATGACACATATCTGCCCACAGTAGCTGGTCACAATATTCCACCATTTAACTTCCAAGCATCAAACAATGCATGTGACCCAAGGTCACACAGCTAGTAAGTGTCTGAGGTCAGATTTTAACTCATAAACATGAGTCGCCCTGACTTCAGCCTTGGCACTCTATCCACTTTGCCATGTAGCTGCCCTGCTAGCTGTGTGACCCTGGGCAAGTCACTTAACCCTTATATACCCCAGTTCCTCATCTGTAAAATGAGGACACACCGGAAAAGGAAACCACTCCAGAAAGAAAACCCCACAGACAAATCCATGAGGTCACGAAGAATTGGACACAACTGAATGACTCAACAGCAACTACAATGTATACTTGTATAACATATATGGCATCTCTGTTAGAATTAATCAACTTCTTTCTCATTCTTCTGTATTCCAAACAAAAGGATTTCTTCTTTTCTTTTTTTAACTTAACTTGTATCCTCAGCAGCTAATAAAGGACTTGGCAGACAGTAAGCACTTAATCAATACTTGTTGAGTGACTACAAGAAAAGGACACGGTCCATTCTAACTCACGGCAGCCAATGCCCATCCATGGAGTGCATGCCATGTATATGCATTACATATAATACATGACTTACATTTCTTCATTGTGCATCATTTAGTTGCATGTTTAATTTAGTACCTAACCTAAAAGTATAATATTATATATTGCTACCTGTGCTATATTTTATGTATATCCCATGCATTTGGTCTAACATATATAACATTGCTACTTGCAATAAATATTAGGTTTCTGAATGTGATTTATGTATGTGGTCTAGTGCATGAAATTCTAGAGTAGATGTTATGCCCTTATATATGTACCACATATTTAGGATAATTACTTATGACTGCTATATACATAGCAGATAAAGTTTATGATGTGTGCTTACAGATGTACTTGTCTACCTGGTCTGATTCAAAGGGACTGTAATATTTTTTAACTGGGGAGATAACACAGAGGGCACATCTGTGAACATCAGTTCCCACAGTACTTGGGGTTGGAATTCAAAGTCAGTTTTTCAGAAGCTCAATTCCTTCTGCCGATGCTGGGGTTGGGGAAAAGAACCACTCCAGATAGCCTCTTTACCATCCACATCTCTAATGTTATCATGTGAAAGGAGAATCTCTTAAGTTATATGCTTATAAGTGGATTGATAAAAATTCTTGCTTAATGAGGAAAAATTCTTCAACTTAAATGTTAAAAATTATTTTTCCATATTTCCAGAAAAGAAAAAGTAAATTTGAATATTCAAGTAGTAAGTTCCTTTTAAGACCCAAGATGTTTAAAGATCATTTAATAATAACAGCACAACTAAAAATAAGTGTGTTCCTTATGTTATTTCTGAATTTGTATACCATTATCATTAATAAATGCTGGTTAAGGGTTCAGCAAAATGAATTTCAGATTACATAGTACAAAATATAGACCTCAGTCCTATGCTCAAGAATAAAAACATTTAAGTCTGTATGAAAAGAAGTGAGAAAGAGGAAAAAGTCCACTAAGAAAGAATAAAGATTGCCCTCAGAAATACATTCTCTCTCTCTCTCTCTCTCTCTCTCTCTCTCTCTCTCTCTCTCTCTCTCTTTCTCTCTCTCCTTTTCTCTCTCTCTCCTTTCTCTCTGTCTCTCTCTCCCTCCCTCCCTCTCCCTCTCTCTCGTTACCAAAATTTACTCAGCACTTGTAGCATGGAAGGAAATATGCTAAATACTTTGGATACCAAAAGGTATGAAGCTTTAAGGACCTTGTTCAGTTGTATCCAACTCTTCATGACCTCATTAGGTGTTTTCTTAGCAAAGATAATGAAGTGGTTTACCATTTCCTTCTCCAGTTCATTTTTACAGATGAGGAAACTGAGGCAAACAGAGTTAAGTGGCATTGTTGTGTTGCGTCTGAGGCCAAATCTGAATCCAGGAAGATGAGTCTAGGCCTGGCCTGCTATCCATTGTGTCACCTAGCTGTAAGGACCTTACAAACCTATAATCACAATAGACATCCCCAAAGAGGAACATCTCCAAAATTCCATCTCTCTCCTAAACACAGTTTTTCCTTTTTAGAACTAGGATTTGATAGAGAAGCCTTTATTTCTTAGCCACCAAATCCAATTTAGTAAAAAAAATTGTCAGTCCAACCAGCACTTAGTAAATATATTGTAGAGAAGATTCCATGCATTGTGGACATAAATAAAACCAAAAATATAAACTGACACATTTTTCAAAACACAAATTTGGGCTTTGGCCTTTTCAAACTATTGGTTATCCTTAGTCTTGATGTTGCTTTTATGCTTAAGCTGCTAATGAGTGGAGGTCACCCCAATCCTATTAAGCCATTAACAGCTGTTCAAGTAACAAGCTGAGAGGAAGCTCTGCTGTCCAGATGTCACTATATTTAACATATAAATTGACCCAATTTTGGGGGAGTGGGGGACCTTTTTAACCTTATGAGATCAATTTATATACCATGAAATAAAATGTTCTTACATCCTGTTTCTTCCACCCTCTATAATAGGGAAGAGAATATGAGATTATGGGTTCAGGACCTTTATTTAGAATAGATAATATAATTTGTCAGAAAAGGTGACCTTGTGGTTATTTTTGCAGCAAAGCTATTCCACTTGATTTACCCCTTGCATTTCGAGAATAAGCAGTCAGATAAATAGCGGCAACACTGTGTGCTGATTGGTACTAAAAGGCAGATCCAAACTTCAGAAAAGCTGAAGGAAGCCCCGCAATCCCTAGTTCCTTCTACCATTTCTCATATTGTATGGTTCTGAGACTCTTTATCAATCTATTTGATCTCTATTGACCATATGCCACTTTTGTCAATGTCCTTAAAATGTGGTACCCAGAAATGATCACAATATTACAGATACCTTTGGACTAACAAAGAGCAGTAATGGACTATTATTTAATTTGCTCAAGAAATTATACCTATAAGTATACATTAGCTTTTTTTTGGAAACCTTGCATTACTTGTGGCTCATATTAAGTTTACAATCAAGACTTAGGTCTTTTTTCTACATGAACCATTTTCAAGCCAGAACTCCCTTATGCTATATTTATGCAATGAACTTTAAAAAGCCTTAATTATAACCCTTTACATTTATTCCTATTACATTTCATCATGTAATTTTATTCCATTATTCAGCCTAAGATTCTGTTGACTCCTGATTTTTGTCACCCAACATATTACCTAAAATACACTGCTCTGTTAGACAATCATATAATCTTAAAATTATATTGCATCTACAATCTATCACATGTACACATGCATACATACACATAATTGCTTGTTTGCATCCTAACTGCCCATGTTAATTTTTAGAGTTGAGGTATTTGTTAAAAAAACAATCCTAAAATGAGACAGCTTTCATAGAGAGGAAAAAATATTTTTAATGTCTCTTAAAACCTAACAGTTTAAAATGTGACATTCAGCAGCCAAAACAAAGCATATATTATAATTCTCAGAGAGGTATGATAGCCTACAAAGAAAGGAACCTGTTCTATGCAATGCTGCAAATGTTTCTCACCTTCTCTATAACCTTTCATAATGGTATTTGAGTGACTGATTCTTCCTGTTAATTATTTTCAGACTGGGGACTTTGAAGCTTATGGAGCTTACCTAGCTCTCCTGGGGTGGGAAGAATAAGCATATTAACTTCACAAGACAATATGGAAATTTGCTGCCATGGCTAATTTAGTCAAATTCAGAAAGCTCTGAAGTCAGAGTCTGTTTGTGACCATTATACAAATATTCTAGTGGACAGCTCTGAGTATTTTTAGCTTTGTAGGACATCACAGACTAGCATGTCACATTCTTCTATGTCACACTAATGTATGTTTAAGGATCTGTGTTCCAACTGAGAAAGAGTATAATCAATGCTCGAAGAGAATGAGCTGGGCATTCAATGTCCTTTCTACTATACCATATAATTATATTATGATTCATTAAGAGTCTATTTTAGACCCTGGTTATAATTCAAATTCCAAATTGATTTAAATGGTTATATCTTTTTCTAACCTTCTAAGTAAGCTGAAACAAAAATCAGGAAGTCACTAGCATAATTTGTAAAATACAGTAGGTGTTTAATAAATGCTTGCTGCAAGATTCAACACTGAGTCAAGTACTGAGCTGGGACTACAGTTACAAAGAATAAAATAATTAATGTAAAGACCTTTAAAGAGCTTACATTCTAATGGGAGATAAGAAATTTATCTATAAGCATCTATGAATAAATATAATATGAGGCAGTTTAGAATAGAGCGAAGTTGAGGATAGACATTAGGAAAGGCTTCATGTAGAAAGTGTTGTTTGAGCTGAATCTTAAAGGAAGAGAGAGATCTATGAGGTATTAGGTAAGAAGGGAATACATTCTGAGTGTGGTAGACAGAAATGAGAGATGGAGCATTGCTGTCAGGAAAAGAGAACACACTATTTTACCTGGATTTCAGAGTACAAGAGGTGGAGCAATGTATGAAGAGGCTGGAAAGATAGTTTGCGGGCAGGTTAAGAAAGGCTTTAAAGGACAGAAGAATTTATATTTTATCCAAGAGGCAAAGAAATCAATTCTCCTCTTAACAGGGAATCAATTGAATAGTAGAGTGACATGATCAGATCTGCACTTAAGGAAAATCATTTTGGCTGCAATATTGAGTAGGGGGAGAATTGAGGCAAACAAATCAATCAGAATGATGTTGTAATAATCTAGGAAAGGGATGATGAAGATCTGAACTAAGATAGTGGCTTCAGACATCTAGAGAAGGGGTTAGATAATGAGAGATATTGTAGAGGTGGAAATGCAAGATTTGGTAACTGACTGGATATGAGGAGGTGAGGAAGAGTGAGGAATCAAGCAAGCATAACCCCAATATTATGAACCTGGAAGACTAGAAGAATGGTGGTGTCTTTGAATAAATTGGATCTGTGTTTGTATATTTCATCTGTTCCACTGATCAACTTTTCTATTTTTTAATAGTTCCATATTGTTTTGATGAATATTTACTTTGTAGTATAGTTTGAGCTATGCTATGGCTAAGCTCCCTTCCTTCCCACCTTTTTCATTATTTTTCTTGAGATCTTTGTCCTTTTGTTCCTCCTGATCAATTTTATTATTTTTCTTAGTCAATCAAGTGGTCTTTTGGTACAACACTGAATTAGATAAATTAATTTATGTAGTATTATTACTTTTATTGTATTAGATTGACCTAAACATAAACAATTAATATTTCTTCAATTATTTAGTCTGGTTTTTTTTCTTAGAGATGTTTTGTACTTATAGTAACATAATTCCCATGTGTGTTTCAGTGGGTAGATTCTCAAATATATTATATAGCCTCTAGTTATTTTGAATGGAATTTCTTTATTTCTTCCTGTTGGGTTTTGTTGGTAGTATACAGCAAAGTTAATGATTAAATGTGTTTATTTTATATCCCACTACTTTGGTGAAGTTATTAATTGTTCTGATTAATTTTTAATTGAATCTTTAGAGCTCTCTAAACAAGCCATCTACAAAAAGCAATAGTCTGTTTTCTCTTTGCTTCTGCTTCTGCTTCTTCTTCAATATTTTTTCTTGTCTTTTTTCTATAGTTAGCATTTCCAAATAAAACAGTAGTGATAATGGACATCTTTTCTTTGCCCCTGTTTTAAATGGAAAGGCCTTTTTTAGAGGTCTCTTTGGATAGGCATTATTTATCATACTAAGAAAAGGCCCACTTAATCCTGTGCTTTTAGTGTTTTTAATAGAAGTCGGTGTTATATTGTGTAGAAAACTTTTTGAGAATCTATTAATATAATTACGTGGCTCCTATTGTGATTGTCATGAATGTGGTCCCGGAATTCCTGGTATAAATCTAACTCAGTTTTGATCTTCTAAATATGTTGCTATAGTTTCTGTGTTAATATTTTATTAAATATTTTTGTATTAATATTCATTAGCGATAATAACTTATACTTTTCTTAACTTTACCTCTCTCTGGTTTAGGTTTCAAGATCATATTCATGTCATAAAAAGAATTTAGTAGAATCTCTTCTTTTTCTATTTTTACAAAGAGTTTATGTAACATTAGAATCAGTTGTTTTTTGAATATCTGATAGAATTCACTTGCAAAGCCATCTAGCCTTGGGGCTTTTTCCTTTGGAAGTTCATTTATAGTTTTTCAACATTTCCCCCCTGAAATTGGGTTATTTAAATTTTCTATTTCTTGCTCTGTTAATCTGAATGTTTTATATTTAAATATTCATCCAATTTATCCATTTTATTGTTGTATGACTGCACAAAACAATTTATGATAATTTCCTTTATTTTAACTTCAACTGTTGCTTATTTTTCTTTTCTGTTTTTTGTAGAAAAAAAATTTAGTTTTCTTCTTTTAAAAAAATTAAATTAGCTGTTGATCTATTTCACTCTTTTTTAAAAAGCTCCAATTTTTATTGATCAACCTCCCCTTTTTTGTTTTCCATTCTGTTTCTTCTTTAATTTTAAAATTTTCTGTTTGGGTATTTAGTTGTGGTTTTTAGATGTATCGCTCCTAAGAGACTTGTGATCAGATAATAAAGGGATAAGGAGGGAAACAGTTTGTTGGAAGACTGTTAGTCATAAGTGTAGTAAATGAGTGCAGGTGAATGATAACACTAACAGTCTCCAAGAGGTATTATCGCTGGTGAAAGGCTAGGGACGTAGGGCTGTAGATACCTCTGGCTGCATCTCTAGTGTGGCTGTGGCTGGCAGGGGTGCTACAGCTGGGTTCTGGCCTCCCCATGCTACCCTGGCTTCAAGTTGGTATTCATGTGTTTCAGCTGGTATACTTAAAGAGGATGGGGGGGGGGGAGAGGGGAGGAATGGGGAATAGTTGGTGCTGCAGCCAGATTCCCACTGCAAAAAATCTTTTTCTTCCTTAACTGTCTTTATCTCATACTCCTCGACATCATTCTCCACACTGTTTCTCCCATCTTTGAAAAGGAAATGGCTCTTCTTTTTGCCAATGCCAGTCCCTCTATATGTGTCCTTGTTCTTCTCTGCTCCATTCATTTTTAGATTTTTCATCCTCAGGGACTGTGAGATGGCAAGTGTGTCTCAGCCTGAAATGGTCAAAAAAAATCTTTGCATGGTGTAAGGACACATGAATTTAGATCTCAATTTATCTTTTCAACAAACCCACCATTACTCCCCTTGGCAAGAGATCAAAACTTTCTCTATCTCCACTCAGGGTTAAAAAAAAAAAAAAAAAAAGAAAGAAAAAAGAAGAAACTTGCTAGCCTCTTCCAGCTAGTATAGACAACTGGGAAGTTTGAGTTGCTAAATGGGTAAACCAAGGTACATACTCAAACCCTAATTGAGGCTGGAGCACACATATTTGCAGGAGTACAGTCTTTTTCAGATGGCTATGGGTCATTTTTTAGCTTACACATGCTTTTCCTCTTTGTTACATTCAATGGTAAGCATTTTTTTGCTCAACTAGCAGGTATTATTTCTTTAAAGACCTTCCAGGTGTTCTTGGATTGAATAATTTACAAATGGTGAAAATTATTTGTCTCAATCTCATTTGCTTGATATCATTGGCTATTTTTGCAGCCCACTCTGGGTTCTCTTTTTTTTTCTTGGCTAACTCAATCCCTTTCAATCATTCTCTCCTTAATTTTCATTTTCTGCAACCAAAGCAAGAAGAGTGAGTGAGTGAGTGTGTCCCCAGATTGGGTAGGGGAGGGGAATGAGAGAGGGAGAAAAATGCAAAGGGCAGGAGAGACAGAGATGGAGAGAAGAGAGGAAAGAGAAGAGGAGGAAGGGGGAGGAATAGGATAGAATGCTCCTGAAATCAACTAAGCAGCTGCCAGTTGGCCTCACAAACCCAAAGTGGCCTCAGGTGCACCATGATGCGCATGCATGCACTCACACTCACATACACATGCCTACTTTCTGATTCTTCCTCTGCCTCACTGAGCTGCATCCCCAAGCAAGAATAGAACTGGTTTCCTCATCCTCCTCACCTCCCCTATTTTCATATTCCATATTTATATTTCATATTTAACCTTTTCTTAACTCATGGTATCTCTGTTTGGATTCTGAGCATAATTTAGGAATTGGCTCACAAACTCCTACCTTGAATATATAATAATAATAATAAAAACCTTTTCAAGTGGGAGCATATTGGAAGTGATTGATATTTATGCTTAAAGCTGAGGTCCTAGTTCCCAATAGATGGGATCACAGATTTAGAGCAGAAAGGAACCGGAGAGGCCATCTTGTCCAAGCCCCTCATTTTACATGTGAGTTCATGTCAGACTAAGTTACTTGCCCAAGGTCACATACATAGTAAATAATGGAAAAGGGGACAAAATCCTCTGACTACAGATGCAGAGACCTTTCCATTGCACCACACTGCTCAAACACCATTCATTATAATACTGGTCAGCCATGTACAATGGAACAAAAAGGAGAACTAGTATCTAGATAACAAAAAATAAAAGATTCCTAAGGAAAATAAGGGGCATCTGCACAAACAAGACCTGACCATGCCATCTTATAAAATAAGTTATCTTCATGCCAATGAAAGTAATACATACTGAACCCCGTTAAATAATAATAGCTACATGACTTTCACATTACGTACCTAATTATCAAAATGGCTTCCAACTTAGATGTCAAAATACTGCTCTTAAAGTGGGAACTAGGAGTGCACATTTTGAGTAAGGCTGATTTTCTTGCCTCCTCAAAGTTCCCTGAGCAAATACATGTTTGCTGAATGAATTACTAAATATTGAATATATCAGACAATGGTTTTTGACCATATTACCCAAATATATTTTGAATTCTCCATTTGCCTTGCTCTTCAAGGTTTTAACAGGTTTTTCTGCCTCTGATGAGGCAGAAAAGTTATGTTACTATATAAAATTACGTGGCACTTACCCTCCAGGGGTTGAAATTACATTAAAATACCACGTAGTTACAAAGCCAGGTTTTCAGTTAAATCTTGGATTCTCCTCTAACCTTCTAATACACACTATTTTCCAGTTTTTGCTCTTATCCTGGAACTGACCTAAATTTGAGATACAATCTTTGTTCCTTTGAGCTTATACATACAAGCACATGATAATTTATTTTAAATATCCACATTCTATAGATATTAACTATAATTACTGTATTTAAATATTGTACCAAAAAGACAGTATCTTCCTTAAGTAAATTGCTAAATGGCCAGGGATTTGTGAATATCTCTGTTATATATTATTTTTCATCTAATGGGATTTGTCGTGTCCATGGCATTGTCAAGTATTAGCGCAGACTGGAATTGGGACATGAAATAATCCTACTATACATAATCAGATATTATATTATTTGTTAAACAGGATTATCTTTGTATCACTAGTCAATTGGTTAACACAATCCAAATAGTTTTTATTTTTAGGATTGGGAGCTAGGAACCTTAGACCTCAACTTCAATCTTCAACACAGCAGGCATTTAATAAATTTAATAAATAGTTGTTGACTTGAATTCATCTTGACTAAATTTTCTATCACTGAGGGTGGCAGGCCAGTTAGACAGATCCATAGTAAAGGGGGTATTTAAGGAACTAATATAGAGTCCTTTACACTACAGGAAGTTTGCTCAGATTTTTTCGTAACTGTGGTTGGTGAGGAAACTATACACACATACACATTATATATGTGTAAGTATGTATATATACATATATATATACATATACATATATATGTACACACATATGATTTATTCTGAAGGGATACTTGCCTCTGGCATTTTTTAAACTATGACATCAACCCAACTTATATAGTCATAAAATCATATAACATGAGAGTTGTCAGGAGCATTTAAAATAAGGAGCTGAGATCAGATAATCTTAACAGATGATGAAACCCAGAGAAGTACCTTTGAAGTACTTTATCCAATGTCACATGTTAGTAAGTTCTAGAGCCAGGACACAAACCAGGTTTCCTGATGCTAAAACCAGTAGTTTTTCTACCACACTACATGACATGTCACTAGAGTATCAAGTATTCCCAATACATGGTCTTTAGGTATCTACAGTCAATGCCCTAAGTTCCAAGAGCAACTCTGGAGAATGTAGGATCATTACTTCTACAAAGGAAGATCATAGTCAAGATCATGTTAAGTTTTGAGTGGAGGCGAGATGGAATTAATGGAGGTGCCTCTTTCAATCCAGACCAGATTCGAGTGTCAATGACTCAAGGGAGAAGGGAGGTTCTCTAACCTTTATGATAGTTCTGATTGGTTTGCAGTGTTCCTGGGACATAGCTAGTTTGGTATAGATTCATAAGTAAAAATTTCAGAAAACTGAAAACAATCTCCTTTACCTAGAACCCAGCAGAATCTCAATTACCAATTCATCAAACATTTTAGGGTATAAACTGGATGAATCTCAGTCTACTCCTAAAGAGACAGAGCATTTCATCATCATTAGAGACTTATTAGTATTCTCTTCTTACGCAGACACTGTCCATTATCTTCTTTAGTGCCCATGATCTAAGTCATTCAGCATGATGTATATACAGACAACTTAGACAATAATTCATTCCATGCTAGCAAGCCTAAGGTGAGTAAGGTGAATGTAAGTTCCTTACATGCCCAGGAGATAGACTAATAATGGAGGGGTGAGAGGATGCTGGAATTGGTGGAGGGTAAAACAGGGTGAGGAAGACATAAAAGATATTATCTACCCAATACATTATATAGAGCAACTAGGTGGTGCCGTGGATTGAATACCAGACCTAGAGTCAGAAAGACCTGAGTTCAAATCCAACCTCAGACACTAACTAGATGTGGGACCCTGGGCAAGTCCCTTAACTCTGTTTATCTCCATTTCTTTCTCTGTGAAATAAGATGGAGAAAGAAATAGCAAACCGCTGCAGTATCTTTACCAAGAAAACCCCAAATGGGGTCATGAAGAGTTGGACACAACTGAAAAGACTGATCAACAACAACTTCATATACTTGTGACTAGAGGAAGTAGATTTTACAAGGAATAAAACTGCCTAAAATCCTTTCCTAAACAAATCTACATTAGATAGGTGTCTCATGTTTGACCCAGCATTCAACAGACTGGAGTCACAGAAGTCATGGAAGTAGCTTCAAGAAGGCTAGTCAACAGTACCAAGTGCATCATAGAGATCAAGGAGAAAAAAGCCTTCAGAAAACACCTCGGGATTTGATGTGTAGGTAGTCATTAAAGAAATAACATAAAGCAGTTCACTTCAAATCTGTCTGCTATGGATAATGTTACTTGGAGTGTATTTCTTTCACACTGGATGCCAAAAATACTCTTCCTAAGGCATAGGTCTGATCAAGTCACCCTACTGAAAAAATTGGCTCCCTGTTACCTCTAAGATAAAATGCCAATTCTTTAGCTTATTAATCTGGCTCCAAAATGGATGTCCAGGGACAAGGCTAGGCAACTGAACAAAGATAAAAGGTGAGTAACAGCTTAGGACTTTGATTATATCTCCCTGATAGGTCTCTATTGTCTGAGTTCTCAAATTCCTGTGATAGTTTGGCTAAGTCGGGTTATGATAGAGGTGAAATGACAACCTGGGGCCGTGAAAGCGAGAAAATAGATCTCCCAGAGGTTTGAAGGAGAGATCCTGAGATAGCTGAGACCAGAGGCTTTGGTCTCTGGCTAGTGAAGCCTGTACATTGGCATAGCCCTCAAGGGATCCACTTCTCAACCCTTCTATTACCCTTAGCCTCGGGCGTGACAATGGTGAACGAGTAAGCAACTTTTTCTTGTACCAAATATATTTTTATTACTCTTATCATTTTCATTATTTACCTCCCTTATTTAGCAAATTAAAAAACAAAATAAATCAAAAAACCAAATCCCTCAAGGCATATCTACATAGACTAGGAAAACAAATCCCCACGACAATCGTATTCTAAAAAGTATGTTTCTTTTTTCATTTTAAGTTCATCAACTCTCTGTCAGAAGGTCAGCAAAGTGTTTCATCTTCATTATTATGAACTTATGGCTTATGACTGTGTTATCATAATTCTAAAGTCTTGAAAACTTTGTCTTTTTCTATAATGCCTTAATTAAATAAATTGTTCTTCTGGTTCTGTTCACTTCATTCTCCATCAGTTCATAAAAATCTTCTCAGTTTTCTCTGAAAATGTCCAGTTCATCATTTCTTATGCCACAATAATATTCCATTATATTTCTATTCCACAATTTCTTTAGCCTTTCCTCAAAAGGAGGACACATCCCCTTAGTTTCCAATATTTTGGTTAAGTCTTTTGGCAGAGGAGATAGTTATCAGCATGAGCAGTGATCAACTGGCAAAAATCTTGGGCTCACTCTAGCTCAGCGGTTCTCAACCTGTGGGTTGCGCCCCCTTTGGGGGTCAAATGACCCTTTCACAGGGGTCACAGGGGTCGCCTAAGACCATGGGAAAACACATATTTCCGATGGTTTTAGGAACCCAGACACCGCTCCCCTATTCATCTTCAGGCGGGTCCGCCCACATGCAGATACGCCCACATACAAGTATTAAGGGTCGCAGGATTAGGAAGGTTGAGAACCACTGCTTTAGCTCCTTATGTATTCTGATGGCTGGCAGCTCTTAGACCCTTTGCCACTGCTGTCTCTGGGTTTAAGAAGTTTCTGCTTTCTCTGCATCTTCCTCTGGAGCCATGACCAATCTGTCTGCCCACTTTTTCTTGGCCCAGGTTGCAGCTCAGAACTATAAAAATCTTGACTCAATTCAATCAGTGGAAATATTTGTACCCATCAAGGCCCAAAACAAAGGTCCACCTTTTAACCTTGTTAAATTGGCAAAATTTATTTCTGGTCACAACCTTTGCACACATTTTCATATGTTCTGTGTTCCAGTCAAACTACAGTTATCCCTTCTACATCACAACTTTCCCCATCATAGTTTTGATATATCACAGGTTAGCATAAGAAATCAAATGGAAATTTGGGGGGAGTTTTGTGGAAGCCCCAGATGACACATGAAGGCCAGCAGATGACACAGAGCCTATGACCAAATACTTAACCCAAATTTTACAATAAGTTACTGTAAATACCCCATAAAAGAAAAAAAAAATTCAGTCTTTTTTCTTTGGTATGAAAGGAGGGCTAAACAATTTTACACAGATTTTCCAGATCACCAGGCCACCACACCCAAATGCTTGCAATGTGGAAGGGATCACTGTACTAGTTATTCACCAAATTTAATATCTGTTATCCTACCTTTGTGTCTTCATGCTATACCATTCTTGTCCAGAATATACTCCCTCCTCTCTAGCTCCTCTCAGAATCTTTATCTTCATTCATTTTTCAGGTCAGCTGTTACCTCCTACAGGGAGCCTCAATCCCCTAGTCACAAGTAGTTTCTCCCTCATCAAATTAATTTGTATTTTCTGAATCTGTATACATTTTATATCTCCCCCCCCTTAAGTAAAATGTAATCTTACTGAGGTCAGGAGTCAGTACATTTTTGTCTTTCTTCAAAGTGTGACACAGTGCCTTACACATAGTACATGCTTAAATCTTTCTTGATAATAATGGAATTTAAGAGAAAATAAATAAATAAGCACAGTTATGCTCTCCATCATATTTTCTATCTGATAGACTTTCTGTATGAAAGGATTTCCACATGCAAACAAAGATTTGATGAAGTAGAAGGAAATGGAAGTCCAAGACTCCAGATCCAATTATCCACTTCCTGGGAGTGCAAAAACGCAGGGCTAGTAGAAACACACATTCTGACACGTACAAAGAACTCAGAGGAAAAATAAAGCGATAAGTAGAGATATAAAAATTTTCTTGTCTGCAAACTCAGAATGATCCCAAACTTTTACAGCTTTCTCTCTGTCTCACTAGCTGAGATTTTGAGAGATGTGGTTTTTGACAATGGACTACAATTCTCCCTAGGAAACTCAATTCCACTCATCACATCTCCTCCCAGAAATGTCATTTGTCATTCATCTATTTGGCTACCATAGATTTGCTCCAGGATGTACACTGCTACTGGGAAACCTTAGGTCATCTAAAATCATAGTTACTCTTGCCTCAATTCATCCCTCCCTTAAAATATCTCCTCTGTTCATTGTACTGGAACAACCTCCCTGGGGAGAATAATAAGTCAAGGATGACAAGCAACGGCATCATTTGTATCAGTGGTGAACCTGAATATGCTTCAGAAGGAAACTGGTATTAACTTATCAAGACCTAACATACAGGAATAATAAAAAAAACATTACTTCCATTTCAAAGAACAACAATTCATCATTTTAATCAGGAAAAACTGCAAGGTGATCTTAGGATGGCCTAACACCAAGGTGGTAGTCCATCCTTTTTGTTTTTTTAAATTACTTCTTGTGCAATATGATGGTTAGAACTGAAATTCCCACTGAGAACTGTCAAACACTAAATGGAAATTTCAGTTACTGAGACAGAAAGAAGGTGGTAATAAGGTGGTGGTATTCTGAATTCAGAGATCAGATCATCTCTCTATCTCTACATATAGACTAAATTTTGAGAGACTGACATTTCCATAATATAATAGCTGACATTTACGTAGTACTTTACATATATTATCTCATTTAATCATTGCAAAGTTGGCATTTGCCCTTCTAGTGAAGCTGAGATCAAATGAATTCCTGGTCAATTTGATGGGTTCCCCAATCAAACGGATGAGATTACAGGCAATAGACCTATGCCAGAATGAGATACCTCTCAGAGAGCTAGACATTCACCTTAGCATCTTATTGAGATGACACAAGACTCCTGACTGGTCCCTACTCACTGAAGTTATGTCTTCTGATTGGCACCAGAGAGTCAGGAGCATTTTCAGAACACGATCTAGTTGAAGGAATCTTCCCTCTCTAAAACCTGTAAGAGAGATAGCCAAGTGTCTCTCGGACCCTTCTACCTTGAGCCTCTTTTACAGTGCTCTCTCCCCTCTCAGACTTCCAACAAACTAGTATTCATCCCCTCATCTCCCCATTTTTATCTCCCCAAGGGGCAATGGCATCTTGTAACTGTATATGCCAGTAAGAAAGATGAGTATGCCTAGGAAAGTATAAGCCTGGACCTTGAGTCCTTGGCTGCCTTATTCTATCTTGTATTTCCTTTTCTGTCTAACAATTCATAGAAAAGGACATTTTTGGTCTTGGCATTTACTCCTCATTGCAATACTGAGTTTCTGTGCTCCCAAAACAGGTAAAGTCTGCCCAATAGGACATTTCCTTCTAAGCGTACTGCATAGAGGAAATGAGTAACACTGCCAGGATCTTCCTGTACCAGAAGGACTAAGGAAAGACGTGCTCCTGTTGGCCAGGACATTTGCTTAGAAAGCACATGTCTGAGAGGAATGAAAAATATCTGTCCAGCTGTCCCACAAGAGTTCCATGGTTCTCCAGGGGAAGGGGAAGGGGAAACATAATTGGGTGTAATGTTTATTTGAGTGTTTTGTTGCCTGAAGTTGTTTACGCATTTTATGTTGGGTGAAATAAATAATTGTATTGTACCTGATAGCCATATTGAATGGTGAGCACCATTCTGAGAAGGTATCCTGTTACTGACTTTTGGGGGGAATCCCTAGGGGAGAACCTTCTAAACTTCATTTTAGAGATTTCACTGGAGTTAATCGGCAATAGGGTAAGAGTTAGAGAAAGAACCTGACTTTGAGGTCAGGACCTTGGGAAAATCTCAGTCCATGTAAGCCCAAAGTACCTTGTTGGCCCCCCCTCCCCATACCACGGGAATTCTGTGAACTTTTCAAAAGAGTCATCCTAGGGGTGTAACAAGGACAAGGGTGCAACCTCCTAAAGGAGTAGGGGACTCTGCCTCATTATCCTAATAGATCATCCAGCATACCACATTAAATTTGATGTTTAGTAAATAGTATCTATTAGAAAGTCACTTCTCCTTTCTGGCCTCACTTCCTCACTTGAAAAATAAGGAAGGGGGATAGAATTAGATGATCACTAAGTCCCTTCCAGTTCTAAAGTTATACTCCTACGAAAAAGTAAACTTCAGTCAAAAGTCAAGTGCTATAAACAACCCATATGTA
This sequence comes from Pseudochirops corinnae, assembly GCA_028646515.1. Taxonomy (NCBI): domain Eukaryota; kingdom Metazoa; phylum Chordata; class Mammalia; order Diprotodontia; family Pseudocheiridae; genus Pseudochirops; species Pseudochirops corinnae. The sequence continues at coordinate 44,173,963 of CM053589.1, read as the reverse complement.
TGAGGAATGAGAGAGAGAGAAAGGGGGGGAGAGAAGGAAGAGAAAAGGGAAAGGGAAGAGAAGAAAAGGAAGAAAGAAGCAGAGAAGAGGGAGGGGAAAAGGCAGGAAAAGTTCAGATGATTTAGAGAATGTGATCAAATTGTCTTGGGCAGTGACAGCCAAGCCAGCACGTACTCAGCAGGGCCTTCTAGGTCTGAATGACTTTCAGCCCCTGGCAAAGGGCATGTGTTCACATGCGTAAGCCATTCTTAAACATTTCCCTGACATTTTAGGCACTGACTTTTTTTAAAATCAGTCTTTGAAGTCTTTAAGGATCCTTTCTACATATTGATCTATCTATGAATGCAGCATAAGAAAATATAATGTAAAAAATTGTAAGTCACAGCACACATGCGAACCCCCTTCCCCCACGTTTTCTCAGGTTACATCTTTAAAGAATGACAAAATGAACCTTTTACCCCCGTGGACATAACAAAAAATAGCATGTTCTAATTGGTAGTGAGCCCTCCAGAGAATTAAGAGAACCTGAACAAGTAACTTAACCTCTCAGTAACCCCTTCCCCCCAAGAAACTCTGTGATGATAATTTGCTGAGCAGATACCAATATACATTGATTTGTAAAGGGAATTTCCTGCACCAATGAAATGTAAGGTACAATCCAAAAAAAAAAAAATCAAACAATTAATAGAACCACTGTAACCAAATCTTCCTCTAATATAGGGGAACAATTCCTTTGGTAGTCTAGTGAAGCCTATGGACTCCTCAGAACAACGCTTTTATTTATTTATATATTTTTTATTTATTTTGGAGGGGGGAAGGCAAGGCATTTGGGGTTAAGTGACTTGCCCAAAGTTACATAGCTAGTAAGGGTGTCAAGCATCTGAGGTCGAATTTGAACTCAGGTCCTCCTGACTCCAGGGCTGGTGCTCTATTCACTGCGCCACCTAGTTGCCCCCTGAATATTGCTTTTAAATGCACAAAATAACACTGAGGATCCCAAAATGTAATCCCATCTGAGTATGACTGAAGTGGGTTGGAGTTAGACTCATAGAAGCTGAGTAGTTTGAGGGACTAGGAAATCAGAAGTTGGGATGAAAAAGAAAACAGTAAAATAGGTATTTAATTTGTTGAGGATGGAGAATGACCTGGAGGTCCATAGATGATAGCAATGACAAGCTAGAAAGGATGCACTGAATTTTATAGGAGCAAAAATGGTTGCTGAGTCAGTGGCAAAGCAAAGTCTTAAAGTGGCAATGGAGGACATGAAATATGACAATTTCTCCTTCTAGTTATATGTGTCATGATGTGTAAGGGAAGGAGCAGGTCAGTGAATACCACAAGATGGAAGGAAGGGGTCAGTAAGAAATCTAAGATCATAGATTTGGAGATGGAAAGGACCTTAGTCCCCTAAGTGACCTTCCTTGGCAGGTAAGGAAATTGCAGTCCAGAAAAGTTAAGTGATTTACTGAAGATCATGTACCTAGTAAGTGGCAGAGCAAGGTTGGAATTCAGGTCCTCTAACACTAAATGTAGCAAACTTTCCAGTTCATCACAACAAAAGGAACTTTGTAATGGAGGGCAGTGAAGGATAAAGGACTTGAGACATCTAGAACTATGTCCAAGATTGGAAGGGGTTCATCTCACCAGTCAGATTGGCTAAGATGACAAAACAAACAGGAAAATGACAAGTGCTGGAGAGGATGTGGAAAAATTGGAACACTAATGCATTGTTGGTGGAGTTGTGAATTGATACAACCATTCTGGAGAGCAATCTGGAACTATGCCCAAAGGGCTATAAATAATTGCATATCC
>CM053589.1:44132980-44171651 GCA_028646515.1 Pseudochirops corinnae | reverse complement strand
GTGACATAGGAGAGAATAGACTGGGGGAGGGGGGACACACTGGATTGGCTGTTTTGGGGCGGTGGGTAGGGGGAAGAGGGGGAGAAAATATGTTACTCAAAATCTTGTGGAAATGAATGATGCAAACTATAATAAAATTAAAAAAAAAATAAAAGATAACTGAGGAGTCTACAGCAAGTATTTTAGCTGAGAGTCTAGTATTACCATCATGTAGAAGATGTGAAGTTTGTTTTTTTTACTTAGTTTGACAGGTTTTCGTTTTTTCCGATAAGATCCTGAAAAGTAAAGGTAGCATATTAGATAAGGTGTTTGGAGGAATTTCATAGTGAAGTGAAGGAACTAGATTGATTTAAACAATGGACCTTGAGGTTGGGGGAGCAGGGGAGAAAATATCACTGAATTAAAAAGTTCCAGTGTGAAATGCACAGAATTTGAAGGATCTGTATAAATCCTTCAAAATAGTTTTACTTCTTGTCAATGCATATTTCTCTGTTTAGACCATGGCTTGTTACAGTACATACTGCTTGTCATTAGGGTGTGTCGCATATTGGACAATTATGATAACAGCAGTAAGTTGTGCTTTTGCATCAGACTGAAGATTTATAAGTAGACTGTAGGGACTTCCTGACATGATGTATTGGTTGGTAGCAATGACAAATCAGATCAGCAAAAATGTCACAGTTTCAGTTTTCAAGAAAATATCTTTTTCAAGCTGATAAAAAATAAAGTGTGAAATCTCCCAATTTGTGGGACATTTCCAAGGAACATTCAAAGACCAAACAGAGAGAGGAATGGAAACCCTCTGATCAGAGGCAGAGAATTTATTTTTCTGCAGTGATCTAGCCAGAGAGTGTTTGTGTTGTTAGTGTTTGGGGACAAGTCTCTCTGGTTCCTAAAAATACTCTATTCTTCATGGTGAAGATGACAGTTTGGGCTTAGTAGGACTAGAAATGGCATTATAGAAAGAGAAATCAATCAGAATTTCCCTTGACAACTTTGTTGCATGCCCATACCTATAACTTGGAGACAGGAAGATTAGGGCCTTTATCACCTTTCCCTTGTACTGCTTAAAGGTGTTTTTTTTTAATTACTTAAGTTTTATTGATGACTTTTCCTTTCATATCACAATCGTTACTGAATGTAGCTCCTTCCTTACCACCCTTGCACTAACCTTCCCTTCTAGCAGAGGAAAACAGGTAAACAAGACCAAACTTCAGTGACCACATCTGACAACATATACAACATTCTGCATCTACAGTATCCCATCTCTGCTGAAGAGAATGAGCTCCACTTCATTTTCCGTTTCTCTACTGTAGTTAACTTGAAGTTCAACCTCATTTAGTGTTTAGTGTTATTTTATTTTATAATGTCATAGACATTATATATCTATGTATGTGGTGTGTATGGTTCTCCTGGTTCTACCTACTTCTGTTTGAATCCTGCGCTAATGTTAAAAGCATGTTCTTGGCCTTCAGTTATATAAACTGAGTAATGAACTATTTCCATTAAGGGTTACCCATCTAAGAAGGTCAAGTTGACCCTGCTGAATTGGGATGATAGGAACTATAAGAGCTTGGGTTTGGATAATCCCAAATCAACACTGAGCTGATGTCAGCATTCTCCAGAACAATGTCACAAAGGAAATCCCCGTTCTCCTCCTTCTGTTTCCTCTCCTCCTCCCTGTACAAGGATAGTTCATCTGTCTTAATCCAAAAAAGTTATGTTTCATCAGATACATCTCCTGTAGAATTTTCTATGACTATTTTTACATGATATTATTTATAACATCATCTTAAATATTGAGAAAGTAATGTTTTTTTTCTACAACATTAATGAAGATGGAAACTGGAGTAGTATGATGTGTGTGAAAATAGCTGGTATTGCAAATCTGAGGGAATAAAATTTCATAATAAATATTCCCATTGTTTTTTTTTTTAAATCAAAGGTACGCAGATAAGCTAAACTGATTTTTCTGAAATTCATACCACACTACTTTTAGGAAAAGTCTTTCTTCTGTCTTCTTTTGTGCTGCTTAAAGTATATATAAGACATGTTTTTAGTTTCTATTTCTATATTTATCCAAATGAGGTGAATTGGGCCATTTCTCTCTATTCTTTCTCAGTGAGCCATGCGGCTCACACAAATTTAATTATCATTTTCCATGTCTATATATCCCACCTAAGTTTCTCTCCTGAGTTCCATACCCACCTCATCAACTAACTAGTAAACATTTCAAACTGGATGTCCCATAGGCATTGCAAACTCAACATTTCCAAAGTAGCACTCATTATCTTTCTCTCAAAACCCACCCCTCTTTCAAAATTCCATACATCTGTCTAAGTCAGCCTAGTCACCTAAGTTTGCTACCTTGAACTTATCCTCTACCCCTTCCTTTCTCTCACCCATATTCTGGTTAGTTACTGACCCCTGTTATCCACAGGGTAACAACATCACTTGCATATGTCTCTTTCTCTCTACTTTCATAGCTACCAGCCTAGTGTTCAGGTCCTCATCACCTCTCACTTGGACTTTTGAAATGGCTTTCTAATTGATGTCTGCCTTAAGTCTTTGACTATTCTAATTCATCTTCCACACAACTGCTAAGGTCATTTTCCTGAATTGCACTTTGGATCTGCTCAATAAAAACTCTATTTGCTCCCTTTACCATCAAATAAAAACTTCTGTGTTTGACATTTAAAGCTCCTTAAAACCAGGCTCCAATCCACCTTTCAAGCCTTATTACACAGCGCTCACCTTCATGTGCTCTATGGTACAGCCAACTACACTTCTTTCTGTTCTCTCATACACATCTCTCCCTTTGCTTCTTCACTGGTCTTCGTCCCTTAAAGATGTGTTTGGTCACTTTTGCCTTTTAGAACCATCAGTGTCCTTTAAGAGTCAGCTCAAGTACCATCTTCTCAATCAAGCCCTCCACTGATTCCTCTCAGTACTCAGTAGAAGTGTTAGTGCCTTCCCCTTCAAGTTATCATGTTCCTATTTTATTTTTATAGGCTGTGTATACCTATATATGTACATATCTTTCCAATAAAATGAAAGTTACTTGAAGAGTGGGACTAATTTACTCTTATCTTTATGTCCTCAGTACCTACCACACTGTCCAGCATATAGTAAACATACAATAAATTCTTGTTAATTAATTTATTGATTTATGATATTGCCATCTACTATTTCTAGTTCAGCAGTTATTAGATGTATATTTATTTTATTGTGTTTATTAATATATTAAAAGTATAGCAGCTCTTCAAAATGAAAATGGTTTTTAAATAGCACATATATAATACCTGAGGAATACTTCCCCCACTTGCAGAATAGGACCTTCAGAGAATACTACCCCAGGTTCAAGGTACTCTTTAGATATATAAACACATAGCTCATGAGCTCCCACCAATGTGATTTATCTTTAATAATCTGCCAAAGGATGTAATTAGTTCAAAACAAAGATGTAATAAAATGGCATAGTAAGAAAAGTAGTAATAAAGGATTTTCCTATAAATCTGAGGCACACTCTTGGATACAGACATTAACAGTAGGAAAAACAAATATCCATAGGCAACATGTATGGAAAGGTACGCACATATGGAATGCATGTTATACATTGTAGATGGATATAAGTAAAGAACACATGGCCAGGATATTTACTTGGAGGGGAACACTTATGGCCAAGGTGCACACATATGGGGCAATTCCCGTCTCTGCCTGCTATCCACATTAGGGTCACTGATATTTTGGGTGATGTTATCACACTACTCCCACCAGACCTACTATCTGTTCTCAGCTGAGTTTGTAGTCTCTGCCTGATGCTGCTTCTTTGGGAACATAATCTCTGCTGGACATGTAATTTCTGCCAGATTCTCTCAGGCACAGTCTCATTGGGCAAAACAAAGCTTCACTCTGCCTCCCAATTCGTAGCTTCACCTGAATTCGTTGACTATGGTGTCATCTCTTCCTCATGAGAAATGTGGTCTCCGCTGTGCTCTTTCAGCTCAAAGACCTGCGGCTTTTTTTAACCACTCTTTCAAAAAAGTAATAGCCCTTCCTTGCCTCAGCCATAGTACCAACAAAAATCTGGTCATTAGGAGGGAAAAAAAATGATACCAGTTTTTTCCTTTAAAGAGTGGCATACTGCTGCTTCCTTTGCAGAATCTTGGTTAAAAGATGTCCTGTCTTTAATAGGAGAGTCTTTGTTCCATGTCACAGAGCAGGGCCCTCCCAACTACTTAGTATTCTCAGCTTATTTTTCCCTTTGGATTTTCTTTCCTGGTCCAGGGCTTGCTTCTCTCTTGTGGTGAGCATTCTGTATGCCTATTGGTTATCATTAAAGGCTAGGCTACACCTAAATATCCATATAGGAATAACTCACACAATAATTATTAAATAGTGACAGGGTTTGGAATCTCCAAGTTACTCAACTCTAAAACTCTTTCTACTATCTCATGTAGATGGGTAGAAGAAAGATAAGACCAGGGTCTCTCCCACCCACCAAACCATATTCCTAGCCTTTAGTCCTGAAGAGACTTTAAACTTATCCATAAGCATAGTATGGTAAAGTGTGAATAGATCTAGCCTTGAAGTAGATTTGGGTGCTCCTATTATTTAGGAGCCTGTTTTTCCATTTTTGAATTATCCAGGCTGAGTTTCCTTTTTCTCTTTAGCTGTTCTCAGGCAATTACACTGCTTGTGGAGACTGCCACCAGAGGGTGATGGAAGTACAGAAAGAAGAGGTAGAATTACAATCATTCAGATGTGTACCACTTGTAAACAGATCTCATAAAGGGTTTGCTGAGGGGAAAAAAGTTAAACTTAATGGTTAAAGATAAGATTTGAGAATTGCTTGTGAATTTCAGTTATCCATGAAAGTATCCCTTTCTGTGCATAATTAAAAATTTATTTTATGGATGGAACTCTGGAAGGGATTAAGGATACTTTAGAAAATTAAGCTGTGTAAAAACAAAATCAATAATTTTTTTTTAAAAGAATTGGCCAATAGTGGAACCCCAGACATTTTTTCGGTGGACTTTTTTCTCTTTCAGTTATACTTGAAATCCTATCAGAAGTGGCACAGTATTCATATTCTATAGGCAGCAATAATGATGCCTTTAACTTTTGTTCTAAGGTCTACAACATGGCAGGTGGACTTTTAAGGTAATAGTTATGTTTAAAATTGCCAATTTGAGATGACGTTTCTCCAGGGATTGAAAAACCATCTGTTGTAATCTATAGAAAGATATTTTGTTAAATACCTAACATAAGAATAGGGAGCCTTTTTTTTTTCTTTTTCAATGGCTACTGACCCATAAAGAGAAATTAAGAGTCATATACAAGTAAAGAATAATCTAACTAGTTTGGGTTTGTTTTTTATTGATAGAAAAATAAATCAAAAGTTTTGCTTTTTTTTTTCTAAAATATTAAAAACGGGAGCACTGTGGCATAGTAGACAGAGAGTTGGCCTCAGAGCAGTGACCCTTTTGGGGGTCAAACGACCCTTTCACAGGGGTCACAGGGGTCGCCTAAAATCATTGGAAAATACATATTTCCGATGGTCTTAGCAACCGAGACACCGCTTCTCTATCCATCTCCAGGCGGATCTGCCCACATACGAGTATTAAAGGGTTGCAGCATTAGGAAAATTGAGAACCACTGCCTTAGAGCCAGGAAGACGTAAATTCAGGTTTACCTTGACTGTAGGTTATGAAACAAGTCACGTATCCTCACCTCAGTCTAGGCCACACTAGCCAGTGGTGTCAAACTCAATTAGAAATGGATCCCTGCAGGAGCATCTTAACTTAGAAATGTCAAATTAACATTATCTATGTTGTATTGTATTTTTATTTATTTTGTTAAACATTCCCCAATCACATTTTCATCTGGTTTTAGCCTCTCTTGGGTTTGGGTTTTGCAGCCTTCAAGTTTGACACCTTGGGTCTGAGACAACTCTCTAAGAATATAAGTTGTAGAGAAGGTGCTAACTGACCTACATTGGTAAAGGGAATTTCTTATCTAGTGAAATCACATACCAGTGAAATCACAAGTCTAGTCTCTATTCCTACGAGCTAGAATAACATTATGTACATATGTGTGTATGTGTGTGTCTTTTAATGTTTTTGTTCCATTTCCAGTGCCCTTACTCAAATAAAATAAGTCCAATTATAATTTTCTCATAACCAGCATTTCTTTTTTAAGTTTACCTCCCATCCCTCCTATTCTGGATAGTTGCCAATGCTATAATCAAATCTTCTCCCTTCCACAGCTGGCCAAAAGCCCCAACCCAACAGGCTTCTTGCCAAGCATGTTTTGGACCCAGCCTTTCATCTACTCTAATCTTGAGTCCTTGCTGTCTTGTGGCAACTGCTACGGGTTCCTTTTTTCTCTCCTGTTGCACTGCCAAAGTCATTTCCAGGGAGAAGACTTCCTGCCATTTGTCTAATGTGTGTTTGTGCATGTCCCTCAAAGAATGTCATCCAAAGGAATCACTAAGGCAATGATAACAGCTAAAGTTTATTATTGTTGTTGAGTTGTGCCTGACTCTTCGTGACCCCATTTGGGGATTTCTTGGCATATACTGAAATGATTTGCCATTGCCTTCTTCTGCTCATTTTACAAGATGAGGAACTGAGGCAAATTCGGTTAAGTGACTTGCCCAGGGTCACACAGCTAGGAAGTAAGTGTCTGTGGCCAGATTTGAACTCAGGAAGAAGAGTCTTCCCGACTTCAGGCCCAGCACTCTATCCACTGTATCACCTAGGTGCCCTGTACTAATATTTATATACTTCCTTAAGTTTTGCAAAGTGTTTTTTCTCATAATAGCCGTGTCAAAAAGCTGGTACAAGTATCATTATCCATATTTTACAGTTGAGAGAACTGATGCTCAGAGGAGTTTAAGTAATTTGTGGTCACATGGCTAGTAAGTAAGGATATTTGGGCTGTAACTCAGTCTAATTAAGAGTCCACTGCCAGTTCCAACATACCATGGTACTTTCCCTCACTGATGCCTCTGTAGGGGTCTTAGATCATAGGTCATAAAATTTAAAACTAGAAGAGGTTACTTTGAGGTTCTTCTATTCCCATCCCTTCATTGAGTAAACTGAGACCTAAACGGGCTTCATGACTTGCTCTATCACTCAGCAAGTAGTGGACTCAGCATTGGAACTTGGATGTCTTGACTCTAATACTTTGTCCACAATGCAACGTGCTACCATGTTGCAAAACATCATTAATTCACGATAACTAAATCCTGTAGTATCATTGCTCAGCCAATTTATAATAGTGTTTTTGTGGACCCAATTTAGGATATTGGGAATGGTATATCAGGATAGTTGGTTATAAACCTTGGTCCAGTTTACTTCTGAAATCCTCAGGTATTCACACATTTGAACTTGTAGGCATTCACAGTAGAGAAAGAACCCCTGAAACATTTGACTTTACTTTGTTTTTGTCTTTGTGTGTCATATGTATTTATGCATATCTGCTGAATTGAATTTGCTATATAAAGAAAATAAAGCAGACTGGATTTAAAGTCACAGATTTGATTCAGGTCAAATCTTGCCTCTAACACATATTACCTATATGATATTGGGCAAGTCCCTAAACGTTTCTCAGACTCACTTTACTCATCTGTAAAATGACGGGTTGTAAAGTCCCTTCCAATTTTAAATCCATAAGCCTTTGAAAAGGAAAAAATAAAATTATTGGAAGGGGGAAAACTTGCCGCAACCCAGGTGAAAGTCTAATTCTCTATCTCTGCCCTTGCAAGTAGGTAGATGGCTTTACCATTGTTGCTTGTGTAATGCTTCTAGGGATTATAATTGAATTGGTTTCTAGAAGTCAGGTACCTGGATGAGAATGAGAAATTCATCTACCAAATCCTGTAGAGCACCTCTACAACATGCATTCTTTTTTATTATTATTATTTTAAGATTCCTTTTTCCATTATTTTCTTTTTTAAAATAATACTTTATTTTCCCCAATTGCATATAAAAATAATTTTTAACATTCTTTTTTTTAAATTTTGAGTTCCAAATTTTCTTCCCCTCTCCCTGAGGCAGTAAACAAATTGATATAGGTTATATATGTGCAATTATGCAAAACATATTTCCATATTAGTATTGTGCTTTATGCATTCTTAATGGTGTGAGGAGCTGGAAGGGGACAGACTGAGAGTTTCAGTGACATGCGCAGGTTACACAGTCATGATGTGTAATAGGCTTCAACACAGATACTGACTGTATGACCAGCTCTCTATCCACTATACTATGCTATCTCTTCTGCTATTCTCAAAGAAATAATTTACAAGCCATATATTTGTTTTCTAGTACTCATGTCACAGTAAGCTAGCAAACATCAGAAACACTGTTAAGAGAGGAAGATTTAAAAGAAATGTTAACTTCTTAGACTAATGTTGATCTGTGGTTCCGTGTAATTTATTTTTGTTATCAGATTAAGTACAAATATTTTAAATATACATAGCCCATGGGAAATTTTTTTATTCTAGAAAATCTAAATGTATTTTCTGTCATTTGTCTCTAATTGCTTCTACTGATTTTTTTCTCTCTCTTTCCTGTCTTAAAATGGTGGCTTAACATCCCATTACAAGATATCTTTGTTGTTCTTGATAGTAATTCTTATCTTTTCCCCCTTCCAATAATTTTACTTTTTCCTTTTCAAAGGCTTATGGATTTAGAATTGGAAGGGACTTTACAGCCTGTCATTTTACAGATGAGTAAAGTGAGTCCGAGAAAGGGTTAGGGACTTGCGCAGTATCATATAGGTAATATGTGTTAGAGGCAAGATTTGACCTTAGTCAAATCTCTGACTTTAGATCCAGTCCTCTGCTTTATTTTCTTTATACAGCAAATTCAATTCAGCAGACATGCATAAATACATATTATACACAAAGACAAAAACAAAATATTTCCTGTCCTCAATCCAACATAAAGACATCATTTGTTGTTGTTCAGTGGTATCTCTTTGTGACCCCATGGTGTCCATGGGGTTTTGTTGGCAAAGATACTGGAGTGGTTTTCTACTTCCTTCTTAAGTATTCCCTATTACAGATGAAGAACTGAGGCAAATAGCAGTTAAGTGACTTCCCCAAGTTTATACAACTAAGTGTCTGATTCTGGATTGGAACTAAGCTCTTTCTGACTCCAGGCCCCATGCTCTATTCACTGAACCACCTTGGTGCCCCTTAAAGTTCTTTCTAATTATTGGGCAGCTGAGAGGGGAAGAGGGGGAAGGGAATGTGGGAAGAGAGGGCAGTGAAATGAAGGGTGGACAGGAGATAAAATACTGTGGAACTAAGCTCTGAAGTAGAGTTTAAAGCAACATGACAAGTTGGGAGATTACAGCAGCAGAAGATAGACTCTACCGCTGTAGGCACATGAGAAATACAGTGCTTCAGTGTGAGCCAAATTCTTGGACTGTCTGAAGCCAACTAACAAAGTAGTAAGAACTGCAGTTCTTATAGACTCTGCTCATTAGTTAAAGTAAAGAATATTTTGCATAATAGTACACTGACATGATGCTAAAGCTAGCTCCCCTCGTGCAAAGGAAGCAAAATTTATTAGCACTGTGTTCAAACACTTAAAAATATAGAACATAATTATCAAGTTTTTCCTTTCTTTTTTCATTCCGATCTCTTTGTATACCATTATTTTACTTTTGCTAAATAAGGATAAAAGATTTTCCTCTCAATATTATTTGTTAAAGAAATATACCCCCATTTAAAAAATTTTATTGATTTTTCATAATATATTCTTTGATCTGTTGTGTGGAATTTGTAAAGACATATACAAGTACCCTAAGGTAATATTTATTCCACTTTTCTCTCCCATTTTCCTATTCTCTCATTGCTGTATTTAACTGAGCTAACTATGGTTGATATGAGTTGAGTGGCCTTTTAGAATGAATCATTTGAAGTGTAGCCAAGAATACAGAATACAAGCTGCACTAGAGGGAAAAATGGCCCTGTCATAGCTTATTAGCCATTTCTCTTAAACTAGAGAAGACAGGAAAATGGGTCTTTGACATAAAATTCATACCCAGAGACCTAAGGTCAAATTGGAAAGGGTCTAAGGAAAAGGACAGAATGTGGTGTGTTAAGACTGTGTCAACTTTGGCCATCAGAGAGTAGAACAAATGTTCCCCTGGTGACATCTGTCTACCACCTGACCATCTGAAACCATCAGGTCCACCCCCACACATGCACACACCAAGCTAATTGCTGCCTTTGTGTTTTTGCTCGTGCTGTTCCCCAGTCTGGATTATTTCCCCATCCAACCCTGCCCCCTCCCCCCCAACCTCAGCCAAATACTATTCATCCTGGACTTAGAAGCATTGAAACTAACTAATTGAAATGCCAATAGTAATCTATCAAGTATACTTGATTGTTTTGATATTCAAGATTACATTTTTTAATAATGATAATTTTTAAAAAATAATTTCTCTTCTTAAAGGCCCAGCCCAAAGTCTGTCTCCTCCTGGAAGTCTTCCTCAAGTTTTCTGTTGCTGTTTCTCTTCCCAGTGATTGCTCCATTTTGACAGACTATTATGTTCTGTATCGTTCAACTTAGTCTTGACTCCTGTGCCTTTGCCCCATGCTTTGAACTATATTTCCTCCTCATCTCCGCCTCTTAGAATTCAAGCTTCTTACAAAGTGCAATTCGTATGTCACCTCTTTCATCAGGACTTTCCAGTTCCCCCTGGAGCTATTGCCTCTCCCTCCAGTTACCTGGTGTTTACTCTATATATGCTTTGTAGATATTTAGGTGTAAATGTAGTTCTGCCCCCCTCCCCCATAGAATGTAAGCTCTTTGAGGGTAGAGACTGTTTCATTTATGGCACCTACCACAATGCCTGCGACATCGTAATAATAATACTTATTGCTTGTTTGACTGATTATATGATTGTTATTGCTCTTTTTAATTGCTAATTGTTTTAGGTGTGTTAGCCTTAGCACCCCCACTAAATGTAATTCCTTATAGGTGGTGTGGCTTTTGGGAAAGTGTAGTCTTTCTCAACTGGAAGAAGGGATTAGTGGAAGATTATGAGAAGTGGAAGCCTTCCGGGACAGGGTAAGCCTGGGAACTTTGCCCAGGAAAATTTTGAGCCCCACAGAAAGAAGGGTACTGCTACTCAGACCTGAACATGGTCATGAGCAGTTGAAGCCTTGCATATCTCACTGTCCAGCTTAAGCAATAATCTATCCAGACAGGATTTGGAGAGTTCCCTTACTATCTGTTACTGCCACTCTGGCCTGGTGAAATCTATCCTTTCTCCACCTCCACCTCCATTCTTGCCTCCTGGCTGTCTGGTTGACCAGCATCACTCAGGAATCCCTACTCTCATTAAAATTTATTTGCTGCATATACTTTTGAAATGAATTTTGTCTCCAGATAATTTTTTTTTATTGCATTCTGAGTGTTTGGTATAAAAGAAGTAGACCACACAGTCGGGAAGAGATCCTATGGACTTATAGCCCTACCAGAGGTACAGAACCTGCAGCCTCAAGGCCACATGTGGCCCTCTAGGCTCCCAAATGCAGCCCTTCAACTGAATCCAAACTTCACAGAGCAAATTCCCTTAATAAAAGAATTTGTTCTGTAAAACTTGGACTCAGTCAAAAGGCCGCACTTCATGTGACCTCAACACCACAAATTCCTGACTCCTGCAGGCTAGACTTAACTGTCAGTCTGTATTGAAGATCACTCTCTTTCTTTGGAAGCACACCAATGTCTTGTATTTCTCTTGTAGTTTGTACAATGGACATTGCCTGGCTCAAAAAATAATTTTTAAAATCCATGGGCTAACGTACTTTGTTGGTCCCTTTTACTAGAATAGTTAGATCAGACTCGGCATCAGTGAGAAACTGGACATGTGAGTATCCATTTTCAGCCTCATTCATCTGGTTTACAAAGAACTACCTAATGAAGACCAGGTATCATACTGGGAAATAGGTATCAACAGGATGGTGTTACTTAATTAGGATTCTAGCACCTTGGCTAAGCTGGTTCCAGGTCCAGAAGGTCAACTTGGAAAGGGTATGAGTTAAGGATTTCACTTTTTGTAGGGGCCAGGACTGAGCCATTGGTCTGGAAACCAGTAGGTAAAGGCATAACTGAGAGAGTCCATGATTGGAGTATAATGAAAGATCTAAGAAGTCACCAGATCATAAAACCAGAGACTGAGAGCTGGAGGAGAACCTGGAACTAATCCAGAACAACCTCTTGATTTTATAGATAAGGAACTGAGGTTACATGGCTTCCATACAGGAGACATCCTTAGGGCCTAAGGAATCATTTGTCAGGCTTCATTATCTTGCTGGCCCAAGAATAAGCCCTGCATTCTTCCTTAAAGAATCTTGGATATTCTATACCATACCTGTCTTTTGTTTGTCTCACCTATCCTAGGAGATTTTTATTTTTAACCTCATTCTTAAACAGTGCTATCTGTTCTCATGTCATGGTGAATAGAGTGCCAGGCCTGGAGTCAGGAAGACCTGACTTCAAACTTGGCCTCAGACAATGACTAGCTGTATGACACTATACAAGTCACTTAACTGCCATTTGCCTCAGTTTTCTTATCTGTAAAATGGGAATGATAATAGCACCTACCTCCTAGGGTTGTTATGAAGACCAAATGAGACAATTGTAAAGTGCTTAGCACAGTGCCTGGTAACTGCTATAGGAATGTTAGCTGTTAATATTCTTATCCCTTGTATATGGCATCTGCCCTAGCTTTTATCCAACACGGCCTAGTAGGAAAATAGCATTTTAAATTTTAAAAAGTAATGGTAAATATTAAATAAATTAAATAAGTATTAAAAATTAATAACATCACAAATTTATGTAGTAAAGGGTCTTAAGGCCCTACAACTCTCATGGAGTGGGAGGTATTTTTGTTGTTGTTTTTAAAAAATATATATCTTTCTTTCCCTTGAAGTACTAGGGAATAAGAACCCATAAACTCCAACAGGGGTATACAGGGGACATTAGACTAACATTTTTGTTCATACCCTATTAACACCAGAGGCATAAGAAGGGAAGATATAATTTGGCTTACTAAGTTACACTAGTTTGAGAGCTAAATGAACTGTAGGATAAGTTGAGTAGGTTCTTCAGAGATAACAAGCAATGGTTATTTGGAGAGAGTGATGTACTAGGTAAGTAGCCGGCCAAGTGAGTCATTTGAACTAGAAGGGTTGAAAAACAAATTGCCTTACAGAAAAGGATGGCTGAACAGCAAGTCATTCTTGTGTGATCTGTGACCTTTAAAGATCTTATTATGGCAAATTATATCACTCAGCTTTCTAGGTCGACCAGATTCAATTAGACACCTGCCTGAAGAGCATATTCTTCATTGACCCTTGATGAATAAGGTTGGATCTTTTTGAATCCCACATCATTGTGAAGGAAATAAGAATAACCTTCAACTGTGCATTCTGTCAAGGCTCTGGAGTCTAGAGTCTTAAAGTCTTCTTGACCAAATTAGTTAAAGAAAGGTCCCCTTTCTGAGGCCTGTTATTTTGTTTTCTTTTTCCTATTGAAGTAATATTTCATGAGGAAATGTATTTGATTGAAAAAGGAGTATAGATTTCTCCTTTGAGCATTAAAATTAACACAGAACTAAAATAATTTGTGTGTGTGTGTGTTTAGATTCAACCACGTTCTGAGGCAAAAAGAAATTAAATAGGAGAGAATGAAGTTAATGTAATCTTAAGTGAAACATAAATGTCATTTAGACCATTCTTAAAAGATCAGTCATAGGTTACTTGGGACAAAATGTGAAAAGAGGTATAAGTAAAAGAGAGAGCCAGGGTTGACTATGGTGGTACATGCCTATAATCCCAGCTGCTGGCGCAAACTGGTAGATCACGTGAGTTGAGGGATTCTGAACCGAAATGTGCCAAAGCCATCAGGTGTTCAAGCGAAGTCTTGACACCAATAAGGTGAGAGTAGGAGGAAGCACCAGGCTGCCTGTGGTAAAATGGAAAACACAGAAACTTCTACACTGATTAGTAGTTGGGTTTGGCCTGTGAAAGAGTCCTTACTCTTCCACTTTGGGTATAAGAGGGACACTTAGTCTAGAAAAGAAGGAAAGAAGGCTAGATCACCATTTTTCATTTCATAATATTTAATTAATCATCAATCATTTATTAAGTACTTACTCTTTGTCCGGCCATGTGCTAGGGATATAAGTACGAAGAACAAAAAAAAATCCCTACTCATAAGAAGGGGGAGCAGGGGTGGGTAAGAGCAAGTTCAGATAAATTTTAGAAATGTGTTTGTTGTCCCACCAGGACATCAGGACATCGTACCTAAAAAAAGGTAGGAAAGGCTTCCTGAATTTGAGTTAATATATTTTGCTTCTGGGTACAAAACTTGCTGGTTTAGGACAGGAAGGATTATTTTGGAAAAACAAAACAAAGTATCTGGATTTTTTTCTATGTGACAAACTTCTCCAGAATATCTTCTTTCCTGGGGTTTTAGAGGACTCCATGGAAGCAGTAACATTGAAATATACTTATCAAAATATTTTTTTAAAGTTTGCATGCCTTCTAGGTTAAAAACCCATACTTTTAAGTGTCTCACCTGGACACCATATTTTAAGAAGAATCTTGAGCACTGTATTTTGAGAAGGATGTTTACAAAGTGTACTGTGTTCTGAGAGGAAAGTATGGGATGTTAAAGGGATTCAAAATTGTGCTATTTGAGAATAAATTGAAGGAATTGGGTATGTTTAGTCTGGAGAAAAGAAGACTGAGGGGGGACATGACAACTACCTTCAAATATTTGAAGAGCCATTGTGTGGAATAGGAATTAGCTTTGTTTTTCTTGGCCTCAGAGGATAGAACAAGAACTATAGATTGAAGAAGGAACAGAGGGGCAGATTCCAGCTTAATATAAAGACCAATTTCCTAACAATTAGTTAAATTAGTTAAAAGGGGAAGGGGCTGAATTTTTTTTTTAAAAAGGTTAACTTCTGAGGTAAGCAGTTCTGTAAGCAGAGAATGGGGATCACTTGTGAAAGATGTTATGAATTTGGCAGGGAAGGGATACAAGTTGCTGCTCAGGAGTAAGTCAGACCAAATACCTTCCAAGGACCCTTCTCAGATTCTGTGAGTCTCTGAAACTTTCTTCAGCTCATCTTTGTAATTACCAAAACTTCAGGACAAATTAGGAATAGATCAGCGGTAGTCTCCAGATCTCAGAATCTAGGAAATGGCATACATGGAGTTTCGCCATTTCCTTGACTTGACGTAAGAATAATGTACTCCAACTGTCCACCACTTGAGAGTGCAGAAGAAGATGCTACCCTGAAAACAACATGTCCACAAGGCTCTTGAGCATAACTTTATACTCCTGATCTTTTCAAGGAACTCAAAGTCAAACATCCAGTTCCATTGTTTTAATGGATTTTTTTTTCTTTTCGTCTGAACAGGCAGGTAGCTGACTTGTTGCAGCCATTTTCCCAGGAAGGAAAAAGCCTGGAGCGTTCTAACTACAGTTGTGGTTCCTGATTAGAAGACTCAGTCAGACTAACAACTGGTCCTCACTGCTTCAGAGCTGCTTCCTCTTTCACTTCTTATTATCGCTTCCTGACCTTCTCTTTTGGAAAACCTGTAGTCAAATTGCTCTAACGACCTGTAACAATTTTTAACTGTGAGAGTGGATCTCTTTCTCCCTTTCTGGTTGCAGACCATTATTTTTTTCTTTTAGCTAAGATTCAAACTCTTATTCTTTTGTTCAATAATCCTCAGCACGTCTCTCTACCTCTCCTATGTATAACCTCTAGTCTATTTGTAAAGGAGATCCTGCTTTGTTTTCCATTTAACTGTAGATTTCAAAACAATACAGTGTCTTAGAGCTTCCTTATCTTCTCTTCCTCCTTCTACTCCTTTTTTTCTTCCTAATTTTCTCAGGTGTCTTTGGAACACCTCTTCTTTGGTGATGGGTAGGACTGCCAGACCTTTCCTCAAATTCAGAACAATTCAGATCACTTAAGAAGTACTTAAGGGGACGGCTAAGTGGTGCAGTGAATAGAGCACTGGCCCTGAAGTCAGGAGGACCTGAGTTCAAATTCGGCCTCAAGCACTTGACGCACTTACTAGCTGTGTGACCCTGGGCAAGTTGCTTAACCCCAATTGCCTTGCCTTCCTCCCTCTTAAAAAAAGTGCTTAAAAAGTGAAACACTTGATTCTTCCCAGTATGTTGTATTGTTCTGATAAAGTTCAAAAATTTGTCTTACAGAATATAGGAAATTTCCCTCTGTCTTATTCATTCCAGGGGTCATCGATGTACATAGTAAACATTAAAGCTCATGAGGGAGCGATGATTTGATCGTTAATTAGTTCTATAGCATAAGGTACTGGGAGACCTCCGTTTACAATGATTTCTCCTGAGCAGTAAATAATAAAGGAATGGAGGAATCAAGAATTGGAACAGGAAGTGACCATTTGCCAAGGGATCTCTGCTTCTTTCCATGGAGTGGTAATTTTCCATCTAGTTTTATTAATTCATTTCACAGTATAACCAAAACTCAAAAAAAAAATTTCTAAACAATATTATTTTAATGAACAAAATAGTCCCACTTTTAATCATTCTCCCAAATAACAGTGTACTTATCATGCAAAGGTAATAAATAAGGAGGAATAAATTTACCAAACCAAGGAAAAGTGCAGAAGACGGGAAGTGATGCCAAGAGACGTTGTGGATTGTCCAGGGCTGTATAGGTTGTAAGCAGCAGAGCAAAGATTCAAACCAAGATCCTCAGACTTCCAGTCTTTTTCCAGTATACCACTCATCTTCTCTTAGATTGGTTGGGCATAAACTGCTAGCAGCTGCCGTACTTTTTTCTCCTCTATTCCTAAATGAAATGAAACATTAGAGTATTAACTTCAGCACACTTTTGGAGTCACAACGTGGGTACTAGCTCCAAGAGGTACAGGTTGGGATCCACCCATACGGTATCAACCTATATGACTCTTGTTCCTTCTTTTCTACCTCTTATTCAAAAAGGATCTATCTAGCATGCTATGGAGGCCTTGCTCTTTAAAATTATATGGCTACCAGTGTAGCTTATGGACTGTGAATGTCTTCGTGATAGCAAAGAGGAGTACAAAATTTGCAGAGCTCTCAGGAACTGTTATTGACTATGTTATGGACTCACCCTGATCCCACTTAAATAGCTGAAGGCCTATGATGTGAATGGTAATATAATATTGACAAGTCAGCAAGTATTTATTAGTCGCTAGTTGACTGGTCCTAGTTCTGCTCTAAATGATGAAGAATGGTCCTTACCAACCAGCCCATTCCTCAGTCAGTACTCATAGAACTTTGCAGACAGTGGGATTTTAACTGAGACTTGAAGGAAGTCAGAGACGGAGATGAGAAGCAAGATCATTTCAGACATGAGGGACAGCCATTAAAAATGCATGGACTGAATGTGTAGAGGGAAGTAGAATGCAAAAAGACTGGAAAAGTAAGAGGAAGCAAGGATGAATAATAAAAAAGAATCTCCTAGTAATTAGATAGGGGTAAGGAACTGCATAAATGATTTTATTGGTGTAGGGAATTCCCAGAAGAGGAACCTCCTTGTGCTTATGCAGATTGGCAGCTTCTCAGCAACTTAAGGTCTTAGAGTTGCCTGGGGGGTTCTAAGGATGACTGAGCATCACCATCCTAGTATGTGTCACAGGCAGTACTTGAACCCATGTCTTCCTGGCTCCAAGGCCAGCTTACTATCCATTATAGAACTTTTGTTATTCAGTTTTTTCAGTTGTATTTGACTCTTGGTGGCCCCCATTTGGGTTTGTGGTGCTTTTTTGTTTTTTGGCAAAGATACTAGAGTGGTTTGCCATTTCCTTCTCCAGTTCATTTTACAGTTGAGGAAACTGAGGCAAACAGGGTTAAATGACTTACCCATGATCACACAGTAAGTGTCTGAGACTGGATTTCAACTCAGATCTTCCTGATTCCAAGCTCATGCTCTATCCACTGTACTGCCTAGCTCCATTATGGAATACTTCCTCTCAATTAGAGCTTTCTGAAAATGGTCTTGGCTATCTTATGAGATAGTGAGTTCCATGTCACTGAGGTGGTCAAGGTGAGGCTGCATAATCACTTGTTTAGGATTTTACAGAAAGAATATATGTTTTGGGTAAGTTGGACTATATGATCCCAGATTTTTCTTCCCCATTTATAGTTTATTTATAGTTTATAGTTTAATTTATTTTTTCTCTCGTGAAAAACACTTAAGGATTTACCAAAGATCGTATTAAGAGATAAAATGATGTTTGAATTAAAATAGAAAATAAATTATTAATAGTTTATAATTGCTTTCAATTAATCTCCATTGCTTTTTTGATATGAATATAAATAATGAAACATATATTTTGATTTATGTTATAATTCTATTGCCAAGCATTTCCATAGTTATAATGCTCTGTACAAGCCCCATCCCCAAGTTGGTAGTTTTAAATTCTTAAGCTGCATCTAATGCCCCTTCCCTGGAGAAGGAAATGGTAAACCACTCCAGTATCTTTGCCAAGAAAACCCCACAGATGGTATTGGTGTGTTATGGTCCATGAGGTCACAAAGAGCTGGACATGACTGAACAACAGTGTCCCTTCCCACCCTGAGATTCTGTGATGATTAATGATAGTCTAAGAATCAAACCCACCAAAGCTACAAACTAGGAAAATAGTTGAAGCTATTATATTGTCAACATGCCTACAGACTGAACAATTGCCACATTGAGATTATTACTTAAACTTGAATTGCAACTGGGACAGTTATAGTCATTGTTGAAATTTGTTTGTCTCTAGTTTCCCCTCTCCCTTTTTGTGCCTCTCCTTGCCTCCTTAGCCATTCTCTTATTGTAAGACTTCATGTGAAGGGGAATTGATGTGTCCCTAAGTATGGAGCTTCCTGTTGCCTTCTAGAAGAAACCAGTGTGTATAAAAGAGCACAGAGCAAATGAGAGTTATGCATGGAGATTGGAACTACAATTTTGGGTTTAGAGTTTCTTCATCAGGCCAGGGGAGGTGAAGGTGGTTGGCTCAGCTTAGTGCTCAAAAGAAAAAAAAGGTTTACCCTCTCAATCCAGCTTTCTGGTTTGATCTTCTGTTGGTTGACTTTTAGCCTCAAAAGGCAATTCATTTCCTTGAGCCCTATGACTGTTTCCCACCCACTCCCTTCAGGATGTTCCTTAACTTAGCACTCCCAAATTAATCACAGATGTTCTTTCATTCCTATAGTCTCTTCCAAAATCACAGTTTGCACCTGACATTAAGGATTCATCATTTTCATTCATAAATGGCATTTATTGCCCTGTCCACTCATTTATAGGCAGCTAGGTGGCACAGTGGATAAAGTACTAGGCTTGGAATCAAGAAGACTCATCTTCCTAAGTTCAAATCTGGCCTCAGACACTTTAGGGGTATGACCTGGACAAGTCACTTAAACCTATTTGCTTCAGTTTCTTCATCTGTAAAATGAACTGGAGAAGGAAATGGCAAACCACTTCAGTGTCTCTGCCAAGAAAGCTCCAAATGGGGTCACAGAGAATTTGACACAACCAAACAACAACAACCACTGCCCATTTGTAACACTTCTTTTACAAAGCATTACATAGGCTTTTGTAATGTTAATGGGATTTAAGACCTTCCCCTCCCATTAATAGGCCTCATGTGGAGCCCATTAAGGGAAGCTTGCTTAGGGGGAGGCTTGCTTGTAGGAAGGTTTTCATACCTTTTGCTAATTTCTCATATGCTAATTTCTCATTCTCCAGGGTTGTCATGCCTTCTGACTTTGAGAAATGTATATATACTCAGTTTGTGTTGTGCTTTGGGGGCTTGCTTATGAGAAGGGTCTTGTGATTCCCTGGTTGAGATTCTGAGTGGCTAGCTGTATGTTCAGAGCTCCCCAACTGCTGAGATGTAAAGGCTCTATCGATCCAGGGATGTATATAAAGTGTATATTAATTCAGTCAGAGCCCTGTCTGTTGGTCTTTATTTCTCTGCTTGTATTTGCTTTGTATTTTCTCTTTCTATATTTTCTCTGAAGTTCAGGGTGCTGACTTTTCCCCTGAAATAGTGAATGTAATTTAAAAAAAGATTGTTGATCCCTTAAACAGCTATCTTTCCTAGTAAAGCAGACCTAAGAACCTGTGCTAGCCACCATCCTGGGTATGCCAGTGTGGTTGCTGCTACAAGTGTTTCCAAAACTAGTTAGTAGGCAAAATTTCATCACATTTTTCTTTCATCAGATCCTAGTCCAATTCTAGAGGCACAATGACCCATTCCTTCCTACCTTGGCATCACTTTCTCTTGGGGTCTCCACGGTTTCATTTGAATCATCTTACGCAGACTTTTTTTCTCAAGATTTCCCAAATAGCAAATTATTTCTGAGGTGAATTTTGAGCCAAAGGTGATGGCAGTGGCTTAGCTGCATCACGGTCGTGAGTATGCAGACAAGGGGAGAGATGTGAAACAGCTCCTTAGGGTGAAGCTTACAATTTTGGGAGCATGTGCCACATACCTCACATGATCATATTTATTTTTTATCCTGTGCAGGGATGATGGGAGAGGGGTATTACCAAGACTAGAGCTGAGACTGACAATGAATATAAAGGGAGAAAGGTGGTTAGGTAGCAGGCTAGAGATGATAAAAGAAGGCATGAAAGAAAGGGAGAAGAAGAAAGAGTGAGTAGACCTCTTCTCTGCTTTGCTGGGTTAATTGTTTGTAACAACTGTATAACTATGAATTGATTGACAGGTATGGCTGGATCCCCCAAGGAGGTGGTCTGGGGGGGGGTGGCTATTGTTGCAGAGCCATTTCTTCTGAGTAGCCCAGTATGAGTTGCCTTAAGGCAACTCACAATAACTGTCTCCCTGAGCTATCTCAGAGCTAAGAGCTAGGAACCCAGAATGCCTGCCGTGGAAGAAAGGCATAAAAAGCTAATATTGGGTATTGTAAATATAAATTTACCCCAAATAAAAATAAGTTAATCAAGTATCATATGGTTAATTCTGAGATCCAAAGTCCCCAAGAAAATTTTTCTGAAAGGACCTTTTTTTATATCTGCTATTTACTTTTCATTTCCTAGTCCATTCTAATGCTGGTGCTGTTTGATCAACATTTAACTGAAGTGGGCCTTGCAGGCAACAGCAGTATATATGGATCCTCGAAGGTCTAGAATGAGTTTCTGGAAAGGTCAGGTAGTAATTTGGGAACTATTTAATGCAAGTATATTTAGTCTTCAACAAATTTCTACTCATCAGATCATAGATTTGGAACTGAAAAGGACTGCAGAGGCTATTGAGTCTAACTCCCTGATTTCACAGATGAGGAAACTGAGGCAGAGAGAAGTTAAGTGATTTGCCTGGAATCACTCAGCTAGTGTCTGAGAGAGCATTTGAGTCTAGGTGTTTCTGATAGCCTTTTAAATGCCCTATTGTACTATGGAAGTGACTTTGGGATCTCAAAAACTATTCGAATCCATCACAAGCTCTGGCAGGTCCTGCCAAATGAGAAGGACCTTGAGTCAAGGCTTAATATGCTTTTCGTCTAGGACCTTACGACCCTAAATTAGGAAAGGTTCATCATGAAGGTTGGCCACTGGTACATTAATTTTATCAGCTTTAGGAATTTAGGAAGACTCCTAAAGAGTAGAATAGTTAGAATTTCTGCTAGAAAAGGAAATACCTAGGAAGGTGGAATCATGAATTTTTACAAGAGTGATGTAAGTAGCACCTTTAGTCCTAAGAGACAAGTGGGATTATTAGATTTTTCTCTTAATTTCTATAAACAAGAGGAAAAAATAGTGATATGAAGTATTTTTTCATGTAATTATTAATAGCTTAAATTTATTCCTTAGAAAACTTTGTGATCATATCCTATGACCATTTATGAAATGGGGAATGACTTTTATTAATTTGAATCAGTTCCTTATATATCTCTTGTAAATGAGATCTTTTATTGGAGAAACTTGCAAAGATTTTTTTCTGAGTTTCCTGCTTCCCTTCTAATTATAACTGTATGGATTTTGTTTGTGCAAAGACTTTTTAGTTTTATATGTGTGACTGAAATTGCCAGTTTTACATGACTTTTGTGATTCTTTCTATCCTTCGATTATGAATTGTTCCCCTCTCCATATATCTGAAAGATAATTTCTTCCTTGTTCCTCTACTGTGTGTATGACATCACCCACTATTTCTAGATCATTTGTTCATTTGGAGCTTATCTTGGTATGGGCCCATAAAAAATGTTCCAAATCATCAATAACTGGAAAAAATGCAAATGAAAACAACTCTGAGGTTCTATCTTACATCCATCAGATTGGCAGAGTTGGAAAATGACAAATGTTGGAGAGACTGGGGGGAAAAACAAGTATATTAATGTATTATTGGTAGAGCTGTGAATTGAGGCAGTAGTTCTGGAAAGTAATTTATAAGTATGCCCATAAAGTTCCTAAATTGTGAATACACTTTGACCCAGCAATACTACTGCTTGATCCATATCTCAAAGAGATGAAAGAGGAAAGGACCCATATGTACAGAGATATTTTTAGCAGCTGTTTCAGTGGTATCAAAGAACTGGAAACTAAGGTAATACCCACCAATAAGGGAAGGGATGAACAAGTTATGGAATGTTTATGTAATAGATACTACTTCAACCTACATGTTTATGTAATAGATACTATTGCTATAAGAAATGATGGCGATGATCTGATTGAAACCTGGGGAGATTTTTATGAACTAATGAAGAAGGAAGTAAGCAGGACCAGGAGAATTATACAATTAAAACAACATTGTAAAGACAGTTAAAAAAAAAAACCCAATCAGCACAGTGACCAACTAGAATTCTAATACATGATTGATAAAGCATGCTATACTCACCTCTTAATAGAGAGATGACAGAATCAGTGCAGAATGCGACATGTTTTTTTTGGACATGGACAATGCTGCAATATATTTTCCTGATTATGCACATTCATTACATCAGTTTTGTTTATTCCAGTGGGGTAGGGGCAGTGGGAAGGAGAGAAAATAGATTTTTGTTAACTAGAGGAAAAAAACCCACCAAAACTTTTTCTTAAAAATAGAAAAGAAAAAAAGTTAAGACTAAAGAATTTCAGCAAGCTAACATATGATCCTACCCTATGTACACCTTTGGCTCTACTCTAATTTGGCAAACAGAAAATAGAGACAAAAATATTTAAACTTTGTGATGGTGCCATGAATTTAAACTGTATCAGAGAAACTGGAGAATATTACTCCCCTAATTACTGAGTACTGCAAAAGCAAATTACACATTTGCAAAAATTCCTGTGAATGGCTGACATTTATATAGTACATTAATGTTTGCTAAACTTTACACATGTTATCTCGGACCTTTATAACAACCCTTTGAGGTAGATGCTATTACCCCCATTTTAAGGATGAGGAGACTGAGGCTGAGTGGAGTTACATGGCTTGTAAACAATCACACAGCCACTAGGTTTCTACAGCACCTGGCCGCCCCGTAGTTCGAGAAGTTTAAATGACAAAGCTCTGAGTAGCAGAGCTGGAATGCAATGCCAGATCTTCTCCAAATCTATTACATGTGTTACTTTACCAAATTGTCTCTACTTTCTACAAGATGTTCCAAAAGTCTTAGCATTGCTTCAAGCTAGATAACTTAAGTTATTATTGTTATATTTTAGCTCAGATTTTAATCTGCGGCCATTATTCTATTCACTTGCCTATGAACGTGGGAAGACTTCATAGTGTAATATAGAAAGTGGGCAGGTTTGGGGTTCAGAGGACCAAGGATCAAATCCCAATTCTGCCACTTGCCATTTGAGTGACCTTGGGAAGTGATTTAACCTCTCTAGGCCTCAATTCTCTCATCTGTATAATGGGGGAGGGGAGAGTATTAGACTGGACCCTTCAAGTCCTTTATAGTTCTAGATCTGTAATCCTATTAACTTTTTTTTTTTTTGGTGGGGGGGGATAGAGATAGTAATTGAAAAACAATTCCTTGGTGTGAAGCATTTTAGGTGATAAACACACCTGCTATTTGTTTTATTTCATGCCAGAGACTCATTTAAGGACATATAAGCAGCATCAAAAGAGCTATTGGTCACTAAATGATCATTTCAGCTATGGCTACATAAATATAGCATGTGGTAATTGCCACCAGTAGAATAATATTTGAAAAGAAAGGTTACCAACATAGTAACTTTGTAAGTCTCTTCACTTCTCTCTTGGAAATGCTTTCAGTTTTTCCAGGTTTATCAAATTGGTGTTTTCCTGCTGACATGGCTCATTTTGGAGCTTTGCATGCAGAGCTGTCTTCCATATTACTGTTTGAGGAAGAGCCTTTCACCACACTAGAGCCTGAAATTAGCTCAGAGAAAAGGGAGCAGTTTAAATTTCAGCAGTCTGAATACCTCCTACCATGCCAGATGTGTGCAGATAAGCAACATGTCTTGTAATTGATTTATAGGTCAGATCTATCATGAGTCAGTGGGATTTTAGAATGTTAAGCTTTTAAGAAAAAACACAATCATGTAAGACCAAAGCATTTATTTAAGTCACTGTGATATTAAAGTGATAAGTGATCCCATTTAAGTCATGTGGTATTAAACTCAAAAGGGGGAGAGGGAGTAGGATAGCTAGACAAGACATGAGAAATGTAGGAATAAAAAAATATATTCTATTTTGGTACAGCCAAATGCTGTTTTTAATTATGGAGTAGCTACAAGGATGGACAATAAGAAGAATACGTTTTCTTCGAGATAAAACGTGCCTAATGAAACCTATTTCATACCAATTTATTTTTTTTAAACCCCAAGGCTGTGAATACTGCCTGGTCCTTTAAGGAATCAGGCACATTTATCTGGGAGAAACCATGTACCTTCTGCCTTTTTCTGAGACAGCCAGATAAGGAGCCTGTCTAGGGATCTAAATCATGCCTTGCCCACCTAAAGAAAATAGCTGGTGAGCAATCACTTAGTCTGACTCACCATGGTGACAGTTCATTGAAATTTCATCCCATTATACATAGCTCTTTACTTTATTTACTCTAGCTGTGTGTTTTTTCTTTAGTCATATGTCACACTTCTGGACATTGTTCTTTCATTCATTAATTATGCACTATGTCCTAGTTGGGCATTTAATATACCATTTAGGCCATGTAGTGTGGAGGGTATCTTGGTGTCATGAAAAAGATAGTACCTTTTCTTGAATACCTAACATATTATTTGGTAATCCTTTGGGCCAGGGAGAGTCTGACTCAGGATTATTATTTAATATTCACTAGTCACCCTGAATACTAGGTGCTACCCAGAGTAAATCCAAGGCAATAATCCTACTTATGTTGCTCCCCACTTTCACATCATGTTCGCCCTTTAATTTTTATATAGGCCATTTTTGCTGTTGTTCAGTCATGTCTTACTCTTTGTGACCTTATGGACCATAGCATGCCAGGTCCTTCTATCCTCCACTGCTCCATCTACCGTATAACCTAGCCGCCCATAGGCCATTTTAGCACTATACAAATCAATCTTATGTTCAGTTCATTTGAGCCACTACATTTATTCCTCTTCAGATTCACCATGACTACAGTGCATTTCCCCAACATGATATGTACACAACAATATATATTCACAAAGCAATGCACGAAAAGGTATTCTAATATCTTAGGAGCATTAACACTCCTTCCTAAGAGTGAAGGGCTGAAGTGTCTTGGGAGAGGACATCAAGTTTAATAATTTAGTAATAAGTGAAGTCCAAATCTATTTCAAATGCTAAATTCTTAAAATTTTTCACATTTAATATTACTCATGTAATGCCTGGTTATCAGAGATCAATGATGCCATGTTGGAAACTTGTATGAGATGTGAACAGTTTTGCTGAGAGATATTTAGAATGAACTGTACTCTTCTTAAGACTAAAAGTTAAAATTGTTGAGGTAAGGACTTATTCCAAGCAAAGGAACAAGTGATAATGCTTTGAATTAAAATAGCATCTTTCTAACAAGAAGCTTAAATTGCCTCTCATCAAATACAGTCTCCTAATCACTTGTTTCCTATACTTGTTATTTTCCTGTTAGATTACTGCTCTCAATTACTATTTCACCTTAGCTAAAACGCTCTTCTAGTCAAACAAAACTGTTTATGCTCTTACTGGCTTGGTTTTAGTCAAGACTTCACACATGCCATTCTTCTCATCTAAAGTGCTTTCCCAGGATGAAATCTTGGAACTCATATATAATTCTAAGGTTCTGGATTCTAGTACAGCCAAATGTTATTCTTAATTATGAAGGAGCTACAAGGATGAATAATGCATTGAATCCATTTTGTTCAAAATAAAACCTACCTAATGAAACCTATTTCATACCATTTTTTTTGTCTTTGGGGGGTAGGTTCTGGGTGTGCTAGGATCCTTTTTGCGATGATTTGTCTCGTTCTCTCTCAAAGCACTAGAAGCAATTTAGGAATCCAGAGTCTTTGGGAGTATTTCTGGAAACCTCAAATTTTTTTAGAGGTAACCACGTGGACATGGGAGCAATAATTGGTTGGTTAATAGGACATTCAATAAAGAGTCCAGAGGTTCAAATTCCTTGTGTTCCCATGTTCTCTGTGCTTCCGTATAATTATAACTCCAATCAGTCAAAAAGCATTTATGAAGTACAGGTTATGTGCTGGGCACTACGTGGGAATATAAGGATAAAGAATAAAATAATCTCTGCTCCGAAGTTTACATGATATTGTGGGAGACAACGTGTACATATGTTTATATAGAATAAAGAAAAAATAAATTTGTTGTTCAGTTTGGTCCTGCTCTTTGTGACCCCATGGACCCTCCTGTCTGTAGGCTTTTCTTGGCAGAGATACTGCAGTGGTTTGCCATTTCCTTTTCCAGGGGATTAGGGCAAACCGAGGTTAAGTGACTTGCCCAGGGTACTACAGCTAATAGGTGTCTGAGGCAGTATTTGAACTCCAGTCTTCCTGTTTCCAGGTCCAGTGCTCTATCCATTGAGCAATCTAGCTACCTCAAAAAAAAAAAAAAATACAATGGTACTAATAGCTGTTGGGGTTAGGAAAAGGCTTCGTGTTGAAAGTGATGCTTGAGCTATGTTTTGAAGAAAGAAATAAAGAAATTCTTGGGGCGTCTAGGTGGCACAGTGAATAGAACACCTGCCCTGGAGTCAGGAGAACCTGAATTTAAATCCAGCCTCAGACACTTAACACTTACTAGCCGTGTAACCTTGGGCAATTCACTTAACTCCAAATGCCCTGCCTTCCTCACTCAAAAAAAAAAAAATCTGTAAGGTAAAAATGAAAATGGGAGTATATTACAGGCATGGGAAATAGCCATTTCAAGAGCACTGAGGAGGTGGACATTTGTGTGTGAGGAACAGAAAGAAGACCATTTTGAATGAACTGAAGAGTTCAGAATGGGTAATGATGTATAATGAGGCTGTAAAGATAGGATAGGGCCAAGCTGAACAGTGAAGTTTATTGTAGAGGCAATAAAAAGCCATTGGAATTTACTGAATGGGGGGTGACGTGCATATAAAGAAACTAGTTTGACTTCTGTATGGAGGATGGATTGGAGAAGGGAAAGACTTGCATCTGGGAGACTGATTAGGAGATCATTACAATAGTCAAGAGGGCAACTAGGTGGTGTAATGGATAGAGTGCCTGGCATCAGGAAGACATCTTCTTGAGTTCAAATCTGACCTTAGACACTAGCTATGTGACCTTGGGCAAGTCACTTAACCCTGTTTATGTCAGTTTCCTCATCTATAAAATGAGCTGGAGAAGGAAATGGCAAACCCCTCCAGTATCTCTGCCAAGAAAACCCCAAAAGGGGCTTAAACGACGGATGAGCAACAGTAATAGTCTAAGTAAGGGGTGATGAAGGACTATGCTAAGGCAATGCCCTGGTGAGTGTCCCTTCCCATTCTTTTACCAAATCCTATACCAAGATGTGTGGTAGTAAGAACACTGACTGGACTTAGAGTTAAGAGACTTGGATCTGAATCCTGCCTCTGATACATATTAGATATATGACCGCAGGAAAGCCAAAACCTGTCTGGACCTCATTTTATTCATCTGTAAAATTAGAAACTTGGACTCATTTATCACTTATAAGCCTTTCCACATCTAAGTCCTCTGGACATCTCTCCAAACTTAATTCTTTCACAAAGCCTAACCTCACAGCCATCACACTGATCACTCCAACAGCCTTTCTATACTCTGTAGGTATTTAGCTCATCATTTGCTGACTTTTTATATTTATGTTTAATATAGTCAAGTGTTTAGAATGATTGGCCTGGTTGATTAGAAGATAATATTTAAAAGCCAAGGTCATGGATTTATATGGACTATTTCATGCAACCCAAAGAACACATTCACTTTGTTTCAATATGTTATTGTCAATTTACTATTTCTTTGCCATGTTATGCAGGCACCATGGAACCACCCTAAAACATCACCTAAGTCTGACAGTATGTGCAGTATTTGATACCTGTGGTCCCTCACCTCTATAAAGAAAGGAAGGTAGACCATGTTTTTTTCCAACTCTTCTCTGCGGACAAGCTTGATCATTATATCAACACAGCATTCAGTTTGGGTTTTGTTGTTTTTGCTGTTTTTGTTCTTTCCATTGATATAGTTATAATCATTTAGTATCAGTTAGTCCTGGTTCTGCTTAATTCACACTGCATAAATTCATATAAGTCTTTCCAAGCTTCTCTGTATTCTTCACGTTTGTTGTTTCTTATGGTGCCATAATGATATGTTACATTTATGTACCACCATTCGTTTAGACTCCCCTCTCCAGTAATAGACATTTACTTTGTTTTCAGTTCATTGCTACCATAGAAAATGTTGCCATAATATTTTGGTGAAAGTTAGACCTTTCTGTCTTTGACCTCCTTGGGATATATATGTATAGTGTGCACAGTGGAAGTATTTCTATGTCAAAGGATATGGACCTTTCAGTCACATGTTTAGTATCATTCCAAATTGTTGTCCATTATAATTAGACTAAGGCATAGCTCTATCAACAGTGTATTAGTGTGCCTGTTTTTCTATAACTTGTTTTTCAAATCTCACCTGAAATCTTAACTTCTTCAAGACATCTTCCTTGATCGCATCTTAATACCAGTGCCTTCCCTCTGAAATTACTTTCATTTTAATGTGTGTGTGTATACACACACATACACACACATATATACATATACATACACACACATCTTGTTTGTACATGGTTGTTTGCATGTTGTTTCCCCCATTGGATTTTGGGAGCAAGGATTATTTTTGCCTTTATTTGTATCCCCAGCACTTAGCATGTAAATAGTTGTTTAATAAGTGTATGTTGACTTTATTTAAGTTGATTCATTATACATAAAGTAGGGGCTTCAGTCTTTCCTCATTTCATTTTTATATAATGGGGAAAAGGAGGGAAATGAAATTGTTGAAAATATATTGCGTAGCCTCTGTAATGTGGAATTTTTTTCCTGAAGTCTTTTAAAATAAAATACGTTCTCATTAGGGTTTGTGAGCATGATCCTATGTGAAAACAGATGCTAAAAGTAAAACATTATAGTCATCAGGCATTTATTGGGTTGCTAATGTAGCAGCAGTGCACACAGTTGCTTACTCAAGGCTCCCCTCAAAAATGTGGCACTTGATTTATTGTCATAAATTCAGCCACACAGAAGCATAAAAATGCAGTTATAATGTCAATCCCCAGGCTGCTCTCTTAACCCTAGGGAGTCCTGCATTTGCTTTGTTATCATGCATCCCACCCAACAGTGGCAAGATCTTCTTGGTACCTTGACTCAGATTATCAGTCTAATTCCTACTTACCTCTTTACGGCATGCAAAAACCGCAGGCTGAAATATATTTATAACAATTTTCTCTGCTACTTTGATGTTCTGTATCACTCAACTATACATATCTCCAGGGTGCCTTCTCAAGCAGGGCATTTGGTTCATACCATTACACCTCCCCAAACTGTATTTCCAAGGTATTCTCACCAACTCTGGACTTTTGGATGGCAACCATCTTATTCCCATGGTCAGAGCAAATTTGTCAATAGTCGTACTGACCCTTCTGAGATTCACTGATTTAGATTAGACATAGCCTTTTCCACCAAGTGCATAAAAACTAATAGGAAGATGATGTGGATAAACGCTAATATATTATGAATGAAAGACATCCATTAGCAATGTCTTTCCTGTTTATGGGTTTATTATAGTCCACAAAGAAAATTGGTACCAGGTTTGATACCTTGAATAATTTTACCCAATGTAAACTCAGCCTTGGTCGGGATTCCAAACATGAATTTAGGGAACAGAGGATAAGAGATTTCATTGTACTCTTTAAGGAGATAGAAGGGATAGGAAGGAAATGATAATGGAAAAAGGAAAAGGTTGAGTCAGGGATTTTTCAAGTCAAAGCCTTTTTTTTTTAATCACATAGAATCCTTCTGACCCTCCTACCTCAGTGCTTGGCAGGGAAAAAACTCCAAATCTAAAGATTCCATTTACTCACCCAGCCCATAGGCTTTATTGAAAAGCAGGGAGAAGTTTGAGGAAAAAAGGGAAAGGAAATGTTTTTATAATGAATGATTCTTTATCCCAGAAGTAGGCTATTTTATCTTAAAATGTAATATGCGAGAGTCTCTACCATGTTTCTTTGAAAAGAATTAATTACTTGACCAACACTAATTGACCTTCTTATTTTCTGCAAACTATCATTAGGAGAAGCTCCATATTTTATTAAGTTTTTTTAATCCTCAAATCCCAGTGTGAAATGGAACAAGTTTGTATTTACTGCTTAACTGTTCTTCTGAAACAAATGTAGGATTTCATATTTACATATTCAGCTTATGTTGACTTTAGACAAATGTTCCTTTTAAAATTTCTTTCCAAAGGGCAGCCAAGTCCATTGTTGCTAGATTCTCTGTTCCAGACAATAGTCAAGACTTAGATGGCAACCTAACCTTTGAACAGATTTTTCAAGGATGTAACATAACTCCCATAATGATTGATGGCTATTAGATCAGTCCCTCATATATTTTGTGTCATAGGATTAAGGGCTGGAAGTAGACAACCGTCACATGCTTGAGGGTGTGTTGATCAAGATGGCCGGATTATATTCTGTTGTGAGTAAATTAACTAAGTAAAAAATATACAACTAGAGCATGTGTTGGTTAGGACACAGAGAATAAATATAAACTTCAAATTCCATGAGAAGTATGCTGTTTAGAATATAGAAACTCTTTACTTGCTCTGTGAAGACTGTCATGTCCTTGTAGCTAAACACCTGGATGGCAAAAACAAATTCCATTTGACTTCACCGGTCTAAGTATTTGGAGCAGTTTTCATGGATTATTGGTGTTTTTTCCTCTGTCATTCAGTTCAACATTTCTAGGTCTGTAGGTATTGTCATTTAGTTGGATCATTGGAGAACAAGAGAACAGTTTGAACTCAGTAGTAAAAACTGAGAAATTGCTTGAATTTAAAACAAAGGAGGTCACTGCTCCTTTGTGTCCTAGGAATGAGTAAAAAAGAATGCTGATCTTTTCTGCTAGACATCAGTTCTAAACCTGGTAAAGGCCTTGCAACTAACATTTCTTCAGATCTGGACTTTTTTTTTCTATACCACTGTATTATATTCGAACTTGGTAGCAATGATGCTATGTATTTTAATAATTCTCTTCATTATTTACTTAACACCTTATTCAATATTGCATATGAGGAAGTGATAGATCTATTAATTTTTTCACATTGGGCAGAGCCAAACCACTTCTAATTTCATTCTCTATCTCTCATCAAGGTACATACCTATTCTAACCCTTTTCATTTCTTCCCAGTAACTATTTACTTAGGCAAACCATGTAAAAAAGCATGCAGATTTGGCAGCACAGCTCTACAGTTAGTGTCAGAAGAATTATTGCAACTTATGCATTGAGGTTCTAAGCACCAACTTTGTCATTTCTCTGGGCAAAAGCTTTTCTGTAATTTAAAAGAATGGCTTTATTTTTACTTAGTGAAATGAGACATGTTTTTAACAGAATCCATTTTTTAAAGTTTTTTTTTTCCTCTCGAGGCATCACTGTTGAACTGTCAAGAAGGAAACTGCATTTTGCAATCTTTGTTGTAATCAAGAAGACATGTATTCCCAGAATAGAGTCACACTGACCATGCCCACTGGCTTTGCTTGAAAACCAATAATTCTGCCTTCCAATTTAAGTGCTGCTTACTAGCCTTATCACAGTGGACAAATCATGAGCTTCTCTGACCCTGACCAGTTATCATCCAGCCTCTCCATGGAGAGCTTTCATGAGGGGAAATACATGACCTCTCAGGTTCTTGCATTACACTTGTAGATGGTTCTAATTCTTGGGAAATTCTTCCTAACTTTAAGCTTAAATTTGCCTTTTTTGCAACTTCTTTCTGTTATCCTTGTTCTTCCTTCTGGAGCCAAACTAAGCAAATGTGATCCTTTCAAATGCTTGAGAACAATGATCATTGCCCTCTACTCCCCTTCCCCCCCCTTCCCCCGCCAGTTCTCTCTAAGCTAAACATCACCAGTTTATTCAACTGATATTCATATGACCCAGACTCAATGCCGTCACCATCCTGATTGCCCTCCTCTGAAAACTCTCTCATTTGTCAATGTTCTTTTTAAACTTTGGTTCCCAGAACTTGAACACAGGACTGTGGAGGTAGTCCAACTAAGACAGAGTATAGCAGAACTATAATCTCCTTTGATGTATTCAAAAATCAGAATGAGACTTATATTTTTGAACCTGGTCCGTTTGGAAATTTCTTTTCCTTGCCTGTATCTATTTGTTGCAAGGGTTTTCTTTTTGTTTCTTTTTGTCCATTGGAGGAGGGAGAAAAAAAATTCACTGATCCTTTGGGCACTTGTAGAAGGGTTTTATGAGAGTCAGTTTTGTCATGATCAATATTTGTTAAGTGCTTGAAATTCTGGGAATTCAGAGATTTACACAGAAAAATAAAAAGTAGAGACCAGAGAAAGGAAAAGAAAGAGAAAAACAATAAAGAAAGAACTGAGTGTTTACAAAGATGAATTGAACAACTCATTGACCCTTCTTGTTGCTGTTCTACTGTGTGTGTGAAGGAGAATATAGAAAGGATTTCACAGTTCAAGGCATGTGGTTTATTCTCATGTACTATTACCCTTAACTGATATTATTTACATTCATTCAAGTGTGCATTATTCTTCTGACTGTATTAAGGGAGTGGGGCTGATATGTCTTTGTCTGGTAAACTGTAGCCCTAGAAATTATGGGTCCTACAGTCATAGGTGAGTCATAGGTGAGTGCTTTGTATCTGTATTGTGATCTGGAAAAAAAAAGAGAAAGAAAATTAATTTCTGCCATACCTTGAATCTGGGCAGTTCTGAAGGGATACAGCTAAGGCATCCTGACAGAAAGCTCCCTCATTGGAGAGACAAAATATAAGAGGCTTGGATTCTGTTTTCTTGGCTGAAACATGAACTTATGATTTGTTTACTTTACCTTTGATCAATTGGTCTATAAAAGGGGAATTCTTGAAAATTTC
The DNA here is from genome assembly GCA_028646515.1 of Pseudochirops corinnae. Classification (NCBI taxonomy): domain Eukaryota; kingdom Metazoa; phylum Chordata; class Mammalia; order Diprotodontia; family Pseudocheiridae; genus Pseudochirops; species Pseudochirops corinnae. Next base: position 44,138,039 of record CM053589.1, on the reverse strand, counting down.
AGATTTGAAAAGGGGTCTCAGAGACTGTAGTCATAGATAGAGCTGAGGACTTAGTACAGTGGTTCTCAACCTGTGGGTTGCGACCCCTTTGGGGGTTGAATGACCCTTTCACAGGGGTCACCTAAGACCATTGGAAAACATGTATTTCTGATGGTCTTAGGAATTGAGACGCCCACATACGAGTATTAAAGGATAGTGGCATTAGGAAGGTTGAGAACCACTGGCTTAGTGGTTGAGCAAGAATCACCTCTCAACTTGCCTAAGAAGTAGACATTCAGTCTCAACTTGTAGATCTCTAGTCATGAGAAATGGATTACGTATGAAGGCAGCCCATTATACTCTTGGGCAGCTTTGATTCTTAAGAAGTTCTGTATAGAGTTGAATCCTGACTCTTCACATTTGTCTGCTTCTAATTCTACCCTTGGGGGTTAACCATAATGTCTAATCCCACTTCCTCATAACTCCCTTCATATACTTGAAGACAGTTATCATAGCCTTCAAATCTTCTCCTCTCCATGCTAAGCATCTCAAATTCCTTCAAACAGTTTTGCATTCATTGAAAACAGTTCTCATATGGCATCAGTCACTCATATGAGAAGTGGACACCTTATAGTTTGCCAGTGTCCTTCCTAGCATGTGATGCCCAGAAATGAACACAGCACTCAGGGTCTGGCTGCAGCATAATACAATGGTGCTATCATCTTCTCACCAAGCATGGTGTGGATATTTGTTAGAAAATATTATAAACCCCTGTGATTCGTACACAATGTCTGCTTCACAGAGAATAATTGTGCTAATCAAATATAAAGAATGTTTTGATTTAGCCTCTACTTTCAACAAAATATTTTGCTGAACTATGATTGTTGTAGTAATTCATAACATTTAGGCATCTTGAGGGCAGAAAGTCATGTTTCAAAATAGGGCTTGCTAATATACTGGATGTTTGTGTAATACCCACTTTTGGGTGTCTACCAATTAATAATCACATATTGGGTCCCCAGAAGTGCACCTAACCCCAAGTTCGGGGTACCTTTAGGGTATGTCATTTCCTAAAACTAAAATCTTTGAGACCACACTGGTATATTTACTTTTAAACAGCCAATTGACACATTTTTAAAAAAGGGGGGAGGGGAATTTATTATAATGATATAATAAGTCCAGCAGCTACAAAACAACCTTCCCATAAACCTGGGGTGAACTCTACAAATGAATGAATGAATAGAAGAAAAAGTATTAAATGTGTACTATATTCCAGGAATTGTGATAAGTGCTAGGTCTATAAATGGAAAGAGCAAGATATGTAGGGAATATTTATATCCAAATACCCCTAATGTGGCAGTGCCCCATTTTTCCTTCTCATAGTGTTCTCATGCTGTTCCCCTGTGTACAGTGTCTCTGCTGGGCTCCCTAGACCTCTTCCCCTCTGCAGCTTAGCTCCCAGTACCCTGGGTTTACTGTCTTTCAAACCTCAAAGTTCCTCCAATCTTGCGCCTTTACTGACTATTCTGTTTATGCTGTGTTTTTCCCTGCTGAATGCATTGTTTCCTTTATGGCATGTAACTAGACTGCAAGATATCAAAGAAATCATGACTGATGGGAGGGGGGAGAAGGAGAAAGAAGTTTCCCTGCTCAAGAGGCAAGAGCTCCCTCTTTCAGAGATGGGTTCTTCTTCCGTAACTGGCTCTCTTCTTTGCTGCCAGAAGCCATAATTCTCAGAGCTATCTCCCCCCACAACTATCTCTTTACAGAATGTCTCAGTTTTTAGAGGACTATCAGGAGGCTGGTTAATCAGTCCTTGCTTCTCTGGTTTCATTGGCTGTGAATTGTAGACTTCATTCTACAGAATGGTGCCCAAAGTTCTGCATTACCCAACAAATCGATCCAAACAATAAGACTTTATTTGAAACTTACAGAGAAGTCATTCAGAACATATTTGCCCACTGCTTTTGGGCACTTATTTCTGGCTAGACAGAAGCTACGTTGTTCTCACTTCTCAGTTTCTAACTTCTATAATGTGAAATTGTTCTTAGGTCACAGTATGTTGTATGCGCATGTGTGTGTATGTATGTGTGTAAGGGAGAGATGATATTGGTATAAAAAAATAAGGCAAGCTTACTATATGATTCTTGAAATTAGGGATGATATCTGTGTGCACAACATGGTGGGTAACAGTTTTGTTTCATTTTTTCTTATTGCTGTTTATAGTGCAGTGCTCTGCATATGGTATTCATTTTATAACATTTGCAAATTTTTATGTTCTTTGTCCATCACCTAGCAAATTTTGGATGCTTAAAAATAAATTAATAATGATGAGACCTCTCGATGTAATGACAGCCAAGGAATGGAATTACCTTGTATTTTGTTTTCCATATCTTCTAATCTTGTGCTTTTGAGAATTTTTTTAAGCTTTCTTCTGCCACAAGTTTTGATGCCCAGTTTTCAGTATGTTATACACAATAACTGATCGTATGCTGGGCTCTTGTCTGTATTATGGGAAATGAAGTAATCTTGGATGGCAAGTAACCAGCTGAACAGAAATGGGGCTGTCTGCCACACAGTAGCAGAAAGCACTGGAATCCAAATATTCTTTCAGTTAAATCACAGCCAAACATAATGATGCTGAAATACAACCCCCATTTAGCAAGTGCAACTCATCAATTTAGGGTCTATCACCAGAAATAGAAAACTCTCTTTGCAAAGTAGTCTAGTCATTGTTAGGTGGGAAGAAACTCTCATTCTTCCTCTTGTATATACCAAATGTTGAACAACATGAGTGGTGAGTAGCAGTGGAGTTCGGTGCTTTGTACTTTACACGAATGAGCTAAATAACCTGTCAGTCACAGCTAATTCCCCATGGTAAAATGTTATGCCCTATAGCCATGTGTCTGACTTATTTTTAACCAGAAAATATGTGAAAGGATATATGTAACATTGGCCTTGATCTTGAAGAAAAGAATAGAAACGAAGTCCTAGTCAGCAGCTAGATGGTACAATGCTGAGCCTGGAGTCAGGAAGATCTGGGTTCAAATTTGGCCTCAGACATTTCTTAGCTGTAAGAACTTTGGCAAGTGACTTAACCCCTGTTTGCCTCATCTGTAAAATGGGGCTTATAATAGCACCTACCTTGCAGGGCTATTGGGAGGATCAAATAAGATAATAATTCTAAAGAGCTTAGCACAGTGCCTGGCACATATAGTAAGTGCTACATAAATGTGTCTTACAATTCTTATTCTTCTTATTTCTGTGGTATGCTTAGTATTCCCTTTAATCCCTTCAGTGTGCCTCTCTCAATGGTTCCTTCACTCCTCCACCAACAGAAATCACTTGTGTCACTTAATAAATGATGAGCTGGTAAGGAGAGAACCTGAATCCTTCCACATGAGTCTAGTTGAGTTTTGTTAATTGTGCAGTCCAACCAAATCCCTCTGTTGTGTTACACAGAATGCTTCAAACAAGGGAACCTGCAGGAAATAGAATGGAGCATTCAGAGGAAAAAAATCGTAAGCACATTCTGGAGGAGTACACGATTCAGACCTCCCGGGTTTTGAGGAACTTACCTTTTTGATTTGTTACTTGAAAGCAATCTAAGTTGTATGGGCGGACACAATGTGCTTCTTGTACTGGGTATGGATGTTTTGCCTTTATGTGTTATGAGTAGAATGAGTGGTGACTTGAATCTACCTTGGTAAGCATGGATTAGCCTTCAAATTGGTAGAAAGATCTAACATAAAGTACTAGGTCTTAGAGGGGTGTAAGGGGAGTCATTAATTTTTTGCAGTAGAACTATATTAAATAAACTCAGGAGATAGGAGACAATTTGTAGCAGATAAATGGATTTTTTCTTATGTGGAGTAAGCCAAGCCCAATCAATAATGTTAGTATCCCAGGTTGTCCCCAGCGGGTGTCCTGGAGGGGATGAAGAACTACAAGAGAGTTTTTTGGGAGGAATATTTTCTTCATGACTGCACTGTAGAATGGGAATTTTCAACTGTTTTTAAGCTGCAGCAAAAGTCTGGTCTCCTGCTTCCCCAGACTAGGTGATTTGCTCCCTAAGTGGAAACAAAAGAGGCAAAGATGAAGGCTTGGTTTGATGGTCTGGAGCAAATAAATTGTAGGGGCATCTACAGTAGAAAAAATTGGGTAGGATATCTGTCATTGTGCAGGAAGCTAAGTGACTCAGTAGATAGAATGCCTCAGTGGATAGAATGCTGGGCCTAGAGTCAGGAAGACCTGAGTTCAAATCCAGCCTCAAACACTTACTAGCTCTGTGACCCTGGGCAAGTCACTTAACCTGTTTGCTTTAATCTACTAGAGAAAGAAATGGCAAAACCACTTCAGTATCTTTGCCAAGAATACCCCATGGTTGTTCTCAATTGGTCCTCAGGGTTACAAAGAGTCAAACACAACTGAACAACAAAAATCTATCCTTGAAGTTAGAATGAAATAAATAAATCCTCAGAATTCTTCTTGATTTTTCTCTCTGATGGGTTCCACTTTCCTTCTATCAATAATAGCATTCATAGATTATTTAATTATTAATTATTTTAAGATTATTTTAGAGATCTTGAAGTCTAACCCCCTAATTTTACAAATAAGAGAAGAAAAACAGAAAGCCATTGTGACCTCCCCTAGTTACCAACAGAGCCAACACAAAAATCCAGGTCTTCCAAATGCTCATGTCCACTATGTTGTGCCTATATGAATCTAGTTACCTACAACCCCCAAAACAAGGATCCTTCTACCCAGTTTTGGAGTAGGAGGTTAGCTCTTCTGCCTTCTGCCTAAATGACCGTCAGTCTCCCATGTTGTGAGGATTTCTGAGGAAAAGATAGTGTCTGTCTTCCTCTCTAGCAAAATACTAAAGGATGTATCTCTCCATAAAGGGGAAAAGGTATTCCTCTTATTCTTGTCAACTAGACTTTCCCTTCCCTAAAAAGATCAGAATTTCTAAAGGAAAAAAAAGAATTTCCAAAGGGTATGATAATTGTACAAATCATGGCTTCATTCTTAAACAGATGCACCTTCTGGTATTCTAGAACAATCTTCAGTGGGTCTGGAA
>CM053589.1:44077578-44132880 GCA_028646515.1 Pseudochirops corinnae | reverse complement strand
AATTGGGAATCCTGCTGGAGGGCCAGTTCCCAAGGTCAGAAACTCCAAGTCATTTTGAAAGAAAATTTCAGAGCTAACCTCCCAAGATGTCCCCTAGCACAAAGGTTAAAAAAATTATTTTAATTCAATCATAAAAGTTGAAGCATGTTCAAGTGGAAAGAACCCTGTTTTTGGAATGAGAAATAACGTCAAGTCCTAGCTCTGCCATTTATTATCTGCATTGCCTTGGGCAAGTAACTAACCTCTCTGAGCTTAGTTTCCTCTACAAAATGAGTAGATTGGATTTAGGTGACCTAATAGGTCCATTCCCCATTGAAATCTATGGTTCTGTTATTTTATTTTCATTATCCTTTTTCCAAAGCCAAAACTAGAAATACAACAATATCTGCTTTGTTCTCACTAATGACCTAGGTATTATTAGAAAATTAAAACAAAAGCAACTAGAAATTACAGTCCTTGCCCTTTAAAGTTTGGTAGTCTAGGCAAGGAACATCTGTGTTTATCATCTCAGATTATATGAGATGTTTATATATAATTGAGTTTTGTTGTCACTGATTGTTTCCCAGGAACCCTAACAATTGGAGGCCTCGTGCCAGTCCAAGAAATTGTATGCTAGAGTTTTAATTATTGTGCTTGATCTCTGTTGTTATATTGGATGGAGGTAATCTTAAGCAGAACCAAGCTGAGAATTAAGGGAAACTTAGAAAATTATAGAATGAGCCAGTCAATCAGGATTCAGGTTAGAAATTGATGGTATTCCCTACTGTGTAGACCAGATCAGCTGATTTTCTTTAGGAAAGGGATTAAAGATTTTTTTGAAACTGAATTTGTCAGGATTTTAGCACAGAAATTGTTTTCATTAAGCAGAGCTTTAAAAAAAACCCAAATTTGTACTCATAGTAAACTCCTAGTTTGGGGAGAATGCTTGTGTGATTAATAAATCTAGCTGAACTGTTCTTAATGACTATACTTCTCTTGGGTCCATGTTTCTTATCCAAATCCAAGACTGTTGGTATGGAAGGACCCTGGTTTGAATTCACAGGGAGAAACTATAGAGATCCTTTCCTAGCTACGGGAGTTCTCATTTGTATGGATGCGGTGATGCCGTAGAAGCAACTTACATCACAACTACTGCAGTCCCCATCACAGAGCAGAGCCTCGCTGAAATCAGGATTATTTTTTTCTGCAGCTTTGCTTTCGCATCAGAGTTCTACTCCATAATCTAATCCTTTTTAACTAGAAACAATCTAGGGCAAAGGGAGCTGATGTACTTGTCAGAGAACAATTTAAAGACAGTGCTTAGGAGTATCTGGTAACTTATGGAAAGATATAGTCAAATATTCATAATATTTAGCATTCTGTCCTAGAAGAGACTGGGAAAGGTCACCTTCTCTCTCTTTCCTCAGCTTGTTTTCAGTGCTTAAACCATTTTATACAACTGAAACTCAGTTCATTTTTTAAGGCTTCCAAGGAAGAAGTTTCCACAACCTTTTTCCATAACCTAGCCCAACATTTAACTACTCTCACTAAGGAAATTCTTAATTCTCAATCTTGAAAAGGACCTATTTTTAGTTCACTTTTATTTATCTAGTGTTTAGTGAAAACTTTTAACAGCTGATTTCCTTCAGGGGCTATTCCCTTGTGTAAAAGTCCTTGAAGATAAACCATTACCAACTTGTTCTCGGCCTTATCTTCTCTAAATGAAGTAACCCAGTTCCTTTAACCTTCTCCACAGGCCTAATTATCCAACACTCTAGTCATTTTTGTTTCATCTTCAACATGAAGAGGTTAGAATAGATGATCTCTCTGAGGCACTTTCCGTCTCTAAAGTTCTGTGATTCTGTGAAAGACCAAAGCTTCGCCTTATTCCTCTTCAATTCTCAATATACGTTTTTAAGAGTCCAAAACTGTATACCGTGCTCTGATAAAATCTACCCGGGGCTGAGTAGGATGGGCGGGTTATCTCATGGTTCCTAAATATTTCATTCTTACCTTTCCACCCCTGTTTCTGGTGCTTCCTTTAAAAAAAAAAATGTGATGCCAAATTGCCGATGCATCTTCAACTAGTTATCCACTATGACATATATCTTTTTCTGACATATGTATAGTCCCATTCAATTTTGCTTTTATGCAAATTTTAAAAAATTCTCTAGATAAACAATCTTGTATTCATCCTTATTAAACTTATGCTGTTTATTTCTGACCTTCCTGGATTTCAGAAACATTTTAAATTCTGATCTTGACTTCTAATGTATTGGCCATTCACCTCCCCCAAATTGGCATCAGACTTAATAATCAAACTCTCTAATTCATTCATTAATAAAAATGTGCACTATTGTACCAGTAAGAATCTTTAAAAAAAGATTGACATCTAACATAATGACATTGATTCAATAATTTAGTAGATTAAGAGGCTTTTGATAATTATTTACCATGTATCAAGGATTATACTAAGCTCTGGGAACGCAAAGACAAAAATGAAATAGTCCCTGCCTTCAACAGGCTTATATTCTAATATGGAAACAATATATTTTGAACTGATTCTTCAAAGAAATCAGGAATTTGAAGAGGCAGAGGTGAGGAGGGACACCTTGTGCAAAGACAAAGACAGAAAAGAGAGATGGATTGTCATGGGTGTGGAACAAGGAATAGGTTGATATGGCTGCATCATAGAATCATTGTCAAGGAATAATGTATAAAAAGATGGGAAAAGGAAGGGGCCAGATTAAATGTTAGAGGGATTGATAATTACCTAGTGCAACCTTAAAAACAATTGTTAACTCACCTGATTATTTTGTAGACTATGTCAAGCTTCTTCAGTATGGACTCATAAAAATATAGAGCTGAAAGGAACCTTAAAGATCATCCTATAAAATTCCTTGTTTTACAGATAAAGAAAATGAAGCCTAAAGAAGTTCAATAATTGCTACATAACTAGCAGAGCTTGTTCACAATGCAATGGGAATTTCTTTTTCTCTTTCTTACCCAGAGTAATATAGGACTGAAAGTTATTGACAAGCTCCTTTCCTAGTCTATCCACATAGGTCATTCTCATTTTGGAGTGTAAGCATATCTGTAGAATAACCTTTTGAAATGAAATGTCCAAATTGAAATTCTCTGTAATGATTGGGTATAGATTAACAAATGTTTATGCTAGGGATTCTTGAGGAGTTCTGGGCCTGAAGGCCGTTTCAGGCGCCTCAGTTCATTCCTTAACTCAGGTTTCTGCTCTGTTGCTCACCATCTGCCTGCTCAGAGTTTGCCCACCGGTGCCCAACTCACTGTCACATCTGTGTGCTTAGATGTCTATCTAGCTTGCACATGTGCTTCTTCTAACTGGAGGCTGTTCGCATGACTCCCCATACCGCCTGCTCAGAGATGCAAAGGAAGGGAAAATGCACTATTCCTTGCAGCCTTCTCTCTTACTGTGAAATATGTTTATAGTTAAACAAAGCAGGAGTGACATTGTGGGCCCCAGGTATACTGACCAAGGAAATTTGGTCTGTTCGAGATTTTGAGAAATGCATTAGAAAGGGAAATATTGTATCTATTCCCCTTTGATATAGTTTAGAAACTCATGAAAAATGAGTGGGGAAATGTGAAGGGTTCTTGATGTTTACAGGAAAAGCTGTGCGTGCATTTAAAAGACAAAAATACCCAAACCAGAATTTTAGTCTTCTCATCTTCCTCAGCTCACCTGTCAAAAGCAATACATATATGAAGTGTTAATGTCTTCTTCTTGGAGTGGGAGGAACTTTTAGTAAAGGTAATGTGAGTTTGAAGAGAATTGCAATGAGAAATTTGTTCCCTCTCACCTGCCTCACCATCCCTTTTCCGTCTAGTGGCTCTAGATTATTTGAAGTGGGGACATTGGGATTAGAATGTAGACCTTCTCTAAAGCTAGGGGAAAACTCATGAGAAGTCTGATTCCTGAAAGGTAGGCTGACTAAAGAATGTGATATGTTCCTGTGTTTGTACCTAGCATTTCTGATCACTGATTACTCTTCCTATTTAGTATACATTTGAGTCTGCTTTGCATGGAGATCATATGCTAGGAAAAACTCTTTGTTATGCTAGAAGATATCTTCAGTGACTTCAGGATGATTTTTACCTAGTAGCTCATAAAATAGATAATGTTACAGGGCCTCTGATAGAAATCATAGCTCTTACACCAGCAGGTGATTATCATCTTCAGATGTTCATCTCCCCTAGCTCAGGATGTTCTCCATTTCTGAAATGTATTCCCTCCTCATCCCTGCCTCTTGGCATTCCTGGTTTCCTTTAAAAATCAGCTAAAAATCTACTTTGTGCTTAAAGCCCTTACTGATTCCTTCAGCTGCTAGTATATTCCTTCCCCCCAAATTCCTTGTATTCTGTGTGTGTGTGTGTGTGTGTGTGTGTGTGTGTGTGTGTGTTGGGAGAGAGAGAGAGAGAGAGAGAGAGAGAAAGCAAGCAAGCACTGGATCACTTTAAAAAATTGTTATTCATAGTATAGTCAAATTTCTCTCAGAGTCCCCATTCTAGGATACTGCTACTCTGCTGAATCCTATAATGTAATCCTCCAGTCACTATTTGTGTAGCTAGGTGGTAAAGTTAATAGTGTGCCAGGCCTGAAGTCAGGAAGACTCATCTTCCTGAGTTCAAATCTGGCCTCATAAACTTACTACCTATGTGATCCTGGGCAAGTCACTTAACCCTGTTTGCCTCAGTTTCCTCATCTGCAAAATGAGCTGGAGAAGCAAACAAAACCACTCCAGTATCTTTACCAAGAAAACCCCAAATTTGGTCACAGAAAGTAGGACATGACTGAACAACCACAATTAGTTAGGTTTCCATTCATTTTAAATTCTTACCTCACTCACCTAAATCATCAAAGCCACAGAATGATTCTTTGTAAAACATTTATTTAACAAATGGGCATTAAATGCTCATTTTGTGGGAAGCATTTAACTAAAATGCTATGAGTAGTTGAGACTAGATTTGTGATTTCATTGACAATGGTTAGCCTCTATGTAAGGAAACTCCCTCTATCAAAGCAGGTTTGCACTGCCTTTGCAACTTAACTGTCTTAGGGAATTAATTACCTAGAGTACTTAGGTTAAGTGATTTGCCCAGAATCACACAGCTAGGATGTGCCATAGACTTAAACCCAAGTACTCTGGGCTTTGAGACAAACTATCTATCTGTTAATACAGGTAATACAAAGCTAAATAAGTTGTGATCCACAGATGACTGAGATTTTCATAAAGTTCTTCACAGAGAAAATCAAGTCTTACTACCGTCTTTTGAATCAACACCCTACACCTTAATAAAAGCTTCTTCTCCCCTGTCTCTCATGATAAATTTTATTCTACTACCAACAAAACTGCCCTGAACCAACCTATTTTGGTAGAATTTAGGAACATCTAGAATTGCTAAATGTAGATGAGTATAGACTCTAGCAGATTGCTGAGGAATTGGTCTGCAATCAGAGAAGATAAGAACTAGGACTATGAGTTTTTAATCAGTGTATCCAGGTCTCTGGCTAAAGTATACAAAGTCATGATGAAATTTTCGGTAATCTGTATTGAAATGTTCCAAAGAAGGCCATATTCAGGTGTAGTTTGCCAGAAGAACTGAATGGAAAGCTCTTGATTTTGATTATTTTCCTGTTTACAGGTCTCAGGGTAATGAGTAAAGAAGCACTACCTTGAGAGACTGCAGTATTTCGGAGAAAAATCTAGGGAAATGAAATTTTTAAGTGAAGGTCAGGAATCAGTTAACAGTTATTAAGTACTTACTCTGCGCCAAGAATTATACTAAATTCTGGGCATACAAAAAAAGGGAAAATACACTGTCCCTACCCTCAGGGAGCTCACCTAATGGGGGAAACAGCATGTAGATAATCACGTATGTACTGCATATTTACAGCACATATGGAAGGCAGTTTCAGAGAATAGAGTGCTAGCCCTTGAGAGAACAGAAAGGCATCCTGCAGAAGATGGGATTTGAGCTGAGTCTTGAAGGAAACTAAGAGGGGGAGGTGAGGAGGAAGATCATTTCAGGGTTGGGAGGCAGCCAGTAAGACACAGATTTCCATTTGGATTCATAGACTTTAAATGCAGAAGTAGGCATTTACATTTAAATTAATAAATATTTGAACCATTAATCCTTATGGAAATTTCAACCCCAATAAGCTAGGAAATTTGCTTTGTGTGATTTTCGAGCTGGCACAAAAAGTCCATCTTTAAGAAGGTAGTTTTATTTCTGAAGACCCAAAGTGTGTTATAAGAACCTCTCTGTAGGGTTGCTAACATTCCATTTCTCCCCTAATGAAGTGTGAACTATCAATCTACCAAACAGAAAATAAGTATTGCTGGAACGCTCTCTAGGCTCATGCTGTAGGAAAACATAGTCAATTAGCCAAGGACAGTTTTGCAATTTGGTTTGGAAAAAAGTTTCCACCCAACCTGAGAATCCTGTATAATCCCTTACAAGTATTCATTGACCATGCAGAAATCTCTGTGTAATAATTAAAGACCTTCTTTTCCCCCCCCCTTTTTTCCAACTTTCTGTTCCACCTAAGTCAGGTCTATTTCATTCTGACATTAGTGTTATTATCTGGTCTCTCATCCCAGCATGATAAAAAGTGGCAACTCAAAAGAGTGACTTACTCCGTAATGAACCATGGAATTTTAGACCTAGACAGGAACTTAGAAATCAATCTAACTTCCTAATTTTATAGATGAAGAAACTGAGACCCAAAGAGTTTGATTAACTTGCCTAAGTTATTAGATACTTCACACATGGAAGTTAGAGGGACATTGATTTCCTATTTTCACCTCTTTCTACTATGCCAAGGTAGCTAAGTATGTGTTCCAAAATGAGTCCACTATTCTATGTCTTCTTTCATAAGTATAGATGCCCCTTCAGATAGCCTTAATATTTTCAGTGAAATAAAAGGCAAGGGGAAGATGAATGAAGCAATATGGAGAGAGAGCAGAAATTCTAGAACAGTAGCTAATGAATTATTCATCTGTGAAATGAGGAACATGAACTAGGTGAAACCTGAGGACCTTTCTAGTACTGAAGTGAATTAAAATTCACTAATTAAAGTGAATTAAACCAATTAAAGTGAATTAAAATCTACTAGAATTAAAGTGAAGACAGTGATGTTGAGACTAGGTTTTGAAGGCAAGTGAAGTCAGAATGAGTAAAATAGACCTGGAGAATGGGGATTAGGGGGATGGGGTGGTCTACTCAAGGACCCTTTACATCTGACCAAAAAATCAGAGGTTACAATGAGAGCAAAGAAAGGTTTATTACGAGTGGAACAGGCAAAAGGGTAGGAAGTTGTGGTTGGAAATTTTTTATCAGTTTAGGATCTTAGAGTTATTATAGTACTCTTAGATGATGTTAAAGTTTCTCTGGATTTTAAAAGGTTTAAAAGATTTTAAAAGACTACAAGATCATAGTTTTAGATCTGGAAGCAGCTGCAGAAGACCCTCAGTCTGACCCACTGATTTTATGATGAGGAAACTGAGGCCCAGAGAGGTTAGATTTTGTACAGAATAACCCAGCCAGTGTCTCAGGCTGACCTCAGGTTTTCATGACTCCCAAGTCCATCCCCCTCCACTGGTTTCCAACATCTATGACAGGCTTTGCCACATTTGACCAACGGCTCTTTTGGCTTTGATTTTCCCAAATGTTAACGAAACAGGTATAGAATCTGTTGGAACGTTCTCAGGATAGACTGTATCTGATTCAAGAAAAAGTCATGTGATTGTGAATGTGAGTAAATGAGGGGTCTCTGGATAGGAACTCCTAGTCTTAATTGTCTTCCCTGCCTTGCCTAGGTTAAATTCAGACTCTAATCTTAACACACACATACTCCCATTACCCTAGTCTAGGAAGATTGCTTATTTTCAAGGGCAAAAATCTCTATTCTTGTTGCCTGAACAGAACCTCCTTCTCTTGTTATCTGAGACTGGCGCTAGCAACTGAACACCAATCTTAAAGAGACAAATGTTGCTTATACTATGCACTTTGGAGCACTTGTATTCCCAGACGCTTATCAGTTTTTAAGCTGAACATGGTGTCAGGGAACTCGTTAAGAGAAAAGAAGGATGAATGATAAAGTAGAAAAATCAGGTAGCACTAAGCAGAGCATACTGATGAAAGCAAGCTAAGGGCCAGACTCTAATTAAAATTGAAGGCAAGAAGGCACTTTAAAGAACCAAATGACTTTAATTGAAGCAGAAAAAGACATTAGGAGGTAAAAACAGAAATGTTAGTTTAAGGACGCAATGAGTAAGATTGCTTTATAGATACTCTGAGTTTTCCTAAATACCAGTTCATTTCTAAAGAGATGAATATTTTTTATTTCCCAAAGTACAGCCTCTAACATATGAGAGATTCAAAACTCATCTATTGAATTCACCAATTTTGAACTGCTGGTAGTGTAGAAGGGAAAAGGTTTTATTCTAAGTCAGAATAGTTAAGGAACTCATTGTACTTATATCAAAATGGGCTCTATTGACTAGGCACTTATATTTAAAACACTGTGAGATTGCTTAAATGTTTGGTAGTATAACGTTTGCAGAATCTGAATACCTTATTAAGAACAATAAGATACTCCATTAAAGAGTGAACAAGCAGGCTGGGGTATAGGGCTCATCACTAATTAAAGGGTCACACTAATATTTCACAAGAAGCAACTTAGGACATTCAAACTGATCATGCAAAGTTCAGATCACTTGTTTTTAGACTTGGCATGCAACCAGTATACAGCATCTATATCCCTAAGCTATTGGATTCTGACATGTCTCTGAAACCTTAGACTCAGTAAGGTTGCCTTCAATCAAAAAGTAACTTCCAAATGTCAGTGAGGGTTGCCTAAGTAGGATACAGTCCAGTCACAACTTCCTCATTAGAATATTCTTCTCTACTTTGTGGGTGAGTTAAGAAGAATGAACGGAAGTATTTTGAGCAATACTAAAAGCATAAGCATTGTTTTGAATTCTTTAAAAATTGTCCTTGTGTTGTTAAGACAAATGGCAACAAGAAATTAAGGGGAGGTCGGGGAGGAGAAAAGAGAGAACAGTTTGGGGAAAGGAGTATTCAGTATGCTTGCTGTCTTGGAGTGGGGGTAGGGGAGAGACAGGGAGAAAATTTGTAACTCAAAATCTTGCGGAAATGAATGTTGAAAACTACAAAATAAATAAATAAATATGTTTTTTAAAGAGACTAAGGACAATCACATGACAACTTACTTTGCTAGAAGAGATTTAATCTGGCAAATAATCTGTTTTGTCTGGGAGGTAGAAATCTGCCCTGCATTTCTGGCTTATTTGTGCTACATGTTTTTCTACCTCAAAGTTATAGAGTCAACTACAAGGGGTGAGGAAGAAGAGAGGAGAGTTGAGTTATTTTAAATCTAAGGAGAAGAAGTTTCCCTTTCAAGTCTCTACTGGCTCACCACTGATCTTGTTGACTACAGGGACCTATTTCAGCTCCAAAGGGGAGCTATTCAATCTGCAGGAATAGAAGTGGTATAGTTCTGGGCAAAGTAACTCTATAAGATAGTGGTTGCAGGAGCTAGATAATTTCTCTAAACTGAAGAGTAGTACTGTTTCTATCCTGGGAAAGGTAGGTATAGCATTAACAAAAGGAAATACATGTTGACTGAAGGATTAGAGAGGAGGGAGCAGATTGTGAATATAGAGGTACTTTGTATTAGTCAGCATAGAGTAATGGAAAGTGCATTAGTTTGGAGTTAAACACATGGATTTGAATCAATTTTCTATCATTTGCTTCTATGTGACTTTGCCTTTTGAGGCCTCAGTTTCTACAGACATAAAATGAGAGGGTTGAATTACATGACTGGAGGGATCTTTGCCACTCTGAAATCCGATGATCATATACTGCAGTGGCCATAAGGGTGGTCCTTCCACAAATGCAGAACAAAACCTGGGGCTCTGGTGTAGACTGTTTTCATAAGATCATAAGTTTAGAGCAGGAGGAGGCCTGAGAATACTTCAAATCTTTTCCTTTTACAGCTGAGGAAATGTTTCACACAAGTAATAAATGGCAGAGGTAGGATCTGAACCTAGCTCCTCTGACTCCCAACCCCTTTTTGCCTGCACCATTCTGCTTTAAGTTGCTGTGTCAGAAAATTCATCACCCTGTAGCCAGTATGATGATGTAAGCTTCCTCTATCTAGCTATGTTGGTCCTTGAAAGAAAAGCATGCAGTCTATTTATGGGTTTATATTAAAAGCTTTTCCAGCTTGGTTAGACCTGCCACTCTATTATTATTATTAATATTATAGCATACAAACTAATAGCATAGAATTCAAGAACCAAATCCATAACATAAGGAGATATCAGAGTAGGACTTTAGTGGAAATATGACACTATGCTACTTAATTTTTAAAAACAAAAACCTTTTTTTTTTTTTAAAGCAAGGAACACCTCTGTAAGTTATTATTTATTTCAGGGATTTGGATTTTCCTGTCTTATAGGATATTGTTTTATGGAATAATTCATCAGTATATCAAAATATTTGTAGTACCATTTTTTTTCAGCAATAACAAATGGGAAGTGAATTAAATGATCACTGATTAGGAGAACAGTTAAGTGAGTTGTATATTAATATAATGAAATATTACTGTACTATTAGAAACAATATGATTTAAATAGAGAGAAGAATGGGAAGACTTTTTTTTGAACTGATGCAAAGTGAAGTAAGGCGATCTAGAACAATGTAAATAGAAGGAACACTAACAAAACAATTTAAATTAAATATTGTTAAATTATAGTGATCAAACTTGGCCCCAAAGAAGAAATACAAGAAAACATTTTCCTCTCTTCTTCTCGGAGATGGGGAGTTATGGATGGTGGAACATCACAAATGATGTCAAACTTTTTGTGATGGTTAGTTTTATTGAACTCATTTCCCTCACTTTTTAAAATTCTTTGTTGAGAGATGGCTCTTTGAAAGGAAAAAGAAAGAGGTATTGGGAAATGTGGGTGAGTAAGTGACATAAAAACAAAATAGAGCAATAAAATTTATTTTTTTTAAAAAAGGAAATCACTATAGGTCTTCTCCAAATAGCAAGTTCCCTTAATGTAGTAAAATTAAAAATCCAACTTACATATTTTCAGTTATTTGCCTATCTCATAAATCAAGGGAGGCCTCTGGTCTACTTGCCTTATACACTAATGGCATTCATAGTGTCATGTGCTTACCCCTAGCTTTTGAAATGTAAGAAATATAGTTTGTGAAGGGCTTTGTTTTGCTGAAGTCACCCTTTTTTGTGTAGACACCCAAGATACATGTCCATTGGAAGAGAAATAATTCTGAGAAATTAATTGGAATTAAGGGTTAAAGGGCAGAGATGGATGGGTCCTTAGGTGAATTATGCACTAGGATAAGGAAAGAGAGAGGTTAGTGTAACTGCACACTATACAATATTGTTTTTCTTGATCTGTGTGACTCTGACTGCTTGAGGACATATAGTGGCTATAAGATTGGGTTAGAGATTAGACATTTAGGTTCATTTAACATCTTTTTCTGTTACCTACAAAATGTTTAGGGTAATTTTTTCCCTCTTCTATTTCTAAGGAGAGTTGTCAATGTAAATGACATAAGCAAGGGAAAAGTGCTTTGAGGTCTTTGGAAGAAAGGCACTATATAAATACATGTTGGTGGTGGTATTATTAGAAAGGAGGCGGCCTGTATTTCAGCTCTGTTGGAATACTATACTTCCCACTCTAATCAAAGTCACTGTTCATCCATGAGGAATTGAAGTGCTATACCACCTGTCAACTCTATTCCTTATCAGTCATTATCTCCATTTTTGGTCTCTGTTGTTGGGCTATATCCATTACTAAGAGTTCTCCCCTGAATTTCATTTATATTCAGATTGTAGAAAAAAAGAAAGAAGGAAGGGAGAAAGAAAAAAAGAAAGAGGAAGGAAGGGAGGGTTTCAGTCACTGTACTTAGTACAGGCTTTTGCACTGAGTCTTTTATTTACTTTATTTAAAAGTTTTTCATAAGAGTAACATATATTAACATTTCAGACACTAAGAGCTTAAAGAGATAGAATGTATGACTACTAAAAGTATAACAACATGACTTCTATTCTCTTCAAGATCTTTCTTTTTCATGCCCACTTTACTTGGAATTCATTATGGTAGTCATACCACACCCATCCAAATGAACACTTTATCTCTAACAGAGTTGTATCATGGGACATTTTGTGGGAATGGCAAAGTTGTCTTTCCACTGTTACAAAGATGCCCCCTGTCAGTTAGTCTTCAGTGATCAGGGATTGAATGCAATAATGAGTGATCTGATCTGGAGCTCCCAGGCCAGTTCTACAGGTCATGTCATTACTACTCACATCCCTTCTTTGATGTACTTGGTGTCTTTATTCTGCTTTTTTTTTTTTTGAGGGCAATTAGGGTTAAGCAACTCGCCCAAGGTCACATGGCTAGTTTTGTGTCAAGTGTCTGGGGCCGGATTTGAACTCAGGTCCTCCTGACTCCAGGGCTGGTGCTCTATTCACTGTGCCACCTAGCCACCCCGGTGTCTTTATTCTGAAAGAGCGTGGAGCCTGACCATGGAATATACAAGATGGAGAAATATAAACATGTCACACAAGCTTCTGACTGCCTTCTGCAGAAGTACAACTGTTGCCATGTATAAATCAACACCAAAGGAAATGAGAAGGAAAAATCTAGACTGCCATCGCTGAATTACTGTAATCTTCTTGCAGTTTTTCACTCAATTCTTCAGTCCTCACTCAACACACTACACTGTGTATCTTCCAAATGATAGGTTGATCAGGGTACTTTAGTGCCAAAGGCAATATTAAACTGGCTAAAATATCTAGTCCTTCTCTAAATTAGGTATAGGTGACCAGATCCTATGATGCGCATGTCTGGTACATGACTTTGACTGTACCCTTTTAACTCGGTTCATTGATAATATCATTTTGCCTTCTTAGGCTCCCTCTTATTCCCATTTCCCAGGAGAAGACCATGAACCCTCTCAATGTTCTTGGTAAGAAAATTTGACTAGTGCCAGAGCACATGCATCCTTCACTCATTCTCATGTCTGATTCTCAGGACTGTATCCTTTCCAAGCTATTAGGATTTATGCATGTCCTCCGTCATTTGCATTCTAAACTTCCTTCTGTGACCTGACACAAATAGGACTTTATCACTTTTGTTATTGTGAACATTTATCAGGATGGTGCCAGTTTTGGAGTAAATTATGTAAGTCCTAGATAGCGCTCTTTCATGAATGAATGAATGAAAAAGCTTTTATTAAGTAAATTTGTGTCAGGCACTGTGTCAAGTCCTTGCAATACAAATATAAAAAGCAAGACAGTCTTTGTCCTCAAGAAATTTATAACTTAGTAGGGGGAAGACAACACATATTTGGGGACTTAGAGGAAATCGGGCATATTTTGGTCTAGGAAGTAATAGAGAGGTGGTGAGTAGAATTATGGGACAATTAATTGATATGCTCTTTCCAAGAATGATAATGTTGATTGATTATTGTTTCTGGAGCAAGGATTGACGGGTAGTGGGAAAGGGAGATTGATACAGCATCATGACAGGGAGATAGCCAGAGTCAGTCAATCAACAAGCATTTATTAAGTGCTTACTGTGTGCTAGGCATAGTCATAAAGAGTAGGACATGACTGAAATGACTGAACAACGAAGTATGCTAGGCACTGTGCTATGTCCTGGGGATATAAAAAAGGCAAAAATAGCCCCTACTCTCAGGGAGCTCATTGTCTAATGGGATGCTTCATAGTGGGTCTATGGGCACCCAGACATGATGAACTCTCACTAGTTAGGAGCAGAAGATCCCAGGAAGGGATCTGGAATGCCCAGTTGGAGTGAAGGGTAGAAAACAGAAATATGACAGGAAGATGGCCAGGATGCCATTTACAATTCCTGATTCCAACCAATGGGTTATTGTAAAGAGAGCTGAGTAAAGAAAATTTATTGTGAACTCAGTCATCCAATAAGCTACAGACCCTCTGTGTTACTAGCATGATGGTATCCATTCTATAGCAGTTTGTTTCCTTGACCTTAGGTCTACTTGTATGAGCAAGACTAGCCATATTGTTCAGCATCCTATCTATAAGTTATGTTTCCATGATGCTGGGGTAGGCATTTGCTGTGTCTCTGGAATGTCTATTAAGCAGAAACATAGGGCATGTCTACATGCAACTGAGGAGTCAGATTGTCCAAATCAAATGGCAAGTGTGTCTCATTGTTGAAAATAGAGTCAGTTATAGGCAAATGCCATGCATAATTCCACTTTAGATATATTTTCTGTCAATGTAGCAACTATTTTTACCTCTTGATTAACTTTTTCTATTTAGCCTTGAGCCTGGAGGCAGGAATTTTTTTTTAAAGAAGCAATTAATTTCTTTTGGAAACTCTTCTAGAATTTTCCATTAAACCCCTATATCTTAAATAAACAGCACCAGTAATCACCTAATTCAACTATATATGTTTGTTGAATACAATATACTCTTTGGGATACAGAGAGCAAATTTGGGCATGGGATCAAGTAGAATATTTGCTAGAAGCAGTATATCATTTTGTGAATGGTTATGTAGCTCTGTTCTGAAATCTACCCCTATTCAAAACCATTGTCATAAGGGCACTATCCAGAATTGCTACATACTCCCTGTCTTTCAAGGGATTGTTAGTGTTCCAGAATGTAACACAGCTCTTTATATAGCATTGACTGTCACATCCCCAGTCTGGCAACCAGTAGTGATGACTGATGAATTCTCTTGTTCAATTCTTCCCTAAGATACGCCATTACCAAAGCTTGTATCATGTAACCCCTGCTCAGTATTGTGGAGTCACCACCCCTTAGCATCAAAGTATATCATGGATTCAACTTGCCTGTCTGCTCAAACTCCTGATGCAGAAATCTCAATTTTTGCCTGACTCTACAGGGGACTGTCCTCTGGAAGAGGGATTCTGGCAGGGTATTCTGAGATACACAGAATAAAAAATGGGAGAGCAGAAGTGCCAACTCTATGTAATGATCAGACATGTTATGTTCTTTATAAAAATATACTACATTTTTGCGGATGGCTAGTGGTGCAGTGAATAGAGCACTGGCCCTGTAGTCAGGAGGACCTGAGTTCAAATCTGGCCCCAGACACTTAACACAAAACTAGACATGTGACCTTGGGCAAGTCACTTAACCCCAATTGCCCTACCTTCCCCCCTCCAAAAAAGCAAAAAAAAAAAACTAAACCAAAAAATATACTACATTTTTATGATGATTTGAGGATGATCATTTGGTATCAGGCCCTTTTGAAGTGATGTTGCCATGCCTCTTGGGCTATCTTACTTCTGATGACTCCCTATACATTATACTTTGGTTGCCATTCATGAGGGTTAACTGGAATAAATAGTAAAAATTAAGCAGGCATACAGCTTCTGTTTAGATTCTTCTTTTTCTTTTTCTTTTTTTTTTTTTTGGAGTGGGGAAGGCTGTGAAATTGAGGTTTAGTGACTTACCCGAGGTCACAGGACTAGTAAGTATTAAGTGTCTGAGTCTGGATTTGAACTCAGTTCCTTCTGACTCCAAGGCTGGTGCTCTATTCACTGTGCCACCTAGCCACTCCAATCCTTCTTTTTCTTTTCAATCCTTTGCATAAATGCTGCTTCAAGGGCTACTTCCAATGCATATATATGTGTGTATATGTATATGTATAAGTATGTATATGTATATATATATGTATACACACACACACACACACACACACACATATATATATATATATATATATATACACACACACACACACACACACATATATATATATATATATATATATATATCCACCAAAAAAAAGTGTTTGAGGGTTAGAGGACCATTATCAATACCTTCCTCAAGACCTAGATCACTTTGCCTTGTTCTAGCTTCCACCGGAATCTAGCTCCCTTTTGTAAAAATCGAGTCAGCTGTGTCAGCTGTTTAAAATATCCTGGTGTATATGACTATTAAAAAAATTACATATGCGTAGATGTGTGTGTATTTTTTTTTTTACTTTTTGCATTTTCAAGGAAACAGATTCCAGGGTGGCACCACCTAGTTCTGTATGGTCTGCAAGTAATTTGGGTTCATCTATTAGTCTGCTTGGCCCTAAAATGAATCCCAAGAAGGTTACCTGAGGCCAATAGAACAGGCACTTCTCCAATTTACACTATAAGCTCTAGACTACTATCAGGTTAACTCTTTGTAGTATACAAATTCCATCTTATAGCATAAAAGTATTAAAATGTCATCAATCACAGATTGATCCAAAAGGTCCACCAAAAACCGTGATTGAAATCTGAATTGGCTAGAGTGCTGACCATTTAAATGGGGCATAATTTGGTACTCATAATGTCCAAATATAGAACAGACGACCATACACCATTCAGCTACTATTCTGATTTTCACAAGATTGTAAATCTCCCATAATTTCACTTTAGTATAAATTTAGGGGGCCATACCCTTACAAGAAAATTCAAAGTGATGGATCTTGGTAGTGTTTTTATGCTATTATCACTGGGCCCATTCTAATCAATACAAAACTTCACTTCTTCTTTCTTAGGAACTAGAAGGGTACTCCTACCAACAATCAAGATGAATAAACCTCTTCTTCATGTTTCCTAAATATGCTCACAGGGTTCACTTCTCTTGTTTATTTAAGTAGTAATTCTGTCCATTGGGTGGTGATGTTGCAGGAAGGAGGTCTTGGGGCCATCAAAATGCACTCCTTCCTAGGTAAGTATTTCTTGCCAATCCCATTACTCCAAGCTTATCTGTGCCTCTGACCCTTCAGCAGTCTTAGGAGAGGTAGCTAACTTCAATTGTGAGGCCAAACTCAGATTCCATTCAATATGGGGATTTTGTTGTCATCACTATGGCATTTCCCAGTCACCTCCATACAATCACCCCCAAAACTACCTGTTATTTACTGCTTTCTGTCTACCGAATGAGAATGATTTCATCCCTTTTTAGCTCTCTTTCAAAAAGTTAATCTTTCTTGTGGTCAGTGTGTCTTTTTCAGAAGAAAGGGGCTTCCCATTTTTTCATAAAGCTCTACAATATATTGTTCCCTAATTCCCCAGAAGCTACTAGAACCTTGTCCTATCTATTTTGCCCCTTCCTAGAACAACAAAACATTTTTACTGAGAGAAAAAGCATAGTAAGAGAGTTATCTCAAGTTTTATTCTTGATTTCTGATGGACTGTGTCCCTTAGCCCATAATTATTACTCATTCCCATACTGTTTTATTTCCCTGTCTTTGTACTGGCTCCTCATACCTGGGTGAGCTTTCCCTGCAGTACCATCTCAGGTGATTAGGTTTATGACACTTCAGAAAGAGTTGGTGCTATGGCCTATACTCCCATAGCCCAGGCAACTGAACTGTCTGACTTGCACTCAATTATGTTGTCTCTGAGTTTTTACCTTCCCCCTGACCCACTCATGATTTCTTTGACAAAACCACAATCCTTCCATCATGATTCTGGAGAATCAGCAAATTTCCAGTAGATCCACCAATGGATCACTGTGAGTTTTGTGAGTTCTGCTGAATCCTGTGGTTTCACCTGCTCTGCACTAAGTAATCACTTAGATGTTTCCTAAAAATCTCTACTAATACTGCCGTTTCCTGGGCTGTAGTAGCCTATCTCCCAAGCCTAGAATGCACTACTTCCTCATCTTTACTTCATTAAATTTTTCGCTCATCTTCAAAGCACAGTTCAAATGCCACCTTTTTATATGAGGCCTTTTCTTGATTCTTCCACATGGTAGTGTGGTCTTCTTCCTCCAAAAAAATTACCTTGTGTAAGATGTTGGTGCCCATATACATTATATGTACATCCACATGGTTTGACTAACCCATGCAGAGGCAGCCCATGCAGAAATAACTGGAGTCTTGGCTACTCTTCTCCAGAAGAGATTTTGAAAGAGTACCCCAAGCTTACAAATATAGGCTTGACTCCTTCCCACCAAATGTTACTTACACAGAAGACCATCAAGGACAGAGATCACAATCAACTCCATTTACCTAAGGAAATAGCAAAGAGAAATCGGAGAAGATAAGCAGCTTAAAATATACTACAAAATATACATAGTGAATGAGCTCTCCTCTTGGGAGTGAGACATCTCAGTTTAACTGAGAGACGTGAAGGGGAAATTTCCCCCAAACTCTTTGGGGATGGAAACTGAAAATCAGGGACATGTTGAGTAGCTGCATTTCCCCTACCTGTCTGTCTTCCAAAGATTTTTTTTTTCACTCTGTGTGTGTGTGTGTTTTCTGAAGAGAGTCTAGAATCCATGTGTGTCCTCTCTTAAAGGAGGAATGAATAAGAATGTTCCCCCCCTTCAACCCTCTTGTGCCAGTTCTATGCCTCGTGAAGGCACATGTCAGGTCATCCTTCTGTCCACCAGCAAGGAGAGGTTTGTACAAGAGGTTGCTCCAGGCTTGAAGCCCAAGCTACATTTGTATTTATTTTATATTACTTTGGTGTGTCCTTAAGTGTGGACATGTTATCTCCCCAGTTGAATGTAAGCTCCTTGAGGACAGGGGTTGCACGTGCCTAGAAGAGTCACTTAATAAATGTTCATTGATTAACAATGAACTCCTCTCCTCTATAACAGTAAGAGACAAACACAAACCTCATCAGTTGCAAAGATATAGGATCCAGTTTAAGGAATAATTCATGTGGATCAAGAAAAGCTAATATCTCTTCCCTTTGCATATCCCTATCCCTGCCCCATCAAAATAGGCCAGGTCACTTATGGGCTTTACTAGAGGAAAGCCACTTCTTAGAAGAGAGATGGGAAGGGTATGCACGATTACCTGCCCCAGCCTGTCTTACTGTGACACTGCAGGATTAACTCTTGTTACTGATCTCCTAACAAGTTCCCTGCTCCCAGGACCTCCACCAGGGTAACCAAGTGAGGGAAGTATTACTCCATTAGAGCTGCTATATTTGTCACCAAGATGCTTGTTGTTAATCAATCTTCCTTAGTGATAGGAGGATGAGTTTAGTCATGAAGGATCCTATGTAGGACTTTCAGCCCAAATCTACAACACACATCTATCACTGCTCACTTCTTTTTTTAGATGTGTTGTCTCTTGGTTCCAAAGCACTCCAGAACTTGACCATGAACCACACAAAACACCTGGAGAGGCACATATGTGCCATACAAACTCTTGACCATCTTTCCCAGAAGCATAGCAGTCAAAGTCATAGGCACCACCACCAAGGAAAACAGGAGAGGAAGACTGAGTCTACCAGAAACAAGTTACTGTCAGTTCCTTAGCACTTTACCTGCCTTTCAACCCTCTTTACTTTCCCATACCCTATACTGTATTCTTGCAAAGAACAGGATGATCAGATCAACATACACCAGTTCTGAAGACAGTGGAAAGCTGACTTAAATCTTTTCTCCTTTCCTAAATCTGGTATGCATAGAGAGCCCTTGATGCTGGTGTCCCATGTGATCTCCTTCTACCCCTTTGGTGCTAAAACCTCAGAAGTTTGGAATGAACCCTAGAGATCCTACTTCCTCTTTCCTCATTATAGTTTGTAATCTATGGATTCAGCAAAGGCATTTTTATTTGTTTTACTTATGTAAGTAAATAAAGTACTTTGTAAATGACTATAAACAAAATACATTATAAATGAATGTAAATGCATACATTTATTTGTAATGGATTTATATACACTTTTTAATGTTTTCAGCATATATCACTCTTGGGTTAAGTAGAATCTACCACCTTCTGTGTGCTACCAGTTTGCTTCAATCATGTGACTCTTAGAAGGTAGGGCATGTATTCCCCAAATCCCAAAATATTAAAACTATGCAGTAGCCCTCAAAGCCTGAAGGCAATTTGAAACAAAAGTTTTGAAATTAAATTGGACATTATGAAGAACCAATGCTGTATATCTCTAAAGTCCTTGAGAAATACAAAAAGTCCTCATCTTACAAATAGGATGTTCTCTAAATGTCAGTTCTAAATTGATTATTTGAAACTTGCCGGGTACTTTCTCATATAAACTGTATTATAATATTGGTTAACCCACACAAAAAAAGAAACCCCACACATAACCAATAACATAGCTGAAATACATTTGCAAAATAATAAGAATAGCATACAAGATGATTTAAAACAAAAAAAGAAATAGTTTTTTTTTACTTATCTTGCATGCCAATACTTGACAAAGATTTTATTGAAGAAGAATGAGGAAATAAAAACTTTAAGGGAGATTTTGTTAAGGGACTACTGGGTATTTTCGGTGACTTTAGAGACTTATAGCACTGGATTTTTATTGTATTGAATTTCACTTGAAAACTTACAACTTTCCTTTTCCTGGATGTGTCAGAGCACCACTCTCATGTGTTTTGACCAGGATTAGCTTCTTTTTTTGGCTCATAAATTGAATGAAGAGAAGAAAAAAAAAAGAGAGGACCATCAGGCCATTCTATCATTTTGCTGAAACTTCATTGTGTCTTATGATCTAATTTATAGCAAGAATATACATATGGCCGTAGGTTCGGTGGTTTATTAATTTGCTGGTCATTGGAAAAAGATCATTTATATTTATCAAGCTGTTTGTTCACCGTCTAAATCTGGACCTTTAAAATTCTTTTAAACTTTTGATTTTTTTAAGTGACTGAGTCTGCTAATTTAGCCTCCTTCCTCATTCCTTGCAGAAAACTCCATTTAATTTGCCTGGATCATATTCTTTTCTACATCATAGTTAAGTATTTGTGTTGGTGTCATAGCCTTCCTGATAAATTTGAAGCTCCATTAGTGCAGAAATGGCATATTAATTATCTTTTTATCTCCCCAGTGCATCTCATAGTTCTTTCCGCATAGTAGGCACTTAAGTGACTGCTGAACAAACAAAACTAGTATTTACTGAGTATCCGTAATGTGTATACAAGGCATTTTAAAATACTAGGTATTTCAGAGGACACAAAGATGAACAAGCCACTTGTCCTCAAGTATGTTACAGTATAGCAGGATTAAAAAACAAGTTCACAAATGACATCTTCTGCCTTGTACTACAGTTAAGTGTCACAAGAGAAGTTAAAAATATGATGAAGGTTTAGACAAGGGAGATATCACGTTAGATTGGGAGCCTAGGGACAGGCTTCAGGAAGAAAGTTCTATCAATTACACCCTAAGTATACTTGAAATGTATTTTTTAAGACACTTAATTTACTAAAATGTGCTCCTGGAAATGAGCTTCAGGAACAGATTGAGCTAAATGCTGCATCCAAAGAGAGTGAGTTTCCCCAGATACCATGAATATTGAGCCAGGAAAATGGAGTAATGTATAAACAAAGGGCTGATGCAGTGTTCTCTACTCATAAGCTGTGTTAGGTCTCCAGTCCAAAAAATATTGGAGTCAGAACATTTGAAAGACAAAAGGAAGGCAGCATGGCAGAGCCTTCTTTCTATTAACAAGAATAAATTGTCAGAAGTGTTGGCAGCAATTAGGCATTGAATTTAATAAAGCCTAGTGTTCCGAGGCATCCCGGAGCATTTCTGGGGTTAGATATCCCAAAATGAACCTGTTCCTGGCTTTATTTACTAATTTGTTTTGTAATTTTGATCTCTTTCTTTAGGGTTCTTACAGCACAGTGCATGCAAAAATTTAACTTTGGGAAACGGTAATTTTTTTCCTTCTCTTTACAGCCCTCTTTTGCCTTTTTATTTGGTGTAGGGGTGAAGGTGTTCACCTCAACCCAATTAATGAAATCAGAGAAGGCCCTTGATTAAATCAATCAGTGACTAAAAATGTAAACTACATGTAAATTCGTCCTTAATTCAACAGGACTAAAGTGATTTGATCATTGGATAAAAACAGATGCTGCTACCCTAGAAACATTGTATAATTTGCTAAAAGAATCAGACACACCCCTGGGCCTATTCATAAAACAGCAGGCCAGTTTTAGAGTCAGTCCAGCTACAAGTTAGTCCATGGGTGGAGAAGTTCCAGCCAAGCCACTGAGAAGAAATCCTTTTGAGGAGAAGAAAATTTCTGTTCTTCATCTCTCCCCTCCTCACAAAGTGATTTTGTGATTTTTCAAGATCCTTAAGGCCCTATTGGGTAGCTAAGGGGACAGTGAATAGAACACAGGGCCTGTTATCAGGAAGATCTGAGTTCAAATGTGGCCTGAGATACTTACTAGCTGTGTAATCCTGGGCAAGTCACTTAACCCTGTTTGCCTCAGTTTCCTCATCTGTAAAATGAAGTGGAGAAGGAAATGACAAACCACTCCAGTATTTTTGCCAAGAAGCCCTCATATGGGGTCACAAAGACTATGACATGACTGAGCAACAACCAAAGGTCACATCAGAGGCTCCACTGATGACCAGAACTGGTTGCAAGGTCCCCTGGAACTGGTAGCAGGAAACCATTGGCACCAGCATATCACTGAGCAGCAAATTGGACATGGATGTGCCCAGATAAGCCGCTTTTTGGGCATTGCAAAGTCTGGAGAGATTGTGGGGTAGCAGCTGAGTGGCCTAGCCCAGCAGCAGCTTGCCAACAGATGGCAGCTTCCTCTTCCCTGACACTGGAGAAAAAGGAGGAGAATACCAGGAGCTGCAGAGTGGCCTACCTAGAGAAAGAAGAAAGCTGAAGGAATAAAGTGATTATATTATAAAACAAACAAGATGGAATGTGCAGGTCCCAGAAAGAATTTACTGAAGGCAATCCAAGTTCTTATGTACAAAAAAAAATTGGCTGAGGAATAATTTTATTTATATCTGTTTTACTGGGGATTTTTCTAATTATCTAAGTTAGTCCCTTCTCCATCCTTCATTCACAAATTCACTTGTGGTCTGTATTACTATTGGTGTAATAGGTCAAATCCCTTGGTTCATTTCCAGGGGAGAAGGATTTCTAACTTTACAATACTTTTTTCGGTTAATAAGATAATTGGGTCATGTTAGGTGGATAAGTAAGTTACCGTTACTTGCAACCATTTATTAGCCTAAGTTTTGTTTTTAGGTAGTATTTAACTAGGAAGCCCTTTCCATGCTTCAGCTTATATATGGTAGTTTTCAACAATTTCCAGTATTGCTGCTGGGAAAAGTTCAACACCCACACGTAAGACTTCAGCTGCTGTGGAATCCCTGGCTATTTTAAAGAATCAGGACAATTTAAGTTGCCAAGGTGTCTGAAGTATATTGTAACAAGCAAAAGTGGAACCTGAAACAATCTCTTTTCTTCTAATTCTGAATGTGTGTGAGGGAAGATAGAGGGTTTTAAATATAGTCAGACTTGGTTCCATCAATCTTATTTTACTCTCTATTGAAGTTTTCCATGCCATTCTAAACAGAGGCAAAGCCACAATGAAAAGATTTGACTTACAGGATGTCATTGAAAACAAAATGCTTTCAGTTGTTGAATTTTAAATTCCAGGTGGAATTCTAGAGACCAGTGGAATAACAAATAATAATAAAATGATGATCGATATTGTTGGCCAAGAAGATTTTTCTTATTGCTGCTGAAGGGAAAGAAAGGGCCTGTTCGATTCAGAAATGGGCCTACCTCAGAAAAGAGAGAAAAATGAAATTTCTTTTTTTTTTTGGAGGGGAGGAGGCAAGGCAATTGGGGTTAAGTGATTTGCCCAAGGTCACACGGCTAGTAAGTGTTAAGTATCTGAGACCATATGTGAACTTAGGTCCTCCTAACTCCAGAGCCAGTGCTCTATTCACTGCACCACCTAGCCACTCCGAAAATGAAATTTCTTAAATTAGTCATACACGCCCTCACACATTTGTCCCCAGTGTTCTAAGGGTAATAGGAGGCTAATCATGAGCAATGCTCTAAGAAAGCTATAAGCCTATCATATGTAGTAAATGGTATATATCAAGACCCTTCTTTAATAATAACCAAAACTACAGGAATTAAGAAAATGCCTTTCCCACTCGCCCCCCCCCACTGATTAATTTTTCATGTGAGCAAGCTAGATTAAGCTAGAAGCATCCTGAACCAGAATATATTGTTAACTGGTTCTTTCCCCAAAAAAAGAAATGACCAAAGTGGTATGTAATATATAGGAAATTCTTTTGAGACAAGGGATATTTCTTACTTTGATCAAAATTAAAAGGCAATAACAAAGTTTCTACCCAATATTTCAAATAGATTAAAATATGAGGGACAGCATTTATAAAGAACCCTAATTACTCGGATTTCCTTTAAGAGGATCAATCAAGAAGTGGACGTGTATCGAAGTTCGAACTCAGTACCGTACAACGCACCAGATTGATAGTCCAGAAAGAGTCTAAGGAAAGGTTGCCATTTTGGTGAAGAGGCATGAGTTAGGAAGTTATTAAGCCAGCACAACTTCCAAGAGCTACTCAAAGCAGATTAAAATGTAACTGGGGAAATATTTACCAAAAATAAATAAAAATGCAAAAGATGGCAGTCGTTTTTCAGCCATGTCTGAGTCCTCGTGACCGGAGTGAGTTGAGGTTTTTCTTGGCAAAGATACTGAAGTGGTTTGCTGTTTCCTTCTCCAGTTTATTTTACAGGTGAGGAAACCGAGACAAACAGGATTAAGTGATTTACCTATGGCCACACAGCTAGTCTGAGGCCAAATTTGGACTCACCAAGGTGAGTCTTCCTGCCTCCAGGCCCAGCATTCTATCCACTTGTGGTTCATACAGCATACAGGGATCCATTTCTCTTTGAGTCTAACACCACTGGCCTAGAACCCAGAGAGTGACTCGTCATAGATCACCCAGCCAGTATGTGTCAATGGTAGGACCTGAATTCAGGCCAGCTATATCCATGGTACCACACTGTCTCTTACTAAATAATAATAACTAACATTTATGTAGGACTTTATGATTACAAAGTACTATTCCAACATTCTAGATACATTGTTTTGTTTGATCCTTTTATCAACTCTTCCTTTAAGCGTCCACAATTACACCCACGCTGTTTAACAGTAGCTAGGAGCCAAGAACTGCACCCAGGTCTTCTAACTCTGAGTCCGCTGTTCTGGTCACCGCATCATACTGCCCACCCCATTATTTAATGCTTCTCTCTTAGCTCCTGTGGTCAAACTTTTTCTCAGATTTTTACTCACAGCCTAGAGAGATGATGAGGGTTTCGTTCACTTTTTATGTGTGTGTGTTTGCATTTAATACAAGCTTCCATCATCAAACAGATGGAGAGTGAAAGTGAAATTGCTTAGGACTATAATGTTAACAGAATTTTTGTTTGAGAGTCAAATCTCTTTGGTGTTGTTCTTTCATGGGCACGCTTCTGAGTAACCTTCCTAAATACAGTAGATTGCATGGCGCCAAGGATACTCATCTAAATTGCTTAACTTGAAATAATTGAGTTTACATTGGACAGGAAAATATTTTCATACCTGAAGCCCTTTTATTGCTTAGGTTTTCAGGATAAAGGGTTAGACTTCAATGTCATTGCTCATTTAAATAATAGCCCTTTAGGTTAATAATGTATCTCCCATGGTGGAGATTTTGCTTTTATAAAAAGAGACTCAAAAACTAAATTGTATTTGGATTCTTCATTATTCATCATTACTCTTGAGCTATTGTACCTTATCACTTATTGGTTGTGAAATAGGACTAAGCAGAAATGGTTGGTCTCCATTATACTGATTCCATCTTTTAAAAATATCCTCTTCCTGAGAGAGTTTAGTCTATGCAAATGTAAGTATCTTGCTTCTTGTTGTAACTCCAAGAAAATGGGTCCTAAAATAAATATCTTTAAGTCATAAATTATACCTGGCAACCATCTAACAAGCAAGGACAGCCAGTGGAAGTCTCATAAATGCTGGGAATCTCAGCCCAGATAATAATGTTGTCAGTAAGGTCATTTATAAGCATGAAGGACAGCCAGGCTTTATCTTTGTGTACATGTCATGTATTCATACCAGCTATGCTGACATTACTTTGATTTCTTCACTGGCTTTCAACTGGGTTGTTTGGAAACTGCACGAGATTATTTCTTAATTTTAAAGTCAAACAACTTTTTAAAACCCTAAAATACTTCATTTCCAAACCTAAAAAGCGCCTTATTTAGTCCATTATGAATATTTGAGTAGTGTTAAATTTATCATCCTGGCAGCACTCACATTGTACTTGTCATTAATTGTGACTCATCAAAGAATGTTTTGATGTTGCAACCTGGCTAACAGATGGCCATGCAAGAGAAATCAAGGGACGACAGTAAGATAGGAGGCGCAAGGAGAGAGACTTCTTATGCAATCAGACGCTTGAGTTTATTTGAATGTGTAAGAAATATAGTCGTCTCTGGTGGAGATCGGAGAGTTGTTTATAGATAGGGGAATTCTTCGTTATTCAAGCTTTCACAGAGAAGGTATTTGATAGGTGACAGCACTGTTGCTATTCTCAATCTTAGCCAGAGGGACATAAATGGCCTACCCAGAAGCACAAAATGAAATACTAGAATGTTTGTTTCTATGGCATCTGTCACCGTGGTAACTGCAGACACAGAGATCATCCACAGAGGAAGAATGGGAACCTGAACAAGAATAGTAATAATAAGCATTCATTGACTATACAGTAGAAAACATAGAGACAACACAACCTTCTCAGGCAGCATTCACTTTTGAGACAATAAATGACCATGCAAAATCATACATTTATACAACACTTTACATAGAAAAATTGCTGGGTTTCTTTTGTTTTGTTTTTTTCCAAAGGAGACATAAGAAGGTTTTCTAGTTTTCATTTTAAAGTAAAAAATTATAATTAACTTTTTTCTTATTTCATCTGTGTATTAGGTCAGTGGTTCTCAACCTTCCTAATGCCACGACCCTTTAATACTTGTATGTGGGTGTATCTGCATGTGGGCGGATGGACCTGCCTGGAGATGGATAGAGGAGCGATGTCTCAGTTCCTAAGACCATCGGAAATATCGATGGTCTTAGGTGACCCCTGTGACCCCTGTGAAAGGGTCGCTCGACCCCCAAAGGGGTCGCGACCCCCAAGTTGAGAACCACTGCGTTAGGTGATATTGATATAAGGTCTCCTAGAAGAAGTGAATTGAAGAAAAGAGAGAGGTTTGGGATATGACACTGATAGAAAGGCCAGGGGAGAACCACGAGAGGATGGTTTTCCACAAGTTTAATGGAAAGTGCACTAGACAAGGACTAGTGACCTGGTTTCCAATCTCAGCTTTGTTACTACCTCTGTGACACTGAGGGGCAGTAGGGTGCACAGTAGATAGAGTGCCAAGCCTGGAGTCAAGAGCACCCAAATTCACATTTGACTTCATGCACTTAGTAATTGTATGTCCCTGGGCAAGTCACTTAACTGTGTTTGCCTCAGTTCTTCCTCTCTAAAAAGAACTGGAAAAGGAAATGGCAAACCATTCCAGTATCTTTGCTGGTGAAAAAAAACCCAAATGGGGTCACAGAGAGTCAGATATGACTGAGAACAACTCAACAACAAATGTGACATTGAGCAAGTCACTTCCCTCTAGGCTTTTAGAAAACTATCATTGTTAGGAAATTTTGCTTTGCATCAAGCCAAAATCCTACCTTTCTATATTAATAGAGAATTCATATTGACAAATACTCTCTATAATCTCAGTTCATTGTTCCTGATTCTATTCTCTGGGGCCGTACACCCTTTTTCCATGCATAAATATCTATTGCTCATTTAGTGGGGGTCCTACTAAGAGACTGTGTCTATGAATTCAGGTAGATCAGCTACATATCCTGGAGGAGCCTAAGCCCTAAAGAGAAGAGATCAGACTTTTCTCACACTCACTGGCTTATTTCACCTTCACTCTAGACTAGAAATCTGGGAAGAAATGTCTAAAACCAATGTTAGGAATAATTTATGTCTAGGGTCTCCCTAAAAGAGATTAACAGTATTTTTCCTATAAAGATATTCAATGTCCAAAGTAGTAGATTTAGGATATAGGACAGCTACTTATTTCTTCTACCACAGAGAAATATTTAAAACACAAAAGACTTAAGAGTATGTATTGATACATACCTAAAATATAAAAGAACACAGAACTGCTGTTATGCTCTTGTGAGGGATTGGTACTTAAAACATGAAATACTATTTGGGCCGCTGAGCAGGCATTTATCACTTTTGCCTTCAATCTGCACTGTTTGAGCAAATTGTTCTAGGTCCATATCTTTTGACAAATCAAGGCATTGCTTGAGCTTACTTAGATCTTTCATCTTCAGTGTCCTTTTGGTAGTGGTCTTTGCAGAGATCGTTTCCTGCTGAACAGTCACCCACCTAGACCTAGGCACTCAAGATCTCTTGAATTCATTAGATTGCCACCAAGGGTAGGAACTGCCATCTCAGGATAACTTTTTGGTCACCTGTATTCAGAGAAAGAAACACAAGACAGAAGTTGCATCTGCCTTGAGATCAGTCTGAGCACATACTCTCACTGTAATATCCAAACAGCCACCATAGCAACAGGGTTAGATGGACGAGAGAAAGATCCCCTCTCAAACTTGCTACAAGTCTGAGGGAAAACTCAAAGAGTTTTGTCACTCTCAACAGATAGGAAGAAAGAGAGAAAGCAAGTGTGACATCATATCTCTTAAAATCTATTGAGTGTATGCATGAGTCCTCCTGACTCTATGAGTCAGTAAGCATTTACATTACAGAAAGCATTTACATGTGCCAAGCACTGTGCAAAGTGCTCCAGATACAGTGAAAAAAGTGAACAGTCCTTGACTTCAAGACTCTTACATTCTAATGGGGTAGATATTTACATATATAAGTATATACATAAATATACAACACGAATACAACATAGCTTTACAATGAATACAAGGTGGTTCAGGGAGGGAATTCACTTATAGCTAGGATGGATCCAGGAAGTTCTTATGTAGGAAGTTGTATTTGACCTGGGTCTTGAAGGAAACCAGAGAATTCCAAGAGGAAGCAAGAAGGAGAGAAAATATTTCCTCATGGCATAGGAGACAGCAAGTGCAAAGGCACAAATATGGAGGCAGAGACTCACGTATTAGGAACAGTACGTAGACCAGTATGTCTGGATCACATATTTGAAAACAGCCATCATTTTCCCTTATATCTTCCCTTCTCTAGGCTAAACATCTCCAGGTTTTTCAACTGATTTGTGTATACCTAAACATTTTGGTTACAAAACAGAGAGAGTGAATACTGTATGATATTTGAAAGCAAACATTTAAATTGATAATTGACAAATTAGAAAAATTAGAATCCATCACAGAACCATAGAAGAAGATTTAATAGGGATACATGTAGATAAGTGTGCTTAAGGGAAAAAAACTAACCCCATAAATCGAAGATGGGCAAGAACAGGGTAGAAGAACAATAGGAGAAAAAACTTTGGTTCCACAAAGGACTGAAGCCTGAATTAATAAGCAATAAAATTCACTTGTTTTACAGGCAAATAGAAAGATATGCTACAGAAGAGATAAGGAGTGCTAAGCTCCAGCGCCTTCACCATATTTCATTGGAGTATGATCTCCAGTTTGGAGCCTTATGCTCAAAATCAATAGGGAAAAAAACTGAATTGGGATTCAGAGAAGAAAATAAACTGCTAAATCAGTACAAAGCAGGACCTTTTGATAAAAATTTTAGAAATTAGGATGATTTAACACCTCCATTTGACAGGCTGACAACTGATTTCAAGTATACAAAGGAAACATACTAGTACAGAACAGACAGTGAACACTCTGTAGCTCTTTGTCATCTCTCTGGATGATAGAATCGGGGGGGAAAATAGGCTTACAACAGGATAAATACTGCTTATAGAAAAGAGAAAAAATTCTAACAGGTTTTTAAAATATAGTTCAGACTACTACATTGAACACAGGAACCTATGATCCTTTGGTTTCTCTGGGCAGTATATAGACCAGTGATATGGGCCAATAATTCCCAGCTTTTTAGTTGGAGAAACATACCACGGGTGCTGCATAGCATATATTCTTATTTCACATTTAGCTCAGGGACAAAGAGAAGACATCTGAACAAAATTAATTTCTGAGATCCCTTTCCTTTTGATTCTATGAAAATTCCACAGAGAGACTGACTGGAGGAAAATGAACAGAGCTCACTGATCAGCTGAAACACATCTCTTAGATTCCTTCCAACTCTGAGATGATATGATTCTGATTCGACATATAACAAATTTTAGAAATAAAAACTCAATGCATTTTTCTCATTCCAGCTGATATTTCTGAAGTGAACGCACAAGGTTCGATGTTGAGACAGAAAATAGTTTCTCTCGTTTTCTAAGTGTTTTAGTTGTTTTAAAGACATTTCCCTGCAAAATAGTTGATAGTAAAAGAATTAAATGCAAAAGAAAATTTTTAGACTCCTCTGATGATCCTAGTTGTATGACAGGTTACTTAATACCCACAAATACATGAAAGTGCTTTTAAAAAAAACTTGTCTTGAGATTAAGGTTTTAAAAATGGAAACTTTAATTCCAAGATTAAAGACTTGTGAGTTACTTGACATTTGAAGTAATTTCCCACAAGTAGTTTCTTCTATAAAGGTTTATACATTTTGGTGGGAGGGCAAGAAGGGAGTAAATTCCTCCATGCCCAATGATTATTGCATCTACTTAAATTTGTTAAAAAACCCACAGGATTAGAAGAAATCAAGAATGGAAATGAGTATGCTTTGTGTATATGATGGAATCACGCTTAAAGTATTAGTTGAAATTGAAGCATCAGGATGACGCTTATCCCTTTTGGTCCTTCATTCTGCTGACTGAGAACTACAACTGCCTGTCTTTCTAAACTGCCCTTGTTTGTGTTACAGTATGTTAACTTAGAATGTCATCCATCTAACTTACTATGGGGAACTGCTAACCCATTAGTTTGAACTCCCAAATGGGACTGACATCAAGACATAATACCTGGAGCCAGAAAGAACTTGACCTCAGGGCAGGCCTGGTGTAGCTTAGACTGGGACCTCTGAGAGTGCTTTCTGTTGACACTGTATATATCTAACATGGACATGGTTACCTGCATGTTGTCTCCCCCATTAGAATGAGACTTCTTGATGGCAAGGACTACATTCTTGCCTTTCTCTGTATCTCCAGCACTTACTGCAATGCCTGGTATATTGTTATTCAGTCCTTTTTCAGTCATGTCTGACTCTTCATAACCCCATTTGGGAGTTTTTTGGGCAAGTATATTGGAGCGGTTTGACATTTCATTCTCCAGCTTATTTTAGAGATGAGAAAATTGAGGCAAAGAGGGTGACTTGCCCAGGGCCAAACACCTCCTAAGTGTCTGAGGCTGGATTTGAACTCAGGAAGATGAGTTTTCCTGACCTCAGGCCTGGTTCTCTATCCAGCACACCATATAGTTGCCCCACCTGGGATATAGTAAGTACTTATTGATAGATCGATGTTAGCCTTGACCCCAGGAAAAGTTTGGAATCACCCCTAACTAGGTGAGACACCAGAGCAAACACCAAAAGGACTAGAAGGAGAAGGAAGAAAAGAGCCAAATATAAAGAGGAGGGAACCAGTTAATGTAAGATTGATATAAATCAGGATGGCTAGGTGGTACAGTGAATAAAGCACTGGCCTTGGAGTCAGAAGGACCTGAGTTCAAATCCAGCCTCAGACACTTGACACATTTACTAACTGTGTGACTTTGGGCAAGTCACTTAATCTCAATTCTCCTGCCTTCCCCCCTCCAAAAAGTAAAAAAAAAAAAAGAAAAGAAGAAAAAGAAATTAAAAAGATTGACATAAATTTTTAGTGGACCCAGTCAACCTTGGCAGTTACTTTGAGGAAGAAAATTGATGGTAAATTGTATGAGTAAGATTTTAAAAACAAACAAATAAACAAAAAATCCAGCTCTGGCAAGGAAGTTTCTCTTGGTAACCAAGAAAGAAGGGCTCTGAGTATCAGGAGGAACAGTGTTTCCATCTGAGCTTTTGGTTTACTCCCTGCTTGTCTATTTTCGCATCCCGTCAGCACCACCAACCCTTCTCCTTTAGATTGTTGTTTCATTTTTTCCAAATTTACCCCTCCTGTCCTCTCTGGAATCTTTTAATCCCCCTGAGCGAGTTTATTCAGTTATTCCTTTATCTGTCCATCTCATTTCCAAGCCTGACTCCATATCTAGAGAGCCCTTCCCACTGCAATTTTTAAAACACTCCCACTTTCCCATGATTCAAATAGCTCTTTAGATTCTATTTCCCACAGAAAATCTTCTCTGAATAATTTCAAGTGACTCCCACCTACATATAACTCCCACAGCTCCCTTCTCATTCACCACCACCTCCCAAATGTACTAATTTAATTTAAATTAATAATAAATAGATAACCAATTTATATTTAATATGAATATTTAGAATATTGGGATTTGGGGGTTAGAAGGGACTACAGAGGTTGTCTAATTCAATCTGCCACTCATCAAGGAATCAGTTTTGTTGCGTCCCTGACAAAGAGTCTTCCAAACTCTAGTTAGTATTAATAATAGTAGCTTTATTTTTGTGCTTTACCAAGTTTTCTACATGATCCTTTAATCTGCTCTTTGTACCACCCCTATGGGAGTAGGTAGTACTATTATTGCTATTTTTAAAATGAGAAAACTAAAACTCAGGCTAAGTGACTTATCCAAGGTCACCTAGCTAGTAAGAGACAAATTTGCTATTCAAATCTAAGTCTTCTGCCTCCAAATAAAAAAATTTTTTGAGAACACCAGAGCTACTCAAGTACTACTAGTGAAAGTATTTCTGGGACAACAATAATTTATTTAATTTGTGTCTTTATTAGATGATTGGCAGCAAGCAATACTAAAAGTAGCTATAGGACCAGGCTTGGAGTTAAGAGGTTAAAGTTATGTGTCCAACACAAACTAGTGCTGTAATTATGGGCAAGATCCTTAATTTCTTAGAGCCTAAGGAAACGTTCTCCATTTTTAAGGTAAAGAGGAGTTGCTAAATATGTTGTTGTTCAGTCTTTTCAGTTTGTGAGCTCCTTTGGGGGTTTTCTTGGCAGAGATACTGGAGTGGTTTGCCATATCTTTCTTCAGCTCATTTTACAGATGAGGAAGCTGAGGCAAACAGAGTTAAGTGACTTGCCTAGGGTGACACAGCTAGTAAGCATCTGAAGCCAGATTTGAAGTCAGGAAGAGGAGTTTTCCTGACTCCAGGCGCAGCACTGTATGCACTGTGGTGCCACTCTATGCACAAGTACAAATATACAAATTCATGGAGAAGCAGTCTTGGAGCCAAGAAGACCTGGATTGAAGTGCTGCCTCTGTTACATGCTAATTGTACGTCTCTGGGCAAGTCACTTTACCTCTTAATGCTCTAACAAACTGTCTAAGACTTAAAAGTTGAGCACATGCCTTTGTGGAGGCAGTTTCTTCACCTGGAAGCATCTAATACCAATGAAATCACAAGTCTAGTTCCTATCTCCATCCCTATATACAAATTCTTTTCTCTTAGTTGTCAGTTTGGGACAATTCCTAGAAGTTTTCATCTATAAAGTCCAAAAAAAACTGTGATGCATCCATTTAATTTAGGTTGCATGTCAGCTAATGCTCTACCACAGACATGTACTTGTATTTTCAGTGATGTTTGACTCTGTGTATATGGCTGCTTCTCCCTGATGTGGCTCCACATTGTCTACCCCCTTTGACTCAGCCTGAACATTTCTCATAGAGAGGAAAGTCATCAAGTCCAGTGGCCCGTTATTGAGCTGCAAGTCAGTAGTGGTGCAGTGGATTGAGGGCCAAACTCATCTTCCTGAGTTCAAATCCGGCCTCAGACACTTAGCTCTGTGACCCCGAGTAAATCACTTAGCCTGTTTGCCTCGATTTCTTTATCTGCAAAATGACCTGGAAAAGGAAATGACAAACCACTCCAGTTTCTTTGCCAAGAAAATTCCAAGTGGGGTCACAAAGACTCAGACACAATTGAGAACAACTAAACAGCAAACAAATGGATATTCATTGGATCAATAGAAGCTCCACAGTGTAGGGATAAGCGAGGACATTCTGCTCTTGACCTCAAACTTGGAAGAAGCCTGTCCCCAGGTTAAAGATCCAGATAGAAACATGTCTTCGAAGAAGAACGTCCAAAAGGCATGAGAATGATCTTCTCCACTGATTCTTATGGTAAAGTGATAGTTTGAGAATAGAACAGGCATGATATGGGCTTAGTTTGCACTGCCAGTTTCCTAATGATATTTAATTGAAACTGGACAATGACAGGCTTGTCTGAATAGTTTCTTAACCCTCCCCCCCCATCTCACCATCATGTGGAACTCACCTATGCCAAACTTCTTTCATTACTATAAATTCACATTCAGGTAAATCACTTAGTAGCCAAGAACCACTTTCTGGAATGAGCACTGGGCTGGAATCAAGTAACTTGAGTATTAAGCTGGGCTCTGCCTCTAGAGAACACATGTAAAAACACTTTGAAAACCTTAAAGCAATTAATGAATAAATTCAAGCTATCATCATTGTCATTGTTGTACTTGGCAGATAGGCAGAACGATGGATAGAGCTCTGGCCCCAAAGATAGGAAGACCTGAATTCAAATCCAGCCTCAGACACTTGTTAGCTGTGTGGCCCTGGGAAAGTCAGTTAACCTCTATATGCCTCAGTTTCTTCATCTGTGAAATGGGGATAATAATAGTGCCTACCTCCCAGGATTGTTGTAGGGATCAAATGAGAGAATAATTGTAAAGTGCTTAGCACAGTCCTTGGCATATAACAAGCCCTATACAGATGTTGGGCAGCCAGGCGGTGCAATGGAGAAAGTGCCCAGCCTAGAATTAGGAAGACTCATCTTTATGGATTCAGATCTAGTCTCAGGCCCTGTTGCCTCAATTTCTTCATCTGTAAAATGATCAGGAGAAAGAAATGGCAAACTACTGCAGTATCCCTGTGAAGAAAACTCAAAATGGGGTCACAAAGAATCAGATGTGACTGGAAAACAAATATAAATGTTGATCATAACAATTACTATTATTACTAATTACCTATGTGACCTTAAACGAGTCATTTAGCCTCTCTTTGCCTTGAGTCCTCACTTGCAAAATAAAGATATAATGCCAGTCTTACCTATCTCATAAGGTTGTTATAACAACGAAATGAAATAGGTGTGAAAACACTTTGGAAAAAAGAGGGCATAAGTGTTATACAAGTACAAGGCACTATCTTCATCATCATCATTGTTTTAAATTATTATTATTAATAGATAAGTGGACACTACCCAGAGTTAATAAGTGAAAAATGCCATCTAGAAACTTCAAAGCCCAGTTGCTGACATAAGGAATGCGAAAGCTTGTGACATCTCGAGTGCATTTTTGAGGGACTGTGAAGGAAATATAAGGGGGCCATGTAGGAGCTGAGAGGGAGGGAGGGAACTTCTATTCAGGAAAAGAAGGTAAAGACTAGCTGAGAAGAGATCTGCAAAATTCTATGGTCTCTGGAGAATACAAGCCTAAAATTTGTCTTCCCACTGTTCCCGTCTCTACCACTGTTTTCTTGCTGGATATTTGGCCATAACCCTCCCTCCTTATTTCTATTTCTTCATTTAGAGGATAGGATTGATACCTGTTCTGCCTTCTAAGTATCAGATGAAAATAGCTCTGCTTCCCCAAATTAATGAAGATAAGGCCTTTTCCTGAAAGATGGGTATGCTCAAGAGGATGAGCTCAGTAAAGTAGCCAGAGAGTACTTTACCAGACCTTAGCAGAGACTTTGGAGTTGTACTTGTCTGAGAGGCATCAGCTTGGCTTCCTATCAGATCTAAGAACAGCTCTGGCACTCTATCAAAATTAAATTATTCCATGTTTTGCATGATTTTATATGTATAATGGATATCATATCTCTTACCTTCTCAGTAGGTGGGGGAGGAGTAGAGGGAGAAGAGAGAATTTGGAACTAAATATAAAAATTTTTTTAATGTTACTCCTCCCACCAGTCTTCCTTCTACTTTGGTCTCAGGAATGGACTCCTGTCCATTATTGTTAATGGCAGCAGCTAACCTCATTTCTTCTTTTTTGGGGGGGGTGGAGGGGAGAAGACAAGGCTATTGGGGTTAAGTGACTTGTCCAAGGTCATACAGCTAGTAAGTGTCAAGTGTCTGAGGTTGGATTTGAACTCAGGTCCTCCTAACTCCAGGGCCAGCGCTCTATTCACTGCGCCACCTAGCTGCCCCTAACCTTATTTCTTATGCAAGTTCATACACCTTTATGGACTAGCAGTGTCAACTCTTCTTTGGTCGTAGTGGTTACAGTGATTATAGCCCCAGGAACTGGAAGTTTTCCTCTCTCTCCCTCCACTGCCATCCTTCTTTATTGTGACCATAACTAAGTGAAAGTCATGGACTGATATTTTGTGTGAGGTTCCAGGAGAGGGAGAACCTCTGACCAAGAACAGGGTTTGTACTGCTGGTGTCTGGATGACTCAGACATTTCATTCATTCTGAAGGACAGCTCCAATTCTAGAGCCTGCCAAGTGCAGCAGGACTGGTCTGCTGAGGTGTTATTAGTTTGCAGCACACCGACAAGATTTCATCCCCTCATCGCCTTAGCTGGCAGAATTAGAATAATTACATAAGTATTGCTGTGACACTAGGTGGAATCTCATTAAAAACTGTATAAAGAACAGTTAAATTGAGGTGGAGAATATTTGCTTTATTCCAGTTGACTACAATCCACATAATAGGACATTATCTTGAGCTTAGCATTGCTCCAGCTCCCAGGTATAACATATTTGGGAAATGTATTTGCTCTAGCTTTTGCTTTAGTCATAGCTTAAGTCTAGCTTGATAAGGGTTAATGTGGTATAGCTACAGTCTTTCTCTTACAAAGCCTGTGAAGTTACTACCTATTGGATAGATTGTAACTTGGTTCTTATTTCTTATGGGACAGTTTCTCATCCACCTTTGGTGCAACTTTTTATGGTATTTTGATGACTTAGCAACTTTAAAATAGGCACAAACATAGGCTTGGAGAAATTCTCCCAATACAGGGGTGGGGAACTTGTCTTAAGGCCACATGTGACCCTCTAGGTCCTCAAATGCAGCCCTTTGACTGAATTCAAACTTCACAAAATAGATCCCCTTAATAAAAGGATTTGTTCTGTTAACCTTGGACTCAATTAAAAGGCCACACCCAAGGACCTAGAAGGCCACATGCAGCCCTACCCCTGGTATAAAAAAATATTAATAGCTTGCATTTCAATAGCACTTTAAAGGTTTACAAAGTATTTCTAGCATTAAAGGCAATCGATCATGACCCAAGCTACAGCCCTACATACCCCTGGTTTAGGAGGATAAAACCATGTTTGATCTCATAAATTTATTAGAATTGAATTCGGCTTTGGTGCCTACTGTGCATAAGGTACCATCTTAGACATTAGGGACATGAATGTAGATATACTATAGACCTTGTTTTCAAAGATCTTACCTTTTAGTGGAGGCAAACTTACATACACAAATAAGATAAAGAAGAATGAAGAGAAGAGAGATCCTGGCAAAGTTTTATGAGAAATGTGAGAAGGAAGAGATTGCTTTCTCCTGTGGAAGAATCAGGGAAGATTTCATGGAAGAGTTAGAACCTTTGTGTTGTTCCCTTCTTGGACTCAGGAGTGACATTTATCAAGCCCCTTCACTGGAACAGGGATATTTTCCCATTACTTTCACTTCAGCTATAAAACTGCCATATTGGCTGCCAGTCACTATGGCAACACAAAAGGTAGTCCCATCTAAGCCCATGTAAAAGCCCAAGACCTGAAAGCATTAAGATATAGCATTTTGTCCTAAAGATGTCCACTGCTGAGGAAACTTTCTCTAGTGGTAAGGGATTGCATTCAATTCTGAGGGATGAGATATTCATCTTTAAGGCAGAATACATCACTACGTTCTTAAATGGACTGTGTCCAGTTCCCAAGCAATATAAGACCCTAACCATGGATGGATCTCATGAAACAC
The DNA here is from genome assembly GCA_028646515.1 of Pseudochirops corinnae. Classification (NCBI taxonomy): domain Eukaryota; kingdom Metazoa; phylum Chordata; class Mammalia; order Diprotodontia; family Pseudocheiridae; genus Pseudochirops; species Pseudochirops corinnae. Next base: position 44,094,878 of record CM053589.1, on the reverse strand, counting down.
CCCAGGAAAAGAAATCTGCTACCTTACTGTCCTCTCCGAGGTTATTTTTCTTCAGCACTATGGAGGAGAGTAGGAGAAAAATCTCAGACCATGTCGGCAGAACCTGCTTCAGGTTTCTCCAAGTCTTAGCTCCACTTCCTTACTCTAAATAAAACACACACCAAACCTTTATACAGGTTGGGGAGTATACCAGCATTGAAGATGCTGCTGAAGTGACTTAAATGCCTGCTAGAACTGGGAGGGGACCCCTATGTCCACCTACAGTGCACAACTTTGTCTGCACCCCTCTGCCCCAGAGCTCATCTTTCCTATTTAGCTGTAGCACACAACTCCAGCTGAGCTCCTGCCTCCATGCTTGTTCCTAACACATGATGGGTAGTATGTGAAAAGCTTTATAGCTGTGACCTAGGGGCCTAGCTTGGGCCATGATCAATTGCCTTTAATGCTAGAAATACTTTGTAAACCTTTAAAGTGCTATTGAAATGCAAGCTATTAATATTTTTTTATATTTTTGAATATATAATTTCACCAGTACATGTCCTTTGATCATTTCAGATCCCAACCCTTCTATTACATTCAGTGTTCATCTTGTCTAAAGGCTTCATAGGGAATCCAACTCTGGAAACTTTCCTGTTATTCTTTTACTGGTAGCTTGCTCCCTTGTTCAAAAACCCTTGATGACATCCTATTACATGGAGGATAAAATACAGATTCCTCAGGTGGGCTTTTTAAGGCCTTCCATAATATGACAGCAATCTACCTTCTATTCATATTCTACACTGCTCTCTTTAATACACTCTACATTCCAGCACTGGAATGTAGCCAAGCTATTGCCAGGGCTTAGTATTGTCAACCATCCCTGTGCTGTCATATAAACAATTCCCCAGGCCTTGAAGGCACTCTTTCCTCAACTGTGCCTTTGAAAGTCCTTATCGTCCTCCAAAGCTCAGCACAAGTGCCACCTCTACTGAAATTATCTTCTTTCACATCCTGTGAAATTACTCAAGTTCTTTCTCTCCTTAAATTAACTTGTATACGTTTATCTGTGTATATGTTGTGCTCTCCCAGGAAAATGCAGTTTCCTTAAGGGCAGAAACTATTTTGTTTTGACTCCATATCATTGGTGCCCAGCTTACCGGACTGTTTAATAAATTGTTGGAATTAAACTGAAATTTGGAGATACCAGTGTGCTCTTTTCTTCATATTTTATTTTTAATAATATTTGACTTTTAAAGACAATTTTTAACGTTCTTTTTTTTAATTGATTTGCAAATTTTCTTCCTTCCTCCCTAAGAGAGCAAGCAATTTGGTATGGGTTGTATATGTGCAATCATGCAAAACATATTTCTGTATTAGTCATGTTGTGAAAGAAGAAACAGGTCAAAGGAAAAAATGGGGGGAAGTGAAAAATGATATGCTTAAAAAAACAGGGGGCAACTATGTAGTTCAGTGAATAGAGCACCGGCCCTGGAGTCAGGAGGACCTGAGTTCAAATCTGGCCTCAGACACTTAACACAAAACTAGCCATGTGACCTTATGCAAGTCACTCAACCCCAATTGCCCAGCCTTCTCCCTCCAAAAAAGCAAAAAAAGAAAGAAAGACAAAAAGAAAGAAAAATTATATTGTCGTGGGCCACTTGGGTACCAAGTGTGAGCAAAGACATGAGAGAGAATTAACCAGGCGGATAGTTCGCAGGAAAGAATTCCATTCAATGATTCTTTGAGCAAGATTTTTATACAGAAAGATGAAAGGATTCAAATTTTACTATCATTGTCTTAAGCCTGTTAGTTCCTGGAAGTAACAGAATTTGATAAGGAATATGTTATCTAGATGTAATCATTGTCTTTAGTCTGTTAAATCCTGGAACCAACAAAGAATGAATAATTTGATAAGGGACATGTCTTTTTAGGTGCCTGAAGTCTGAGGGCAAAGGCCTTGACGTCAGGGTCTCAAACAAAAGTCCTATTAAGTGTATCTCCAGAGGGTCCTCAGGGAGCCAGCCTTATGCAAAAAGTTGCTAGGCGCATCATGGAAAGGTAAATTAGGGCACACTATCAAGACCTTTATCTGAGTCCTGGTTTTGGCCTCTTTGGCTCCCCACATTATATGCTTTGATCTGCATTCAGACTCCATCAGTCCTTTTGCTTGAGGTAGAATATAATTTTTCATCATGAGTCCTTTGGAATTGTCTTGGATCATTGTATTGCTGAACAATTTCTGAGTTATTTACACTTGATAGTAGTATAATATTGCTGTTACTATGTACAATGTTCTCTTTGCTCACTTCACTAAGCATCAGTTCATGTAAGTCTCTCCAGGTTTTTCTGAAATCTGCCTGCTCACCATTTCTTACAGCACAATAGTATTCTTTTACTATTATAAACCATGACTTGTTCAGCCATTCTTCACTGTGCCTTTCAGGGTGCTTGCCTGTTGCTGTTTATCCTTATTACATGACTGACCTGTCTTTTTTCTAGTCATACATGTTCTCAGGCATATGAAGAAATGGAATGACAGATTAAGATCAAAGAGAAATTTCAGAGTTCTTGAACATGAAAGTGGAACATACAGGTAGTGGCCAGATCAAGGATTTGACCAACCCTGTGTGTAACTGAGGTGGAGTGGAGGAGTAGATCATAAGAACGGAGTAAATTGAAGAATTAGGAAGTGAAGTATTTGAGGAAATATCTCAACTATGCATGATTTCATGATATTCATGATTTCTTCATCATTTTAGAATACCAAATCCCAAACTGAGTTCCCTTTGGTGACACAGTCCTATGAAATGAGGATGCTTAAGTTCTATCTGCCATTATGAAATTTTAGGAAAAGTTGAGATTAAAAGGGCAAAGTGATGTTTCCTTTATAGTGGCCTTGTATTGGGAAATATATTTGTACAGTAAAAGGGGTAGAAGTGGTTCTGTGTAGGGAACTTCCAGTGTGGAAACTCCTTCCACAATGCAGATTGGCAGCTCATCTATAATTTATGATCTAAGAGTATTTCTTAGGATACCAAAAATCTAATGAACTTGCAATGGTCACACAGTTAGTATGTGCCAGAAGCAGATCTTGAAACCAATGTTTTACTGCTCTCTATCTACCTTCAGTGTACTGCTTCTCATGATATTCCAGGAGATGCCTCTCCCCAGTAAAACATACCAGATAATGGTACCATAAATTAAGTGATTTAGGCATCAGTGAAAGTAAACAGAAAACTTTCACCCTCAAGGTGAAGATACCAGTGTTAATTGCTATTCCTCCCAGGTCTCCATTTATGATGTTATTCAGACATTTCAATTGTCTCTGACTCCTCATGACATCATTTAGATCTTTCTTGGCAAAGATACTGGAATAGTTTGCCATTTCCTTCTCCACCTCATTTTACAGATGAAGAAACTAAGGCAAACAGGGTGAAATGAATCCCCCAGGGTCACAGAGCTAGTAAGTATCTGAGGCCAGATTTGAACTCAGGTACTCTCTGCTGCTCTACCACTTAGCTGCCCTCATCACTGAGATGTATAGCCATATTGATGAAATCACACCCAATTTCTGTAACTCTTGCCTCTTACCCCCTTTATATATTTAATTTGAATTCAGAAAGATGAGCCTTCCAGACTCCAGGCCACCCCCCAGCTGCCTTTCCATATATGAGCTGGATATTTTATGGATTAAGTAGCTTTCCCCACAAGAAAGGAGTCTGGTCTACCTTTCCTCTGGGGAGAATAGAAACAGATGTAGAACTCTCATTAAATGTATATACACGTTTCCTACTCACATTTGCCTCTCCCTTCCTCTGACCTTTCTGTCCCACAGAATTATAGCCAGTACCAAAGACATTCTGTTCAAAGACCCAGCTAGACTTTTCCTTCACAACCCATAATGCCAGGCACTCCTGTAAGATTTTATAATCAGAGCAACTGAAGGATAGATGGAATCTATATTCATTACCACCAGTGTGACTGGTACTAGCTCCCAGCTCTTCTGACTGTCCTGTGTTCTTTCTACCACAGAGGCCATTTCTTTGAGCTTTCAAGTAACTTTGTGAGTGGTTTTTTTTTTTCCTTTTTTTGGTGTTTTTTTTAATATCAGCAGAGATCCCAGCATTGTACTTATTCTACAAATGTGTACACAGCAGGACATTAGAGATCATTTCTTCCTGAAATAGATGCCATGTATCCAGAGTCTTTCCCTGCACCCAACCTGGCCCAATTTCAGATTCCTAATGCATGTTTAATGTGTGTTTAAATAGCCAGTGCCTATTCTAACTGCTTCCACCTTGGAAAACTGGTAAAGAGACAAATCAGACTTACTTACACAGGACCTAGTTAGGTTCAGATTAATTCTGCATGTGTACCTTTTAAAACAAGAATCTCCTGGTTTATGGAAATTAGGCTGTGCATAGGTTACTTTGATTTCACATATGCTAGAAATGACTGGTCAACTTTGTAGAGAGGAATGAACCTATCAGAAATTCAGGAATTGTCTTCACAGTCATTCTTTGGACATGTATTTACCACCAAGGGCAGCTAGGCTACCCAATGTATAGAGCACTGATCTGAGTTCAAATTTGACCTTAGACATTTACTAGCTGTGTCACCCTGAGCAAGTCACTTAACCCTCTTTGCTTCAGTTTCCTCATCTGTAAAATAAAATGTTGAAGGAGATGGCAAACCATTACAGTATCTTTGCCAAGAAAATCCCAAATGGGATCACAAAGAATTGGATATAACTGAAACAACTGAATAACAGTAGTGAACTATGTACACTTTTACCCATATCCTTCATTCTTAATTTTTTAGGGCAGCTAGGTGGCACAGTGGATAGAATGCTGGACCTAGAGTCAGGAAGACTCATCTTCCTGACTTCAAATCTGGCCTCGGACACTTACTAGCTGTGTGACTCTGAGCAGGTTACTTAACCCTATTTGCCTCAGTTTCTTCATCTGTAAAATGAGCTGGAGAAGGAAATGGGAAACCATTCCAATGTCTTTGCCCAGAAAATCTCAAATAGGGCCACAAAGAGTCAAACACAACTGAAACAATTGAACAACAACAACATATATGTGCAATGTGTATTTATTTATATATTTTGGGGATAGAGACCATACCTGTGATTTCACTGATCTAGGGAACCCTCATATAAGGAAACTTTCCTTATCAATGCAAGCCAGCCTTTCATCTACAACTTATAGTCTTATCCGACTAGAGTACTAATTGGTTAAATGACTTGCCTAGGGTTACGGCCAATATGTGTCTGAGGACCTGAATACAGATCTTTCTAATTTTGGGGCCAGCTTTCTAATAATTATGGCACAATTGAAAGAAATTATACCAGCTTCATGGAAACTTCTTTAAAAGTTGTCCTAGTAATTGCTTCATGATTCAACTGCCAAATTACTGAAATGCCCCCCCAAGCAGAATTTGACATTTAAGATTTTTAGTGTAATGAAGTGAAAATGCCAAAATCAAAACAGAAATTTTTTAAAAGATTTGTTGCATGACTTATTTTATAACCTGTTAAAAAAAAAAAACTTATCTGAAGGATTCAAGAATCACTTAGCTTTTGTGTGTGTCTGGTTTTTGTTTAAAAGCCAAAGAAAGTTTAACAGTGGGACAGAATAAGATCCCAGTGGGCATATGCCATCTGGAATTAGCCCACCATTTACAGTTTTCTTAAGCCTAGACAGGCATCAGAATACGTACATTTTCAATGCAGTAATAATAATGGCAATAATAATAATAGCCACAAATTTTGCAAAATTCTTTATATCCTTTGTCTCATTTGATCCTTGCAACATCCTTATGAGGTACATGCTGTTATTTCCATTTTACATATGAGAAAACTGAGGCTGAGAGGGGTTAAGTAACTTGTCCAAAGTCACACAACTAAGAAGTGTCTGAAGCATGATTCAAACCCATTGTCTTCCCAAGGACTCTACTTCCATTACTCTTTCTATTACTTACCTAGCTTTCAACTCTAATGAGTCTTTTAAGAACATCTAAGTGGTGCAGTAGATAGAAGACTCATCTCCTGAGCTTGAATGTGGCTTCAGACACTTACTAGCTGTGTGACCCTGGACAAGTCACTTAACCCTGTTTGCCTCCATTTCCTCATCTGTAAAATGAGCTGTCGAAGGAAATGGCAAAGGACTCCAGTATCTTTGCCAAGAAGACCCCCAAATGGGGTCACAGAATCAGACACAACTGAATAAAAGGTCTCCTGAAAGTAAACTTGTAAGGAAAAAAGGTTTTCTTCTTTCTAAATTTAAAAGTTGTTTAGAGATGAAAAATCAGGAAAATATTTCTTTTCAAAGAGTAGACTGGCAGAGGAAAGGAAAAAGAGGTTTCATGGCATAATGCACTGTTTTAACTCTCTCACATTGTTAACTGAAACTGTCTTCATGGCTTCCCAAACACATGCTTTGCTTAGTTGTGGTAAATAAAACAGTGAGTCAATTAGGATTTATCAAACACCTGCCATGTGCCAGGCACTGTACTAAGTGCTAGGGATGGAAAAAAAAAAGACAGGAAACCAACAGGTTTTACTCTCAAGGAGCTCACAGTCTAATGTGGAATATGTAAACAACTGTGTACAGACACTTCATAGATGATGAAAACTGGGAGCAACCCCAGAGGGAATAAAATTAAGGAGGCCTAGGAAAGGCTTCTTTTAAAAAGTAAGACATTAGCTGAGACTTGAAGGAACCCTGCGAAGCCAGGAGGCAGAAATGAGGGGAGAGAGCCAGAAATCAGATCGTTAGCTTTCTGCTGGAACTTCAAGATTAATCTGGGAAAAGGCAAATAAACAGCAGCTCTAAAATATGTATTATATGTAAATATGTATGTATTATATATAACATATGTATTAATATGTATTATATGTAAAATATGTATAAAGCCTGCAGCTTTACCTAGCCTCCCCAGGAAACAGGGTGAGCGTTCTCTTCCCCATATCCTTTTTCTTTTCCTTCTTTCTTTTTTTTTTTTTGAAGGCAATTGAGGTTAAGTGGCTTGTCCAGGGTCTCAAAGTTAGTGAGTCTCTGAGGCTGAATTTGAACTCAGGTCCTCCTAAATCCAGGGCTGCTGCTCTATCTATGTGCCACCTAGCTGCCCCTCCCATACACTTTTAAAAAGACTATACCTTCACTCAGTTAAGTATATAATTTTATACATAATTTGTATATAATTTTGAAAAATATGTAAGACTAAGACTATAGGGATACTTTTTTCTATTAATGAATCTGTTGGGGGCTAAGTAATATAGGAAGTTAGTTAGCAGCGTTGTTTGTTTGTTTTTTAAAAGAAGTTTCATAAATCATTCAAATCAGAGCTTTTTGCAGCTGCAGGACAAAAATAATCCAGTACATTGCTTCTCTTTTCTAGCCGTATTTAAATATGGATGATCCTAGGGAAAGTTAGGAAAGTTCAACTTGTGCCCCAGCCTCATGTTTCTTTTTACCATTCAGTGGCATGATCCCCACCCCAGTTTCTGGCTGCTTGGCACTCTCCTGTTCTCTTCACCTTCATACTCTCCATCCTTCTCAGTGCAGAGTTAGACAACCCAGCACTTGTATTTATGTTTGATTGATTGGGTCTACTTCAGCTGAATCCCATTCACACTAAAGTGTTATCCCAAGCAGGGTGTAAGGTCTGGGGTTGTTGTTGTTGACTGATTTGTATTCTAAACTTTTTATCCAGTTATGGAATGAAAGGTTTCATCCTTCCCCATGCTACTTCTAAATCAGTAAGCTCTCCACTAGGTGTTTTAAGGTACAGAAACCCTAGGAATCACTTAAAGCCTACTTAACTGAGTGAAGGTTTAGTCTTTTTAAAAGTGTATGGGAAGGTGGCACAGTGGATAGAGCAGCAGCCCTGGACTTAGGAGGACCTGAGTTCAAATTCAGCCTCAGAGACTCACTAACTTTGTGACCCTGGACAAGTCACTTAACCCCAATTGCCTTCAAAAAGAAAAAAGAAAAGAAAAAGTGTATGGGGAAGAGAGCAAGCATCCTGTTTCCTGGGAAGGCTAGGTAAAGCTGCAGTCCAATATCCTTTTGACTCTAGCATCATCTAGGACAGGGGTGGGGCATGTGTGGCCTCAAGGTCACATGTGGTCCTCTAGGTACTCAAGTGTGGCCCTTTGACTGAACTAAACTTCTCAGAACAAATCCCCTTTAATAGAAGGATTTGTTCTATAAAATTTGGGCTCAGTCAAAAGGCCACACCTGAGGACCTAGAAGGCCACATGTGGTTTGAAGACTATAGGCTCCCCAGCCCTGGTCTGGACCAGGACCTGCCCCTACTCTAGCACAGATCTACTTGTCAGCAAATCCAGGGCCTCTAACCCATCTTCCACAATCTTCTTTGTGGGAGCCCCAGGTGTCTCCCTTTTCCATTTCCCCTAGTTTTAACATATTCTCCTTCTCCTCCCTGTACCTTAAGAATCCCTGATATGTATTTTCTATTTTGAACCACAGTTTTTATTTTTTTTGTTAGGATCTTTTTATTTTGTTAGGATCTTTTTGTTTTTACTGTGTTTGACTTCCTGGAATATACCTTTTTTTCTCTTTTATTGTTCTTCCATCTGATTAGGAAGCTTCTGACCAATGTGTCACTAGAGCTCATCCTCTTTATTAATAGAATTATGATAGCATATCAAATAATTTTCTTTTTATTTAAAAAAATAAAATTGCAACTTCCTGACTATTATTACATCTACTTTGCTTGGAGCTGGCCTCTGAGTTTTGTGTCCCTGCTGGTTCCCAGAGTCTATACATGGTTTTTGCAAAATAAATAAGTAGGTAGGTAGATGGACAAGTAGATAATAAGTCTGAGACAAAAATCCTTAGTGACAATTGCTAATCCTTACAAAGATGAGAGAGAGGAAACTCCTTTGGGACACTGGAAATCAGTCAGTAAACATTTAGTAAGTGCCAGGCACTGAGCAAGCATTAGGGAGACAAAAAGAGGCAAAAGGCAGTCCCTGCTCTCAACTTAATGACGGGGACAAACAAATATGTACAAATAAGCAATATACAAGATAAGTAGGAAATAATTAACAGAGGGAAGACACTAGAATGAAGATGGTCTGGAGAAGGCTTCCTGTAAAATATTGGATTGTAGTTGTGATTTAAAGGAAGCCAGTAGACATAGATGAGGAGGAAGACCTTTCCAAGCATGGGGGACAGCTGGAGGAAATTCCTGGAGCCAAGAAATGAAATGTCTTATTTGTAGAACAGTGAGGAGGCCAGCTTCACTGAATCAAAGAGTACATGGAAAGGAGCAAGCTATGAGTAGACAAAAAATATCAGAGGGCTAATTTGTGAAGGCCTTTGAATGGCAAACAGGACTTTGTATTTGATCCCAGAGATGACAGGGAGCCACTGGAGTTTATTGAGTGAGGAGGTGGGGGGAACAGATCTTCACTTTAGGAAGATCCATTTGATGGTGAAGTAGAAGATAGCTTAGAATGGAAGATGGACCAGAGTAGAGATGAAGATGACACCTATGGTGCAAGAAGGAAGCCTAACTTCTTCAAGATTCAGAACCTTTGTGGAGCGTTCATCTGTTTGTCTCCATTGTCTGTTACCTTGGTGTCCTGTATCCTGGGTAGCGGAGACTTCTGTTTGGTTTCAGAACTTAGGGTCACAGGTATAGTGCTGGAAGATCTATCCCTCCTCATTTTACAGATCTAATCTTTTTTGTAGGTGAGAAAAGTCAGGCCCAGGGAAGTTAAATGACTTCCTCAAAGTCACACTTGGAGTAAAAGCATTTTGTATGGGATTTAAACCCGGATCTTGACTCCAGAGACAGTGGTGTGACACATAGTATGAGAGAGAAGACTATAGATGGTTCATCATAGTAACTGAATAAAACTAAAAACTGGATCATTTAAAACACCAACTAATCCCAAAATTATTGGGATTATCTATCTAAGAAAGAAAGAGAAGAAGGCAGAAGAAGAGAACTGAAGAAGGATGAGAATACTGGAAGGGTAGACATAGTGAATCAAAATGATGGCCAAAATAAGATTAAAGGGAAATAAGGTCAAATGAAAGTTTCTCGTTTTTATGGTTAGAAAACTCTTTCTGTTAGGTAACTTTCAACAGCTCTTTCTTAACTATGATGGGTCACCCTTGAATCTTTAATCTCAGAATTCTTGGAGAAAGAATGTTATTCCCCTCAAAACTAAGTGGAAATCCATTTTCCACTCAATCACGACTGAAAACGTAGTCCCAGTTAAATATTTCTGAGATGTTTGCTTCAGGGAGGCTTCAACTTCACACAATATTATGGCTTGCTCTCCTTCTTTCCCTCTGGTCTCGATCATTTATTGAATTGAGTAAGCACAGGAAATATGGCCGTTTCTGAGTTCTGAATTTAGGATAAACAATAATTTTGGAAGAGTCAAAGGAGAGTTGCAAAGGTGATTTTTAAAAGCTAGAAAAAGGTTACAGAAATAAAAATTAAATTAAGGATTAAAAATTTAAAAATAAATTCAAAAAACATTAAAGAAATTGCTATTTTTCAGTCTGGAAAAGTAAAAGTGGGAAAGACATTATTTAAAATAACATTTAGCTTACAGATATTATCAGTCACGTGTTTATGCAACACCTACAATGAGCTCAACCATCAGGCAGGTGCCATAAGAAACACAAAATAATATGCTATTGGCTTTTCCTTCAGGAAATTTATAATCTCACTGGGAAGAGAAAACATCTCCTTGGAACAGCTAATAATATATGACAGTGTATAATTTGGTGTCAGATATAGGCAATTAAGTGCTAAGGGAGTTAGGAGAAGGAAAAGATCAATATGGCTTGGCATGGTCAGGAAAAGGTTCGTAGGAAAAATAAGGCTTGAGTTAGAGCACAAGGGATAGGGAAATCAAAAGAGTTGTGAAGTTGTGGGCTTCAAATTCTGAAAATTAAAAATTAATTATAAATTAAAGTGCCATTTATATTTATGATATATTATTTGGTAAACATGAAACAAAGGTCCATCTTTTTAATATCAATAAAGAGTTAAATGTCATGAAACTGTTATCTCTGAAGAATTGAAACTGATTACCATCTAATGCAGTGGTTCTCAACCTTCCTAATGCCAGACGCTTTAATACTCATATGTGGGCGTATCTGCATGTGGGTGGACCCGCCTGGAGACAGACAGACAGTTCCTAAGACCATCGGAAATATGATCGTCTTAGGCGACCCCTGTGAAAGGGTCTTTTGACCCCCAAGTCATGACCCACGGGTTGAGAACCACTGATCTAACGTGAAACAGAGAAGTGTATGCTTCAGAGGGTGAACTCCCTGTGGTGAATTTATTGGTGAATGTAGACAAAACCCACAAAATGAACAGGCATGGAGAGACTGTGAGCTGCATTACTGGGAGTTTTTGTTACTTTCTGACTTTTTATGCCCCAAGTTGGGGTTTTCTTGGCAAAGATACTGGTGTAGTCTGCTATTTCCTTCTCCAGCTCATTTGACAAGTGAGGAAACTGAGGAAAAGAGGATTAAGTGAGTTGCCCACTTGCTAGTTTCTGAAGTCAGATTTGAACTGAGGTCTTCCTGATTCCAGGTCTGGCACTCTATCTACTCTGCTACCTAACTGCCCTCATCACTGGGAGGTATAGCTGTATTGATAAACTCACATTTAAGTATTATATTCATACCATTGTGCATTACAGTTTTATCAATTTATGTAATTTTTACTTACTACCCCTATTTGTGCATTAATTTATGGGTATTATACTTGAAAATTATGACATTTTATTTTAAAGTACTTTATAACCTAGAATTTTTATTAAGTTAAACTAGTGTTTTTCTTTCCTGTTATTCCAAGTTATCAAAGTCTTACTGCATTTTTGAGGCAGGGAGGTGATAGGACATTCAAGCAAAATCAGGTCATTGAGTCCTAGAACTTAGAGGTGGAAGGGACATAGCAAAGCCCTCATTTTACAGGGAAGAAAGTTTGTACTGAGAGAGGGTGACTTGGCTTGTTTGTGACACACGTGTCATAAACGTGAATCACAAACATGAATTCACAGACATGTGACTCCAGATCCAGGGCTTTTTTCCATGATGCCCCAAGATGTTTATGGACTGCCAAAATTAAAATTCATTTTAGGCTGCCAGACCCTATCACATCTGAAAAGCAGAATTTAAAAAAAAACAAACCATTATTATATGAATGACTATGGAGTTGGATTTTGAAGAGTCTTCTCTTTTGACAGCAACCCTTTGGCTGAAGCACTGAGATCCTTAATCAGAGCTCAAAATTCCTCTTTTTACTTTCAAAAATCCCCTAAAATAGATTTTAATTAATCAATTTTAAACCTTGAACTAAAGTCAGGAGATCAAAGAGGAAACAACTATGCCACCTCTTCCCCATAGCATTAACTTTTAACCACATCCATATACATATACACACACATATACATATATATATAAATGCATGACATTTCTGCGTTTCAAATTAAAGTTTGAAATGAAAGCATTCTACAAAGGCAGCCAGGTAGCACAGTGGATAGAGAGCATTGGACCTAGAGCCAGCAAGACCTGAGTTCATATCCAACCTCATGCACTTGAGTAGCTGTATGACCCTGGGCAATCCTTTGACTCCTGTCTGCCTCCATTTTCTCCCCTGTAAAATGATGATAACGGTAGCACCCACCTCCCAGGGTTGTTGTGAAGATAAAAGGAGATAATATTTGTAAAGTGCTATGCAAAGCTCTGTATAAATACTGTTATTTTTTTTCAATTAAATGTCAGTTCTTTTCACTGGGGGAGAAAGTAAGCACCAATATTTTATTTAATACATTTCTTCTTAAAGTAGTTAAGTATTACAGGAGGAAATAGTGTTTTTATTAACCTTGTTAAGGTATTGAATCCAAAAGTTATCTCATTTCCGATACTTGACATTAGGGCTGTAACCACACTGGGCCACTGTCCTATTTTGGGATGCCCAAATACAGCAGGAAGTCTCTTTTTTTCCCCTTCATCCCCAAATTCAAGATGTCAAAGGAAACACAAAGCAACATTCATTAGCCACCATCGTCTTCATCAGCTTTTCTCTTCCTGGATCCACTTCACTTCAGTCTGCAAATCCCTACTTTCATTTGTCAGCACCTGTGCACCTGAGGTTTTTAGCTTCTAGCCTAGGACTTCATAAGCTTTAGCAATATTGTTTAAGTTCCTTCTGGCAGTGTTATTTCTCCCCTTGTGAGTCACCGAAAGTGATTCATCAGCTATGACAAGTCTCAATTGTTAAACACAGGTTATTGCACACCAGCGCAAACTCAAACCTAATACACCCTCTGTAGATTACAATCTCCCTTGGCTCTCCTTCCCCCCACCCTCTCGGCTGACAACCTTGCGTCATATTTTATAGAAAAAAATTGAGGCCATTTACTGTGAATTCCCTCTTCTTTCCTCTTCCCCACATCCCGTTGGTCATGTGCCTTCTGCCTCCTCCTTTTCCCTCTGTCTCACATGATGTGCTGGCCTGCTCCTTACCAAGGCTGATCCCTCTACCTGCATAAGCAATCCCATTCCTTCCCATTTGCTCCTACAGATTATGCCTTTCCATCATCCCCACTCTCTCCCTTATTTTCAGTCTTTTCTTGTCTACTGGTTTCTTCTCTACTGCCTACAAACATGTCCATTTCTACCCCATCCTAAAAAAACAAAACAAAACAAAGCAAAAAAACCTTCACTGGATCCTTCCATCCCTGCTATTACCCTATATCTCTTCTGCCCTTTAAGGCTATACTCCTTGAAAAGACCTTCTACAATAGGTGTCTCTACTTTCTCTCCTCTTACTCTCTTCTTAATTCTTTACAATCAAACTTCTGACCTCATTCTAGCAAAACTGTGCCCTCCACAATTACCAGTGATCACTTAGTAGCCACATCCAATGACCTTTTCTCAATCCTCATTCTCCCTGATCTCTCTGCAGTCCTTGACATTGCTGATTACTCTCTTCTCTTTGATTCTCTCTTCTCTATAGGTTTCTGGAACCCCTCCTACCTACCTGACTGTTCCTCCTCTGTCTCTTTTACCGAATTCTTCTCCAGATCATGCCTTCCAGCCATAGGTGTCCTACAGGGCTCTGTTTGGGGCTCTCTTCTCTCTTCCCTTTATCTTATTTCACTTGGTGATCTCATCAACTCCCATGAATTTAATTACCATCTCAATGCTGATGATTCTCAAATCTATATATCCTGTTGTATCCTCTCCACTGACCTTCAAACTCCATTTGCCTTCAGACATCTAAAGCTGGATGTCCAGTAGATATCTTAAACCAAATACGTCAAAACAGAATCTGTGCTTTTCCTGTTACTGAAGAGGGTACCGCCATCCTCCCAATCCTTCAGGGTTGCAATCTAAGAGTCATCTTCACCTCCTCACTATCCCTCATCCCTGTATTTAATCTGTTGACAAGGCTTGTCAGCTTCTCCTTTGCAACATTTCTTGAAAATGTCTCTTTTTCTCCTCTGACACTGCCACCATTCTGGTGCAATTCCTCATCACCTCACACCTACTGGTGGGTCTGCCTGCATTGTCTCTCCCCACTCTAATCCATCCACCAGCTACCAGAGCAATTTTCCTGAAGCACAGGTCTGACTATGTTACTCCTTTACTCAATAAACTCCAGTGGCTCCCTGTCACTTCCAGGATCAAATACAAAATGCTACATTTTGCATTCAAAACCCTTTATAACCTAGCCCCCTCCTACCTTTCTGGTCTTCCTACATCTTAACTCCACCAACATATAATTTTCAATCCAGCGACACTGGTCTACTTGCCGTTCCATGAACAAAATGAGCCATTTATTGGCTCCAGGCATTTTCTCTGTCTGTCCCCCATGCCTGGAATGCTCGTCCTCCTCCACTCTATTGACTTCTCTGAGGGCTCAGAAAGACCTTTAAGTCTCAGCTCCCATCTTCTACAGGAAGCCTTCCCTAGTCACTCTTCTTTCTAGTGCCTTCCCTCTGTTAATTATTTCCTATTTATCCTGTGTATAACTTGTTTGTACATATTTGTTTGCTTGTTGTCTCCCTGTAATGGGAATGGGAATTTGAAAATCTTCCCTGCCCCTTAATAGACCTACACTCCCTCATTAAATTGAAGGCAGGGACTGTGTTTTGCTTCTTTTTGTATCCTCAGTATTTACTGCAATACATGGCATATAGTAGGTGCTTAATAAATGCTGATTGATTGATTGTTTCCCCCTTTTCTTCTTATACCTGTTAGATAAGAGATTCTCTCTCCTGAATACAATCCTAACACTGTCTTCTATGTGACATTTATTATCATTATTAAATTTAATTTATTATATTTCCTCCTCTCAATAAATGTTTAAGTTAAAGCTACTTTATCATGTCCTGTATACATGCCCCAGAAAGGAAGCTGACTTCTCTGTTGGTAATATCTGATTGACAAATAGCTGCCATGGTAGCTTTCAGCAGGGAGTCATCAACCTCCACTACTCTTCTTTTCTTTTGACCTTTACTGGATGTTTTCTCTTCTGATGCTGCCAATGAAACCATATAAAAATTCCTGAGAGTACAAAAAGCTATTTCCTCCTAAAAGGATCAAGCTTCCTCCTTTTATTTTATCTATTAGTTCCAAGCATTCAACAGTCCTTTTTCCCTTCCTTCTCCATAGCACATTCTTCTACCCTTTAACTTTCTGACACAGGTCAAGATTTCTATCACCTTCTTTCGAGCCTTGTTTTCCTTTACAATGTTCCTTCCATTCTTTCAATGAGTATTTGCTTCAAGCTCAAGAATGTTTGTCTCCTCAAAGAGATCCATAATCACTAGATATCCACACAGAAAAACTCAAGTGGATGACAATGACTGTTATCTAGACCATGCTGTTCCCTTGTATGATCAGATCAAAGAGCTGACTCATCAGTACTTATGCCTTGAACAGACCCTGCAGATGAATGGTAAACAGGGCCCACAATTGAATAGGGGGGACAGAGTGGATTGCATTTGAATTGTAATTGGGAAGTGTTTAAGTCAGCGGTTCTCAACTTGTGCATCTCTACCCCTTTGGGAGTCAAATGGGGTCGCCTAAGGCCATCGGAAAACACATATTTCCGATGGTCTTAGGAATTGAGACATCTCTCCCCTATCCATCTCCAGGCCGGTCTGCCCACATGCAGATATGCCCACGTACGAGAGTATTAAAGGGTTGCGGCATTAGGAAGGTTGAGAACCACTGGTTTAAGTGATTCCAAGCTTCTCTCTGAAACAAAAGTTCATATTTTTAACACCAATATTATTAGTGATGCTATAATGGCTACAAACTGCAGAATACCACAGACTCCAAAGAATTTAAATTGTGGGTCACCCAAAGGGTGAGAAATGTATGGTGGCTGTAATTCTGCTACAACATATTACCAAAGGAAAATTTCTTACCAGAAATTAATTACCCTTACCAGAAATTCTTACCCTAAAAGACATCAGAGATTTATAACAGAACAAGAGATGGATTGGTCTTGTTAAAAAATACCTAGAGAATAATCCCCAGCACATTGGATAGACCTCCCCATGAATCATTTTTGGGAAGAGCATAAGACATAAGATTTGTAGCTGAACAAGAGTCTTCCAATATGAGAAGGCTTGGATTATTGGAGAGACTGCCATATTGATGAGATTACAGATTTATAGAAATATATCTAGGAAAGCAAAAACCCTACTTTTAGCATTTTTATGACTTCTGCAAAGAAGAAAACTCGTAATTTATCCATTACTGGGTGAAACACGAACATAGCATATATCCTACTTATAAGTCCCTTCAAAATTCCTCCTGTTCTCCATTCTTGCAGGAAAGGAAAGCTATCCTACGGATAACACACTTGTTTAATATTTTCTTCAGTAATATTTTCTTCAATATAAAAGTTATCAATAGAAATAGTTAAATTTCCTCTACAGAAACAAGTAGTTATTGAAATAAATCCAGATACTTGACTAAACAAACATAAGTTCCATTTGAAATAACATTTTAAAATGTACTATGGTTTTGTACTACAACCCTTTGACTTGACTTTAAAAGAGTTTATAAGTGTCTGTTTATATAAGGATGATTTCAGGTTTTTTGGCAAATGAACTCAATTCACACACTTAGGTTTGAGAAAGAAGAGCTAATCTAGAAAACACTGTTTTTCTAGAACAAAATTTGCCAAAAAAAAAGCTTGTTTACTCTAAAAATAAATCAATACAATGACTGAATTTGTAAGAAATTTTAATTATTTTCTTAATTAAAAGTGTAGTGTTCAGAGTATTG
>CM053589.1:44054177-44077478 GCA_028646515.1 Pseudochirops corinnae | reverse complement strand
TTTGAGAGTAGGTATATCAAACATTTGTGAATTTAGCTTCAGACCAAATTACAAAACCAATGCTGCAAAGACCTGCCTTAGGAGGATCTGGAAAGGTATCCATTTTTCCTATACTAACCCTGCTAAAATTCTCTGCACAGCCCATTTCATCTTGCAACATTTTGAAAGTTTTTCTCTCAAATTTAGCCATAGCACCAATTTCAGCTAAACTTATCTTTGTTGAGTCCAAGGGCTCTTACCCATTTTTTGTGTCCTTGACTCCATTGACAATCTGGTGATAACTATGGAGTGCTTATGAAAATACTCTTTTTAAATGCACAAAATAAATCACATTGAATTTTAAAGGAAACCAATTATATTGAAATACATCATATATATATGTATATATGTATTGTGTGTGGATAGATAGATAAGCAGATATTTTCACACATTGCTGGTTAAGAACCCTTGATTTAACCTACCCTGGAACAAGGATATAAATTTAAAACTGGAAATGACTTCGGAGGTCTAGTCTAGTCCAGCCTCCTCATTTTACAGATGAAGAAACTGAGATCAGTGGGATTAATAGTGACTTAGCCAAAGTCACACAGGTTAAGAGGTGGCAGCATCAAGATTTGGACCCAGGACTTGACTCAAAACCCAAGACTTTTTCTACTGTTTCATGTTTCCTGTACAATGATGGTTAAGTATTTGTGTTGCTTCTCTGTTTGAAAATGCCACTTACTTGAAAATTAGCAAATAATTAGTTTAAGTTAAATAATAAGTTAGTGAAAAAAATCAAATTAACCAATATTTCTGAAGGTCAGTTGTGTCTAACTGAACTATCTGCAATAAAGTGTCAGATATTAAATAGATGTTATCCAATTATTAAGCAGAAAGCTACAAGCAGTGATGGTCAGACTAAAGTTTTACCCATGGTAGAGATTACCCTAACTAGAAAAGTTTCATTTGTTAATTAACATGTCTTCTTCTTTATGATCTGTTACACAGGTTTTGACTGGCAATAACCTAAAAAATTGTCCCTTTATGTTATAAAACTGCACATACTCTTTGATCCAGCAATACCACTACTGGGTCTTTATCCAGAAGAGATCATAAAAAATAGAAGGACCCACATGTACAAAAATATTTATAGCCGCTCTTTTGTGGTGGCAAAGAATTGGAAACTGAGTAGATGCTATTAGTTGGGGAATAACTGAACAAGTTGTGGTATATGAATGTAATGGAATATTACAGTACTATAAGAAATGATGAGCAGGTGGATTTTAGAAAATCCTGAAAAAACTTACATGAACTGATGCTGAGTGAAGTGAACAGAACCAGGAGAACATTGTACACAGTAACAGCAACATTGTGCACTAATCAACTATGATAGACTTAGCTCTTCTCAGCAATCTAAGACAATTCCAAGACTGGTGGTGGAAAATGCTGTCCACATCCAGAGAAAAAACTATGGAGTTCGAATGCAGATCAAAGCATACTATTTTCACTTTTTTTTGTCTTTCCTTTCTTGTGGTTTTTCTCTTTTGTTCTGTTTCCTCTTTTGCAACATGACTAATGTGGGAGGGGGATTAAAAATTTTTAAATGTCCCTTTAAATATTGCATGGAATTTTTCTCTCATCTATAAGTTTTAAAGAGATTTGTTAAACTAATATTTACTGAGTGCCTACTATGTGCATCCCTACATACTATGTAAGCTACCAAAAAAAATAAGATTAGGTCACTGCCTTCACTGAACTTAAGCTGCTTAGGAGGGGAGATGAAACTATACTCAAATAGTTATATCACGAGGCAGAAGGTGAAAGTGCAGTAAAGGAGATACCTGAAGGAGCTGATGTTGTTCAGTTGTTTTTTAGTCATGTACATCTCTTTCCTACCCCAGTTGGGGTTTTCTTGGCAGAGATTCTAGAATAGTTTGCCATCTCCTTCTCTAAATTAACTTACAGATGAGGAAACTGAGGCAGACTTAAGTGACTTGTCAGGGTCACATAGCTGGTGTCTGAGGTCAGATTTGAACTTAGGAAGATGAGTCTTCCTCACTCCAGGCCTGCATCACTACCTACTGTGCAACTAGATGCCCTTTTAGTTGTACTGTATTTTGTCTTAGACCACATACAAAATATCATATTCATTTTGAATGTCACAATTTAAAAGGAACATTGACAAGATGGAGCATATTCAGAAGGAGAGTACCAGGGGCAGCTAGGTAGCACAGTGAATAGAGCACCAGCCCTGGAGTCAGGAGGACCTGAGTTCAAATCTGGCCTCAGACACTTAACACTTCCTAGCTGTGTGACCTTGGGAAAATCAGTTAACTCCAATTGCCCTGCCTTCCCCCAAAAAAGACAAAAAAAGAAGAAGAGTACCAGAATGGCAAATTAACTCAAAAGGAATTGTTGGTGTTTAGGCCTGGACAAAAGAAGACTTAGGGAGAATGTGAATTCAGTCTTGAAATACTTGTAGACTTTGGTGTATGTGAGAGGAATTAGACTTAAACTTTTACTCTCCAAGATAAGAACTAAAACTAATAGAAACTACAAAAAAGGAAATTTTGGCCTAATGTAAGGAACAATCTAACAGTTTGAACTGAATAAAGGTGCTCTTCTAGGAGATGATTACCCATCACTGGGGATCATAAGATTTTAGATCAGGAGCTACAAGGTACTTCAGAGGACATCTAGTAGAATTTCCGTCTTATTATATAGGAAGAAACTGAGGCCCAGAGAGATTAAGTGATTTGTCTAATGTCACAGAGCATCAGAGGTGAAAATTTGAACTCAAGCCCTTTGTCTCCAGAGCCAGTGGAGTACCCCACTATTCAAACAGAGGATGTTTTTTGGGGAGCTGTATTGGGAGCATTCTGATTTCAGGTGTAAATTGGATTACATAATTTCTTATGTCCTTTCCATGTCTAAAATTCTGAGACTGGAGAGAGAAGCAGGGATCCCTCTCCTTCCCCCCCTCCCCTTCTCTCTCTCTCCCTCTCTCTCACTCTCTTTTCCTATCTTTCTCTCTCTCTCTCTCTCTCTCTCTCTCTCTCTCTCTCTCTCACACACACACACACACACACACACACACTTTGCCAGATTAAGAAATTTGGATTTTATTCAGTGGGCAAAAGCCAATAAAGGTTTTTGAACTGTCAAATAAGTAAAGTGATCAGATCTGTGTATTAAGAAGATTAATCTCTCAACAATGTGTATGGAGAGAGGAAAGGCTGTAGATAGGAACATCACCTGGGAGACGTATTGCGGTAGTAAATAGAAAGATAATATCTCAGCAAGGGCAGTGGGGATGTAGCAAGGAGATCGATACAATACATCATAGTATCATAGATTTAGCCCTGAAAGGGACCTTAGAGGCCATCTAATCTAATCCCTTCCTTTGGGGGAGTGGGGGAATCATTCAGTGTTAAGGGACTTGCCCAACATCACACAGCTAGTCAGTTAAGTGTTTGAGGCTGGTTTTGAACTCAGATCTCCTTGACTCCAAGGCTGGTGCTCTATCTGCTGCACCACCTAGCTATCCTTAACCTCTTATTTTTACAGATGAAGAAACTGAGTGAGTGTACAAGGTCATAGAGATAGTAAAATGAAAATGTTGGTGGAGTTTGAGCCAGGGTCCACTTGTTCCCACTTCAGTGCCCTATTAACAGAACCATAGAGAGAGTTTGTTTTTTAGGATACACACACACACACACACACACACATAAATACACACACACACCACGCAGACACATACATAAATATATATATATATTTATCATTTGCTGCTTAGAGGCCAAAATTTTCACTTGTGCCATAACAAGGTGACTACATTGGGAGGAGACTAGTCAAAGTGGCCTTTTCAAGCTGTTAGAGTTATGGAGGTCTTTACTGTCATTTGAAATTTTCTTCATATATAACTGTCACTCTTACTCCCCTAGAAGGGAAAATTGAGGTGAAACACAAGATTTGCCTCAGTCACATAGAGAATCAATAGCAGGACTAGAATGTTCAGCAAAGTCCTGAGTTACATAGCTAGCTCCTAATCCCCATGAGCTAGGTTGACTCAGAGGAGAATCAATGCCATATGTTTCTATTAACTTCAGCCTATCAACAATAGCAATTCTGTCCTGGAGGAGCACTGGAAGCTCTAAAGGGAATTGTGGAGCAGCTAGGTGACACAGTGGACTGGCCTAGAGTCAGGAAGACATGAGTTCAAATCTGCCTTTGGACACTAACTAGCAGTGTGATCCTGGGCAAGTCATTTAACCCTGTTTGCCTTGGTTTCCTCATCTGTAAAATGAGCTGGAGAAAGAAATGGCAAACCACTCCAGTATATATGTCGTGAAAACCCCAAATGGAGTCACATAGCATCAGACATAGCTAAAAAAGACTGAATAACAACGAACGGGAATGATAGCAAATTGGTGACTGGCTTTGACCTCTCCTAATCCTCTCTCTCCTAAAGAAGGAAAACTGGATGCAAATTCTTGTTCTGACACAGAGACCATAATCCACAGCTTCTTGATAACCTCAGACTTCCTGAAGTCAACCTTTCCTCTTTTTTTGTAACTTCAAAATTTAAAAATAAACATTTATTTGAGTAACACATGTGATTCTTATTTTTCATGAGGTAAATTACACTTGACTTCATTGGATGGGTCCTCAGACATCATCTAGTCCAACCTCCACCAAAGAAAGAATCTCCACAAAAGCATTCCAGGCACACATTCATCTTGCCTGGTTTCCAAAAGTGGCCATTTCTAGTTTTGGACAGCTCTAATTGTTACACAGTCTTTCCTGATAGTAAACTGGAATCTGCCACTTTCAATTCCCCACCCCACCTCACCTCCAGCCAGTAATGACTAGACTTCCCCACAGCATTTTCCCTATCACAAAATGTTGTGTAGAATAATTGTTTATTTCTATGTCCAATCACCCCCAAGACTTTTTGTCAAAGTACATTGGCAAGCTGGAACCAAGATTTCATTTTCCCTGACTCAGGTAACAAGTGAGTAGTCAGGTGTCACTGAGTCCCTAGATAACTAAAGTTAGATGTAGTTCACTCCCTGATTTAAACCCCAGTCAAGTAATAAGAGAATTAAGGGAATTCACTCATTAAATCTGGAACTTCCTCAGGCATGGAGAATGACTTTAAGTGGCAATAGAGGTAAATAATGCCTTCCTCAGATGATAGTGGGATCTGAATAAGCTGAAGAAAAGATAATAGCTGGTCACAGGTCCCTCTGGTTCATTCTTTCTACTTAAAAGATCTAAAGCTACATGTTTTTCTAAGGGAAACATCTCTGAGAAATTGAGAAGAGCACCCCTGAGAATAAGCGGTAAGATACTCAACTGGGGTCAGTAGCCTAAAGGGCCAAATAGACTGGATGCTGCTGAATTTGTCTACTCAAAGAGCAGCTTTTTTTTATTAGCTAATGACTTGCTCTCCCTTTGGCTCATTCCTAGGTAGATTGGGACAATGAGCAGAAGAAGGGAGAACAAGATTGGTAAGTGAATTTTGAGACTATAAAATGAGTATACGAGACATACAAATATCTATCCACATGCATATACATAGATGTGTATGTGCATGTGTATATATACATGTTCTTATTCTTTTTAGTTCCTGCCTCAACAGGACCCAGTTGCCATTCTAAAGGGAATTGAGGGCTGGTAAAGGTCATTTCTATAGGTCCTATATTCATTTATCTCATTAGTATGGCTGTCAAAGAATACTCTGACCTCAGCAGACAGAATAAGAAAGAAATAGAGCAAAAATCTGATTTAAAATTCTGCTCATTTCCTTACTTAACTGTCTTCAACATTGACTTTCCTGTTAAGTTACATTGCATCACCTTCATTTTTGAAGATAAAATTACCTCCTCTCTCTTTTGTTATTCAGTCACATCTGACTCTTACCCCATTTGGGGTTTTCTTGGCAAAGATACTGGTATGGTCTGCTATTTCCTTCTGCAGCTTATTTTACACATGAGGAAACTGGGGCAAATAAGGTTTAGTGACTTGCCCAAGGTCACACAGCTAGTATCTGAAGCTGGATTTGAACTCGGGTCCTCCTGATTCCAGGCATGGCATTCCATCTACTCTGTCACCTAGCTGCCCTCATCCCTGGAAGGTATATACATCCATATTGATGAACTTACATTTTAAGGTATTATATCCATACCATTGTGAATTACAATTTTATCAATTTATGTCATTTTTGCTTATTCTTCCATTTGTGTATTAATTTATGGATATTATGGGTTAAGTGACTGCCCCAGGATCACACAGCTAGTAAATATCTGAGGTTAGATTTGAACTCAGGTCTTCTTAACTCTAAGCCTAGCACTCTATCCATTGTACCATCCCTCTCTTTACCTTCATAGAAAAGATGATCATTCATATTATTTAGAAAGGATAGAGGAGGTTTAGTTTGATGGCCTAAGGAATCTATTGGTCTAAAAGATCTAAAGATTATCTCTTAAAACAGTTGAGGAGAGGGTACTATGGAAATAGAAATGCTTACCTACTCTTAGAAAGGATATAAGAAATAATTGGTAATGTTTTTCTCCCACAGGAAGCCTTAATTATTAGCATTTTCTTCCCCTTGACATTAAATTTGAATAGACACTGTAGTGCATAACTTACATACATGTATCCTTTGAGTAAAATGTAAGGTTCTTGAGGGTAAATACTATTGTTTTGGGGAATCTGGGCCTTTTTTTTAGTTCCCCGTGCCTTTAACAGAGTTGGTACTTAACAGAAGTATCTAGTAATAGTCACTTAATAAATTCTTGTTGCTTGATTAATAAATGTTCTTTGCATTTAATTAAATGTTTCTGAAGTACTTGTAAGACAAAATGTTAGATAAGCTGATTTTTTAATGAAAGGAAAGGGGAAACACAAATTTATCAGGGCTGTCATTCTTTGCATTTCGTAGGATCTAGAAGTAGAAAAGACCTCAGAAGACATCTAGCTCAATTCCTTCATCTACAGATGAAGAAATTGTAGGCCAGGGAGGTTCAGTGCCTTGTACCCATTGACACACAGGTTGTTTAGAGGTGGGATATGAACTGCAGTCCTCTAATTCCAGAATCAGGGTTCTTATTCAAGAACTTAGAATTTTGACTGACACAACAAGAGTGGCAATGGGTGACTCCAGTTCCTGGATCCGCTTTGTGTACCTAGAAAGGAAGGAATGCTGTTTGAAGAACTACTGGCCCAAATAAACAAGATGTTTCTAGAAACCTCTGCCAGGAAATTTTAGGAAGGACTCTGCATCTCCTCTTCCCACCCTTCTGAGACATGAAATAGGAGTGAGGAAGAATCAGAGCCCATTTAGAACAGGATTATCTAATTATGGTTTTACTTTCTTAATATTTATTCCCAATTAAATTGAATATTTATTCCCAATTAGATTGAATATTTATTCCCAATTAAATTGAATATAATGTGCTATGAAATTACCATGCCAGTGGTGGTACTCTCTTCCCTTTTCCCTCCATTTCAGTATCTTTTGTTTCTCCTTTCAAATACGTGATTATATTAGCTCTTTCCATATGAAAATAATTCTCCTTATTTAAATAACACTTTTTAAATTAAATTAAATTTAAATTAAATTAAATTTAAATAACACTTTTTAAATAAAGCATACTTTTCAAAAAAAAGAAATGTGTTAAATTAAATTTAAGATAGATATTTAAATTAATTTGAGTTCTAAAATTAAAGAATGAAAGACAAAATATGAACAGTATTGGGATGAAGTCATTTCCAGTCTTCTCAAGTCTGCTTTTGATTCCCTCTGAATCTATTCCCTGTTGTCATTGTGACTTCCAGGTCCTCTGCCCTGCCCTTTTCATTTAATTAATCACCACTGCTCTGGCCTGGCTTCCCTGCCTTCCTATACTTGCACCCCTGTTGAGTTGCCCTGTTTTTTAAGGTCCATCTTGCTGGCCTATTTTTAAAAAGTTTTTGGAAGGAAATCAACATACAACATTCTGACATTCCTAGACTTTCCTTTGTACCTATTCCAGACTACCCTCATTCTACATTTGTGATTTGAACCAAACTCCCTATACTCTTAAAGGAGACCACCAAGAAATGGTTTGGTGCTTTTTTTCTTTTCTAGGCTAGGATCACTCAGAAGGTATGACACATAAAAAGATCAAGAGACACAATTTCTGAGTAATCATTTTATTAATTTTTGCTCATGGATAATTAATAAAAGGAGTCAGTGGTACTCTCAAATGCCAAAGACCCCTCATGGAACCCACTCAAAACTTATATATATGCCCTTGGAAGAATGGATGTTCTCTAAGGGTGGCAGTTAGCTCTGATCGGTTAACAATTAATGAGAAGAATGAATATTATAATGAGAGGTGGACTTATTCTGATGAGAGACTGGGGGATGTGACTCTGATCACTTGGTCTTGGACAAAGATATTTATCTAGACTACCTCCACCTAGAACAATCTAGACAAAAGGGGGTCTTCCACCTCTGCTCAGACCTGGCTGACTAAAACACAATGGGCTGGATTTCACCTTAGAGTAAATTCTTTGTAAGCTTCTCTAGTTGGGTGGGGTAACAATTCCAAGATTTCATCCCATCATCTGCCCTGTACTTCAGAAAAATAAGCTTTTACTTAATCTCCAAATGAGGAAGGGAAAAAATCCTGAATCTCCCCAATATTAACAGTTTGTGGTTATTTAATAATCATTTCTCTGAAAGAATATTTAAGAGGAATAGAGGAAGTAAACCTTTTTTTCTGCTAGAGAAAAAGATATGGGGAAGGACTATGATAGCTGTCACCTAGTATCTAAAGGGCTAGGGAGGTATTGGATTTCTTCTGCTTGTCTCCAGAAGATAGAACTGGGAGCAGACAGTACAAATTGCAAAAAAAAAAAAAAAAAAAAAGAAAGGCTAATTTCAGTTGATTCTCACTATAATAGCTAGGAAAATATCCTTAGATGGAATGGGCCCAGCACTTAAGTCTCTTCACAACCAGCCACTACTGTACCTCTCTAGCTTTATCTTATATTACTCTCCAACATTGGGGCATCCAGGTAGCCCAGTAGAGACAGTGCTGGGCCTGGAGTCAGGAAGACTCATCTTCCTGAGTTCAAATCGGACCTCAGACTCTTACATGTGTGTGACCCTGGGCAAGTCATGTAACCCTGTTTTCCTCAATTTCCTCATCTGTACAATGAACTGGAGAAGAAAATGGCAAACCACTCCAGTATCTTTGCCCTTGAAAACCCCAGCTGGGATCACAAAAAGTCAGATATTATTGAAACGACTGAACAACAAAATTATAATTATCTGTATAAATATCATACTTCTTTCTCATTTGTCAGAGACCTCCTCTTGGAGGACATACCCCCTTCAGATCTAGAACTTGTGTTGTTGTCCTGATGGGGAGGGGGTGCCTCACAGGGTCCACAGTAGCAGATTGGCTCCAGTCATGCTTCGCTTTACTTCCCAGGTATCTTCTCACCATTTGCCTTCCTGTTGCAGACATGCCCTCTGCCGTCTCACCCCTTTTTCCAGTTTTGGATTCATAATTGAATCAGTAGAGCACTGGTGCTGGAAAGGATGCATTAATCTATTTCTCAGTGCTCCAGGAACTACATTCCAAACCAAAATATCCCTCCATGACCACTGATTCCCTCTAGGTGTTGTCTCCTCCCATAAGAATAGAAGCTCCTTGAGGGTAACAACTGGCTTTACTTTCATATTTTTATCCCCAACACTTAACACAGAGCTTGATAAACAGTAAGTGCTCAGCATATGCTTTTTCGGTTCCATCATTCATCATATCAACTGACTAGACTGTAAGCTCCATAATAGCACTTTAGGGGTTTTTTTATCTAATTTTTTCCCATATTTTCCTATAGGGAGAGCTGCTAGATTTGGATCAAATATATAGAGAGAGGGGATCATGCTGGAGAAGATACAATTGTAAGGACATTAAGAAGGAATATATAAGATATCTGAAGAGGGAAAGATACTAAAGGTGTGAAAAATACCTTGAACCTTCTTACTACTCCCAAAAAGTGGCTGAGAAGACATTAATAACTACCAATCAATATGCCTACTCCCCTATCTGTACAAAAATCTTTATGAGGGTCATCTCTCTGTGAATTGACAATATCCTCAGTGGGGGTGTTAGCATGGAGTATGCAGGCTTTCACAAGCAACATTCAACAATGGGCCACATCTTTATCACCTCACAATTGACTAAGAGATGTAGAGAATATAAAATCCCATTGTGTTGATTAATTGTTGATTACAGGGGGGAGGAAAACTCATTGGCTTCAGTAGGATAAAATGCTACCTTATAGGCTCTTTTGCAACAAGATACATCTTATTCTTGTAACAAGGTCATTCAGGATCCCTGGACAGATGTAACAAGAGAAAGAACCCTGTGAAAATAAATATCAGGCAAGGCATAAAACAGGACATGTATGCTCAACCAAAGTATTCACTACCATGAAGGAAATCTAATAGAGAGTCTAGGTTAAAAGGGGGTTTCCAGGGGCTGAAGCCTTTAGGATGCTGTTGTTTATGGATCTATATTCATAGCATCAAGCCATTAGACAATGCAGAGCATACTTCAGGTTAAGGTCTGTAGTGTCCTTACACACAAGAAGGACCAGAGATAGATGTGTGTATGTGTGTATGTGAATATGTATATATATGTTTGTGTAGTTGTTGTTGAATCATTTCAGTTGTGGCCAACTCTTTGTTACTTCATTTGGGATTTTCCTGGCAGAGATACTTGAGTGGCAAGCAGGATTAAGTGACTTGCCCAGAGTCACACAGCTAGTAAGTGTCTGAGGCCAGATTCAAACTCAGGAAGATGAGTCTTCCACATTCTACATCCAATATTCTATCCACTGTGCCACCTAGTGCCCTTGTCTCTCTTTGTCTATGTATGTATGTATGTGTGTGTGTATGTATGTGTATGTATGTGTATCCATCCACATATACACATATACATACATATGTGTGGAGAGAGAGAGAAGGAGAATCTCAAACTAACTGTATAGATGGGCAATGAGCTGACCCCAGAGTGGAAAAGGAGGAGAGCAGTCTGGATAGCTTTTGGGAAGTTGGAGTACACTTTTACTGACTGTAAGTTTTCCATATTAGTAAAGGTTCATCTTTTCTATATAAACATTTTACGGGTGTTCTAGAACACTCTTGCCTCTGAAGAACCAAAAGGAAGCATCACACAAGGGGCAATGGAAAGGTGGGCACGGATATATCCAGTGAGGAATTCTGAAGGTCAGGAGCAAAGGATGTCAATTCATCAGCATTTATTAAGTATTCACTGGGTTCCAGGCATTTGTTAAAGCCCTTCCCAGTGCTTACAAATACAAGCAAAAGGAACGAGAACTTCCTCAGGAAGCTTATGTCCAAATGGGGGAAGAAAACAGTAAGAAGAGATGGAGTGGGTCATGTGGCAAGGTTGGAAAGTGACAGGTGGACAGTAAAAGTGCTTCACTGGTACCCTCGTCAAACCAGGAAAGGAAGGAAGGCCAGTAGCACGTAGTGTGGATGCCTTCTGTTTTCCTTTTTTTTTTTTTTTTGGAGGGGGGAGAGCAGGATAATTGGGGTTAAGTGACTTGCCCAAGGTCACATGGCTAGTAAGTGTTAAGGGCTTGAGGCTGGATTTGAACTCAGGTCCTCCTGACTCCAGGGATGGTACTCTATTCACTGCACCACCTAGCCGCCCCAGGTAGATGCCTTCTGGCCAGTTTTCAGGAGGAAATGAGCAGGATAGGCAGGAATGGATGGGTTACAGTCTTCATCTTTGGAGTCAGCTCTTGAATGAATGAGATTCTAGATCCATTTGAGTTGAGTATTGAGTATCTAAACTTAGTATCTTAAGGAGTATTTGTTGAATTGAAGTTGTTTGTCGAACTGAGTAACAAGTAAAGTCTTGAAATGTGGCTTTTAAGAGCAAGCTGAAATTTCCAGGAAACTAACTAAAATGGTCATAGGAAAACCACTTGCTTCATAATTCCATAGGATTTCTTGGATAACATGAAAAGATACTATTTATTTGAGAAGATGCAGAAGCTGAAAGGGAAAAGCTGAGTCAATACCAGCTGGAGAATTAAAAGCTGCTGCCTTTGGAAGTACATTTCCAGTCAGGGCGGAGCTAAGACAAAAGAAAGGAAGTCACTATATAACCAGGCTTTCAATTGGCAAGATGAATGACCTGAAAATTTTTATTTTTTATATTTTTCTGGTGAATGTAAGTGGAAGAACTGTAGCCAGTCTTCTACAGAAGAGGTGTCATAGGCTCTCAAAAGTATAAAACCAAAAATTTTTTTCAAACAGAAAATTAGATCATTTCTAGCAATTTCTGGACTTTTTCTCTTGTTTATCTTGGTATCAGGAAAAACTTAACATTTTTTAAAAAACAGTCTTCTTTTCTCCTCTTCCCTTCTTCCTTTTCCCAGAAGCTTTCTCTCCGAAAAGGAAAGTATCCCTATTTTTACTAATAGTACTTCAAGGTTTTAAACCTGAATCGGATTTACTTCTTTCTTCTTCTTCATCCCACTCAAAGATTCTCATTATGGTTTCTTTTCATATCCAGCCATTCCCTCTCGCTTTAACTGATGACACCCCAGTTTGAGTCTTCATCTCATTCCTAACAAGAACCTCTCAACTTGATTCCCTACTAACATTCTCTTTACCATATCTCTCTGTTATATCCTGCACCATTACTGCTATATTAATCTTCCTGAAAAGCTGCTTTTATCTTATCCATCCTTCAAAACCTTCAGTGGCTTCTTAATGCTTCCAGGATAAATGCCAGACTCTTTATCCTTGCATTCCAAACCATCCACAATCTGACCCCGATCCTACCTTTTCACTCTTTGCCTGGTTAAGAAAATTGGTAGAAACCTCAAAATGAAAGGGCATAGCTTTCTCTGGATTGGCAAATGAGACATACAAATGAATAAGATTTCCCCATTATAAATGTTAGTTTCATAGGAAATATCCATTAGACTGCAAGGTTTTTCTTTTTCAGTAGGGATGGGGGGGAAGTGGGAGGCAGAGAAAATAATTGTTTATCAGTTGAAAAAAATTTTAATTTTTAAAATGCAATATCTATTTAATCATTAGTCGTGAAGCTTACTTGAGCAAAGAAAAAGAAACTTGGAGTGAATTAACTTTTAACTTCAATTCCAATTTGGGGAGAGGGGAACTTGAGCCTGGGATTTCATCAGTATTTTGTTATTTTTCAGTCATGTCCAACCCCATTTGGGTTTGGGTTTTTCTTTGGGGGGGGGGGCAAAGATACTGGAGTGGCTTGCCATTTCCTTCTCCAGCTCATTTTATAGATGAGGAAACTGAGGCAAACATAGTTAAGTGACTTGCCCAGGGTCATACATCTAGGAAGTGTCTGAGGGCAGATTTGAACTCAGGAAGTTGAGTTTTCCTGACTCCAGACCCAGTACTCTGACCATTGTTTCCTAGCTGCCCATTTATCAGTATAGGAAGCAGGTCAAAAACTGATCTGCAGCTTATAGTCTTAAGAGAATTTCTAGGGGCCACACAGGCACTTGACTTGCCCAGAGTCACTCTGCTATATATATATCCAAGGTGGGGTTTGAACTGAGGGCCTTCTGACGGCAATGCCAACCCTCTCTCTACTACTTCACATTGCTTTTCAGTTTTGTCAATAGAAATAAAATCTTAAACCATATCTACAACTTGGAATCCCAAACTACTTAAAAAAGAGGACTCCGGGGTGGCTAGGCAGTGCAGTGAATAGAGCACTAGCCCTGGAGTCAGGAGGTCCTGAGTTCAAATGTGGCCTCAGACACTTAACACTTACTAGCCATGTGACCTTGGGTAAGTCACTTAACCCCAATTGCCCTGCCTTCTACCTGCAAAAAAAAAAAAAAGGAGGGCTTATGTCTGTCTGAGCATACACCCAGAGAAAATGATTTATTCTAACTTTCATACACATATCCCATTAAGAGACCTAGCTCTAAGCCATAGTATACGATCTCTCAATCTCAGCAAGTCCATTATCAGTGTAGGGAGTGGTAGCTATCTAGTTGGCAATGGATTCAGGGGCTCTGCAGGCCCCTCTAAAACACAAACTTGAATTTTTTTAATTAAAGATTATCTATCTACCCAAACATGTATTCTAGTGAGAGCAACATACTTTTTTTTGGTGACTCATAAAATCTCCATGACAGATTCTAGAGATAAAACCCGTCAAGTAACTTATTTTTCCAAGAAACTAGGTATACATGGTGACCTTTTAATTTAAGGAAGGAATGCTAGAGGATGCAGTTCCCATTTTCTGCCTGTTTACTGGTTCACAAAGGGAGATTTAGGGGCACTGCATCGTAAGAAGCAAACTGCTTCAATTTTCAGAATGTACTGAACTAAATCTGCTGCAACTAAGCCAAAAACTTCCTAGTTCTTTCTTGTTCCATATGCTTTTCAGACTCAAAACACATTGGAGCCATAATTCCTCTTCATCAGCAGCAGGCACCATTGCTGTGTACAATCCAAAATTCAACTCAAAATTCATCATCATCATCCTTATTATCAACATGCTTAACTATGTGTCAGGCACCTTACTGAGCACTGAGGATAGAAAGGCAAAAACACATCGCCCCGTCCCCAAGGAGCTCACATTCTAATGGTGGAGACCACATGCAAACAACTATGTCCATATAGTGGGAGAGGGACTATGGAAAGCACTACAAACCTTAGCTACCACCTCTTTCCCACTCTCTCTTTCCACTTTATACTAGACTTAAATCATATTTAATGGTGATTTGGAAACAGCTAGAGAGGTATTCACTGCCAGCAATCTGCTGGAGAAGACAGGAGGGGATGGCACTTGCTGCCAAAATGGACCCTCCAATCAATCAATCAGTATTTAATGATAATTATGTCTCAGGCACTGAATGCAGAGGCAAAAATGAAATAATCCCTGTTCTCATGGAACTCCCATTCTATTGCATGAGATAGCATGGCTATTTATAAGTATATACAAAATAAATAAAATTTTAAAAATAAAATGAAAATGAAATAAATATGAAATATTTTAAGAAGGGAAGGTATGAGCAGATGGGAAGATCAGGAAAGGCTTATTGCAAAATGTGATGCTTGACCTGAATCCAGAAAGAAATAAGGGCTTCTAATTGGTAGAAATTGGAATCCTCTCCTTTTAGGAGAAAGAGCTGGTTGTTTATGTGGGGAAGGAAGAGGGAGATAAGGAGTGCATTTTTTTTAAATGTTGAATATTATGTTTTGCATGATTGAACATGTATAACCTCTATCAAATTGTTTACTGTCTCAGGGAGTAGAAAAGAGAGGTAGGGAGGGAGATAATTTGGAAATCAAAATTATTTTTCTTAAAGAGTTAAAATTGGTTTTACATGTAATTAGGAAAAAATAAATATTATTTTAAAAGAAGTATTTAATATTTTTGTTATAAGATAAGCATGAGGTGAGAGTATTGTGTATACTCTAGGCATGGGGAACTGTGGCCAAAGTGAACTCCTGTACTCTGAAGAGATACAAAAAAGGAGTAAAACTCAGGGAAGAAATTAAAGTAAAATGAATCAGATACTCCAAGCATCCATGTGACAGGGTTGGACAGCTCCTCATTGTAACCAGAAGGGAAAGGGAGGAAAAGAGCTACTAGGTTGAAATACAACAGGATTGTTGAATGCTGAGCATAACTTACATTATAATTTTCTCCTTTTAATTACTCTCTCAACAAAAGTGACATCTGCTGTTCCAGCTCTGTTTTGGGAGGTTCCTTGGCACTTAGACCCCTTGGGAACTGAGCAGTGGGTTGGAGTTAGAAGACCTGAGTACAAATACAGGTTCTGCCACTTACTACCTACCTGTGTGACTCACTTAACCTTTCAGGCAGCAATAATTAGATCATAATATCCTTTTTTTTTTTTTTTACCCTGATCTGTTTTTTAAGGAAAAAGATAGGTTGGGGCAAATGTTTTCTGGTAAACAAATCTTTACATGCTTGATTTTTTGTATGGAGTAGAAAGTAAGCAGAATTTCTCCAGATAAAATCATGAATGGTCAAATACATCATCAGTTTTAAAATTAAGGGGTTGAAATAGATCAGTGGTGTCAAACTTAAATATAAATGGATCCCCATGTGTTGCATATTAACATAGAAAGCCACATATTAACATTTTCTATGTTGTATTTTATTTTGTTAAGCATTCCCAGTTACATTTTAATTGGATTGGGGGCTCTCAAAATACAAGGGCTAGCAAGTTTGTCATCTGCAGACTACATGACTACTTAGAGACCCTCTAGGTCCAAATCTATGATACGACACATGTCACTTTCTTTTAACAACCAGGCAGGTAGCAGCTCTGGGAACTTAGGCTTCCTTTTTGCTTTTAATTTTTTTCTTTAGTCTTTCAAAAGTTTCCAAGCAGTGGTAGTGGTAGGTAGTAAGTGTGAGGTGATACCTCAGAGTTATTTTGCTTTGCATTTCTCTAATCAATAGTGATTTAGAGCACTAATAAATCTAAATTGATTGATGATGATGCAGTCCTCTAAACTTATAATGGAACATCCAATAAAATGTTTACTCCTCAAGTAGAATGGATTGATAGTAAGATGGAGAGAAAAAGAAAGATGGAAAGGGAGGGAGGGAAGAGAGTGAGAACAAGGAGTAGAGGGAATTTAGATAGTCTGTCACCACATTTTTCTTCCAAAGTTCAAGACATTCACTTCTTGACCCTTCATGATTTTATCTGGAGAAGTTCAGCTTACTTTCTACTCTAACCAAAAAAATCAAGTATATAAAGGTTTGTTTAGCAGAAAACATTTACCCCCAATCTAGGCTTTTTCTTTAAAAACAGATCAAGGCAAGTCATTCACAGATAGTGAGCACTTTTTTGTTGGAGAATAAATAAAAAGTGATGGGTGGTTGTGTGATTACTGAAATTCCGTATACCTGGGGGCATATCATACCTCAGAAGACCCAACCGGGTTTTTTATAAGGCATTGAATCTGGTATCTTTCATGCGTGGGATAGCATGGTATGTGTGACAGGAATAATAAGGAAATCTGCAAGTAATGCCCCCCCCCAAAAAAAAACCCCAACAAAACAGACCAAGGTAAAAAATGGTATATAATCATCTAATTATTGCCTACTTTAATTTTCTGTTGGTGGCATGTATTTGATTAATTTGTTTTTCTCCTTTCTGTCATGAGACGTATTTATCCAGGATTCTCTATCAGTTCCCTCAGATGGTGATCCCTCCTCTTAATCTACAAGGTAACAAATGCAATTGAAAGTAAACTCCTTGATGCCCAAGAACTGGTTTGTTTTTTTTCTGTATCTTCAGTGCCTAGTATATAGTAGGTTCCTAATGAATGTTACTTTTTGTATAATATTTTATTTTTCCCCAATTACATGTTAAAACAATTTTTAACTTTTTTAAGTTCTGTGTTCCAAATTCTATCCTTCTCCCCTCACCCCAAGATGGTAAGCAATGTGATATAGGTTATACATGTATAATCATACAAAACATTTCCATATTATTTTGTACAAGAAGACTCAAAAAAAGAAAGAAAGAAAGTGTTAAATAGCATGCTTTAGGCTGTATTCAGTCAGTATCAGTTCTTTCTCTAGAGGCAGATAACATGCTTCATCATGAGTCCTTTGGGATGTTTTTGGATCATTGTATGGCTGAGAATAGCAAAGTCTTTCACAGTTATTCATTGTACAATATTGATGTTACTATATACAACATTCTACTGGTTCTGCTCACTTTACTTTGCATCAGTTCATGTAAGTCTTTCAAATAAATCATCCTGCTTGTCATTTCTTATAGTACAATAAATAGTCCATCACAATCATATACCACAGCTTGTTTAGCCATTCCCAAGTTGATGGGCGTCCTCTTGATTTCTGATTCTTAGCTACCACAAAAAGAATTGCTATAAATATTTTTGTACAAATAAATCATCTTTTTTAGATGTCTCTGGGATATAGACTTAGCAGTGGTGTTGCTGGATCAAAGGGTATGCACAGTTTTATAGCCCTCTGGGCCTAGCTTCAAATTGCTCTCCAGAATGATTGGATCAGTTCACAACTCCACCAACAGTGCATTATTGTCCTAATTTTCCCACATCCCCTCCAACATTTATCACTTTACTTTTTTGTCATATTAGCCAATCTGGTTAAGTGTGAGGTGATATCTCAGAGTTATTTTAATTTGCGTTTCTCTAATCAATAGTGATTTAGAGCACTAATAAATCTAAATTGATTGATAGTGATCCAGCCCTCTAAACTTATAAAGGGACATCTAATAAAATGTTTACTCCTCAAATAGAATGCAAGCTCATTGAGGAATGGGGGCTATCTGATTTTTGTCTTTGTATTTCCAGTGGTTAGAACAGTACCTGGCACATAAGTATGAATGAGTGATTGAAATCTCCTTTATGCCCTCAACATTCTTCCCCTATTTGGGCTAGAAAGCCAGATATAAAGTATCTTTCCAGAATCTGGGATAAGTTAATAGAATAGAAACAAAACTTTAAAAAAATGTAATGGACTCCATGTCTGTCTGTCTATTTGTCAGTCTATCTGTCTGACTATGTTGATTGTATGGGTGTGTGTCCTTAGTTTCTGCAGGGACTCTAAAGTAAAAAAAAAAATTAATAGATGGGTTTGTGGTAGGAGGAATGTGGCTGGTATCCAATACTGTCTTATAATTCTTATTGAATTGTGCCAAGTACACTATGGCACTGCAACCACATAAGGGTAATATTTTAAAGACTGGCAGGTAGAGCATTAAAAGAATGATTCAAGGAAGGAGCAAGTCCCCATAGACTGATGGAACTTGCTGATAGAGCCTTTGTGAGGTATTTCTAGTGGGGTTTTTTATGTTTGTTTTTAAAGAAAAGACTCTTGGTCCTCTTTTAATTATGCCAACCATGAAAGCCTTTTCTAAATTCTACTTCCTCTTTTTATCTAAAAATGAAGAATTTGGATATGAGATCCCATCTACTTATTCATTAAGCAAATGCCTTAGATCCTTGCAATGGTCAAATGTGCCTATCCAGCCAGTGCATAAGGTGCCAGGCTCTTAAATTCAGATGGAGAAGTTCTCCCCAAACCAAGAATGAGTTTTTCTTTCTTGGGGTGATGGTTACGCCTTAGGTTCTGCTTTCACTGAACTGCATTGCAGATCTGTTTTTCTGGGAGCCATATTGAAATCTCCCTAGTAATGGTGTAATTGAAAAACTGTAGAATAAGACCAGGCTTCATTTCCCATTTCTTCTTCTGGCTGGGTGTATAATACTCAGACTCAAAGGAAGCTACTAATTCTCACACTGTGTACCACACAGCACCATGAGGATCCAGTGAGATAAAAAAGTATATAAAACTCTAGCTAACCACAGAACGTTATAAAATATGTTATTATTCTTATTCTTTTCCCTACTTAACGTTGCCCCATATTGTTCCTGTTTTCCTGGGGTAGGTTTAAAAGTCAACTGATCACATGTAATGTAGTGGTACACCAGAGGTCAACTTTTGAATGGATTTCCAGTTGTCTGGATAAATTCTCTTAAGCTGGGCTAGGACAGAGTTCTGAACCACTGTTTCCCTCTCTGTGAAATGGTGAATAATTCTCATCTCTTCCGCTTTTACAAGATGTTGTAGGAAAGAATAAGAATAGATTTGAACAGTCCTTTGATCAACGGTTGGTGTATTCATGATAATATGACTGAGAACATTCATTCGATATATTTACAGAACACCTCTTGTACAATAGGTACTATAGGGCATACATACATAAATATGACAGTCTATGCTTATATTTTTTCAATATGACACAACATAAACAGTAAATACAAGAGTTAAATAACAATAGTCAACAATAAAAAGGTAGATAGATGATTTATCAAGAGATAGAGGATATATTAAATGCTTATCATGTGCCCAGCACTGTGTAAGCACTGGGGATATAAAAATAAGAAAACAAGAGACTCTTCACTCTCAAGAAAGCTTGCATTCTTAATAGGGGAAGGCAAGACACGGAGAATAAAAGGCAAAGGGGGGAACAGTACTTGGGGGTTGAGAAGAAACCAGTGTAGAGATAGAATAGATGGATCAGAGGCAGACTGAAAAGTGAGAGCAGGAAGGCTAGAACTTCTTGTGATTTGGATGTTCCATTTGGAGACTCATCAGTCATTGAATAGGCCTCATTGAATAGAGCAGCGGTTCTCAACCTGTGGGTCATAACCCCTTTGGGGGTCAAATGACCCTTTCACAGGGGTCGCCTAAGTCCATCAGAAAACACATATTTCCGATGGTCTTAGGAACTAAGACACGGCTCCTCTGTCCATCTCCAGGTGGGTCTGCCCACATGCAGATACACTCACATACGAGTATTAAAGGGTTGCGGCATTAGGAAGGTTGAGAACCACTGGAATAGAGTCATGGTGTCAGGGGTGGGAAGAGGGCAGGCAACTGTTGTAGAAATGAAACAGAAGGGAAGAGTGAGAGCAGTTGTGGTTTAGCTTTCTTATGATACAAAGTTCCAGGCATGGACTCACCAATCATAATTGGAACCGGAGGACAGGAAGAGAGAAGGTAGATGATATCAAATAGTTCTAAGATGAGAAGAGGAAAAAAGGAGCTCACTACAGATGGCCTCAATTTTCTCCAGAAAGTTTTCAAGTGAGAAATGGGAAGGGGGAGATGTGGGAGGAGAGAAGAGATTTGATATATAACTTTTGTGGGGATTGACATAGGGATCAATTAGAGAGTTACAAAAGTACATTCTGGGCCTAGTTAAAGGAGATCATGCAAATGGAACTAATAAGAAAAATATTATTAAAGTGTCTCAGTATCCCTCAAAATGAACTTCATGCACGTGATTGACAAGCTTTTCTTTTTTAGCAAGCAAATTTTAATCACTTAATCTTCAGCCATCTGAATTGGGGGGGAATTGGTTATTTCATTTAGTTTTATTTAGCTTACACAGAAGTCATTTTGAGCAGTTATGATTCATCAAGGAGAGAAAAATCAAAAGTGTGCTTTTAGTTACAGCATGAGGGATATGGATTATAGACAAGAAAAAAAGCTAATGGGGTAAATAGTTAGACTCTGAGAATGGATTGCCCAAGGATATCATAGTTATCTCTGCTTTTTGAGAAGATAAATGAACTGCCAAAGTCTCTATAGCCTGAAATTCTATTATTTAAGATTTAACAGTTCCAAAATGTCTGAGTTTCACTTCTCACCTCCTTTGATTATCTAGGAGTTATTTGGTTGTCCAAGTTGTGGATGATCCATGTCCTCTTCTACTGGTTACCCATAGGTCACTCCCCAATTATTCAGCACCTCTACCAAAAGGTAACAAAAGGAAAAATAATCCTAAATCAGGACTCATTCTTAGTGGCAGAAGGGACATTCTCAGTGATCTGCTGATGGGTCTTCTCACTGAGGAGCTTAATGAGATAGACTGTATCACTTTTACCCTGACCCTCAATGAAAACTAAGGAGTCATGGAAACAGTGGCTAGGGGTAAAGTGGGGTGGGAAATTCTTATCTCCAAAAATAATTCAGTTTGAGAGAACCACTACCAGTTCAACCCAATTAGCATTTACAAAACATCTACAGGGTACAGCATACTCTTCTAGGCACTGGAGATACAAAGATAAAACAAAGAACAATGTCTATCCTCCTAGATACATATGTCAATACAAAGTATATTGACTTATAAGGAAATAACCTTGTAATCAAGTCTACTATGTCTGTAAGCATCATATGATTTAATAGGATTCTTCTCTTTCTTACAATGCAATGTCAAATGGCCAGACTCATTGTAGGATTATAGTTTTGCATTAACAGTCTGTATCTCTCAGGAATGCTAGAGGCAGTTTCTATATTTGGCTAGGTTCTGTTTTGTACTGTATATACCCTTTTATCCAGCAAAGGCACTGGCCTAGGCCTGTACTGTGAAAAGAACAAAAAAGAGGAAGATCCGTACACCAATATTTACAGTGGCTCTTTTTATAGTGGCAAAGAACTGGAAATTAAAGTGTGGTTATCAATTGGGGAATGGCTGAGCAAATTGTGGTATGTGAATGTAATAAAATACTATTGTACTATAGGAAATGACAAAAAGGACAGTTTGGAAGAAACCTGGGAAGATTTCATGAACTGATGTAGGATGAAGTGAACTGAAGAACCAGGAGAACAATTTGTACAATAATAACAATATTTTAAAGACAAACAACTTTGAAAGACTTAAAAATAGTGCAATGAATCAGTACAATAACCAACCACAATTCCAGGGAACTAATGATGATTCATGCTATCCACCTTCTAACAAAGAGAAGATATACTTAAGATGTAAAATGAAATATAAATTTTTTGACCTGGTCCATGTGGGAATTTGTCCAGGCTTTTTGCAAGATTTTCTTTTTCTCTTTTTCCCATGGTGAGGCATGGAAGTTAGTAGGGAAAAAATACGTATTAATTTAAAGAATAAAGTTTTTAAAAAGATTCTTTTTAGTTATTTCATATTTACTTATCATTAAAGGAAAATCATTCTTCTAATACTTTTTGATAGAGTTCATATAACAGTCCTATGACAAGCCGCTATCCTGCTAGTATTCTTTTATGTCTGATGATCTGTAGACCATTGGTTAGGTATTTAAAGTAATTGCTTTTTGTTATTGAATAAAAATATTAGGATGTGAGTTGCACTAATGAAAATTCACTAAAAGCATCTCTGGCACAACTCCAGTAGCAAACAAGAAAATGGGAATGATGTGTATCATTTCCTCCTCTCACATGATTTTTATTTCTTTTACTAGAAATTTTGAAAGTTTCTCATATAAGTTAGAGATTATGAGTATTTAGTCCAGTGACATCTTTTTAAAATGTTGTTCTTAAGTGTTTATGGATCAGTGTTGCATCCAGGTACTATGTGGGCAGCAGTTCTGTCTGTGACGATGCCCCAATTCCAATTCAATTTACTGCTTGAATTCTTTTTTTTTTTAATTTTATTATAGTTTGCATCACTCATTTCCACAAGATTTTGAGCTACATATTTTCTCCCCCTCTTTCCCCCCCCACCCCAAAACAGCCATCCCAGTGTGTCCCCCCTCCCCCAGTCTATTCTCTCCTATGTCACTTTTCGGTAGGGCAAGATGGATCTCCCAACCACAGTGCCTGTGTATCTCAAGTACCAGTTGGATGTAGTCAGTAATATTAATAATAATAATTGCATATATATATATATACATAGATACACATT